>OY728153.1:1682598953-1683848953 GCA_963277665.1 Viscum album | reverse complement strand
GTTCCATAACCTAGGCCTCCTCCTTAGGAGTAATCCCCAGTTCTCAAGTCCCTTTAACCTGGGCCTACTTCTCAGGAATAATCCCCAGTCATAATTTCTCTTAACCAGTCATAATTTACTTTTGATATGGGATTCCTTCCCAAGAATAAAACCCAATCATAAGTCCCTCCTAATTTGGGCATCTTCCTCAAGAATAAGCCCCAAGTTAGAGTATCCAAATCTCTATAAAAGAACATATACCTTTATGGACCCTGTTCCTGGACTTCTTCTATGAAATAAGTCCTGATATCTATCTATTTGGGAAGTCATACATACATAATCCCCACATCATTTCTTATGATTGCATCTTTCATGGAACAATTGTCTGGTTTTACCAATACCTATTGTTTCTCACACTGAGCATGACTCACGTGATCTTAGATTGTAAAAGTAATTATGAAATCTTTCTTTGAGCCATCAATCATGCATAAAAATAATATTCTCTTACTCAAACTACGTGGGTTCTGATTCCTTTTCTAAACAAGGATACGTAGGTTTCCCATCTTCGGGTACGATCCAAACACTGAAATAATTCATGTCCTTATGAATGACAATAAACTTCAAGTGCCCCGCTGAGTGTCTTTAAAAAACAGTATGGTTATCATAATGATGAAGAGATTTCTATAAAATGTGTCGAAGGATACCATTGACTAAGAATATCTAAACAAATATAGATGATTTTCTATCGATGAATAACCTCTAATACATATAAAATATTCTCTAAATATCCTACATACTAATCCTTGATTGTCAGATCTAAAGGAAAGCTCATTTTCATACTTGGTAATTTAATAAGGATTCATGAACATAACTTAAATATATAAAGAGAGTCCCATATTAGACAATAATTCCCCTAAAAAAGGTGTGATGAGTCTGACCTCCCATCCTCTCCACCAATGAAAATTCTTAAGCCTTATCAGTTCACAACTAATGAGCACCAGCCTTTGGAAAGTAGGTCCAAATGGATATAGAATCATTGGATATTTCCAGTTCTACGAATAAACCCATTAGAAACCTCTTGTAATGTTTGAACCTTAAACCAACGAGGTCATCCCCATTTCTAGAGGAAACAAAAAATGTTGAACCCAACGTGAATCCTTAACCAAGTTAAAGTTATGTTTTACTTATTTTTTAGGCCCCTATTTAAACTCAATGAGAGTTCCAACAAAACAATCAATAACATATGTTCTTATCCAAAAGATGAAGTGTCCGGAATTATCTTGATTACGTCTGTTATATCAAATAGGCACTCTTTTCCAAGATATTCTGCGTTATAGAAATGGCTTCTCTTAAGTTCACACATGTGAATACCTCTGCTGTGATTACTTCTACTGTGAATGCCTCTGAAGCTACTCCTACTGGATCGTCGTCTTCTCTGAGGACAACATAACCTACTCAGAATCTTCAACGTTGGGTATCAAATGTGATGGTTAAATAGTACCATCAAAACGGTACTATTCTGACTCTGGAGGCCGCTCGACAAGACCTCCAAGTCAATAATTCACCTTGGTCGTCCGGACAGCGATGACCAGCGATCAAGAAGCAGGTAGTGCCAACCATCATCTCTAACCGTTTTAGGTCGTTATCCCCGGAACACAATCACCATTCCCTCCAATATTCTGGGGAGGTAAATGAGCAGGCCCCTCAAGGCCTTAATTCAAAGAGACAGGAGTCCTTCCTGATGGCTCCCATAATCAATCACTGCCAGACTCGTCCGGCAGTGCGCCCCCAACATGATGAGGGTATCGTCTCCAAGCGTTTGGATCAGGTTCCTTGAACTCGAGCAGGCAAGATGAACCGCTCGAGGTGAAATGTGGTCAACAGTGAGCAAGTTCTTATCTCTGTCATCTCCAGAGAATTCCACCAACCTAACTTGGTGGAAAGCAACGAGAGGGCACACACACCTGTCCGTTTTAATTATGTTGTCCAACAGACTCGTCTGGCAGCAGCACACCGATCCCGCCGGGCAATTCTGGCGAAGTACTATAGATAGGAACATACACCTATTTATAAATCATTAGCTAGTCAGTAGGCTCGTCTGACTACATACGATGGAGCCCGCCAACCCAATGTGTTGAAAACTGGTAAACATGCACATACACCTGCTTACACTCATCAATCCTGCCAGCAGCCTCGTCTATCAGTATTGAAGGAAGCTCGTCAACCACGTTCGACGGAGTGCAATCAGTAGGCACATACACCTTCTAGTATTGATCAAGACTACCAACAGTCTCATTTGGTAGCATTCGGAGAAGTCAGTCGGAAAGCTCTAGTGACAAACAGCAGGCAGACTCAACTCTCTGCCCCCACACTTGATTACTATCAGAATTCACTGATAGTAAAAGGAGGAAAGGAGCAGGCACATACACCTACTCCAAGAATGAAATGGACGTATATCCTTGTTCTGGCAGCTGAAGTCACCAAGCACATTCTATCAATGGTGAAAGATCAGAAGCAAATCCCTGCCCATATTCTGGATGTCTGCCAGGATATTATAACAGCTTCAATAGCATCACAGGGAAAGACACACAAATCAATCCCTACCAGTGGAGTGACACATCAACATATCACTCCAGAATAGACACACACCTCTGTTCCAGCCCAAGAGGGTTTTGAGGCATACTCCCCCATATCATATGGACAACCAATTCAGGCACATACACCTGATTTGAGTTGAGATAATCAGCCTAACCTGATCATTTCTCCTGAGTAGGCACATACACCTTCCCATAATGACCACTTTCGTTAACAAGTGGTTCCTAAATTGAGTAAGAAGGTTTCTAAAAATAATACCCACCCAACACAGTCAAGAAATCAAGAGCCGCTTTGTAATAAGGCCTTGCTCGATGCTGGAGTTCTTGATGCACTTAGACCATTATCTTTTGGAATTCAAGATTCTAATATCTCATTTCCCAATAGTCGGAACTTTAATTCTGAAGGTCTTTATCAGACACTTCCTCATGAAGGCTTGCTTCATGACAATTCGGTCAATCTCGAAGTTTCATCTTCAAATGAGAGCCACAAGAACCCTCTGTGTGGCCATAAGACCAAGGAGAAAAATGTTTCATCTTTTGTTGTAACCCACCATGGTGGTCCTCCCCATGATGATGAATTTATCTGCAAAATTCCTCTCCACAATAGTAATTCACATTTCCTGGAAAATGCTCTAATGGACAATGTAGTGATGAGAAATCCCTCTTATCTTGAGGCACTTGAAAATGTGAATCCAGTCATGTCTGATTCTTTATCATTATCAGGTGAAATAATTTCTCAATAAGAAGATTGCCTGGGATGTAAGTCATTCTCCGAACCACCCCTGGGTCATTCATCTTCTAGTTTGATTAGTGAATTCTCTACCAATCTTGTTGAATCCGATGAAGCAACAAGGAAGCACCAGCTCTGGTCTAATCTGATAGAAGAATCTTCATTGAATGATAAAGAGGAAGTATTGAATATGAGAAAAAAACTAGTGAAAGGTGAATTTCTAGTCATGTTTTGGCCTTCAGTTGACTCTTAGTATGACATTCCAGAGATGTTGATGGAAGATGGAATTCATGATATTCGTCTCAACATATGGAAAACCCTTTTTTAGTTGAAAAGGAAAATATTATCTTTTGATGAATATGAAAATCATGTTAAGATAATAGAAGGGTTACAACAACAAATTGATTTGGCCTCTCTCTCAGTTTCTCGATATCCGAAGGGTGAAAAGCAGCAGAGAGCCCTTCAGAGTTCATGCCTTGGTGCACTAAGAAGATTGTGTCAGTTAATTGCTAATGCCCCATTTGGTATTCATATCAGGGAATGGGGTGTTCATGGAGCACTAAATTTCACTGTACTCTCTAGTGAACAAAGTCTGCCGAAAATGGTCTCATGAAATGTTATTGCCCATGGTCAGCCACAGTCAAGTGGCATTGTTTGTAATCAAAGGCTTGCCCAAGAACAGGCCTCAACTAGTTCTTCTCAAAATCAAGCATACAGAAAAAAGTTGTTGAATTACTCCTATATCAAGAAAACAAGAATATTGAATAGGCCTCTCGTTTGGATCAAGCACATCATCAAGTGACAGAAGTGTCAGAAATCATCCAATGGTCTTTTGAGTTGGGAGATAAAAGTGGATGCAGGTTGATGCATCCAGCCAATTTCCTGACTAAAGTCCGCAATATCAAGAGAGATATCAAGAAATTATCAGATATATCATGTCAAGAACCACCCCAACTTGCTAGACTGGGGACTCTTTTAACCCAACCCTCAGAATCAACAAATGGGATTCAAGGAGTTGAGCAGGAACAGCAGGAACAGACCCAGTCCACCGGACTGGGGACTTTTTCAAATCCTCAATCTCTTCCTCAGAGAAATTCAGTCTTCTCTCGATTAGGGAAGAATCCCCAAGAGGAACGAAGATCCAAATTGTCAGGAGATTCCCTCCAAATTACGGTTCGTCAAGAAGTTCCTGAGGGATCAAATCAACAAAAGGCAATGTCTCATCAGGGACATAGAAGAAGACATTATCTCAGAAATGTAGATAGATGGGATGAAATTCATTTTTCATCAATTAATGTCATCAATGCCATTGTTTCTGATCCACCATATGAGGCTCACTCAGAGGGATCAGATGAAGAGATTCCTGCTCAAGAAGTTTTATACATAGACACAAATAAAGAAGGTGTGCGTACACGAAATCAAAGGATTACCCAGAATCTGGGTGTTCCTTTAAGTAACCCACTTCCCCCTCTTTGAAAGGGATCCAACAAGAGGAAAGGAAATAATCAGGTTATATACCCTTCCTCTGGAGAATGCCAATCGCTCTCACTAGAGAAAATATTTTCACAACAGGAGGAAGAAATGAAGTAATTGATGAGGATGAATGCAGAACTACTTCAAGGTAGTCTTCCTCTTAAGCATGCTGGAGTCAGTCATCCAAGGGAATTTGTTGCAGCTACTGATATGGATCAAGAATATCCTCCTTTATCAGTATACCCTCACAGGTCTAATCCTATGGGTCAGGTGCAACAAAAATCGGCAGTGCTACCATCAGTTGCAGTACCATCCACCATACATGTCCAAGCTCCAGTCAGTACGCCTGTTCAGGTCTAAGATCAACCGGATGTTTCTCAAAAGTTAATAACTAATATTGAGTCGTTAACAGCTCGGTTGGAAGCTATGGAGGGAAAACGAGCTCAAATTAAACCAGAAAAGAGAGCTTACCCTGAATGGGTTGATGAAATTCCTCCCCCATCAAATTTTGAAAGTACCACATTCCCAATATTTAATAGTTCGGGAGACCCAGAGCAACAATTAACACATTTTGTTTCTCATTGTGATCCTATGATGGGAACCCCTTAGAAACAAGAAGCAGTTGAACTTAGGTGTTTTGTAAAGTCATTACAAGGGTCTACTTTTGTCTGGTACACAAGCTTGCAATCCTGGTCAATTACCGGGTGGGAGGATCTCCGTCAACGATTCCTTCTTCAATTCAGCTCAACTTTTCCAAAGATAACAGTTTTTGATCTTACAAACTGTAATCAAAGGTAGAATGAAAGGGTTTCAAATTTCATTGCTTGCTGGAAGGGATTAACATATTCCCTAAGCTTAGCACTCCCTCAAGAGGAATTGTTGCCAATCTGTGTGGAAAATTTGTGTGATGAGTTATGCACAACGTTGATCCCTGTGAAATACACAGGAGGGTTTCAAGACCTTACTTAACTCGCTCAACAGATTGAATATTCTCTTATTAATACTAAGTGGAAAACTCGTGTAATTCCATCAGCTCCAGGAAGGAGAATGGGTAAAGAAGAGACTGCTACAGTTATGCTTAAACAAGCACCTGTACCTGCTTCTACTTCAAAACCATCATCTTATCGAAGGGCTCTACCTCTTGAGCATCAACAACAGATTACTTTTCGTCAATATGATCAAAGAGATCAAAGACGAAAATAATTTTAGGATTTGAAAAAGAAAAGTTTACTCTTTCCGAAATGAAAAAATTCCTGGCTACTTCATTTTGGCTCTGGAAAATAATTTTGTTCAATTTCCAAGGCCCAAAAGGCTGGACAAGGAAGGAGATGAAGACCATCCCAAATATTTCCCCTTTCATCAGATGTTGGGGCATCCCATTCAAGAGTGTTTTGTCTTCAAGGACCTCCTGCAAAAAATGGTTGACTCGGGACAAGTCAAATTGAAAGGTTCTTTAGCTCAGGTAGTATGTGTTACTACTATAAATCCAAAGGAAGAAGGCGAGTGGAAAGAAGTAAAAAGAAAAAATGTGCAAAAGTGTGATGATTGGATGGTCAGAAAAATGATCAATTGAACTCATGCAATTTTTCGAACACAATTGAATAAACCAATTGTGTCTTCTACTATGAATGTGAAAGCAAAACCCTCTTCATTAGAGGGAAAATCCTCAAAGAAACTGCATAATTCAAAGAAAGAAGAGAAATCGGAAGAAGATGAACTTTTGTCAAAGACAAAGTTGTCTTTGACTCTAGTGGATTTTATGCCATCTACTTTGAATCCACGGGCACTACCCCACCAAATGGCACAGCCTAAATTGGCTAATCAGGCAGAGTCTTCATCAGATGAGGAATTAATCTTTGGTTCTGTTAACATGATTCACTTAACAGATCCTTATGGCAGTCGCAGTTTCGATTTTGATGAGCATGAGTTCCCTATATCAAACAGAGGAATTAGAGGGAGTTCCAAAAGTCTGGGATACAGAGGAAGACGTGGATATCCCATAAGACACTATTCCAATTATACCCCTGCTAGAACTGTGTATGCAGCAGAAACTCGTAGCAGAGCCCTTCAGCAATCTCAACAAGAACAAGAAAATTCTTCCACCAATAGCAGATTCAGTCCTGGCATAGTTATTCTGGAGGATCGGTTGGAGGTTCCACATTCTTCCTCTCAGTAGGTAAATAGACCTAGTCAGTATAATCTTCCAAAGCTAAGAGTATTTCCAAATCCTACCCCGATACAGGAAGCATCTACATCAAAGCATCAACTTCTAAGGTACCTGCAAAACCTCATGTTCCAGTTGGGAAACACAGACCTTTGGATCAAAAGTATGATGTATGGAAACACCTGGCCCAAGTACCAGCCAAGTTATCAATTATGGAGGCCCTTAATTTATCAAAGGATCTTCGGGAGGAATTCATTGAGGCTTTTTCAAGTCCTTAGGAGTTTGAAACTGAAATTTTTGCAACTGAAGTCTACCATGTATAGAATAATCCTGAAGAATGTCATTCAGTGATATCTTTCACTGATGATGATGAAGATGATGTCATGCATGGACATATTAGACCTTTGTACTTATCTAGAAAGGTCAATGGTGTAGACATATAATGATCTTTCATTGATAATGGTTCAGGATTCAACCTCATCCCCATTCGTACACTTCATCGATTGGGCCTCACAGAATCTGATTTATCTCCTTCTACTTTGATGTTACAAGGGTATGATAAAAATGAACAAGAACCACTGGGTGAGATTACACTCAGAACTCAGTTTGGAGACCTTGTATCCAATTCATATTTCATTGTTTTTGATCACAATACAGCCTTCAACATCATTCGTGGAAGACCTTGGCTACATCCACATGCGACTATCCCTTCATCATACCATCAATGTCTCAAATATTTTTTTGATGGTAAAATTATGACATTGTATGGTGATAAAGCCCCATTCAAGACATGTGAATCTCAATACATTGAGGAGGAATTTTATCACATGAAGGGTAAAGAGAAATCCACAACAAGGGAGGTTACCAGGATTAATTCTCCATTTGGTTTGGAAAAGATTCCAGTAAATCCATTTGCACATGTGAGTACAGATTATGTGTTGCCTATCAATAAAATTGAAAAGATTGACCCAAATCAAAATACTCTTATGGAAACTTCCATAATGTCAATTACGACAATCAATCCAGACATCATGGGAGAAATTGGTGATTCACTAAGCAATGATGAAAGCTCAAATGGGGATGTCTTCATTTCAACTGTTGAAATCCAGTAAGTCTATACTTATCCAACTAGGCCAGAGGAAGTTATAACAATGTTAGAGGTGAATGATGATGTCAATTCTCAATCCATCATCTCCTCTTTAATACCCAAGGAAGACCCTTCATCATCAATCGGATCATAAATGAAAGCTTCTTCTTCAAGATGTTCAAATTTTAACATCTCTTCTGATCATGGAAATTCTACTGCATCATCTACTATGCAAGTAGAAATAGAAGAAATAACACATGTTGAAGAAGAAGAGGAAGATATCAGGGATGCTCCTCCATCATTTGAAGAGGGTATCTCTACTACTGTGGATGAACTCAGAGAAATAAATCTAGGTACAAAAGAAGATCCACGCCCCACTTTAATTATTACGGCCATGACTCTTGAAGAGCAGGAAATGTATATTTCATTTTTGAAGAAAAATATAGATATATTTGCTTGAAACTATATAGATATGCTAGGCCTTGATCCTGATGTTGCTACTCATCATTTGGGTTTGCTAGAAGAACATTGAGGATTTAAGCAAGCCGCAAGAAGAACACACCCAACTTATGCTTCCAAAATTGAAGTTGAAGTGGATAATCTTATTAAAGATAACTTCATAAGAGAAGTTCAATATCCCAAATGGTTGGCTAATATTGTACCTTTGAAAAATAATAACGGACAAATTAGAGTTTGCATTGATTTCAGAGATCTTAATCGGCATTGTCCTAAGGATGATTTTCCAGTTCCGATCACAGAACTCTTAATTGATGCAACAGCTAGCTATAAAGCACTTTCCTTCATGGATGGATATTCCAAGTATAATCAAATCTGAATGACTCTAGAAGATGAAGAATCTACAACCTTTAGAGCCCCTCAGGGTGTGTTTTGCTATCGGGTAATGCCCTTTGGCCTAAAGAATGTGGGTGCAACATATCAATGTGCCATGCATCGTATCTTCAAACCCTTTTTAGGGAAGTTTGTTGAATGTTATGTGGACTATTTGGTGGATAAATCTAGGAAAAGTTCTAATCACTTGGTTGATTTTGAAGTCATATTCCACAAACTTCGACAACACAATTTGAAGATGTACCCCTTAAAATGTGCTTTTGGGGTAACCTCAAGAAAATTTCTCGGCTTTGTTGTATGCCATCGTGGTATCAAAGTTGATCCTGAGAAGACAGAGTCAATCCCTGGTATGTCACCTCCTCTAAATTTTAAATAATTGAGAGGACTTCAAGGACACTTAGCCTATATTCGGCGTTTCATCGCCAATTTGGCAGGCAAAATTTTACCCTTCACCAAATTGATGAAGAAGGGAGTCACTTACCAGTGAATTGAAGAATGTTAAGAAGCATTCGATATTCTCAAGAAATATCTCATGATTCTACCGGTATTAATGCCATCTGTTGAAGGAAGACCACTTATCCTCCATGTGACAGCTTTAAAGCGATCATTGAGTGCCTTTCTTGATCAGAAGAATGATGATGGGAATGAAAACAACCTCTACTATCTTAGTCAGACTATGCTTAAAGCAGAAACCCGATATTAAAGTATTGATAAGTGCTGCCTAGCATTAATCTTTGCAGTTCATAAGTTGAGACACTACCTGTAACATCACGAGGTCCAATTGGTATCTCGTAATAATCCGCTCAAATTCATCTTTAGTCGTCCAATTCTTACAGGACGTCTGGAAAGGTGGGCAGTTATTTTGTAGCAATTTAATATTTAGTATGTGTCTCAAAAGGAAATAAAGGGCCAAACTCTGGATGATTTCCTTGCTGAGCATCCGTCAGTAGAAGATACATATTCAGATATTGAACTCCCTGATGAGGAAGTCTTTTTTATTCAACATAGTCCTTAATCATGGGAAATGTACATTGATGGTGCTTCCAGAAGTCTAACAGGGAAGAAAATAGAGGATTCTAAATTCAACAAAGTTGGGTTAGGAATTGTACTTATTTCCCTGGAAAAGGCAGTGCTACCCTATTCCTTCTCATTATTGGGAGGCGGTACCAACAATGAAGTAGAATACCAAGCTCTCATCGCAGGATTGGATTTGGCGCTTCAAGCACAAGTGAATCACATAAAGGTGAAAGGTGATTCAGACCTGGTAATCAAACAAGTCAATGGGGATTATCCAATCAGAAAAGAAGAGTTAATCCCTTTGTATTATTACGTCAGAGAGTTAATGGCAGAATTTCCTACGGAACCGACATTTTCTTATGTCTCGCGATCACAAAATTCCCAAGATGATGCACTGGGTAATATAGCCACAACTCTGGAAGATCCAAATCGGGATGAGACAACCATCAGTATTGCCCACCGTCGTACAATTTTACCTTATGTTCAAACCAGAATAGAGGAAATCGATGAAATTAGTCCCATCTCTGAACCATATGGTTATTCTACATGATGGATGACACCTATCAGGGAATACCTTCAAAATGGAACACTTCCACCTGATAGAGCTGGGAAAGAACAAGTCTGGAGACATGTGGTCAATTTTACTCTTTATGATAGCCCAAATCACCTAGAGAAAATTCTCTACAAGTGTGGTTTTGATGAATTTCTCTTCAGATGCATTGATGTTGAAGAGACAATGGCTGTCATGAATGAAGTGCATGAAGGAGTATGTGGTTCCCACAAGTCCAGACATAGACTATCTGATCAAATTCAAAGGCTTGGATACGTTTGGCCTTCAATGATACAAGATTGTGTTGATTTCACGAAGAAGTGTCATTCATGCCAAGTACATGCCAACTTCATTCCTCAAACCCCAGATTTGCTTCATACAGCTAAATACTCGTGGTCATTTTCTACATGGGGAATGGATGTGGTGGGACCTTACCCTTCAGCTACAACTAAGCAGTTTAAGTATATTCTTACTGCTACTGACTTCTTTTCCAAATGGGAAGAGGCAATACCTCTCAAAGAAGTTAGTTCTAAAAGCATTGTTAGCTTCATCAAGTCTAACATCATTACCAGATTTGGTGTCCCTCATACCATATTGACAGACAATGGCACTAACTTCTGTTCATCTGAGGTAAAGAGTTTGTATCAAGAATACAAAATCAAATCCGATCATTCATCTCGGTATCATGCAGCGGCCAATGGATAGATAGAAGCCTTCAACAATACTCTTTCAAACATACTGCAAAAGATGGTGGATAAAGATAAGAAATCATGGCCTGATAAACTCTTTCATGCTTTATGGGCTTATCGTACCACCACCCGCACTGCAACACGGTCAACTCCATATTCACTGGTATATGGAATGGAAGTAGTCTTGCCCATTCAAGTTCAATTACCTTCGCTCAGAGTAGCCATTTGTGATCAGTTATCTACAGCTAAACAATCTCAAAAGTGATTGGATGAATTGGAATGGTTAGATGAGAAAATATTGTGCACCCTGCATCACTTGGAAGTCTATCAGAATCGAATAGAACGAGCTTTCAACAAAAAAGTTCATCTTCATTCATTCATTTAGGGATAATTGTTATTGGTTCTCAGAACTCCAATGATACCTGGAAAGAAACCTCCCAATATTGAGCCAAAATGGGAAGGACCTTACTCAATACATAAGTTCTACTCCAATGGAGAATATTCTTTAATCTCAATGGATGGAGAACTCATCACTACTCCAACCAATGCCATATTTATGAAGAAGTATTTTGTATAAACACAAAATATATCAATCACGGTCCATGCATATGACTTTAAACTATTTACATCCCTCATGTCCAACATGATGTTAAACTGCACCATCGACGGTCCATGCATATGACCTTAAACTATTCGCACCATCGTCCAACATGACGTTAAAACTGTGAAAAAGTCTTTAATACATCCAATATGACGTTACACTATGTCTTCTTTTTTCCCTTACTGTAAGACATTAAACTGCACATTCCCCCTTTCGTCCAACATGACGTTAAACTGTATTTTCCCCATCATCCCAACTACATGATTCTAAACTGTACAGAAGTCCCTTAATACATCATACACGACGTTAAACTGTATTTTGTCCCTGCTATATGACATTAAACCGTGCACCACCAATAGTCCTCACTACAAGACTTTTAACTGCATAATCCCTTCATATGTCCTACATGACATTAAACTGTGTATAGTTAGGGTTGTTTCTATCTCTTGTTTCTCACACTGAGTATGAATCATGTGAGCTAAGAGTAAACTTCAACCATAACACCCTCTCCGGGCCGCTAATCATGTGTAAGTACCAACACAATTTTTAGGTCATTGTTCTCAAAAACAACTTGATCACCAATTCATTCTTCAATTGAACTACGCGGACTTTGATCTTTGCCTTCTAGTCTAGGTACATAGGCAACCTCCCAAGGTTCAAGCCCAAAACCAAAATCTCTTCACATCAGTTTACCTCCATCTCATACAATGTTGATTCATGAAGCCACACCCAGAATCAATCTCTTCACATTGGTTCACCTTTGTCCTTGCTATATGACATTAAACTATATAGCACTTTTGTCATGTATGGTAATAAACTACAACATTCTTTGATACCCTCACCTGATAGGGAATCATTATTTACATTGATCTCCAATCATGTTATATTCCAAAGACTACGTGCATATATGGCAATGCCCGAACCTTTTATCTTGGGTCAAACCATCATTTCACTAAAGTCCCCTTTCACCATTCATTTATAAGAACCAAATCTGTATAGAGGCTATTTCTAGAACTATATAGGCTTGATTCCATCTTTATAGGATACGTAGAAACATTCAAGTATCCCTCGAATACATCCCCAAGTATTTTGGGCCTAACCCCAAATTCCAATTTCAGTTCCCTGATTGAAAATTCCCTGTGAAAACACACACTGTGTATTCATTATTATGGTCCGAGCTCTATGACCTTAAACTAAGATCTCCCACACTCTCGTCCCACATGACGTTAAACTATATTTCAAGAACTATGTATGGATTGATTACGATCCTTATGGGATATGTAGTCAAGTCCAACATTTCAACTCAGGACCCAGCCACAACATGATTATGGTTAGCATTGATCTATGTATCTCTACATACATTGGACAATACCCATTTTTCTGTGTCATAATCCTAACCTTAAATATTTTCATATCTTAATAACCCTTTTCTTGACTTCTAGTCACAAAATTTACAATTTCTGAGAGTTCTTTTCCCTAACTATGCAGCACGTGCCCTTAGGCGGCCTTTCATAAGCAGTCTATATAATGGACCTGTTAGCCAAAAGATACTATTATTTGACTATGTAGATAATGCCCTTAGGTGGCCCTGCATAATTCAACCCCTAACGGGTTTGTTAAATAATGGTAACTTCATTCTTGGGAACTACTTATTCTAATTCCTTTTAGCCCTTTTTCATGTCATTCCTCAGATTCAAAATTTTTTAAGTCATAGTTTACATATTTTCCCTCATACTTGAGTGTGGTAATACATTTTTAGACAAATTTTCAAGGAATTGAGAGTAAATTTTAATTCATTCTGTCCAAGCTATTTCGACCTTAAACATTATCCTTTTTATGTCTAATGTGCATGACTTTAAACTACCCAAAAAATACAAGGGAACTCTGAACAAAAGTCAAGTCCCAGCTCACTAAACATACATTTCGTATGATTTAGGTAATATTGAGCAATTAAAAGATTCAAAGTTTGTAGGGTTATTTATAATAATCCTATCAAAAGTAAAACTATGTTTATTAGTCCCATTGGATTAGGTAAAAATTTAAATCAGGTAGCAAAAGAAAGCATGCACAGATGATTGAAGATGAAAGTGTTTTTCATTTGATGCACAAAAGTTAGAAGGACATCCACATACTGGAGTCTCTTCTCTTTTCCAATAATTACAAAAGGCTATCAACATAAATCTTAATTTAATTTACAGCATCCTGAGCTTCATCAGTAGCCACTTGAAGCTCATGCACTCAAACAAATTCACTCTTTTCAGCTTGATGGAGTGCTTTCTTGGCTTCAGTAATGGATTCCATACCATTTGTTTGAACTCCTTCCAGTGAATTGTTCAGTTGGTCAAGTTCCCCAGTAACAGCATATAACTGTTACTGAAGGTGCATCCGCTGGACAACTTTCTCCTTGATCTTATGCTTCAACTCCTTCAACTTGGAAACATGATCATCCTCATCTCAGGATACCGCAGCCTCAAATTCGCTAATATTGGCAGACAGCCTTACTCTGGTCAAATCTTGATTGTACTTTTTCTCCTGCTCCCTTCTTAAGATAACATGTTTTACCGCCGCATGGATCTTTTGATATCCAAAACCACCAAGTCCTAACATGATGAAAAGAGATGATAGTTGGGGAATATTTGATGACAGCTCTTCTAGAGCCACTTCAGATATGATTTTCCATATCTTCTTCCATGCCTTATGTCGTGAAAATTGGAGCACCTTTTTTATCTCCGGGTATGATTCGGTATCACTATCACAGGGGGAATATAATCCGGGATTAATGCACTTAAGGAAGTTCCCTAATATTCTCTTCCCCCCCTGACCCGTGTTTCTTCACTTTCTATTCTCGTTGGGGCGGTGGCAGAGGCTTCACCTCCAGATCTAGCCACTGAAATTGATGGTCTTGCATAATCAATTGAAAGCTTTGGTTAGTTTCAAAGGATAACAAAAGTTGATTGGTTGTCTTTCAAATTAAGTATAGTCGCAAAAATTGTTATCCCTTACCCAACGGTAGATCAGTAACTTGAGAAGGCTCCTCCCCGTCTTTCCTAGCCTCAAAAGGATTTTTAGGGTGAGTTTGAGGAAGCTCTACTAGGTTCATCTCCACTTACGCTAATGTCTCTGCTATAGTAGGGTTTTCTATACCCCCTTCAGGCATTGGCAGTTCAGCATCATTCTCAGATGTAACTTCATATTTCAACTGATCATGATCAGAGATGTAATAAGAATTTGTTTTTAACAGGATGAAGGATAACACTCACTTTCGTAATCTTCTAAATTACATGATAATTTAACATGATCTAAAAAATCTTCAAAATATGTTCCAAGTTCCATCATTTTGTCCAATGTTATCTCAGAATCTTGGTTAATCTCACATGTGGGAGCATTCGATATGTCTTCTTGGCGACCTTCATCCTGCAGCCTCTGACCCTAGATAGCTTCTTCAGTTAAAATTGAGGCATCAGTTGCAATGGCCGTTAAAAGCTCTAGTGTAGGGGTTGAACCTAGAGTATCACAGAATGGAATTTAGTTGATGTTTCATTCAACATTTTGTAAAGCATTGTTAACTTACCAGAAGCAGGTTCTTCTCTCCTTGCAGTAGCAGTAGGAATGATACTGGGAACAGATGCTGGCTCTTCTCTAGGAGCTTCCAAGTCAGCCTGAACATGTGATTGTTCACCAGTACCCTTTGTGGTCCTCAAAGGAGGGTCAGTCCTTTCCCTCATAGGGGAAATTAAAGAATCCCCTGCAATCCCAAGAATTATGAGCAACCTTTTCATGGGTTAAGACTCATGATTATCCAAAGGACTTACCAATACTAATGAAGCATTTAGTTGTGTACTTCTTCCTTCGATGCCTTTGTCTCTTTGGTTTTTTGGGAGTGTTGACAGTCTTCTTTATAGGTACATGAATTGGAGAATGGAAATCCATGTCCAACTCCTCATCCCTGGCTTGCTGGCCTAGAGATATCTCGCCCGAATCGTGAGGAGATTCATTATCCCCAATGGAAGTACCACTAGGGCTATACTGTGGTGAAGGAACCTCAGCATTTCCTTTCTTTGCAAGCTGCAGGATGAAGAAAATAATTTCTTTAAGTAACAAATCTTTGGCTGAAATAAAGTTTCAAAGAAAATAAGTAAAGAGACTTATATATTCAGGAGCCACGTAATTGTGACACTCCTCATCTCTGGAACCACCAGTCCCCTCAGTGGCGCCACGATCAATCATTTCCTTCACCCTATTGGTGATAGGAATGGAATCATTAGTGTCATATATGAGCATTTCCAGCTCTCTGATATAAGCCCACACTTCATTGGGGTTATCCTTGAAACATATATTTGTAGAATCCAGAAGATTCCCTATTCCAGGGAGGTGTATCCCATCGCACAAATCCAGCCAGGCAGTTTGATCACCGCAGTATAAACTTCACCATATTCAGACAGCCTCTAGTCATAGATATTCAGTATGTGTATCAGAAGGCTGCGAGGAGGGTCCTACAACCTTAGACTTCTGCTTCTTCCTAGCTCCTGCAACTATAGATAGAGAATAAGAAAATAAGACTTGTTTCTCTATAAAGTAATGGTGATTAAATTGCCCCAATGAAGTAACTCACTAGGAGTTGATGGAGTGGGTCTTTTGATTTTGACAGGAGGATTATATCGGGCACGAGTCCATTTTGCCTCATGTTGTGCCTCATCATCCCCATCCTAGGAATCCGGTGAATCAGCTCTGGGTGGTGTAGAAGAATCACCTTCCAGGTGAAGGGTTTCTTTCTCTACGGTTCTTTTCCTTTTCCCCACCTGATAAACCAGGTGATTCAATACCCCTCCAGGGTATGATGCTATCCAATTCCTGGCATACCATGTAGTAAAGTTACTTGCCACTTTATCAACTGGTAGATCAAACACTGCCTCGGTCCTCTCCATAGATTTCCGCAACCATAGTTTTCAGGAAACCATCGGATGCTGCTCTGAACTGGCATGCACGGGGTGGAGATACAACAGTCTGCTGCAAACACTTCAATTGACGTGCAAATCTGTATGGATCATAGGCCTTGTATATAATCTCTCCGTCAATCCTGGTGGTTAGTACACCATCTATGTAGGCCAGCATGCATGCCCTCAATTCCAAGATGGTTGTTCCATCATCAGCAAACCACCCGATTGGCGGATTTCCATAAGGAAAGAAATTGAATTCCTTAAACATGCTCAGTCTCAACTTTATATCATAGGGGTTAAGGGATAATGGAGAAATTCCATAAAATTCCTACACTGATGGCCTGAAGGAACTTCCAGGAACCTGTACTTAGTACTGTACATTATATGTCCTGAAGTGAGTGGTGATCCATCCCCAAAAAACTTGTAATGGTCCCGCTATTCTCAAAGGAGACTTACCCATAAAAACATAGAGTAAGATCCTGTGAATCTTCACCAAAATGGGGCTGACCAACCCAACCATTTTCTTCTCAGCCAACTTGGCTGCCACAACGAAGGTCTCTGGCCTGACGCCTCCCTTCGAATCCCTGACTAGCAGAAGATAAACACTGATCCACAAGGCTAAGAAGCCCACCAAACCGGTATTTTTTGGGATTCTCTGATTTACTTCATATCCCCATTTCTCAAATTCTCCTGCTTCCAAGGTTGGCCAAAATGTGCCAAGATCACCCCTCTTCTCTATTTTGGGGTAGGTAGTAAGATGAGTACAGGTGGGCCACTTCTCCTCCAGCCCCTTTTCCTTCGGCCCCTTCTCCTTCGGCTCCTTCTCCTGCTTCTTGGTATGAAACATATTCATCCACTCCTTTGGATGAATATCCTTTTTAGAATGATTTAAGGAGTTATTTGAACTATTGAGCTTGTGAAAGATTTTCAATAATTCCTGAGCCAAAGCCAGGGTCTTCTCCAAATCATTCTAAGTCGCCTTGGGGGGATGAATTCATCATACATATCGCCTAGAATTGAAGCCCCTGAGATCTTGTGGACATCCCAGAGACTGATGCCTACTTCTCAATGATTCAGATGGAAAGAATTGGTTTCTGGGCTCCAGCGGCTAATTATCTCTAGTATAAACTCATCATTTCTGTAGACATATGTCTACCCATCCCAAACAGTTTCATATATCGCAGCTCCTTTCAAATCCTCGACAAATTCTTCACAATTTGTTTTCACCCAGTATTCCCACATCCAAGTTGGCTTCATACCTCCTCTAGGACGAAAGTACCAACTCTACTTCTAGCCTTTGGATTGATCCATCTGAGAATTTCTCAAGATTGAAGGATAATAATGTGGTTGTAGCTCGGGCTTGTGAGGTTTCTGATCTGGCACACAAGGACTATGATGCATTATATAGGCCTTCTCCACTATTCCAGTATTTACAAAAAACTCCTCCACTTGAGAATTTTCTAAGGCAAAATTTGTGTAATTATTAAACCAAGAAATTGGGAGATAGTTCTTTGCCTCTAGAATATTGACATCTTGTAGATGACCATACCCATACAAAGGCAAGTAGATGCTCTCTGGAAATTTACGATGATACTTCTTCAAATACTTAGCCAAATCTGGGGGAGTGCTATCGCAGATAGTATAATAATCATGGCCAACAACATTCATTAGGTCATCAATTCATTAGCTAGCCAATTCATCAGCAGTTCTGATTCCTCTAGGAGCCATTGAATCTACACAAAGGTTGAATAATTTACTCTTAAGTAAGTTTATTTTTCATAAAATTTGTGAAGAAAAGTGAAAAAATGGCTAAGGAATTAAGGCGCACAAGTCCCAAATTGGCACGCAAGTATAAGTGTGTCGTGCATGTTTTGGCACGTATGTCACGACCCGCCCTCGGGGTCCGTGCCATGACTACCCCAAGCCTGCATTCCATAGGCCAGGGGCTGGCGACTAGCACCAAGGCGTAAATCCCGGTAAAAAAAGGGGAAGGCATTGCCTTTGTAAAGTAAACAAGCACCACAGAGTAAGCAAGAGGAAAAGTAAACACTAAGTAAAAACAGAGTACAACTGAAAGTGCGGAAAAGTAAATGGGCCAGTATACAAACCCAAACTGAAAGTAAAGTACAACTCGAAAGGGAAAACCGCAACTATAAAGTAAAAGCCGCTACACCGAGCTGTCCACTGGAAATCCCACCTAAAGGGTGGGTACATATAGCTCAACTGCTCCTTGGGTCCCGCCGTTCGCTCCGAGCACGTCTCGCCCAGTGGTCCACCTATAGGTACCGTCCTGCTCAGCAAGCCTCAACTACGATCAACGTTGTCCGTCGTCTGCAACCAACACAACGTAGTGCGGGCATAGCCCTTGCAAGGGTGAGTATAAGCTACTCAGTAGGGACCCCGAGACCCCTGAAGGTCTCCCAAAATCCACAAAGGATAAACCACAAAGGGAAGATACAATCACGAAGTAACAACCGAAACTGCTTAGGTATATGCCCATACATATACCTAAGTCATCAACTCCAATACACTCCAACCTCCGAGCCCAAGTACAACTCAGTCCACACAGGAAAGTATACGTATTCCACACAGGAAAGCAAAACGAAATCCACAGAGGATAGCAAAACACAATTCACACAGGAAAGAAACAGGATTCATCTCACACAGGTATACTTCTTCGGTAGACGATAGAGATGATCACTGATCCATCTAAGTCGTCGGACCCACAAAGGATCGATAGGTACTAACCCCCGCAAAGACCCACACAGGATCGGACCCACACAGGATCTGTAGGTGCTGGTTCACACAGGACCGCTGAGCGCAAACCCACACAGGATCGGACCCACACAGGATCGGTAGCACTGATCCACACAGGATCGCTGAGTGCTGTAGTCGTCGTGGTCGAATCCACTAAGGATCTCTGTACTGTCGTCGTCGCAGTCACAGTAGCAGTCGCAGCCAGCTCTAGGGTTCCCGCACACAGCAAGCTCGTTCGGGAGGGTCCGCTCCACGAGCCGAGAGGCTGATACATCAACTGTCACAAAGTCCAGAGTTGATGTATCCAAAAGTTCCGTATCGTCAACAGGAACTCAACGCAACAGACGACGCGTCGATCGGACGCACGGTCTGAGAGTTATTGGCTTTTTCGTCCCAGAGGCCCGGTTGGTTTTTAAGGCAAAACCAACCCGACCGTACTCCACCTGTGTCCAAACCTCGGGCGGAGTATGCCAAAAGATCCGTATCACTAAGATAAACTCAACAAAGCTGATGGAACGTCAATCAGACGTCCGTAGCTCAAGATATGAGTGTTCCCGCTCCGAGGGCCCGGTTGGTTTCGTGTACGAACCAACCCGTCCAAACTCAAAGTATTCCGAAACTTTGAGTGCAATATACCGAAACGACCGTCTCGATCCAAGGATCGCATCTCCACTGACGGCGCATCGTTTGGAGTTCCGTAGCCCGAGTTATGGGCATTTGAACCTAGCAGTTCGGTATCGGGGGTTTCGGGCCCGGCCCGACCCGGCCCGAGACCCCCCGGTTGGCCCGAACCGGGTCGACCCGCCCTGGACAGGGTCGACCCGGCCTGGCACGGCCCGGCCCGGTGTGGCCCGGCCCGGCACGGCCTGACCCGGCCTGGCCTGGCGGACCGGCCAAGCGCGCCGGTTCGGCGCAAGGCAGCGCGCTGGGCGCGCTGCCAGCTCTGCCCCCCTTTGTGAAACCGGCCCCCTCATTATGGGGGCCGTTTCTTTGCTGGCCAGGGGAATTGATTCCCCCCGGTTTGCCTCCCTTCCGGCCGGCCCGACCTGGTCGGCCGGTTCTTCCTCAATGGGACCGGCAAAGGTCGGTCCCCCTTCCGGCTTCCGACACCGGCGGCCCGGAACCGGCCGCGGCCTTCGTTGTCCGACGCGGTGCGACGGCACCGTGCCCCTCTACCGCGGCCCCGCTCCGGCCACGGCGCCTTCGACATTCTTTGACGCGGCGCGACGGCGTTGCGTCCTTGCATTATTTTACGACGCGGCGCGACGGCGCCGCGTGTTTCTTGCTGTATGATCCTGCACGGTGCGACGACATCGCGCCACACCCGTTTCAATCACAACCGAATCAACATAAAAAAGGAGGAGGGTCGGCCGTGTTCGTGCGGTCCGGCCCCCTCGCGTTATTTGCTAACAATTGGACAAATTTCACGAAGAAATAATCACGGGTATAAATCATGAACAAAAGAATAAAATAAACCCCTACCTCGGTTTCAAGTGCGGAGCACGTCAACAAGTCGCGGAAGACAAGCGTCGCGGAGGTCGGGCGTCGTGGAAACCGAACGTCATTTCTGTTGACGTCGAGGTGCGCCCTAAGAGGTTCGTCACTGGAGAAGCTTCGTAAGCTGACGGAGAAAGTCTGAGGAGGAATCGGCGTCTCCTTTCGTTGACATGGGAAGAAGATCGAAGATGTGGCCTCGTCGATCTTCTGAAACACACCGGCTACGAAGAAGAGAAGCGGCGTTCTTCATCGGAGCTTAAGTTTTCTTCGTGTTCTTCGTCAAAGTTGAATAAGGTGGGGAGAGCTTCTCAAATCCTCTCAAGGTGGCAAAGGATACCAACCAAAATAAAATAATCTTAAAGCTTATTTTATTTACACAATTAAAAAACTTGAATTTCAAAAGTTTGAAATTAAAACAAGTCAACTCAATTAATTAACCGCGTTGTCAAGTTTAATAAAAGAGGAGTTATAGAGAGTTTAAAGGGAAGATGAAGTGTTAGGGTTCGTGTGGGCCCCACCACACTTAATCCTCTCATGGGAGGTTAAGTGGATGTGGGTCCCACCCCTAACTCCCTTTGGGAGGTTATAACCAACTTGGTTAAAAATAAAATGTGTTTCTACATTTTATTTAACTTCATTTTAAATTCCCAAAAACTAACTCTCAACCCGCAATAAACGCAACCTCGGAAAAGGTCTCCTTAAGCGAATATCGGCGCTGCGAGTTCATCGGTGCCCTCAGAATTCGATTTCGGGCACCAGTTCAAAAGTTAGAAATTCTCGCTCGTTCGTTCATTAAACGTACCCGAGCCAAACTTTGGAAATTGATTCTGGGCACACCGGGCCTCGGAATCAGGTGCCGTCAGAAACTGCTTTCTTTTAAAATTCCCAAGAAAATTAAGAAAAAATTTCCCTTGAATTTTACGGGTCTTTACATTACTCCCACCTCAGGGATTTACGTCCCCGTAAAGATACATCAAAACTAGGGAAACAAATGAGGGTACTGAGCATGCATCTGAGCCTCCCGCTCCCACGTGCTCTCTTGGAGGTTCCCGTGCTGTCATCTGATGCGCACAAGTGGAATCGATCTCCCATGTAGGACCCGCTTCTGTCGATCCTCTATCTCCACCGGGACCTCTGTAAAAGTCACCCCATCGTCAACGTCAATCTCCCCATGGTCAATGATGTGCGTCGGGTCGTGCACGTATCTCCTCAGCTGAGACACGTGGAAGACGTCGTGCACCCAGTGCAACTGAGGTGGTAGAGCCAGGCGGTAAGCCACCTCACCAATCCTGTTGAGGACCTGGAAGGGTCCGGTTAAGCGCGGAGATAACTTGCCGCCTCGGCCAAATATCCATATACCACGTCGAGGTGAGACCCGCAAGAAGACGTGGTCGCCATTCTCGAACTCTAGTGGCCTCCGCCTCCTGTCAGCGTATGACTTCTGCCGGCTCTGAGCTGTCCTCATCCGCTCCTGGATGACCTGGACCTTCTCTGTCGTGGCCTGGACCATCTCCGGTCCCACAAGTGCTGACTCCCCAGGGTCTGTCCAGCACAAAGGAGATCTAAAAGGTCGGTCGTACAACGCCTCGTACGGTTCCATCCCGATGGTGGAGTGGTAGTTGTTGTTGTACGCAAACTCCACCAAGGGTAGGTGGTCCTCCCAGCTACGACCAAAGTCGAGGACACATGCGCGGAGCATGTCCTCAAGAGTCTGAATGGTTCTCTCCGTCTGACCATCCGTCTGAGGGTGAAAGGCTGTGCTCAGACGTAGCTACGTCCCGAACGCCTCTTGTAACCCCTTCCAAAGCCGGGAAGTAAAGCGAGCATCTCGGTCGGAGACGATAGATGATGGCACACCGTGAAGCCATACAATCTCTTGAACGTATAGAATTCCCAAGATCTCCACTGCGCCCTGCTCTCTGATGGGTAATAAGTGAGCCGACTTGGTGAGTCGGTCGACAATCACCCAGATGGAGTCGTGACCTCTGGAAGTGCGTGGAAGTCCAGTCACGAAGTCCATAGATATCCCGTCCCACTTCCACTCCGGGACCTCTAAGGGCTGTACCAAGCCTGCTGGTACCTGATGCTCTGCCTTCACCTGCTGGCAGGTGAGGCATCGAGAAACGAACTCTGCCACATCCTTCTTCATGCCCAGCCACCAGTGCTATCGTCTGAGATCCTAGTACATCTTTTCCACTCCAGGATGTACCGCCAAAGGAGAAGTGTGAAACTCTCTCAGCACCTCCTCTCACAAAGCGACTGGTACCATGGTACGTCCTCTGAAAAGGATGACGTGCCCTGCTCCAAGGGAGAAACCATCAGGTGCCTATCCCAAGGATATATGTGCACGCCGTGTCTCAAAGTCAGCGTCCTCACGCTGTGCCTATCTGACCCGCTACAGTAGTGGAAGGGTGACTGTGAGAGACTGAAGGAAGGATGCTCCATCTCTATCCACGAAGGATATCTGCAAAGAGGCTAGCTGCTCCATCTCCTCCTCAAGTAGCTGAATGCCCATCCTCCTGCTGAGGGCATCGGCTACCACGTTCCCCTTTCCAGGAGTATAGACTATCTCAATGTCATAGTCCTGGAGGAACTCGAGCCATCGCCGCTGTCTCAGGTTCAGGTCCTTCTGTGACAAGATATACCTAAGACTCTGATGATCAGAAAAGACTGTAAAGCGCTCGCCCATCAGGTAGTGTCGCCATGTCTTCAGAGCGAAGACCACTGCTGCTAAATCTAGGTCATGGGTAGCGTAGTTCTGCTCATGCGTCCTCAAATGTCGTGACCCATAGGTGATCACTGCCCGTTCCTGCATCAGGACACATCCGAGTCCGGTCCCTGATGCATCGCAGTAGACTACGTACCCTACTCCCTCCTCAGGCAACCTCAAGATAGGTACGCTGGTCAATCTCTGTCTCAGCTCCTGGAAGCTCTGCTGACAACTGTCTGACCACACGAAGGGTTTTCCCTTCTTTGTCAAAGCTGAGAGTGGTGCCGCAACTCTAGAGAAGTCTGGCACGAATCTCCGGTAGTATCCAGCTAGTCCCAAGAAACTCCGAACCTCTGTCACGCTCCTGGGTGGCTCCCAAGATAACACATCCTCGATCTTCGTAGGATCCACTGCAACTCCCTCCTCAGAGATAACGTGTCCCAAGAAGTGGACCTCACGTATCCAGAACTGGCACTTCGAGAGCTTACCATAAAGCTGGTGCTCACGGAGTGTGTCTAGTACAACTCGCAAGTGGTAGGAGTGCTCCTCCTCAGTCGTCGAGTAAATCAAAATATCGTCGATGAAGACCATGACAAATAGATCAAGGTATGGATGAAAGATCATGTTCATGAGGGCCATGAACACTGCTGGAGAATTGGTTACACCGAAAGGCATAACCAAGAACTCATAGTGGCCATACCGACATCTGAAGGCCGTCTTCTGTATGTCCTCGTCTCGAACTCTGAGCTGGTGATATCCTGACCTGAGGTCTATCTTTGAGAACCACTGTGCTCCCTTGAGCTGATCAAAGAGGTCATCAATCCTCGGTAGCAGATACTTGTTCCTCACTGTCACCTGGTTCAGGCGACGATAGTCAACAAAAAGTCGCAATCTCTCGTCCGCCTTCTTGGCGAACAATATCGGGGAAGCCCAGGGTGAAACACTGGGTCGGATGAACCCCTTGCCCTGCAAGTCCTCCAACTGTACCCGTAGCTCTCGAAGCTCTGTGGGGGCCATCCGATATGCTGGAGTTGATATCGGGGCTGTCCCGGGGTACAGGTCAATATAAAAGTCTACCTCCCTGCGAGGAGGTAACCCTGGAACGTCGTCGGGGAAAACTTCCGCAAACTGATCCACCACTGCAGGAAAACCAGGACTCCGCACATCAACTGTTCCAAGGATGAGGCTAGCCAACTGATAAGTGATGGGCTGTCCTCTACTCCGCGGAAGTCAATCCTGTGCTGCAAAGGCTCCCTTCTCGCCGGTGAAGGTGAACCTGCTCCCGTCGGTGCGTACTCATCGCACCTTGCGCCTAAAACAATCAATCTGGGCATGGACCATAGATAACCAATCCATACCCAAGATGACGTCGTAAGGCCTCGACGCTGCTACAAGAAGATCCCAGCCGAAGCTCTCGCCTCCTAGAGTAAGCTCACACTGCCGGCACCAGTGCGTAATCGTCGAGTCTGCTCCCGTAGGAGTCTTTAGCCGTAAGGATCGAGCCAACGGCTCTGTCAGAATCTCCGAGCTCCGAACAAGGGCAGCGGCTATGAAAGTGTGACTCGCTCCTGTGTCTATAAGTACTGCAGCAAGGGTGGAATAGACACAGATAGTACCTCGAATCACCTCGGGCGTGTCGTGGTCGTAGGCCTCTGCTTCCTGGAGCTGTGCCTGTCTCTGCCCGCCAACTCCCTGTGGTCGGGGTGGACCTCCTGGTGGTGGTGGTGGTGGTGGAGCCTCAAAGCGTCGCCCACCACCTGCTGCTTGGCCAGCTCCTCTACCTCGTCCGCCTCCTCCCTGCGGACCGCCAAGGTCGACCCTCTGCCTCTGCCTTGGTGGTCCCTCAACCATCTGCTGCTCCTCGGCACGGCGGGTCGGGCAGTCACGAGGCATGTGGCCCTGCTCGCCGCACGAGTAGCACTGTCTGCCTCTCGAAAGACTGGCTCTGCGCTGTGTGCCTTGCACTACTAAGCCAGTGTCCTGAGGTCGTCTTCCTGAAGGTCTGGTCTACCTGGATCCCATAGTCATCCGTCGACTGCCAGCTGAAGATGAATCTGCCACGTGCCGCCCTGCGGTGGGTCTCGGCGCTGGTGTAGACTCAGCAAAGAAGCTCTCGATCAAAAGGGCCCGCTCCAGTACTCCCGTCTGAGTCGGAATGTTGAGGGAGATCAGTGATGCCCTGATCTTGTGTCTCAATCCCTGCTCGAAGGTCAGGTCCCGGAAGAATGGGTCTCGTACCATGTCAGTCGAGTAGCGCGAGATATCGGTAAATATCGCCGAGTACTGAGGGACCGTCATGCTGCCCTGCCGCAGCTGAAGAAGCTCCTGAATACACACCGCACGAAGGGTGGCTGGGACGAACTCCGATCGGAAGAGGCTCTCAAAGTCCGTCCATAGTAGAGATGCCTCATCGTGCACCTGGAGCATCAAGCTCCACCATCGGCCCGCTGCTGCGTGAAGTAGGCTCACAGCGAGGATCACCATGAGGTCTGCTGGTGTCCTCACTAGCCTAAAAACTCGTACCACTGCCTCCAACCAGTCCTCTGATGCCTGGGGGTCCATCTCCCCACGGAACCTAGGCGGTCGCTGGCGCTGGAACTCGTGCAGAGCTCCAAGGCGACGTGCATCGTCAGCGGCTGGTGCTGGAAGCATCGGTGGCTCGGCGGGTAGTGCTACCGCCGGTGCCATTGCTGACAAAGGGCCCTGCACCGAGGCCTCGTCCCTCGGTGGGCTGTCGTCACGCTCGACTCTCAGAACCCTAGCTGGCTGCCGTCGTGGGGCCATCCTGAAAAGGAAACAGGTGCGCCACGGTCAGAACAGTATACCCGGTGAGCTGATAAAGTAATCACAAAGAAAACTTGAAACACACACGCAATCAATGTTTTCGTGCATTAAGTCGGAAATCAGAAGTCAGGGTCCTGGTGTACAGATACGTCGGCCGCCGCAACAACACTGGACTCCCTGGACTGATAACCACACTCAATACGCTAAACACTATTTCTTCGCATAGAAAAGATCAGAGTTCGCGGTAGAACCGAACTCCTCTGATACCAATTTGTCACGACCCGCCCTCGGGGTCCGTGTCGTGACTACCCCAAGCCCGACTTCCATAGGCCAGGGGCTGGCGATGAGCACCAAGGCGTAAATCCCGGTAAAAAAAAGGGGAAGGCATTGCCTTTGTAAAGTAAACAAGCACCACAGAGTAAGCAAGCAGAAAAGTAAACACTAAGTAAAAACAGAGTACAACTGAAAGTGCGGAAAAGTAAATGGGCCAGTATACAAACCCAAACTGAAAGTAAAGTACAACTCGAAAGGGAAAACAACAACTGTAAAGTAAAATCCGCTACACCGAGCTGTCCATTGGAAATCCCACCTGAAGGGTGGGTACAGATAGCTCCACTACTCCTCGGGTCCCGTCGTCCGCTCCGAGCACGTCTCGCCCAGTGGTCCACCTCCAGGTACCGTCCTACTCAGCAAGCCTCAACTACGATCAACGCTATCCTTCGTCTCCAACCAACACAACGTAGTGTGGGCATAGCCCGTGCAGGGGTGAGTATAAGCTACTAAGTAGGGACCCCGAGACCCCTGAAGGTCTCCCAAAATCCACAAAGGATAAACCACAAAGGGAAGATACAATCACGAAGTAACAACCGACACTGCTTAGGTATATGCCCATAGATATACCTAAGTCATCAATTCCAATACACTCCAACCTCCGAGCCCAAGTACAACTCAGTCCACACAGGAAAGTATACGTATTCCACACAGGAAAGCAAAACGAAATCCACACAGGATAGCACAACACAATCCACACAAGAAAGCAATAGGATTCAGCTCACACAGGTATACTTCCTCGGTAGACGATAGAGATGATCATTGATCCATCTAAGTCGTCGGACCCACAAAGGATCGATAGGTACTAACCCCCGCAAAGACCCACACAGGATCGGACCCACACAGGATTTGTAGGCGCTGGTTCACACAGGACCACTGAGCGCAGACCCACACAGGATCGGACCCACACAGGATCGGTAACACTGATCCACACAGGATCGCTGAGTGATGTAGTCGTCGTCGTCGAATCCACTAAGGATCTCTGTACTGTCGTCGTCGCAGTCACAGTAGCAGTCGTAGCCAGCTCTAGGGTTCCCGCACACAGCAAGCTCGTTCGGGAGGGTCCGCTCCACGAGCCGAGAGACTGATACATCAACTGTCACAAAGTCCAGAGTTGATGTATCCAAAAGTTCCGTATCGTCAACAGTAACTCAACGCAACAGACGGCGCTTCGATCGGACGCACGGTCTGAGAGTTATTGGCTTTTTCGTCCCAGGGGCCCGGTTGATTTTTAAGGCAAAACCAACCCGACCGTACTCCACCTGCGTCCAAACCTCGGGCGGAGTATGCCAAAAGATATTTCTCACTAAGAGAAACTCAACAAAGCTGACGGCACGTCAATCAGACGTCCGTAGCTCAAGATATGAGTGTTCCCGCTCCGAGGGCCCGGTTGGTTTCGTGTACGAACCAACCCGGCCGAACTCAAAGTATTCCGAAACATTGATTGCGATATACCGAAACGACCGTATCGATCCAAGGATCAAATCTCCGCTGACGGCGCATCGTTTGGAGGTCTGTAGCCCGAGTTATGGGCATTTGAACATAGCAGTTTGGTATCGGGGGTTTCGGGCCCGGGCCGACCCGGCCCGAGACCCCCCGGTTGGCCCGAACCGGGTCGACCCGCCCTGGACAGGGTCGACCCGGACCGGCACGGCCTGACTCTTCCTGGCCTGGCGGACCGTCCGGGCGCGCTGCCAGCTCGGCCGAAGGCCGAGCTGATTGAGAAACGGGGGGGGGCCTGCCCCCCTTTGTGAAACTGGCCCCCCTCATTATGGGGGTAGTTTCTTTGCTGGCCGGGGGAATTGATTCCCCCCAGTTTGCCTCCCTTTCGGCCGGCCCGACCTGGCCGGCTGGTTCTTCCTCAATGGGACCGGCAAAGGCCGGTCCCCCTTCCGGCTTCCGACACCGGTGGCCCGGCTGGCCGCCGGTCTTCTCGTTCCGCCGCGGCCCGGAACCGGCCGCGGCCTTCGTTGTCCGGCGCGGTGCGACGGCACCGCGCCCCTCCGCTGTGGCCCCGCTCCGGCCGCGGCGCCTTCGACATTCTTCGACGCGGCGCGACGGCGTCGTGTCCTTGCATTATTTTACGACGTGGCGTGACGGCGCCGCGCGTTTCTTGCCGTATGATCCTGCGCGGTGCGACGACACCGCGCCACACCCATTTCAATCACAACCGAATCAACATGAAAAAGGAGGAGGGTCGGCCGTGTTCGTGCGGTCCGGCCCCCTCGCGTTATTTGCTAACAATTGGACAAATTTCACGAAGAAATAATCACGGGTATAAATCATGAACAAAAGAATAAAATAAACCCCTACCTCGGTTTCAAGTGCGGAGCACGTCAACAAGCCGCGGAAGACAAGCGTCGCAGAGGTCGGGCGTCGTGGAAACCGAACGTCATTTCCGTTGACGTCGAGGTGCGTCTGAAGAGGTTCGTCATTGGAGAAGCTTCGTAAGCTGATGGAGAAAGTCCGAGGAGGAATTGGAGTCTCCTTTCGTTGACACGGGAAGAAGATCGAAGATGTGGCGTCGTCGATCTTCGGAAACACACTGGCTACGAAGAAGAGAAGCGGCGTTCTTCGTCGGAGCTTAAGTGTTCTTCGTGTTCTTCGTCAAAGTTGAAGAAGGTGGGGAGAGATTCTCAAGTCATCTCAAGGTGGCAAAGGATACCAACCAAAATAAAATAAGCTTAAATCTTATTTTATTTACACAATTAAACAACTTGAATTTCAAAAGTTTGAAATTAAAACAACTCAACTCAATTAATTAACCACGTTGTCAAGTTTAATAAAAGGGGAGTTATAGGGAGTTTAAAGGGAAGATGAAGTGTTAGGGTTCGTGTGGGCCCCACCACACTTAATCCTCTCAAGGGAGGTTAAGTGTATGTGGGTCCCACCCCTAACTCCCTTTGGGAGGTTATAACCAACTTGGTTAAAAATAAAATGTGTTTCCACATTTTATTTAACTTCATTTTAAATTCCCAAAAACTAACTCTCAATCCGCAATAAACGCAAACTTGGAAAAGGTCTCCTTAAGAGAATATCGGTGCTGCGAGTTCATCGGTGCCCTCGGAATTCGATTCCGGGCACCAGTTCAAAAGTTAGAAATTCCCGCTCATTTGTTCACTGAACGTACCCGAGCCAAACTTCGGAAATTGATTCCGGGCACACCGGGCCTCAGAATCAGGTGCCGTCAGAAACCGCGTTCTTGTAAAATTCCCAAGAAAATTAAGAAAAAATTTTCCTTGAATTTTACAGGTCTTTAAAACGTAGGTATCACCGTGCAAGTCCAAATACCTCTACAGCAGCGCGACACAAAAGGAAGCAGTGGAAAACAGAGTAACTTGCACAGTGAAGCCAACTTGCACGACAAGAGCTCAGAAGTGTTCAAATTTGGTGCTTTGAGTGAGGAATGACTGCATATATATAGGCAAGGTCACACCCCTACGCGCCTAAGCCTGCGTGACTCACACCTACGCGACGCCAGCTACGCGCTCAACACCTGTGCGCCGCAGTTCCTTGGTTTTCTCCTTTTTCATTAGATTCACATCCTCGTTTTTTTTGGATCCAACTCTAATGGGGGACTTTTTTTGACACTCCTTTTTCAGTACAAAGTCTAAACGACTGAAAAAAAGGGGAATACATTAGTCCAAGGTGATTAATTCTTTGAAGAAACATCAAAAATCGACAAAGGCATGAAAAATGATTTCTTCCCACTTGGGTCGCGCAAGTTTCAGCATGGTCGCACAAGTATACTTGCACACCACCTAGTGGTCGCGCAGGTAACTTTTTCGCCCTCTTTGATTCTCACTCTGGGTCTTCAGTAGCCTATAAATACCCCCAGTGGGCCCCTCATTTTAGAAGGAAAAATTCCAGAAACTCATATTTGAGCTCTCGGCACCCTAGTCTCTTCTTGAAGCTTTCCGAACACTTCTAAGGTAATTTATTACCTAGAAAGAAAGCTCTAAAGATGGGAAAGAAGGAATAAGTGTTGAAATTTCATCAACAGTTGTGCGCCTAGGTGTCTAACCCTTAAGGGAAATGAAGACACTTGTGCGCCGCCTTACCCCTTCTACAAAACTTGCGCGCCACCACTTTGGAAGCCTTTAGGTATAATACTGAGGGCTTCAGCCAAGTCTCACCCAAGTATTACCCCATGGGTTGACCATCGCACAAGTACCCATGTGTCACGCGGGTACACTTGCGCGACCAGGACTTGCGCACCCACGCCGGACTTGCGCACCTCTCTCTTTTTGGGTGCCCCTCCTGCCTATTTCACCTCTCTTATGCCAATCCACCTCTCCTATTCAAGATTCATCCTTCAAACCCCTCTTTAAAGCCATTTCCTTTAGCATGGTTCCCTTGTTGGCTTCCTTATCTGAAAGGAATTATGTGGAACATCTCTCAAAACCTAGTGATTTATATATCTTTATGTCACTAAGGTTAGAGATTTCATTCATTCAACCTCATCCTTTAAGATGAGAGAACCCTTAACCTGGGCCTCCTTTTCAGGAGTAAGCCCCAGTCCAAGTTCTCTTAATTTGGGCATCCTCTTTAGGAGTAATACCCAAGTCCCCTAACCTGGGCATCCTCCTTAAGAGTAATCCCCAATCATAATTTCTAAATCTTGGCATCCTCCTTAGGAGTAAGCCCCAAGTTCCCAAATTCATAATTCCCTTTAACCTGGGCCTCCTCCTTAGTAGTAATTCCCAGTCACAAGTTCCCTAACCTGGGCCTCCTCCTTAAGAGTAAGCCCCAGTTCTCAAGTCCCTTTAACCTGGGCCTCCTTCTCAAGAATAAGCCTCAGTCATAATTTCTCTTAACCAGTCTTAATTTACTTTTTATCTGGGCTTCCTTCTCAGGAATAAAACCCAATCATAAGTCCCTTCTAATTTGGGCATCTTCCTCAGGATTAAGCCCCAAGTTAGAGTATCCAAATCTCCATAAAAGAACATATACCTTTATGGACCCTGTTCCCGGAATCCTTCTCTGAAATAAGTCCCGATATCTATCTATTTGGGCAGTCATACATACATAAGCCCCACATCATTTCTTATGATTGCATATTTTGTGGTACAATTGTCTGGTTTTACCAATACCTCTTGTTTCTCACACCGATCATGACTCACATGAGCTTAGAGTGTAAAAGTAATTATGAAATCGTTCTTTGAGCCATCAATCATGCATAAACATCATATTCCCTTACTCGAACTACGTGGGTTCTGATTCTTTTTCTAAATAAGGATACGTAGGTAGCCCATCTATGGGTACGATCCCAACTCTGAAATAATTCATGTCCTTCTGAATGACAATAAACTTCAAGTGCCCCGCTGAGTGGATTTAAAAAACAGTATGGTTATCATAATGACCAAGAGATTTCTATACAATGTGTTGAAGGATACCATTGACTAATAATATATAAACAAATACAGATGATTCTCTATCGATGAATAACCTCGAATACATATAAAATATTCTCTAAATCTCCTACATACTAATCCTTGATTGTCAGATCTAAAGGAAAGATCATTTTCATACTTGGTAACTTAATAAGGATACACGAACATAACATAAATCTATAAAGAGAGTCATGGAGTAGACAATAATTCCCCTCAAAAAGGTGTGATGAGTCCGAACTCCCATCCTCTCGACCAATACAAATTATTAAGCCTTATCAGTTCACAACTAATGAGCACCTACCTTTGGAAAGTAAGTCCAAATGGATATAGAATCATTGGATGTTTCTGTTTCTACGAACAGACCCATTAGAAACCGCTTGGAATGTTTGAACCTTAAACCAACGAGGTCATCCCCATTTCTAGAGGAAACACCATCGAAATGGTTTAAGTCTGTGGGTATATAACCATCCGATTTTTTGAAACAAACTCGAAGGGTTTGTTTCCAACTGATTTGTCTAATGATACCTATCGATGCATCGAGGGGATATAGTGGGCCCCACCCATTGTTGCATGTCCAAATATTTCTTTATACGTAGATTTAATACAAGTAAAATATGCCTTCTCAATATCCATATATATTTGAGGATATGGATTCATCAAAGGATGTTTCTCTAAATTAAGATACTTTTAAATGAGACCATTGAAAAATTCTTGAGGAAATAATCCTTAAACATTCCAAAGTGTCCCACACCACCTTGAAAAATTCAAATCATAATCCCTTAGAATATCATGAGAATAAAGAGACTCTAAATATGATATACCAAATATAAGTACATACACCACAAGAAATAAATAAGTTGTGGACAAGGAAAATATCTCAAAAAGTTAAAGTGTGAGGAGAAAAATCCATTTTACTTCGGAAAGAAGAGTTCTTTTGGTAAATCATTTTTATTTTCTATTAATCTGGTTCTAAAAATGTATATCCTAGAAAATAAAATTTAAGGAAATTGATATTAAATTTGGGGCATAAATGATGTCCTACTGAAGTGAAATCATGTAAAAAATGATTTTAAATAAGCTTTAGAATTAAAACATTTTAGGGTGGTTTACAGAATTCATTAAAGAGATTTTAAAGCGCAAAGGATTATTTTATTTCATAAAAACCGAAATGAACCAAAATAGAATTTAAAATTTGTGATTTAAAAAGATAAACATGTCTTAAAATAGATTATAAAGTGAACATCAAAATAGGTAATAATTTTAGAAGTTCCTTGAATCAAGCTTTCATTTCGGAAGAATTTTTGAAAGATTATTTTAAACAAGTAAATTCCAACAAAATAAATAATGATTCTGATTGGTACACATATATATGACATTCACAGATAATTTAGGTGGAGTGCATAAGAATAAATAAGAATATCATTGAGGTGAATAGAGAATAAGAGCAACCTGAATGAAAATGGAGGTTTGGGTGGAAAACCTCTATCACTTTGTAATCAATCGATTCGAATGCCCAAAAATTAAGAATCATAGAATGATACATTGAATAAAATTATTATAAATAGATTCATGATATTAAACATCAATGGGAATTATACATACACCATACACAAGTATTAGTAGTGAATATGGGAAACCTCACAAACATGGAAGTGAGATAAAGAAACCCCTTAATAAGAACGTGTCATTAGATTGAGGAAAAATCAAAGACATAATTATGTGTGACAAACATAAACCCACACAATAAAAGTGGATATATAGAATAAAACAATCATAGGTCATTCACACATATTCTGGTAAAATACAAAACCAATGAAAGTGTTTTTAACTCAATGAATGGAAATTGAGTTAAGATATCCCTTACCTTAAATCTGAATGTGTTCCCCTCTTGAAATTAAGGTCCTGGAATATGAAATTATACTCATTAATAACTTAATTCACAACCTATAAGACATTTATTTAGTTTATCATAATTATATTTAGTTCATTTTTGTCCTTATTGATAAGTTACAATATCGAATTCCGTCGCTCTAGAGTGTTTGTTTTCTTGATTTTCATAAATGGTTGACTTGTTCTTAAGTAATGGAGTTCATGTGGAATGGATGTAAATCTCCAGAATTGAAATTACATATTATTTATGAACATACAGATGTTTTAATGATCATATATATAACTTGGTTACATGGAATGATGATGAATTATTATATAGAACTTTAATGATCACTGTTTCGGTTAATTTGTGGGTTTTGATTACAAAAAACTCATTTTTTATTATAACTTAATACCATTTGTACAAAGGGATTACATAACCTTAAATAGGTTATATTACATATATAATAATTTGGTTCAACCATAAAAATAATGGTTTCATGACCAGAATTTATAATGATAATAGAAATTAAAATCCCATCATCCTTGAATGTGGAAAATTGACACATCTCAGATGGTGTTCTTGCTACTAATATAAAAGAAGGTTAAAGGAAGAGATGATGATAAATTATTTCACTATCATGAAAAAATTCCAGTACATGTAAGGTACTAGATTCATCACAATATTTGGATATGGAGGCATAATAATTGAAAAAGAAAACAAATGAACTTGAAAGGAAAGACAAAGAATTGAAAAGAGGAATTTACCTCTTGAACCAAACTTCCTTGAGAGCCTCTTTAAGGGAGAGGTTTTGGTCTTTTTATGAAACAAAGGCATGATGGACGTGGGAGAGGAGGTTGGGAGGATATTTGAACAGAATTTGGAGAAGGCACAAGGCTTTAGAGGAGTGAAGAGAATAGGGAGTGACAGGGTTTTTTATAGTGGAGGGGAGAGGGGATTCCTCAATTTTATATTCATTAATTTATTATTTCTCCACAAGACAAGGAATAGTGAGTCTTCCATGACCAAGAATAGTAATTTTATCATGTGAATACGAATAAATTGGGATTACATCATAAGAACATCATACATGACTCTGTAATTAGTGTATTTAGCTCATTTTGTAAATTATGGTATTTTCACTATTCATCAAAAATTCAAGTATTTCAAAAAAATCCCAAAAATTCACCCCAAAAATTTTTAGATGTGTATAATCAAAAAATGAAGTACATTTTTCAAAAATAATTTTCTAAATATGATTAATTTAATATTTAATTAAAGTCATAAATTATTCTAAAAAATAGTTTTAAAACATTTATTTACTTATTCCAAAACATAGGTATATCGTACTCCAACTTGAATATTATTTATATAATATAATAGGTAAAGTTAAAATTAATTAGGGTATATCACTATTCATAAGGGTATGTTACTATTCATAAGGGTAGGTTAGTATTCACCAAAAATTAAGTTTTTCATATTGGACTCCAAATAACTTACTTATTGCAACCGTGTATGTCAGATTTTCGAAATTCACATCACTGAAGTGACAAACTTATTTTTACTTGATTAGGTTATAACAAAGTGGTGTTTACAGAGACTCTGTGATCCATGCATTCTATAATAAATTTATTTGTAAATTCTTGGGGTGTTACACACCCCCACCCCCTCAATTATTTAATGATCCTATGGAACTTTAATTTGAATCAGACTGAAGGTTCCCTTGTTGAATCCTTATCATGGAAAATCTCTATTCAATTAACAGTATGTGTATTACTACTTTTGATAGAAAAAATTATCATGGATCGAAAAATAGAATGATGACCTATCTTCTATCACTTTGTATAGAGTTTATTGATGTAGCAACAATTATTTTTTCACACATTGAGAAAATGATCTTATTACTTTTTCTGATAAGAGAAATATTAAGGTTGCTGGGAAAGATAGAAATTTTATTCTTATGAAATTTGGTTCAATCTCGAATTTTTCTTCAAAGGAAACACCATAGTAAAGGAATAAAAGTTACAGATCTAGAGAAGCAAGTTTGAAGATGTGATCATGACAAATAAAGAAACTATTGATGAGTAATTCAACATATTCAAAGAATTAATGTGCAACGTCAGTGGTTTTGTAGATATCATAGAAGATTCTACTATTTTCAAGAAACTCATGAGAAACTTCCTTGATATTTTTAAATCTAAAATATCATCATTATAATATAAATATTATTTATCTCTTGATTAATTTTTTAAATTTCTTGTTTCTTATAAGATGATAAAATTTGTATCATTCAAAAAAATATCAAGGATGAAATGGATGTTGAAGCTATGAGAAATATGAAAAACCAAGAAGTTGATCATAAATTTTTTGAAAATAGTGATTAAGAAGATAAATAAGATAATTTCATTAATGAAAATATCATATCTCTTATCTCAAAAAATTACTGAAGCGGTTAAGGAAATTATGGAGGCAAAATTCCACTCAAATTTTACAAGTGTAGTGGAGTTGGGAACTTCTCTATGAATTGACCCAAGAATAAATTTTTGGAATATGAAGATGTAATATCCCATTACCTTTATATTAGGTATGTTATAAACCTTTTTGTGGTTTTCTTTTTTTATTTTCTAGGTAGGTTCGAGAAGGTATAGAGAGGATACCTATAATGGGGAAGTTAGATATTTGTTTGATTCGTAGATTTAACCGGTCATTTTTTTATCCTACTAAAGAAGTACACATCATGTAATATGGTTATAGTCCATATAAATCATAAAATTAAAATAATTTATTTTTAGCAAGAGGCGATGGGTTTTTCAAAGGATATGATAATTACCAATTACATGACTTGTAACTGGGTTACACGCCATGTAAAACCCTGAGCCTTGTTTTTTCTAATAGGCATCCAGATGATTTATCTTTAGTTCTTCCCCCAGACATCCTTTATATCAACCTATATCCTTCCCCAAGCAATATTAGGAGCCTCCAGCCCATATGAACCTTTTCATTCAGCGATTGGTCGTTGTGGTGATCACAGTGTGTCTTTCCAGGTAAGTGTTATTCATGCCTCTCTATCTGTTTCTCTATTCCTTCCTTAGAGTTTAATGGAACAAATTTATATTAATGGATATAAGACCCATGTTGTTGAATCTCATTTCTAGGTTGATTTCCTAGATCTTATGGGCCTCTATTCTTGCTGGTGAGTTTCATTACAGGCATTAGGTTTCTGTGAGGAAGGCATGTGCTTCGGTATTTGTTTCCAATTTAATTGATATTAAATTTCTTGATTTAAATTTAGTTTTATTTTAAATTGAAATTTCTTAAATTGAATAAATTGATTTCAATAATTTAATTAAAATCATAATTCTAGTGAATTTGGGTTTTGGTTCAGTTTTGGCATGAAATTGGTAAAAAAAACCCATTTCCATTGAATTTGGGTGTATTTATGGAAATTGTTTCAATTAAATTTTTGAATTTAATTATGTGATTGGATTTTATGGAAATTGTGAAAAAACCTAATTCCAGTGAATTGGGGTTTGTTTGTAAATTGATGGAATTGAATGAATGTTAAAATTTATTGAATTTAATTTTGAAATGGATTGTGAAGTTACATGAATTGGTCTCAAATACTTATTTACGAAAAATAGCGTAAAATGGTTTTAATGGAAATCCAGTGGTTTCATCTTTTTGAAAAGGCATGTTTTTTATTAAAAACATGTTATGGGTTTTAAAGTTAAAATTGGCATATTTGAAAGGGGGGATGGTATATAATTGTATTTTTAGCAGCCTTAAAATAAATTTCCCATCATTGTTTGTACTTGATCACATGCAAGCCTTGGGTAGTTAGTGTGTTACATTGGATATCACTTTACAAGTTACAACGTTCTAAAATGTCATATCAGCACATCGTCATTCCTTAGAAGATGATGATAAGTCCCCTTTCCTTATTCCCAAAGGGGTGTATATACATACTTTCCATTTCATAGTGTTGGGTACCTATAGCCTGTAACTTCCATACCTATTTTGCACATGACCATGCTTCTCACTTGTTTTTATTTTAAATGTATATTCCATTGTTATAAACTGTTTTACATGACTGGATAATTTATATAAAATATTTTTTATAAATGTGTTTATTTAATCCATTTTGTTGAAAGTGCCATTTTTATAAAGAACCATTTGTTTAAAGGAAAATTCCATCATGTGAAATTTTTTTCCATCATCTTAAATGTGAAGCATGAATTTCTATTGTATTTCCATCTTTTAAATTATAAAGCATGATTTGTTTAAATATGCTTTTGTGAACAACAAACCTATTTATCTAAAAATTTAAAGCACTTTATTAGTTAATTAAATATTGGCATCTTGTTATAGAATACTTTGGTGAAATTCTACTAGGATTTGGATCACACCCTACTTGTACCTTTGGGTGTTTATAGATTATCCCCTTCCATGTTTGAACAAGGGAAATAGATCTCTTGGAGTTGGATCTAGTTTTCGAACCTTGGACTTGGTGAGTTGTGTCCTTTGGGTCTTGGACTATTTTTTCCTATTTTAGTACATTGGTTGTAGTACTTTGGGATTTATTTGCTTGTTGACTTCTATTAAATTACTCATAGTCATGTTTCATTTGATATTCATATTGTCTTGTTTCTTTTACTTCCTTAATTGTTAGTGGAAAAATCATTCCTGCTTTTAGTTTTTATGATTCCAGGTGCTAGGCATCGGCCCATGGGGATTGGGAACTCCCTTTAGGATATGTTAGGATTGGCTTGGTTATCATGTTACTAGGGCACCCAATATGGTTAATGAAAAAGTGGTATTAAATGTAGGTTGATCTTTTATCTTGAAGTTAGTATGCATTTGTCAAATCTTGTCAGTAATTAGAAGGTAGTTGCAATTGAGTATCTGGACAAATCTCACTTCAAAGAACCTAAAGTTTTCAGGGGTGGTTAGTAAAATTAATCTTAAGGATTAGTTCTAGTATTTTCCATATGTTGATTTGGATATAGTGAAATACAAATATCGTTTTTTCTATCTGTTGGGATTAATTTCCCTTATCACTCTTTTTGAGTGTTAAATCTGATGTCTTCCTTATTGTATGGTGATGTTGTATAGAATAATTCCTCTTAAAAGATGTAAAAGTTGGATCCAGGAGCAATGTTTTGTTGAACCTCAGTGAGAAAATATTGTTGTAGATCTGAACCTGGTAGAGGTAATTATGTGCACTATCCAAGATATGGGACATGCACCACCTCCAGTTCCCATTCAGGCTCCAGTTATGGAACCTGATAGGTAAGTTCTATAGATTTGTTCTCAATAGTTACTTTTCTATAAGACAGTACCATTCAAATGATCAAATGATCCTCAAGATTTTGAGGAGTGGTTGATTAGGATGTGATGTTTATTTGGTTTCTTGGACACACTTGATGAAAAACAAAGTGAAGTGTGCCACCTTTATTCTGGAAGAACCGAGAAGGAGATGGTGGGACATTATGGTAACTATGAATAATCACAAGGTATTAGAGTGAAAAGACTTCAAAGTTCTTTTCACTGACCGGTTCTATCCAAAATCAATATTGTTGTCCAAGTCTATAGAGTTTTTCAAACTTGAGCAGACCAAAAGTCGATGACAGAGTATGCAAAAAATTTTGCTGAGCTCATGCATTTTGAAATTAAGATAGTATTGAATGATAGGATGAAGTCTCAAAGGATATATTTGGGACATATTTAGGATATTCATTATCAGGTTTTCTTTTTTAATCTTTCTTCTTATGATAATGTGCTAGATAGAGCACTTATGGTTGAAATGGACCTGTCTGGAAAGTCAGGGTTATCGAGAGTTTCTTTACCTCTTAGTGGAATATGAGTTCCTTCAAGGGAAATAAAAATCATGATGATTCTCATTATATTTCTTGATTGTAGGGTAATTCTATACCTCCTACAATTCCTGGAATAGATCCTTTAGTTTGTTACCAGTGTGTAAAGTTAGGTCATTCAAATAGGGGTTTCACTAAGGCACCTAAGAACTATGGTTCCTACGGATGGTCGGGGTACATGCAGTGATTATACCATATTTATTCCACTCCCCATAGTGGAATGGGATCATCATATAATCCTAAAAATATGGGGAAATAATATGATTCATGTGAAAAAGGTTTCATCCATAGGCATACGAAATGAAGCTTCTTCACGTAGTGGAAGAGTCTCAAGAAGAAGTGGATACGGGTCTAGAAATTTTGAGAGGTAACATTACTATAGCTTCATCATTAGTGACAACTCTATTTGATATTGGTTCATCTCATTAATTTATTTCAACCCATTTTTTAATCTTATTAATCTTTCTATGGAGCTTTTATCTTGTGTAATGGATATTACTACACCCCTCGTTATAAAGAGAGAGTGGGGTATCTGTAGTCTTGCTTGTGTCTTATCTCTATTAGATGTTGAGATTTCTTGTAGTTTTCTAGTTCTCAACATGAAAATGATTGACTTCATTTTGAAGATGGTTTTTCTCATTGCAAATAAATATTTTATTTATTGTCATCTTTCACAGGTCTCCTTTACTACACCTATTGGTGTGTGTTGTGTCTTTAAAGGATAATGGGACCCAAGGTTGAGTAGAGTTGGATTTTATTATATAGAGTTTGGGAAATTAATATCAGTGCTTTAATTTGATTTGGATCAGAAATATTTGAGTGGTTATCTACCTATAGTTTTCATCAATTTTCCCAAAGTATTTCCTTCTAAATTCTCTATCTTTCTACTAGTAAGGGAGGTTGAGTTTTACATTGAATTAATGTCTATAACTCAACCAGTTTATATTCCCTCTTACCGCATGGCACCATCTGAATTGAAAGAGTTGAATGTAAGAGTTGGTGTCTGAGAACCAACTGGTAGTACTTTGATTACATGGAAATTTAATTTATTTAAATATTAAACATCTTATTACATATTGTTCATTATTTTTCATGACTATGATGTAATAATGTCCTAGAGTATTTGTTGCATTGATAAGGTCATGGTAGTTCCCTACTATTATGATAACCTTGAAATGATATAACAATATTCTTAAATATAATTCTATAGTTGGTGACATACTATGATAGGACACATAGCATGTAGACCATTAGGTGTGAGTACTCGTAAGCATATGAGACTTCCTCTCATGAATTTCACACTTAGTAATCTCTAAGACCAGTGATTATGAGAACATACCTACTAGTGGGAATTCCACATGTTTTTGTGTCATCGGATATATTGATCTGTGAGCATGTGTAATGATCCTTAGACTTTAATATTATCATTAATACGTGTCACGACTCGCACACATTGATTTATTGATGAAAACCCTCACACATACAGTTGGCGAAAATTAGGGTACGTTGGGTGTGTCACGAGTGGCATGTTCTTAATGGATAAGTCAAGGCAGGATTTATCCCTTCCATTTATGGAAGTTGATATCTCGGCCCTTTTATTGAAATAGAACCATCACGTGAAATTCCATGGCCATAGTGTAATGATGAGAATATTTCAAGTAGTCAAAGAATGATGTATCAAGAATAAAATTTGATGACACTATCATGAAACCTTCTTGAGGAGATATTGCGAAAAAGGGATTATATTACACAGTGAGTGTTCGTATGTGTATGTCGTTGTTGTGACTTTAATTTATTTCTCTTGGGTGACTTGAACCATTGCTAGAGAGTGCTCTTGGGCTTTAGGCAAGCCTACCTAATTCCAACGAGTATAAATCCTTGAAGGTCACACACTAAGTGTTTCTAGTAGTCTCGGTTAAATTCAATTTGGATTTAATTAATAAATATTATTATCAAGAAAATGGAATAATTTTATTCAAGTTAAAATTATTGTATAAATTTAATAAATATTTATTCACTGAATTGTGGGTAAAATATATGTATTTATTTTATTGAACATTTAATAAATATTTATTTACTATTTTGTAAAAAATATATTTATTTAAGAGAATAAATTATTTATTTATTTATTCGGGTGTTCAATAAATGGAAGTGGAGTTCGAGAGGAACAAGGTCGATCTAGTAGTAAAATAATTATTTACAAGACTATAAATAATTATTTAACTAGTTGTAACAAATTAAAATAACGCTGCTATTATTTTGTGACGCCGGATTTTATTTATAATTCCATTTTGCGCAAGTTGGAACACTATAAATAATTATGCGGTATTATTATTAATATCATGAGTTTTCTCTAAGGTTATGAATTTATTTAATTGTTATTACACAATTAAATATTGTAACTGAATCCCCATGTCAATAAATAGAGACATATGTCTATTGTGCCATGTACAAAACTGCACACCTGGTGATTTGAGAATTGTTGTGCTAAACAATTTCTCTCTTGAATTCTCTTACCGCCCCTCTCAAGAATGAGAGATGTTCTTCAAGGCTGAAGAAAAAGAAATCAAGAAAGACTGACACAAGACACTCACTTCGTCGTGTTATTACCCGGAGAATGAGCGGTGTTGATCAGAGGCCATCGGAGCACATGTGGATCATTGCTAGAGGGATTCCAGTTTGGATCCTTTCAAGTGCAACAAGATAATCTAGAAAGGTCATTCTAGATGATCAACATCATCAAAAAAGAAAATACAAAATATCTAGGTATTATTTTCTTTATGAAATTAATTAAATTAATTATAAACATGATGTGAAAGATCCTCTCTAAAGGTTTTGGGCCTCTTCCTTCTTTATCTAAATCTTTAATTCTATTCCATGGAGACTGGAACTCATTGTTGTATTGATCTCAGAATAATCATTTATCATGGTAAAAATCAAAGTTGGGTTCTATCCCAACCACGCTTCTGCTGCGACCGGAACATTCAAGTGGTATTAGAGCAGTTACATCATAGTCTATAATTATTTAAATATTTTTTTGATGATTTATGCATTTAATAATTTAGTTTTTTCAGTTCAAGTTAATCATTCTGCAAATCTAAATCCCGAGAATTGTTCCTCCTCTTTCGTTTCTTGTTCACCTTATAGAAACGATATTTTCTTTTAATTTTGATTAAAATACAATAAAGGATCTCATCTGGAGGTGCCAAAGGTTCCTAGACATATAACATAAGATCACACGATGTGTATTCGGCAGTACACGCAGTGTAGCCATGGTTCAATACACTGGGTCTAGTCCGCCAAACCAAGCCATGTCATTAGAGTTTGTCTAAATCTAAATGACTCTGTGTGTTGACCAAGAACAGGTGGCACACGGTTTCTGGATTACACTCTGGGTGGCCCATTGGACACGATGTGTAGTCCCTTATGTTTTGGGTTAGACCGTGTACCCCATACATGGATTGCCCGATTGGAGACCGTGTAATGAGGAACTACACGGTGTGTGGCCTAATGGAAACACTGTGTACTCCAAAGATTTTTGAAGTACACTCACACATTGTTTCCCTAGGTGTGTACTTCAGATGGATAGTAAAAATTAGTACACTCCATGTAGTTAGAACTACATGTCATGTACTCATCCAAATTACATAGATTTATTAAAATTTATTATTATATTATACAAACCCTTGAGATGTGTACCATAGTTCAGGTGTAAAGATGAGGCACAACATGTGATAGGTGTTTTATATATATGTGTTTAATTTAACATCTGTGTAATGTTCATTTCTACTCATTCGGTAGTTATGAATAGGAATTCACCGGGTTGCCTCCAAGGTACAAGTTACGTACAAAGATAATTTTAAATGAATTTATTTGTTTAAAATTATGACGGATGAGAATCTCAAGGAAATTCAGAAAAGGGTTTAAGATAAAAGGATTGATTAATCAAAGATGATAATTAATTTATTCTAGCATGCTTTATCTTAAAAAAGAATGGTTAAAGAATCGAATGATAGTTTTATTTATGCATAAATATTGTTTCATGTATGGATGATCATGATCTAGACCAAGACCTTTTTATGTGGATGTTTTATTTTAATTTATTTATTTAAATTAAATTTGTTGGCCTATGAGCCTTCTCATCATTAATATGTAGGGCCTGCATGCCCAAGGTTTCTTTTATATAAAACCCATTTTTACCCCTCACCTGCATGTGAGTTAAAAAAGGCATATGTAATGGATGGAACTCCTAAGCTAGTGGAGGCAGTTCAAGCTAGAGCTGAGACAAAACCAATCCCGGGAGATATAGAGGTGGATATGTGGAAAGTTGTAAACACGAACCCAAAAGGTTCAAGATGTTTCTCCCCTAGGCTAGGGTTAGTTTTTCAACCGCTATATAAACTAACCATTACAAAAGCTCATGATAATTCTCTTTATTTTATTTCTATTAGTTTCATGGATTCTCATTATGGATGTATTTTCATGATCACATAACTAATGAATTAAACCAGCATGCAAGATATAACTAAAATAAACCAAAATTATGTGTAAATATTATCAATACATATTTAATCACTTAAGTAAGTTACACTTAATATTATCAAGCATGTGATAATGATAATAATCAATTCACACATAAGACATAAAAATCCCTCAAATAAAATATTAAGTCAGGCTAAGCCTTTCGTTACTTGATTAAGGGAAAAACTCAATAAAACTATGTGTTCGAAAAACCCTTGTTGGGACACTTACTTTTATACATGATTCCCTTATGAAAGGTTTCAGGTTGACTTAAGAATATTACATCAAGAGGAATATCCCTTCCTAGACTTGGTGTAATATTGTAGGAAAGAGTTGAGGAAATCCAAAGTTGTGATTTCAGGAATGGTGAGTCCACTCAACAGATCAAGGAGCTGCAAACCTACAGTTGGCAAACACCTTCCTACCTAAATACCTTCTAATAGCATGACCAACCCTTTTTGGGGCTATACGAAGGGGAATATGGATCCTTTCCACTAGAATGTCATGGAAACTGGACATTCTGAGTTCAATGGGGAGGACCACTGGGACTTGATAAAATAGTGGGAGACTTAATAAAAATTTATTATTGCTCATAAAATTTAATCAATAAAGTACTAATAACCTTCTCTTTTAATTATAGAATAAAAATTACAAGCTCGTCAACCACACTATCCCTATGATCAATTCTGGATAAAGACAACATCCTCACTGTCAGTAACTTCCAAGAATGATTTAGACGCCTTCGGGTTATCCAACGCCATGAACGGAAGTCTTACATGCTAGAGTCAGCACTACCTGATCTGTCTTCCAAAGAGGTGAGTGATGAGGATTTCCTGGTCTATGAGAAACATATGAACGACGTGGTTGACATTTAATGTTTGATTTTATCATCAATTTCTAGTGATCTCATGAAGTCTCATGAAAACATGGATGCTTATAGCATGTTTGAGCACCTCTGTGGTCTTTACCAGGAGAGAGAAAGACATGAAAGGTTTGAGATCTCTAAGGCACTCTTTCAGAGTAATCTTGGAGAAGGTTTCCTAGCTAGGCCTCATGTAGTCAAGATCATTGGATATATTGAGTACCTGGAGGTTCTAGGGTTTAAACTCCCCAAAGAACTGGGTACCAATCTCATTCTCGCATCACTCCCTTGGAGATTCTCTAACTTTGTTGTCAATTTCAATATGAACAACATTGAGAAGTCTCTATCTGATCTTCTTATCCTCATTCTCCAAGTGGAAAAATATATGAAGTGGAAAAAATCCTTATATCCTTATAGTGAATAAGAGGAGAGGGAAGATGAAGAGCTTTAAGCTCAAAGCTTCTTCACGACCTTCCAAGAAAAGAAAGATCAAAGGGGAGGCAAGGGAACATGAGGTTGTTTGTTTCACATGTGGCAAGAAGGTCCACTGGAAGAAAAATTTAACACAGCCTAAGAAGTAAGGGGAATATTTAGGAGAATTTGTTATCAAATGAAATCTATCTGTTTCTATAAATTGGGTGTTAGATACAGCTTTTGGTGCTCACATATGTATCCAAATATAGGAACCAAGTAGATTCAAGAAGATTGATTGAGGGGAGGTAGATCTATGAGTAGCCAACAGAGCCATACTTGCTGTTGTAGCTGTCAGGGACTACCACATCATGTTTCCAACTGATATGATCTTGGTGTAAAAGGGTTGTTATTATGTGTCATCTGTTACTAAAAACATTATTTCTATATCCAGATTATATACAGATAGATTTTCTTTCAAGTTTGGAAATGAATGTTTCTCCTTTTACAAAGATAGAATTTTTTGGTAGGGAATATTAATACAATGGTCTTTACGTGTTGGATTACACAAACCAAGTAATGGAAATTGATAACAAAGATACTTCACATGACTTATACCACACCCAACTATGGCATCACCAGTTAGGTCATGTAAATAAGAAACACTTGACAAAGTTACATCAAGATGGATATTTAGATTCTTTCTAACTAAAACCACTTGGTGTATGTCATGCATGTTTACAAGGCAAAATGACCAAATCCCCATTTAGTGGGAAAGGTGAAAGGGTTAAATAACTTCTTGAATTGGTTCATACCAATATGTGTAGACCATTTCTAGTTGAATCAATGGGAGGGTGATCATGATTTATAACATTTACTGATGATTTTAGTAGATATGGATATATCTACTTAATGAGATATGTCATATTTTTTTTATAAGTTCAAAGAATACAAGAATGAAGTTGAGAACCAACTTGGTAAGAAGATTAAGAAACTCCTCTCAGACTGAGGTAGGGAATATCTTAATCAAGACTTCATTGATTACTTATGGGAGTTTGAGATCCTATCCCAACTCACTCCTCCATACACGCCCCAGTGGAATGGTGTGAGATAAAGGAGGAACCGCACCCTGTTGGACATGGTGAGATCAATGATGAGTCGGGTGAGTCTTCCATTATCCTTTTGAGGATATGTGTTACAAATAGCGGGGCATATACTAAACCAAGTACCAACTAAATCGATAAATGGTATTCCATGCGAGTTTTGGAGTGGAAATAAATCCATATTATCAAATTTAAATTTGTAGGGAATAAATGTGTTTGTTTAGGCCTCTTCAGGTAACAAACTTACACCCCAAGGCACAAAGTGTACCTTTATAGGATACCCCAAGGAAACAAGGGGAAATTACCTATACAACCAATCAGACAAAAAGGTTATAGTAGAAAGACATGATATATTCCTTGAGAGGGAGAACATCTCCAAAAGAGATAGTAGAAGCGAGGTAGACTTCGATGAAGTTGAGGGTCAAGGTACACAAGAGTTGGTATAGGAACAGATTCCACAAAGCCCCATGAAAGAAAAAACTATCAGAGACACAAGAGCTACATAGGAGTAAAAGAAAGGTTAGAGAACTGGAACGGTACGGTTTTCTAGTTACTGAGGATGGTGACTCATTATTAGTTGATAATAATGATCCTCTAACCTATAAGGAAGCAGCAAGTGGCATAGATTTTTCCAAGTGGCAAGAAGCCATGAATTCTGAAATGAATTCCATGTATGAAAACCAAGTCTAGATTTTGGTAGATCCTCAAGTTGATGTAAAGCATGTTGGTTGCAAATTGGTATTCAAGAAGAAACTGGACATGGAAGGACAAGTCATCACCTATAAGGCATAACTGGTTGCAAAAGGGTTCAAATAGTATCAAGGCATTGACTAGGACGAAACCTTTTCACCAGTTGAAATGCTGAAATCCATCATAATTTTATTAGTCATTGTCACTTACCCTGACTATGAGATTTGGAAAATGGATGTCAAAATAGCCTTTCTTAATGGGAACCTTTAGGAAGATGTCTACATGACACAACCTAAAGGGTTTATGACTTTAAAGGATACCAATAAGGTATGCAAGTTGTAGAAATCAATTTATGGATTGAAGCAAGCATCCAGGTCATGGAACATTCATTTTGATGAAGCCATAACGAAATTTGGTTTTATTAAGAATGAATGTGAGCCTTGTGTCTAAAAATGGTTTAGTGGGAGTGCAGTCATTTTCCTAATAGTATATGTTGATGACATATTACTTATTGGAAATGATATACCAGTATTATAGTCTATTAAGGCATGGTTGAATCAATGCTTCTCCATGAAGTACTTGGGCGAGGAAGCATATATTATTGGGATCAAGATCCATCGTGATAAATCCAAGAGATTATTGGGCCTAAGTCAAAGTACATACATTGATAAGATACTGAAGAGATTCAATATGGAATAATCCAAGAGGGGATTGTTGCCAGCATCACATGGCATTCATGTTTCCAAGAAAATGTGTCCTCAGACACATGAGGAAATAAAGATAATGTGAAGGACTCTATACGCATCAGCGATTTGTTCAGTCATGTATTCCATGCTATGCACTAGGCTGGATGTCTCCTATGCATTTAGCATGGTAGGAAGATATCAAGATGACCCCGAAGACTTCCATTGGATGGTATTCAAGACTATCCTAAAGTATATGAGGCATACTAAGGATATGTTCTTGTTTTATGGAGGAGATGAGGAACTAGTCATCAGAGGATATGCATATTCTAGTTTCCAGACTAATCAAGATGATATGAAGTCAAAAACATGATACATCTTCACTTTGAATGGAGGTTCATTGAGATGGAAGAACTCAAAGCAGAGTGTGGTTGCAGATTCTACAGTAGAGTCTAAGTATATCGCTGCTTCTGAGGCTACTAAGGAAGTATTTTGGATGCAAAGCTTCATCTAGGAGCTAGATGTGATACCAAGAAGTAATGATCTCATCACACTGTATTGTGATAATACTGTAGCGATGGCTCTCACGAAAGATCCAAGGTCACATCAGTGGACAAAGCACATACTTTGGAAGTATCATCTCTTGAGGTATTTTTATCAAAGAGGTGAATTTGTAGTGAGCAGTATTTCTACGTAATACAATGTGGCGGACCCCTTGACTAAAGCCTTGACTCAACAGAAACATGATCACCATGTGAGGTCTAGCGGACTGAAAGTCGTAGCCAGTTGGCTCTAGTCCAAGTGGGATTTTTTAAGATTTGGTGTCCTAGAACCAATTGGTTTTACATTGATTACATGGAAATTTAATGTATTTTAATATTAAATATCTTATTACATATTGTTCATTTCTTTTCATGACTATGATGTAATAATGTCCTAGAGTATTTTTTGCATTTATAAGGTCATAGAAGTTTCTCGCTATGATGAGAACCTTGAAATGATATAAAAATATTCTTAAATATATTTCTATGGTTGGATGAAATACTATGATGGGATACATAGCATGCAGACCATCAGGTGTGAGTACTTGAAAGCTGGTGATACTTCCTCTCATGAAGTTCTTACATGGTAATCTCTAAGATAAGAGATTATGATAATAGACCCGCTAGTAGGAATTCTGCATGTTTTGGTGTCATCGTATATTTCTATCTGCAAGCATGTATAATGATCCTTAGACTTTAATATTATCATTAATACGTTTCATGACTCATACACTTTGATTTACTGATGAAAACCTTCACACAGATAGTTGGCGGGATGTAGGGTATGTTGGGTGCGTCAAAAGTGGCATGTTATTAATGGATAATTCGAGGAAGGATTTGTCCCTTCCATTTATGGAAGTTGATATCTCATCCCTTTGATTGAAATAGAACTATCGTGCAAAATTCAATGGTCATGGTGTAACGATGAGTTTATTTTAGGTAGTCAAATAACAGTGTATCAAGAATAAAAGTTAATGACGCTATCATGAAACCTTCTTGATGAGATATTACGACAAAGGTATTATATTAAATAGTGAACATTCATATATGGATGTTGTTTTTGTGAATTTAAGTTCTTTCTCTTGGGTGCCTTGACCCATTTCCATACAGTACTCTTGGAATTTAGGCAAGCATGCCTAATTCCAACAAGAAATAATCCTATAGGGTCACACACTAAGTGTTTCTGGTGGTCTCAGTTGAATTCTATTTGAATTTGATTAATAAATATTATTCTCAAGACAATGGAATAATTTTATTCAAGTTAAAATGATTTCATAAATTAAATAAATATTTATTCACCAGATTGTGGGTAAAATATATTTTTTTTATTTAAAAATGAATTCTCATGTGTGGCCTTTTCAAACCCTCCACACAAGGAAACCCCCCTCCCCATGAAGAGGTCACTCTGGAGAGAGTCCCGTCCGGGAAGGAGCCGTTGCTAGTTGAGATGGAAGAGTGTCCCAGAGGGTGAAAACCAGGGCAGTGATTGTTCGTCAAGCAATCTGTCAGCATGGGTGGGTTGTGCCTCATTTTTTCCACCGAGTTAGAAACCAGGTGACCCAGCAAGGTGAGTGGATCTCGAGGGAGAGTTTCGACCTGAAATTGGACTCCAAATATTTGAACCCTGTATCTCCCAAAGAAAGGAATTGTTTTACCCCTCTCCTTCACCACTACGCCACTGCCGAAGTGGCTGGGTAAAATTTATTTATTTATTTTATTGAACATTTAATAAATATTTACTTACTAGTGTGTAAATAAAATATTTATTTAATAGAATAAATTATTTATTTATTTATTTGGGTGTTCAATAAATGGAAGTGGAGTTCGAGAGGACTAAGTTTGGTCTTGTAGTAAAATAATTATTTGCAAGATGATAAATAATTATTTAATTAGTTGGCACAAATTAAAATAATGCTGTTATTATTTTGTGACAAGGGATTTTATTTATAATTCCATTTTTCACAAGTTGTTACACCATAAATAATGACGCAGTATTATTATTAATATCATGGGTTTTATCTAAGGTTATTAATTTATGTAATTTCCATTACACAATTAAATATTGTAACTAAAGCCCCATGTCAATAAATAGACACATACATCTATTGTTCCATGTACTGAACCTTACACCCAGTGAATTGAGAATTGTTGAGCTGAAAAATTTCTCTCTCGAATCCTCTTCATGTCCCTCTCAAGAATGATATACTTTCTTCAAGGCTGAAGAACAAGATATCAAGAACGACTGACACAAGACACTCGCTTCATCGCGCTAGCACCTGTAGAATGTGTAGTGTCAATCGGAGGCCATCGGAGCATGTGTGGATCACCAGTATATGGATTCTATTTTGGATCCTTGAAATCACAACAAAATAATCCAAAAGGGTCATTTCGGACGATTAACATCATCAAATAAGAAAATACTGAAGATCCAGGTATTAGTTTCTTTATGAAATTAATTAAATTAATTATAAACATGATGTTCAAGATCCCCTCTAAAGGTTTTGGGCATCTTCCTTCTTTATATAAATCTTTTATTATATTCCATGGAGACCGGTGTTCATCGTCTTATTGATCCTATAATAATCATTGATCGTGGTAAAAATCAAATTTGGGTTCTGTCCCAACCACACTTCTGATGAGCCTAGAACCTTCATTGAATTCCTGGTTGGATGACCTTCTTGAGAAAGGCTTTATACACCTGACTGTGTCACCTTGGGTAGTGTCGATTCTATTTTCCCAGAATGATGATAGTTCACTTCACCTATGTGTCGATTACCGAATGATCAATCGAGTGATGATAAAGAAAAAATATCATTTTTCATAGATTGATGACTTGTTTGATTAGTTGAAGGGGGAGATTTGGTTCTCAATGATCAACCTTAGATTAGGTAACCATAAGTTGAGGATAAAAGAGTCTAACATTCAGAAAGCCTCCTTTCAGAGCAGGTACAACCATTATGAGTAACTTGTTATTCCCTTTGGTCTAACCAATACTCCTACATTTTTCATGGATTTAATGAATAGGATTTTCCAAACGTACCTTGATACCTTCATGGTAGTGTTTTTGGATGACATCCTTGTTTACTCTATGTCCAAGTAGGATTATGTGAATCATCTGATAATAGTTCTGAGTTTGCTGAGAAATCACTAACTCTATTCCAAGCTTTCAAAGTGAGGTTTCTAGATTTGAAAAGTGAAATTCTTGGGAAACATGGTTTTGTAATAGGTAATATCAGTTGATCCTGATAAGGTGAAGGTTGTTATGACATGGGAACAATCACATAATGTTTTTTTTGATACAGACCTTCTTGGGTTTGGCTGAATATTATCGTCAGTTTGTTAAGGACTTATCAAAGTTGGATTCTCTAATTACTGCACTAACTTAAATGGGAGTAAAGTTCTCTTGGGATAGGAAATTCCATAGTTCTTTTGTTTAGCTAAAATTTCTTTTGAAAATTGCACAGGTGTTGACTCTTCCAGAGGTCGGGCATGGCTATGTGGTCTTTTTTTATGCATTAGGTTCAGACTTGGGTTGTGTTCTTATGAAAGGTAATCATGTAGTTGCATATGGATCTTGTTAGCTTAGGAAATATGAGAATAATTATCCGAACCATAGCCTTAAACTATCAGTTGTGGTGCACGAACTTAAGATTTTGTGTAATTACCTTTATGGAGAAAGGTTTACTATTTATTTTGTCCATAAGATCTTGAGTTATATCTTCTCCTCAAAATTTTTGAATATCCACCATAGGAATTTAGTGGAATACCTATAGTATTTCTATTTCAACATCACCTATACCCTAGGGAAAGGGAATTTCATTACATATTACTTGAGAAAGAAACTTCCAACCTAGGCAGTAAAAGAATCATCAGAAGAGTGGAATTTTATGGCTCTCTTTGCACAGTTTCATATTGAAGTTCCAGAGAAAGGGGATGAAGTTTATTTGGCCAGTTTTCAGTTGACATCTATTCACCTCGAATTGATACTTCATGAACAGTAGCTTGATGATGTATTTTTTAGCATTAGAGACTCTCTTTATGGTGAGGAGACATTTGTCATGTGGTTGTTCTCCAAAGAGGGAATTCAATGCTATCAGAATCGATTTTTGGTACCGTCTTCAATAAGGAAGGTTGTGATGGGTGGTTTTCATAGTTCCTAGTGTGAAGTGAACCAAGGATCCAATAATATATTCTATGTAATGTGATGGTAGTTATGGTGTCCGGGTATGAGGTGGGGAATTTCTGAGTTTGTTTCATGTTTTTATACATGCCAGTAGGTTAAGGATGAGTACTAGAAACCTTTGGGTTTTCTTTAACAACTTTCGGTCCCTACATGGAAGTGGGATGAGATCTCTATGAACTTTATGGTTGGGTTTCCACATACCCAAAGAAAGAAGAATATGATATGGGTTGTGATTGATAGGATGATGAAATCGGCTCACTTTATACCCATTTATGATATAAATAAATATGAGGAGTTTGAAAATATATATGTGAAAGTGATTTTTCTTTTTCACATAGTTTCATATACTATAGTCTCTGGTAGGGATCCTCGATTCACTTATCACTTTTGGAGAGGCCTTCAGGAGGCACTGGGATCTCACGTTCATTTGAGTACATCATGCCATCTACATTCGGATAGCTTGACAGAAAGAGCTATAAATATTCTTGAGGATATTCTTCATACTTGTGTTCTCAACTTTGGTAGAGCATGGGATGATAATTTGGGGATGGTTTATTTTTCTTATAAAAATAGTTACTAGTCTGTGATCAGAATGGATCCTTTTGAGGCCTTGTATGGCTGGCATTGTAAATCTCTATTATGTTGGTCAGAGATTGGTGAAAGTTTCTTGGTTGTAATGAGCTTGGTCCAAGAGACAAATGTAAAGATTCAGTTGATTTATCTGAAGATATTGATGGCACAGATCTGATATAAATATTATGATGATCGTCTTTGTATACCTTTTGAGTTCTCATTTGCTGAATAGGTGTTCTTGAAGGTTTCACCCTAGTTGGGTAATCGACATCTTGGTAGGGAAGGAAAGCTTAGTGCTCATTTTTTTAGACCTTTTGAGGTTACGGATCAGGTGGATAAATTTGTGTATCTCTTGGAACTACCACCATAGCTGACATCGATACATAATGTATTTTATGTATCTTAACTCTAGAAGTATTTTTATGATCCATCTTATAGTTTGATTTGGAGTGATCTTGAGATTGAACCTGATTTATCTTTGATAGAACGACCAGTCAAGATAGTTGATTCCGAAACCAAGGTACTTTGTGCAAGGAAAATACCTTTTGTTCGAGTGATATGGTAACATGGTTCTAATTTTCATGAGATGTGGAAACATGATCCACTGATGAGAGAGATGTGGATTTATCTTTTTGGCATGGATGCTTCTATTTAGGCTTTCTAGGGAAAAAAAATTTATGGTGGGGATGTTTTAACATCTTGTTACCTTTATATCAGGTATGTTCTAAACCTTGTTGTGGTTTTTTATTTTAGTTGTCCGGGTAGGGTTGATAAGGTATGGGGAGGATACCTATAATGGCAAAGTTAGAGATTTTTTGGATTATTTTCTTTAACCAGTAATTTGTGTAGCCTTATCAAGAAATACACACTGTGTAATATGGTTACACTCCTTATAAATCCTAAACTGAAAATAATTTGTTTTTAGTAAGAGACGATGGGTTTTTCAGCAGATATGAGAATTATCAATTACATGACATGTAACTGGGTTACACTCTATGTAAAACCCCAAGACTTGTTTTTTAAATAAAAAAGATAACTTATTTATCTTTAGTTATTCCTCCAGACTTCCTTTCTCTAGACCTAGAGCCTTCCCCATGTGATTTTGGGAGCCTCTAACCCCTCCTAATCTTTTTTCCTGTGATTGATCATTGTGGTGATCATAATGTGCCTTTCCAGGTAATAATTCTTCATACCACTCCATCTCTTTCTATATTTCATCCTTGTATTTTGATATATAATCTTGAGTTTAATAGATCTCAGCCTCGAATTATTGAATCTCGTTTTGAGGTTGAGTTCCTAGATCTTCAGTACCTTCATTCTTTTTGGCGGGTTTCATTGCAGGCATTGTGTTTCCATGAGGAAGTTAGGTTGTTCTGTCTTTAGTTTCAAATTTAATTATCCTTAAATTTATTAATTTAAATTCAATTTTATTTAAAGTGAAATATCTTAAATTGAATAAATTACTTTCAATTGTTTTATTAAAAACCCAATTCCAGTGAATTGGGGTCTTGGTTCACTTTGGCATGAAATTTGGAAAACCCCCAATTATAGTGAATTGAGGTGTGTTTATAGAAATTATTTCAATTAAATTTGTTAATTTAATTGTGGGATTGGATTTGATGGAAATTGTGAAAAAACCCCAATACCAGTGAATTTGGGTTTTATTTATAAATTAATGGAATGGAAAATTTGTTGAATTTAATTGTGAAATTTCATGAATTGGTTTTAAATCCTAATTTATGAAAAATGGATTAAAATGGTTTTGATGGAAACCCAGCGGTTTCATCTTTTTGAAAAGGCATGTTTTTTATTAAAATCTTATTGTGGTTTTTAAAGAGAAAATTAGCATATTTGAAAGGGGTATGAGATTTAATTGTATTTTAAGTAGTCTTAAAATAAATTTCCCGTCATTTTTTGTACTTGACCACATGAAATCCTTCGATAGTTAGTTTTTTATATTGTAAAGCACTTTACGAATTAATTTTTTTTTAAACATCATATTAGCACATCATCATTCCTTGGGTGATGGTGATGAGTCCCCTTTTCCTTCAGTCCAAAGGGGCATATGTATATACTTTTCATTTCACAGTGTTGGGTCCCTATAGCCTAGAACTTCTGTACCTATTTGGCACATGACCATGCTTCTCACTTGATTTTATTTCAAATTTATGTTCCTTTGTTATAAACTATTTTACATTCCTTGAGAAAGTATATAAACTATTTTGTATAAATGTGTTTGTTTAAGCCTTTTTTTGAAAAGTTAAATTTTTATAAAGCACCTTTTTTAAAGTAAATTCCATCATGTCAAATGTATTTCCATCATCTAAAATGTGAGGCATTAATTTTTAATGTATTTCCAACTTTTTAATTGTAAATCGTGAATTTTTTTTAAATATGATTTTGTGAATGTCAAACTTGTTTATCTAAAAATTTAAAGCACTTTATTAGTTAATTAGATGTTGGAATCTTGTTATGGAATACTTGGGTAAAATCCTACTAGGCTTTGGATCACACCCTAATTATGCCTTCATGTGTTTTTAGATTATCTCCTTCTAGGTTCTATCAAGGGAAAGGGGTCTCTTGGAGGTGGATATAGCTATTGAACCTCAGACTTGGTAAGTTGTGTCATTTGGGACTTGGGTTTTTTTCCCTATTTTGTTATGTTGGTTATATTACTTTGGGAATTATTTCCTTTTTGACTTTTGGTATATTACTCCCAAAGGAGTTTTGTAACGTCTTGGATTTTTCCATATGTTATTTTTTTTATGCAATATGGATTAATTTCGAGACCATGTGCTGAGAATGAATGTGATTCTGAGGCCCAATGTGTCTGAAATAATTGTTTGGAAAATATTAAAATAGTTAATAGCATAAGCACGCAATTTTCCTAAAAAAGTATAATAACTCCAAAATGAGTGCCTAGATCAGAAATTTGAGGGCACCATTGATTTCATAATAGCATCTTTACCCTAGGAACGACCTAGATTTGGTCAGTGTGGGTCATCTGTAAAAAATTCACCAAGGATATAACCTTAAATAAAATAAATAAATAAAATTATTTTATTTTTATATCCAAATAACTCATGAATGGGGACTCGGATTGGAAATATGAGACCACCATTGAGTTCTTAATATGGTTTTTTCCCTCAGTGTGACATAACCTTGGTTGGCATGGTCCGTTTTTCAAAAGTTGTCATGAGTGCGGAAATGAATAAAATTATTTTATTTTTTTCACTGACGCAATAGTTTTTAAATCTTTAAATTGATTGTTATGTTGAAAATATAGGGTTATCCTTATATACTTGGAGACACCATAGGACCATTAAAGAGAACTTTCTAGAATCCTCTCAAGATAACGGCGGCAGATTGTGGATTGATCAATCGCCACGACTTCAAATTTGACGGATCAAGGATCGACGAACGATGATGATGCAGTTTTTTTCTTCATCAAAGATCGATCCAAGATGTGTTAGGGAATGTGTTTAAATTGTTTAATTTCCCTATTATTAATTTCTATAATGAATTTGAATCAATTAACAAATGGATTGATTCACGGATCGTGTGTATTGTGGGAAGGGATTAGTTTTGGGGGATTTTAGAAGGATAATTTTTTTCAATTAATATATATATGGTTTCAGATTTTCATTCTAATGGAAACAAACCACGATTGACACGAACATCAATCGAGGTTTGTTCCTCTTGATTGGTGATGTGTTTCTCCCCCTAATTATGTGTTTCACCATAGGCATTATTCATTGGCCTAGGGTTCCACACATCTCAATCAATCGATCATTGCGAACCCATTTCTTAACATGATGATCTAATGTCATAGATTTGGGATCAGCACGGCGCGATAGAGATGCAACGACGAAGATTGAGAAATTAAGACGATGGATGATTCCCAATTTTTTGTTCTTCATCATTCTTCAGTGAATAATGAATAATGACGATTTGATTCATTTTGCGAGAAGATCTAATGATGAGATGAATTGTTTGATGATGGTGAGGCTGGGAAGAGATCTGATCTTTGATCTTCCCCTTTTTCAAGCATCATAGGAGGTGTGGTGGTCCATGGAAGGGACTACCGGTGTGGCGGCGATGACGGCCAGCACAGGAGGTGGCCAGTGAATGGCAGCATGGTGGACCGGTGGTGGCCACGTGGGATGTGGCGGGTGGATGCGGAGAAGCTGGAGGATGTGGGATGCAGGATGGAGCTGTCCAATCAGGTGGGTCGCATGCGAGTGGGTCCAGGTGAGTGGGTTGGTCCGAGATAGTGGGTAGGGCCGGGTCAGACAAGGTAGACTCGGGTCGAAATCAGGTCAGATCGGGGAAAACCGAGGCAAATCCTAGGTGTGGTCAACCACAACAAGTGACTGGGGAGGTCAACCATGGCGATGCAGCAGCTTGAGCTGCCGTGGGGTGTAGCAACCGCACAACCAACTGCGGTGATCGACCGCACAACCGACCGTGGTGGTCGACCGCAGCAGCTGGTCAGGCACAATAGGTGGATCGACTGCTATGGTCACTTCACCAGTTTTCGGTCCACACGGTAGGTGGACTGACCATAGCGGTAGGTCCATAGGCCTCTGATAGGTTTCGAAAGGTTTTGTTCAAACGCTCACAACTTCTAAGCTAAGCATCCAATCGATGAGCCTTCTGCGGCGTTGAGACCCTAACGTTGATATGGTATTTTACAAAAAAAATTGGGTATCATGTGTCTCTACACACCATGTATACCCTTCTACACACCATTTATATGTAAACTACATGTCGTGTGATGCTCTTCCACATAAGAAAACTTGGGATAGCTGGACATGACCTGTACCCCCTGGGACATGACATGTACTCCCTTTAAGAGTGCTTGAGGCTCTTCATTTTCCTAGTTTGTATTAGTATAGGTGGATTTCATTCCATTGGTCTTTTCTTCAAGGGTTTATTATGGCATTACATCCACATCACTGGATTATAATCCCCTCTAGAGGTTGAGTCTCAGATAGAGTATGGTACCCCTCCCCAAGAATGGAGTACGATCCTCTATCACCCCTATTGGAGTATGTGAAATCATTTGACCTCCTTGAGCAGGGTGATAATACTCCATCTATCAGTTTTTATCGGTATATTTTGTGGCAGACACCATTCAGTTCTGGGCATGATCCCCTACATAGTGGTTTGATCTAGATTGGGTACATGGTATCCCCCAGTTAGTTCTAAGCATGATCTGTGGTGTCCCCCAATCAGTTTTAATCATGACCCTTTCTCTATGTATCATATCCTTACTTGAAAAATGTGTTCTCTTTATGTGTGGAAAAAATTATCTTGACCTCTTCATCGAGTGTATCTAATGATATCATGGCTCAAGGAGTGATTTCTCCCAGAAGGAGCGTGCTTTGATCAGAATCATGTGGCTGGTATTTGGTTATGACTGCCTAATGGCGTGGTGTCTCTCTTGAGTATATCTAGATATTTCTTGGTATATGTTTTGTAGACATATACCTATATAGATATGATTTTACTTCCTTTTTTATATTGATTTGCGGTTTTAGGGTGTCCTACTGAGTATTGTTATACTCACCCCTACACGGGATTTTCCCGCACGTGTCATGTCTTGTGCTGACGATCGAATTTTTGAAGGATTACTAGGAGGACTGGTACTGGGTAGATCATATCTGGATCTAGTAATACCAAGTTGTTTATCAGGTGTGTACCTCTGACGTAGTCCTCTCCCTTGGAGCATGTCAGACTTCTACAGTTTCAGTTAGACTTGTGTTCATACTCTGTGGTGAGATTTTTTTTACCATATTTATTTTCTAGTACTTTCACTATTGTACTATGGTTGTGGGATCTTAGTTTTATGAATTCATCCTTTTAGTTTTTCTTTACATTTCATCATTTTTTGGTTTGTAGATGTGTGTGTGTACAAGTAATTTAGGCTAATGCCACCCATTTGTGGGATATGTCTACTCTATGCTAGTCACCAGCCCATGGAGTATTGGAGGCGGGCTTGGGGTAGTCATGGAACGGGCCCCTTGGGGACAGGTCATAATAGAATGGTATCAGAGTGGGTTAGTTCTACTTTAGGGCTGGGAGTCTGTGAGATTGGTTTGGGGAAACGGTGTTAAGTGTTTTGAGTCTGGATTTCAGGCCAGAGACTCCAGTATTGGTGTATTGGCCAACATATCCATAAACCAAGACTTTGATCACCTACTTTTCAACTCAATACATGATAACACTAGTTCAATAAAAAAATGGTACATTCATCATATAGGAATGGTTATGTTTTTCATGCCCTTCTTGAGTCATCTCCCTATATATACTCAGTTGACTGTGGTGTATCTTGTTTTATTTTAGGATGTCTCCACGTAGACAGCCAGCTATGATTCCACCCCGTGATCACAAGGATAATCTTCTAGATAAAGAGACATTAGTACTGATATTTGTATAGGAGATAGAACCTCCAGGTGGTGCACCAGCCATACCACCACTAGTAGAGTAGCACATGGTACCCACAATACCAGTGGATGAGTTGCATAGGTTGAGAACACTTCACAAGTTTGAGTAGTGGAGACCCCTCAGGTTATGAGGTGAGACCAACACACAAGCGGCTAAGGACTAGCTTTATGTGGTCACCCAAGTTTTCCATCTAGTCAGTACATTAGTAGATCATATGGTGGTCCTCGCAGTGAGGCTTCTACAAGGGTCAGTGGGGTAATGGTGGGGTTTGGTTACCCAATCTTACAATGAGGTGACTCTTCTATTGATAAAGTTTGAGAACCTTTTTAGAGAGGATTTATCACCTTATAACCTAATGGATATGTGTATCTAAGAGATTTTATAGCTCTGGTATAATGAAAAGTTGGTATTTCAGTATTCATTGAGGTACACCAACCTCTCTAGGTACTCGATGGATATGATACACGATCAGTACTTCAGGGATCAGGCCTTTGAATGTGGTCTAACTAGGTACATTTGAGCCTGTGTAATCCCTCTGATCATTCTTACTTATGCTAGGTTTCTTGATAAATCTTTGGTGGTTGAAATATTCTTGGCTAATAAAATACAGCTAGTGATTTTTAGTAGTGGGAAAGCGGGAGAAGATACCTCAACAATATGGAGTCGACATTAGTTTTAGGGACTTGGACATGTGATACGTTTCAAGATGAGGTCTCAGGATATAGGATCTACAGTTCAGGTCTCATAGGGTGGGTCCATTCATCCTTGAGAGAGGCAGTGTTATTCATGTGATGGTAGGGGATATCTTGACCGAGATTATCCAACCCATCGTACTACTGATATGGAGACTATAGATAGATCAATGAGGTAGATACAGTGATAGGAGTATATATATCCATACGGAAATGGATGTGGAAAAATATATGTGAGATTAGTAGGAGGTGGTTGACATTTTGACATGTTACCACCACCACCCCTAGGTGTTCTACACTAGGCTCAGGGATCTGAAGGATAGGGGCGACAACTACATGTGGTCGAGGTATATGAACTAGGGGCTCCATAAATGATTTGATGTACGATCTATGTCTCTTATACTTTATCAATCATATTTATAGATGATAAAACACTATTTTATTGAATATTTTATTGATAATAAATGATATAATTTCATCACATTGTGTTAAATATGTTCAATTAGAAAGTATTTGGGATTAGATCATTCATTTGAATATTTGATGAAAATTCCAGTTTTACCCTTTCAAAATCACTGTATTATTTCAATCATAAATATATATTTTTGAATTATTTTAACTTGAAATTTTTTAAATGTGTTACTTACTTCTTTAGATACAACTTTTATTTAGGACACTTGATAAAAATAATTCATCTGGATGGAGTAATTGGGCCATAAAGTCAAAGGTGGGATGGACAAGCCATAATGGAGAAGCTTTTGTATTTCGGCCATAACTCCATCATATGGGCTTTGATTGAGCCCAAATTTTTAGAGGAGATAGAGGACCCATATTATCATATATGATACTTCTGGAAGGCCGTCAAATTCACGCGTTGTGGTGGTAAAATGGGCGGTGAAAGCTTTCATAAAATATTTGGCCGAGATTCCCCATTCACACTTGAAACCACTTTGAACATAGCCTCCCCACCACTCTATAAATTGGTTTTTTTCTCATTTTTTGGGGTTGGGAAGTGCCTTAGAGTATTGGGAGCAGAGGTTAAGTGGTTCCTTTCCATTTAAATTCACCATTGGAGGAGGAAAGCTTTCAATCTAGGATCTCCTCCAAATTGCTCTTCTCTTCCTCCTCTTTGTTGTAATGTTTTTGATATTTCAATAAAATTCTTAGTTCCTCTTTAATTTCTTCTGTTTTCCTCTGTTTTTTTTTCATTTTTATTCTTCATTAATCTTACTCTTTGGGATGGAACTCAATATTAGAAGAGTGATTGGGTTATACCCATTCTAAACTGTTGCAAATGCAATTCGCTTCTACGATGACTACACCGCTAATGGAAGAGTAGTTATTTTTAGTAATCGATATACCTATCACCTTCTTCATTAATTTATTTGAATCAATGATCTACTGTAATTCATTAAACATGATCCATTAATTGAGTTTTTAAATTATAAGAAACTAAGTGATCAATTGAACAATTAACACAAAACGCGCGAGGTCGGGATTTGTGTGAATTGTGAGAGCGCGATCTTAATCGGTAATACAAGACCACACGGGATCAATTTGTAGAGTTCAAATACAATCCCTAAACTCAATTAATCCTCATTTCCAGAGTGTTAATGTGCCTTAATTTACAACTAACCATAATCTATCCTTAGAACATCAATCAAATCAAGGTGCTACGATAGCATGTTCCGAAGCTAGCCTAGGGTTTAATTAATTTCATCTTTGTGGTAAAGTTAATTCTCATAGGGTTCGGGATTTAGCAAATTAAGGGATAATAATTAAGTGAATGTTAATTTAAATGATAATGATTAATAATAGAGTGAAGAGGTAGAGTTAGATCGATTATGACTTTTAAAATATTTTCTAAAAAAACATCTTGTTGTGTCTTTTTAATCAAACTTCATTTCAAAATTAAAAACAAAAAAAATGAAATCTTATTCCAGAAAACTTCTTCAAGTTTTATAAACTATAAAAAACCACCCCCATCCTTTCAAGTAGTGTTTTTATTCTCTTTTCTTTTATTTTTTTAGAATACCTCTGAAAAGTTGTTTTAATTCACTTCCTCCTTTGAGAGATGACCTTGGTCAGCCACTCTACTGAACCTAAGTACCCCAAAAACCACTAATAATTTGTGGGCGCCCACAACATCGCTCTTTCAAATTGGAATTGTTTCCAGGAAGGCAAGTAATTATTTCAACCAATTATAGGTATTTATTTTATTTTAAATTTTATTCTCTTCCTCTCTTCTTTCTTCCATCTTTACCCAATCTGATTTTTTTTCTTCTTCTTTTATTTTCTTCTACTTATTTTTGGACCATCAACTCCAACTTCTAATTTTTATTTTAATATGATCCACTTTACTTCTGTTCATATTTCATTGATTTATGACATGAACTAATCCCAAGGATCTCTTAGATCTTGACCCTGAGATTGAATGCAACCTTAGGGCACGAATCAGACATTCTCAGTCTACGGGAAGTTTCAACATTCAACCAGTTGGAGAATTACTCCAATATCAGAACATTGAAATTGGAAGTAATTCAAATTCAACCATAAAAAAGAACCAATGGATGAAAATAATGGAAATGAGCTAAATAGAACCATTCAATAATTGGCTTCACCTAATATTAATTATCAACCAAATTGTATTACGTACCCAAATCTCGAATCGGACTTCGAACTAAATTCTGGGTTAATTCACTTACTTCCAAAGTTTCATGGCCTCTCTGGTGAGGATCCCAATAAACATTTGAAAGAATTTAATGTGGTTTGCTAAAACCTAAAACCTATAAATGTCTCTGAAGATCAAATCAAATTAAGAGCATTCCCATTTTCACTTGATGGAGCTGCAAAGGATTGGATGTACTATTTGCAACCTAAAGATGTAACATGTTGGAACAATTTGAAACGTCTTTTCTTAAAGAGATTTTTTCTAACATAGAGGACCACTTCTATTCATAAGAAGATCTCAGGGATCAAGCAAGCCTAAGGGGAGTCAATGTATGAGTACTGGGAGCGATTCAAGAAGTTGGGCGCAAGCTACCCGCATCACCAAATCAGTGAGAAACTCCTCATCCAATACTTCTATGAAGAACTCACACCCATGGAGAGGAGCATGGTTGATGCTGCAGCTGGAGGAGAATTGGTGGACAAGACACCAGCAGATGCAGTGCATTGATCGACAAGATGACCCAAAACTCCCAACAATTTGGTGATCGAGGTACACCACATGTCAGGGGAGTAAATCAGGTAAGTCCTTCTTCTCTTGAGAGTCATTTGATTGATACCAAGTTAGAAGAATTGAAAACTATGGTGAGGCAAATTTCTTTGGAACAAAAGACATCTCTATCCCCTCCTTCAAGTCTTGTGGCATTTGCACTGAGACAAGCCACCCAACTGACTGTTGCCCCCAACTACAAGAAACAGAAGATTGTGCAGCAGTATTCCCTGGGAGACCATATCAGCAACAACAACAACCACATCCCCAAAATAAGTATGACTCCTTTGAACCAAAATTCAACCAAGAGTGGAAGGATCAATCATACATGAGGTATGGCTCTTGGAAACAACAAAGTCCCCCTTTTCAACCAAACTTCCAGCAGCCTCCACCTTACCAACAGGGTTTCCAACAACCCCAAAGGAGATTCGAAGCTCAAACATCAACAAGTCAGCAACAAGGGAATCTCCAACACAAGGTATACTCTAACACTGATGATATTTTGAAGCAAATTGTTCTTAATCAACAGAATGAACTGAAGAGTCAATGTTAAGAGTTGAGGGAGTCGAAGACTCAAATGAGCCAGATTGCCACTGCCCTCCATGAACTTGTAAGTAAGAATTCTGGAAATCTACCTTCCCAATCCACTCCAAATCCAAAGGGGAATGTCAGTGCCATTACATTGAGAAGTGTGAAGCGAAAAAATGATGCTTCTCCACCTATCATTCCATCAGGATTCACCTCAACTCCAAAGAAGCCGCATTCCAAACCAACTGATGAGAAATCCAAGGAGAAAGATAAAGGTAAGAAAAATATTGATGATGTTCCTCCTAAACCCCTTCCTTTTCCAAACAGGGTTGTTCAAACCAAGAATATGGCTGAAGAAGCAATGAAAAAGGAGGTTTTGGACACATTCAAGAATGTGGAGATCAATATTCCTCTACTTGAAGCCATTAAGAAAATTCCAAGGTATGCGAAATTCTTAAAAGAACATTGTACCAATCAAAGAGGGCTCAAGGGAAATGATAGGATCAATCTTGGAAGGAATGTGTCAGCACTCATTACACCAACTCTAGTAATGCCGACAAAGTGCAAGGATCTAGGGACATTCACCATTCCATGTACCATAGGGGAGTTGCACTTCTCTGATGATCTTTGTGATTTAGGAGCTTCAATAAATGTGATTCCTCACTCTGTATTCTCTTCTTTACAAGTTGGTGAGTTGAAGCCGACAAGAGTAGTGGTGTAATTAGCGAATAGAGCTATGGCATATCCAGTGGGAGTCTTTGAGGATGTACTTGTATAGGTAAGAGACATGATCTTTCCAGCAGATTTCTACGTGCTTAACATGGAGGATAATCAGGTAAGTTCTCATTCCCCCATTATCTTAGGTAGGCCCTTCCTCAAAACTACAAAAACCATCATAAATGTCAATGAGGGTACACTTTACATGGAATTTGGGGATGAAGTTGTGATATTTAATGTTATGGATTCTATGAAGTACCCCTCATAGGATCATTTTGCATTTGAGATCTCCCATTTTGAACCACCAAGTAAAAACAGCATGGAATTGGATTATCCTATGCTTAGGGAGATTATGAGTATTGGTTCTAGTTTGATGTCTAAGAGTAATTCCACACCTATTTCTAAGGAACAAGACTCTCTAATATTTGATTTTGAAATGGAATCATATTCTTATTTTGATCATGTGAACTCTAATTATGACATGGATGTTGAGTATGCTGATGGATTTGATGCTTTATTCTCTGATTCTGATGATGTATATTCTGATACTGATGCTCTTTATGCACATATTTCAGTTCCTTCTATGACCCCATCCATACACCACCCCCCTACACTGGAACTCAAGTCATTGCCACCAAATCTGAAATAATCATACTTATTGAGTGGTGAGAGATTACCTGTTATCATTGCTAACAATCTCCCTTTTGAACATGAAGAAAAGATTTTGAATATTTTGAGGGAGAACATCAGGGCGATTGGGTGGACCTTGGATGACATATCAGGTATTAGCCCATCCATTTGCATGCATATGATTCTCTTGGAGGATGGGGATAAACCAGTGAGACAGTCGCAAAGGAGACTTAATCCCACCCTCCTGGAAGTTGTTAAAAAAGAAGTTGAGAAATTTCTCGAGGCTAGTATAATCTTTCCCATTTCAGATTCTCAATGGGTAAGTCCTATTCAGGTCGTGCCTAAGAAGAGTGGTGTTACTGTTGTTAAAAATGAGAAAGATGAGTTAGTTCCAATGAGGGTGCAAAACAGTTGGCATGTGTGTATTGATTATAGGAAACTAAATCAGTCCACTCGCAAGGACCATTTCCCCCTCCCATTTATTGATCAAATGCTTGAGAGACTAGCTGGGAAAACACACTATTGTTTCATGGATGGATTTTCTGGATATTTTCATGTTCCTATAGACCTGGAGGATCAGGAGAAGACTACATTCACATGTACCTTTGGCACATTTGCCTACTGGAGGATGCCATTTGTACTTTTCAACGCCCCAGGTACCTTCCAGAGATGCATGGTGAGTATTTTTTCTGATTTTATTGAGACCTGCATGGAGGTATTTATGGATGATTTTACAGTGTATGGATCCTCATTTGATGAATGTCTAAATAGTTTGGGAAAGGTATTGAATCATTGTATTGAGAAGAATCTGGTCCTGAACTTTGAAAAGTGTCATTTCATGGTAGATCATGGAATTGTCTTAGGGAATGTAGTGTCAAACATGGGATAAAGGTTGATAGATATAAGGTAGACATTATTTCATCCTTACCATATCCTTCATGTGTGCATGATGTTAGATATTTCCTAGGTCATGCAAGATTTTATCGGTGCTTCATCAAAGATTTTAGTAAGATTGCTCTTCCTATGTCACGATTACTTCAAAAGGATTATGATTTTGTGTTTGATGATTCTTACAGAACTTCCTTTGATGAGATAAAGAAGTGTCTAACCACTCCACCTATCATACAGCCCCCACGGCGGGAGATTCCTTTTGAGCTTATGTGTGACGCCTCCAACTTCCCGGTTAGAGATGTCTTATCTCAGAGGGTGGAGGGACGTTCACATGTGATCACCTATGCATCGAGGACACTGGATTCAGCCCAATCAAAATACACAACAACGGAAAAGGAGTTTCTTTCTGTCATATTTGCTTTAGATAAATTTCGTTCGTATTTATTGGGCTCTAAAGTAGTTGTTTTTTCTGACCATGCAGCTCTGAGGTACCTCTTGAAGAAGCCAGATGCAAAGACCAGGCTGATCCGATGGATGCTCCTTCTTTAAGAATTTGATATTGAGATAAATGAAAAAAAGGGTTCAAAAAACATGGTGGCGGACCACATGATTAGGCTTACTCACACACTAGAGGATGAAACTTTGGACCAGGTACCACTTCGGGACACTTTTCCCGATGACCATCTTTATTCCATCTCAGGTACGCATCCCTGGTATGCAGATTTAGTTAACTACCTTGTTGCCTCTGAAATCCCTGCAAATTTAAAGAAACATCAAGTCCAAAAATTAAAGTGTGAGTCAAGATTTTATGTTTGTGATGATCCGTACTTATGGCACATGTGTAGTGACCAAGTTATTAGGAGGTGTGTTCCTGATCATGATTTTGAGTTTGTTTTGAAATTCTGTCATACACTTTCATGTGGTGGACACTTTGGACCCCAACAGACTGCTAGGAAAGTTTTGGACTCTGGATTATATTGGCCTAGTTTATTCCATGATGCCCATTTGTTTTGTAATTCATGCTCTCATTGTCAACACACTGGGAATATTTCTAGGAGACATGAGATTCCCCAACAACCCATACTATTCTGTGAGATTTTTGATGTATGGGGTATTGATTTTATGGGTCCTTTTCCTAGTTCATTTGTATTTTTGTATATTTTGGTAGCATTTGATTATGTGAGTAAATGGGTGGAGGCCAAGGCCACCAGGACTGACGATTCTCATGTTGTAGTGGATTTTGTCAAGGCTCAAATTTTCTACAGGTTTGGAGTACCAAAGGCCATCATCAGTGACCAAGGGATACACTTTTGCAATAGGAATTTTGCTTCCCTCCTTCGAAAGTATGGGGTTACACACAAAACATCAACATCATACCACCCCCAAACAAATGGCCAAGATGAGGTTTCAAATCGAGAATTGAAACAAATTTTGGAGAAAATTGTGCAGCCAAATAGTAAGGATTGGATCAAGCGCTTAGATGATGCGTTGTGGGATTATAAGACAGCATACAAAACAACCATTGGTATGTCCCCATTTCGGATTGTTTTTGGGAAAGTGTGTCATCTCACCGTGGAAGTTGAGCATCGGGATTATTGGGCTATAAAGAAATGAAACATGGATTTGGCCCAAGATAGAATCCAAAGGAAGCTGCAAATTCAAGAGCTTGAGGATATTAGATTGACTTCATATGAGAACTCAAGTCTCTACAAGGAAATATCAAAAGCATCTCATGATAGAATGATCCAACAAAAGGAGTTTCATGTTGGAGAGAAAGTACTTCTCTACAGTTCATGACTGAAGCTGATGCCTGGTAAGTTGTGTTCCAGATGGTTAGGTGCTTATGTTGTGACTAATGTTTTTCCTTATGGTGCAGTGGAGATCACACAAGAGGAAACAAGAAGGAGCTTTACAGTCAATGGGAAATGTTTGAAGAGATACATTGAGGGACTTCCTACTGATGCAGTGGATTTTATCACACTACATGACCCCATCATCACTTGAGCACATCAGGCTGTTCCTAACCCTTTCACTTTTATATTATTTGTCCTATTTAAAAATTATGCATTTCATGTGAATATATCATCTCATGGGTTTACATTGAGGACAATTCAATATTTTAAGTGTGGGGGAGGGAACCTTTTAGTTTAGTAATTTCAATTGCTTCCCTATTTAAAAAAACCCAAAAAAAATTAATTTGTGTGTTTTTCAAATTTTGTGTGTTTATTTTTCAATTTTCTTTGTGTTTTTGAAATTTTTGAGCTGAAATGATTCTCATCACAATTTTGAAATGCATATCAATGAATGAAACGATTTATCCCTTGAAACTAAGCTTAAATGAATGCTGAAATGACTTTGTTTCAAGTTCAAATATTTAGTAATTTCATGAAAAGTACACTGAATTTTGAATCTCATGCCACATCTCACTATCTTTATATTTGAAATCACTTTCTTGTGAGGATTCTGAACCATTATTTTCATATTCTTTACATTCACCTCACTTCTTGAGAGAACCAAACCATGCTTGATTTAACCATAATTTGATCCATTCCTGTCAAAACTTGAGGGTTTGAGGTACTTATGTTTAAATGACTGAGGCATTTGGTTGGTATTAAAGCCCCTATTTCAAAGAATCCTTTTTTATAATGTCCTACCTTGAGCATTTAATCCATTTAGCCCTTAGAATCCATGCACATCCTGTTATGTTAGCCACATTACAAGCCAATTTTCCCTATCCAACCAACTCTTGAAGTGAAATTGCATAATATAGTTGAGCGTAAGTGTGGGGGAATCTATCTTGTGTTGTGCTACCACATTCTGTGATACTTTGGGTGGAAAATTAAATTCTGAAGAGATGTGTTTGCTGCTGAATAAAGTCATTATATTGAAAGTTGTGCCTTTTCTGGAGCTTTTATGACAAGTGAAGATGTGCCTTTTCAGTAGCTTCTAATTGAGGTGGAAAGTTGTGCCTATCTAGAGCTTTCAAGAAAATCATGTTTGAGAAGATTGAAATTTATTATGCTGAAATGTTGAATGGTGTAAACCTTTCATGACTTTTCATGATGATGGAGCTGAATTTATACTATGGGGATTGAGGAGAAGACCATATTTAAGTAAAAATTAGATTAATACAATTTTCCTTCAAAAAGAGTCAAGCCCTCCTCATTCAGCCTCAGAATTTTTCACATCTAAATCCTACCAACCGAAAGCCACAGAACAACCCTAAAAAGTCCTCATAATAAACATACATCCTTGACTCACATCGGGTGGCAATGTAGGAATTTATCAAGTCTATGGTGACCCTTGTATGAGTTTGGATGAGAAAGACATTGCAAAAAATGGATATTTTTGTGATAAGAGAAAATTCAAGCGAGGTAAGTGTTTTGTGCATGGGAGGATAAATAAAGTGGAAATATATTGAATGATATAAATTAAGAACTTGAAATAATGGTTTTTTATGAGGCATGATATATTTTGTTTGTTGGTGTGTAATTGTTTGATCTCAAGGATATGTGTTTTAAAATTGGTTTTGATTTGATATTGATATTCACTTGATATGAGATTTTGATCAGGAGTGCAAAAGGGTAAGTGTGGGGGAGTTGATAAAACACTATTTTATTGAATATTTTATTGATAATAAATGACATAATTTCCTCAAATTGTGTTAAATATGTTCAATTAGAAAGTATTTGAGATTAGATCATTCATTTAAAAATTTGATGAAAATTCCAGTTTTACCCTTTCAAAATCACTGTAGTATTTCAATCATAAATATTTTTTTTGAATTATTTGAACTTAATATTTTGTAACTATGTTCCTTACTTCATTAGCTACAACTTTTATTCAGGACACTTGATAAAAAGAATTCATATGGATGGATTAATTGGGCCATAAAGTCAAAGGTGGGCTGGACACGCCAGAATGGAGAAGCTTCTGTATTTCGGCCATAACTCCTTCATATGAGATTGTATTGAGCCCAAAATTTTAGAGGAGATAGAGGACCCATATCCTCACATATGATCATTCTGTAAGGCTGGACAATTCACGCGTTTTGATGGTAGAATGGGTGGTGTAATTTGTCATAAAATATTTGGCCGAGATTCCCCATTCACACTTGAAACCACTTTGAACCTAGCCTCCCCACCACTCTATAAATTGGTGTTTTTCTCATTTGTTAGGGTTGGGACGTGCCTTAGAGGATTGGGAGTAGAGGTCAAGTAGTTCCTTGCCATTTCAATTCACCATTGGAGGATGGAATATTTCAAGCTAGGATCTCCTCCAAATTGCTCTTCTCTTCCTCCTCTTTGTTGTAATGTTTTTGATCTTTCAATAAACTTATTAGTTCCTCTTTAATTTATTCTGTTTTCCTCTATTTTTTTCATTTTTATTTATCATTAATATTCCTCTTTGGTCTGGAACTCAAGATTAGAAGCATGATTGGGTTATACCCATTCTAAACCGTTGCAAATGCAATTTGCTTCTACGATGACTACACCACCCATAGAAGAGTAGTTATTTTTAGTAATTGATCTACTTCTCACCTTATTCATTCATTTATTTTGAATCAATGATCTAATGTAATTCACTAAAAATGATCCATTAATTGAGTTTTTAAATTATAAGAAACTAAGTGAGCAATTGAACAATTAACACAAAACGCACGAGGTCGGGATTTGTGTGAATTGTGAGAGTGCGATCTTAATCGGTAATAAAAGACCACACGGGATCAATTTTTAGAGTTAAAATACAATCCCTAAAATCAATTAATCCTCATTTACAGAGTTTTTATGTGCCTTAATTTACCACTGACCATAAGCTAGCCTTATAACATCAATCAAAGCAGGGTTCTACGATAGCATGTTCCGAAGCTAGACTAAGGTTTAATTGATTTCATCTTTGTGGTAAAGTTAATTCTCGTAGGGTTCGGGATTTAACAAATTAAGGGATAATAATTAATTGAATGTTAATTTAAATGATAATGATTAATAATATAATGAAGAGGTAGAGTTATATCGATTACTCCTTTTAAAATATTTTCTAAAAAAACATCTTCTTGTTGTGTCTTTTTAATCAAACTTCATTTCAAAATTAAAAACAAAAAAAATGTAATCTTCTTCTAGAAAACTTATTCAAGTTTTATAAACTATAAAAAATCACCCCCATCCTTTCAATTAGTTTTTTTATTCTCTTTTCTTTTATTTCTTTAGAATACCTCTGAAAGGTTGTTTTAATTCATTTCCTCCTTTGAGAGACGACCTTGGTCAGCCACTTTGCTGCCCCTAAGTACCCCAAAAACCACTAATCATTTGAGGGAACCCATGACAGTGCTCTTTCAATAGACATGGATTCTAGTAATTCTTTTCTTTTCATGAATCTTGTTTGAGACTCAGATATTCTGGTTGAATCGCTGACTCGACCCTCATGTTCGGAGACTCCTACTGGAGGATACCCAATGATCACGCACTAATGTCGATAGTGTGACCTGACTCTTAGAGGTGAGAGTTTCAGGGTGATCTCCTGGTAGCGGTGTCAAGGACTAAAAATGTCATTCTTGGTATGGACTGTTTATCCATAGTTCATGCTTAGATTAACTGTTTTAGGCGAAGAGTGTGTTGTGTCTATAGTGGTGGAATGATTTTTTCATTTTTAGTGAAAAGGAAACCCAGGTAGAACAATATAGAATCACACATAAGAGGTTGAGGCCGATTACTCATCAATTTCCTAGCCTAACCCTCAATATATTGGATGTTATGAGTCCTCAGTTTCCTATAGTGGTGGCAGAGTTGCAGTGGATCTAGAAAAGTTTGAGGTAGTTCTTTCTTAGGAGACACCCAATAGTGTCACCAAGGTGTGGAGTTTCCTTGGATTTGATGGGCACTGTCGTAGGTTTATATCCAACTTCTCCATAGTGGAATCACACTAGACTGCTTTGACGTGAAAGGGGTAGCCTTTCGTGTTGATAGAAAATTTTCAGCAGTGCTTTCAGAATCTGAGGCAGAGGTTAATGAGCACTATCATCCTGAATTTACTGGAGGAAGGCATTGAGTATGTGGTGTTTTGCGATACATCAAGGACCAGGCTTGGTTGTTTCATGATGCAGAGGCAAGCAGTGATTGTCTATGGTTCATTCCAGTTGAGGCCACACAATCAGAACTACACAACACATACTCTTGGGTTAGCAACATTAGTCTTCGCATTGAATATGGGGAGACACTACCTAATGGGAGAGCAGTTTATCTTCTACTCAAATCAAAATATTCTCAAGTGTATCTTATTTTTAAAAGCACCTGAACTTAAGATATAGGTGATGGCTGGAGTTCCTTCAGGACTATGACTTTGAGATTATCTATACTCTCAGGAAGGGGAATGTGGTGGAAGATGCCCTTGGCAGAAGATCTAGTTTGCAGTTGCTGAAAAAGGTATCAGCTCAGTTGTCCTCATTTTAGATATCCTTTATTTATAGATATGGAGTATTTTACCTATAATCGATGGTTGTCACCCCTACACTTTTACAGTGATTCATTGAGGAATAGCTTGGGGATACTGACTGCAAGACCCTACGTGCTCAGATATCCATAGGGCATGATCATAATGGGTATTCAAAAGGTGGGGAGAATGTTGTTCTTTTCAGAGGATGCATAGTAGTACCAATGGAATTGTGGGAGGAGGTTTTGAGGGAGTTTCATACATCCCCTTTGGTGGTACATCTAGGTGTGGAGAAGATGTACCTAGACCTCCGACATCAGTTTTGGTGGCCAGAGATGAGTAAAGGAGTTGCAAGGTTTATTTTTTGATGCCTTACTTATTAATAAGTGAAGGTTGAGCACCAGGTTCTAGCAGGTTTAGCTCAACCCCTTGAGGTACCATAATGGAAGTGGGATGGGATATCGATGAACTTTGTGATGGGTTTACCACGTACGTCTGGGGGACACAATTCTATATAGGTGATCATTGAGTGACTCACCAAGTCGGACCACTTCTTATCTATCCAAGATAAGAGTCCAGTAGAGAGCTTGGGATGACTCTATGTGCAGGATATAGTTTGACTCCATGGATTTCCATCAACGATAGTTTCAGTTTGTGGTTCTCACTTTACATCCCAGTTGTGGAAGAGATTGTAAGAGGTATTCGGGACCCAGCTACACTTGGACATAGCGTTTCACACACAAACAGATATCCAGACTAAGCAGGCCATTTAGGTTCTAGAGAACATGTTATGGGTACATGACATCTTCCACATGTCACAGCTGAGGAGGTATATACATGAACCATCACACATCATCAACTGGATGATATGGACATCAAGGATAGAGCAAATTTTGCTGAGTACCCAGTGGAGATTGAGGATCGATAAGAGAGGATCTATCATGGGAAATTGATTCCTTATGTTTGTGTCTGATGGTAGCATGGGAATCTCCATGAGAGAACATGGGAGTGGGAGGCTCAGATTCATGCTCAGTACCCTCATCTATTTGTGTAGCCCTTTTTTTGGATTATCAGGGACATAAAGCCCCAAGGTGGGGAGAATTTAACATCTCATATTTTTTCATGTATTATTTTTTATATTATATGGATTGATGTCGAGACCAGGTGCTGAGATGACATGTGATTTCAAGGCCTGGTGTGCCCAAAAAAATTGTTTGAAAAATATTAAAATATTTAATAGCACACGCACGCAGTTTTCCTAAAAAAGTAGAATAAATCCAAAATAGGTGCCTGGATTAGAAATTTGGGGGCACCGTTGATTTTAGAACATTAGATTTACCCTAGGAGTGACCTGAATTTGGTTGAAATGGATTATATGTAGAAAAATTCACCATGGACATAACCTAAAATAAAATAAATAAATAAAATTATTTTATTTTTAAATACTAATAACTCATGAACAGGGACTCGGATTGGAAATCTAAGAGCACCATTGAGTTTGTAATGTGGTTTTTTCCCTAGGTGAAAAATAACCTTGGTTGGCATGGTCCGTTTTTGAAAAGTTTTCACGGCTTTGGAAATGAATAAAATTATTTTATTTTATTTCACTAACGAAATAATTTTTCAATATTTAAATAGATTATTATTTTGGAAATTCAAGGTTATCCGCATAACATTGGAGACACCGGAGGAATTCTAGAGAGAACCTTGGAGAATCCTCTCAAGATAATGGCAATAGATCATGGATCGATCAATCGACCTTGAATTTTACGGATCAAGGATCAATGAATTACAACAACACAGCTTCATTCTTTGTCAACAATCGATCCAACTCAAGGTAGGGCATGTGTTTAAATTGTTTAATTTCCCCATTATTAATTTATATAATGAACTTTAATCAATCAAAAACATATTGATTCATGGATCATGTGTATTGCTGGAAGGGATTTATTTTGGTGGATTTTAGCAGGAGAATTTCTTTCGGTTAATCTGTTGATGGTTTTTAATTTTCATTCTAACGATAAAAATCCATTATTGATATGAATATGGATCAAGGTTCATTCATCTTGATTGATGGATCTTTTCTCCCCCTAATTCCACATTTCACCATGATTGTTCTATATTGGCCCAGGGTTCGACACATCCTGATCAATCAATCGTTGTGTACCCATTTCTTGGTTCAAAGATTCGATATCGTAGATCTAGGACTAACAAGACACGAAGGAGATACGATGATGGAGATAGGGTGATTTAGATGATAGATGATTCTCAATTTTTTATTCTTCATCATTCTTTGGTGAATAATGAATAATGACAATTTGATCTATTTTTCAAGCAGATCTAACAATGGGATGCATTGTTCGATGATAGTGAGGTTGGGAGGAGTGTAGATCTGCGATCAACCTTTTTTTTGGGAATTGTAATGGACTGGACCTCTCTAGTCCATTACTTTGCTAAAATCTAGTGTTTGAGGTGTTCTGGGAGGTCAAGGTGACTTATTTTCAACACTTTGAAAAAATTCTAGCTTTGTGAACATTGTTTCTAGCTATCAGTACGGGTAAAGTGTTTATAGGTCAGTGAGTCATCTATTAGAAGTTGTATAGTATTTCCTGGTCGGTGAGTCATCAATCAGTAGGTGTACAGTGTTTCCAATTGTCGGTAAGTGTATAGTGTTTCCAATAGTCAGTAGTTCATATATCGGTAGGTGTACAGTGTAACTATCGATAGGTGTACAGTGTTTCCATCTATCGGTAGGTGTATAGTGTTTCTATCTATCGGTAGGTGTACAGTATTTCCAGCTATCAATAGGTGTACAGTGTTTCTAGGCTGGCGATTCGTTTATCAGTAGGTTTATAGTTTTTTCAACTATCGGTAGGTGTATTGTGTTTCTAGCTATCAGTAGGTGTACAACATTTCCAGGTCAGTAGGTGTACATTGTTTCCAGCTTCCTACAATTTCACCCATTTGATTCTTTATTTGACGTAAAATTCATTAAAAGACTTGTTTTAAGGGAATTAAGGCTGATAAAAATCATGTAACTCCTATCTATGTTTTCCTAAAGCTCTTGGTGTTTTTACTTGGTCAAACCGTGTAGTCTTTACTTATCTGTATTTACTTGAAAATCTAAATCATATCTTAAATCGCTACTTCATTTAGATTTTTAAAAGGCTGAGATACCTTCTTCCTTGTTCTTTCTTCTTGTTCTTCCCTGACATGAGATGCCCAAAGTTCCTTCTCCCACAAGAGTTGTGTGATCGAACTTCCATCCTTGGATTGTTTCCCCTCATAGTTTTTCCTGCTGCATGTGCACCTCCTATCTTGGTGCAACCAGGAAGTGTCGATCCATCTTCGATATAAGGTATGTTATGTCTCTATTATTCTAGTTTCCTCGATCTATTTCCTCCCATTCTCCTTTACATATTACAAATGTGATATTCATGTTTCTAATGGACCTTTCTTGGGTGTTGGTTGATGCGGTTGTGTCATGGCATCCTCGGGTGGATGTAGTCGTTGTGGGATAAGTGGTCATGATTAGTTGTGTTGGATCATTATCATGAAAAGAACATCGGAAACCTTTTGAGGTAGGGGATTCGTGGCTTCTCTATTCTTTTACATTCAGTCATAGAGTTTGTATGTTTTAGCCACTAGATCACAATGAAATTGACATAATAAATACTTTAACTAGATTAAAGAATTGGTATTAATTGTTTAGTGATGTTATTACCTATTGATTTTCTAGATAGTATGATATCTATGTTTTTCTTTTTTAGCATGTCATTCTTGATAGAAATTGGTAAATAATTTAAAGTCGTGATTAATTATAAATTAATTGGATATAGATAAAAGACGTGTTTAATGAATCCAGTTGTTGTTGTTGGGCTTTGATGATAATCAAATAGATGTAGTTATACATGTTTAAATTGAATAAGTTATTTCAAATATGGAATAATGGACCAGTTGTGTGATAAAGATAATTCCTTGAAGGGTTCTGAGTTTCCCTCTTGTTTTTTAAGTCCAAGAACCTTATGCTTTAGAACTGTGAGTGCTCGTTGTGTGTGAAGGATGAATGCCTTGTTTAGATCCAAGAGCCCAGTTGTTATGTTTTATGTTTACTACTAACTATTTTGTGGTATGTGGGGGTAGAGAGGCCCATTGGTGGTGGTGGTAGTTGACTCCTAGAGTGGTGATATGCATCGTTTTATTCATGTGGGTTTCGGGGAGGACACTAGAGATTATGAAATAGGTTGGATGTGAATGTCGGATACTTGTTTAATATTGTTTTTTGTTTATCTACTTTACTTCCCTCACTTCTTGAGGCAAATTTTTTTGCTTACACTTCTTCCAAAAGAGGAGAAGATGCATGAGGTATGCCATGTGCTTTCCGTGTTTAGCTTCTTGAGGATGGATGGGAATTTACTCCAACTATATGTGGAAAATACTCGATGGGTAGTTCATCTACTCACCATGTTGAGCCCCTTGTGGTTGGAGTCTTAGAATGATTTTTCTAGAATACCTAGAATTACATAAAAGTGATAATTTTGTTAATAAATGATGCTAACCCATGGGGTTGGAGCTTGTTGGGATGAAATACTAAAGTTACAATTAAAAAGAAACTATGGACTTGGTTTGATTATGCCTGTAGGGCATGGAACTTTTTTGTGGTGATAATTAAATGTAATATATAAATGATAATGGTTAAATAATTAATTAACATAAAGAGCAACTGATAAAAAAGGATATAGTAATCTAATGTAGATCTTTAAATTTTTGTGTGCTTATAGTATATCTAGTCTTTACAGTGGTAGTTGGGAGTCTAAGAGATGTTAGCTATAGTTGATTCTAATAATAGGTTATTCCCATAGTGTGGTTGCGAGATATAGTATATTTTATACTTTTTGTGTTTCTATACACTACTCCACCCTATCAGTTAGAGAAACTAACACCTCGGGGATTCTGAGCCCAGGGAGGTGTTTTCCCCAACATTTTGGTGGGAGGATGGATGACTGAATACCCTATTTGGTCTCTCTCTATTCTATTGGTAATTACTTGTGATGGTAGGAATAGTGGTTAGTTTTACCCATATATGTGTGTAGAGAGTTGTAATGGATTATGGTTATTCACACACATATATTTTGGATATAGTTTCCTATAGACTACTATATGTGTAACGTGTATAGGCTATGATGGCTTGAGGATCCTTACTCGGTGTATGGGATGTAATGGATTGAGGTATAATACCTGATGTATGATACATGTCATGAGATATGTGGTGGCTCCTAGAAACTACCTAGTTACTTTGGTTACGTGGATGTGGTGGTTTTGTTGCACAAGTTGCATGTTGTGGAGCTTCATCCAAGTGTCTGTGTGCAAGACTTTTTGGAGAGAGATCCTTAGGATGTGCGACATTGGGGAAAAGGGGCAAACCAATTGGGAAGTGGTAGCGGGGTAACCTTGATATTATTCATTATATTATATACTCTTGTATGTGATACTTGGTGAGAGTATCCATGGTGAGGCTGGGAACATAGTGAAACTGTTTAGGAGATGAGTTAGTTTCACTTTTTTATTTACAGTGCTTTAGCATGCTTTCTTTACCTTTACATGAGAGGATCTGGGGAGGATCTTAATAAGTATACTATTATACTCAGCCTATTTTATATAAACTATTTTTCAATTCACATGGAGAAAGTTGGAGATCAGGCTGGTTACTAATAACTTGGGGTTATATGAGCTGTTCGGGCTTTGTGGTCACTACCATTTTACTTTATCTTGGTACTTGCAGTTTTCTCTTTCAGTTGCAGTAGTTATTGCATGACATTAAATATGTGTACTTTGAATTTATTTTATGTTTTATTTTGAGTATGATTTGTTTTTTGTATGTATTATATCTCTCTTTCTCATGTGTTCTCTTAGAGGGTAATGTCTCCCATTTGTGTGTTTACTATACCCTCGGTGCTAGTCGTCAAAACAGGGCCTACTGGAGGCGGGACTCCAAGGGTCAATATCTCCCTTATCATATTGATGGCCTAATATGAGTACAATATATGGGTATGGGTTTTTAACAAGAATTTTAGGAGGCACAATAGTCCATGGAAGGGACCACCAGTGAGGCGGCGATGGCCGGTGCAGGAAGCGGCACATGGCGGTGCAGTGGTGGCGGCCAATTCCACAAGGAGTGGTAGCCAGTGTCGTAGGTAGCGGAGGAAACATGGGATTTGGAAGGTGGATTCATGGGTGGGGTGGATGTGGTAGAGTCAGTGGATGTAGGATGTGGGATGGAGTGGGCGGGCTAGGTGGGCTGGGTGTGAGCAGGTTATCCAGGTGGGCCACGTGCGAGCGGGCCTGGGCAAGTGGGCCGGACCATGATGGTGGGTCGGGTTGGGTCATAAGAGGTGGAATCGGGTCATAATCAGGTAGGATCTGGGGAAACTAGGCTGGATACTGGTTGTAGTCGACCGTAGTGAGAAACTGCAGCAGTCGATCATGGTGTCGCAGTAGCTCGAGCTACCGTAGAGTGCAGCGACCGCATGACTGATCACACGACCGACCATGGTAGTCGACCACAATAGCCGATCAGGCATGGCAGGTGGAAATACTGTGAGGATCATTCCACCGGTTGTTATTCCATTTGGTAGGTGTAACTACTGTGGTGATTGGTTCATAGGCCCCTAACAGGTTTTGGGCAGTATCGTTTAAATGCTCACAACTTCTAAACAGAGCATCAAATCGAAGAGTCATCTGTGGTGTTGAGACTCTGACTTGGAAATGGTATTTTTTAGACAAATTTTTGGTATCGTGTGTCTCTACAAGATGTGTGTACCATTATAGACACTGTGTATATGGAGAATATATGTCTTGTTAGTCTCTTCGACACTAGAAAACTTGAGATAGATGGACACGCCATTTACCCTCTGGGACATGTTGTGTACTCCCATCAAGAATGCTTGAGGCTCTTCATTTTCCAAGTTTGGACCAGTATAAGTGGATTTTATTCCCTTTTTCCTTTCCTCGAGGTTTTAGTACAGAATTACATCCACATCATTGGATTGTAATCTCCTCTGGAGGTTGAGTCTCATATAGAGTATGGTATCCCTCCCCGAGTTTGAAGTGTGATCCTCTATCACCCATAGTAGAGTCTGTGGAATCTTGTGACCTCTTTGAGAAGAGAACGAATCCTACATCTAGAGGTCCATATTAGTATGTTCTATGGAATCCCCCATCCAGTTTTGGGTATGATCCCCTACGTACTGGGTTGATCCAAATTGTGTACGTGGTGTCCCCCGGTCAGTTTTGGGCGTGATTAGTGGTGTCCCTCAGTCAGTTCTGGGTATGACCCCCTCTCTGTGTATCATAGTATTCCTTGAACAATTTGTTCTATTCAGGAAGGTCACAAATTATCTAAAACTCTTCATTGAGTGTATTTGATGATATCATGGCTCGATAAGTGAGTTATCCTAGAACGAGCATTCTTCGAGCAGAATCTTATGGCTGACAGTTGGTTATGACCACCTGATGGCATGTTGTCTGTATTGAGTATATCTGAATATTTATTGTTATATGTGTTGTGGAAATATGTCTGTATAGATCTGAATTTAATTCCTATATTTTATTTCTTTGTGGTTTCGTAGTGTCCTACTGAGTATTATTATACTCACCCCTACACGGGTTTTGCATGCACGTGTCGTGTCTTATGAAGATGCTCTACTTTTTGATGAAGTCTTAGGAGGACCAGGAGCAGGTAGATCATAGCTTGATCTGAGAAGACCAAGGTTTTTACTAGTAGTATACCTTTGACTTTTTCATTTCCCTTGGATAAATTCAGACTTTTATAGTTTCAGTTAGACTTGTGTTCATACTCTTTTTGGTGGGCTTGTTTTTGGCCCTGTTTACTTTCCAGTACTTTCAATATTATACTCTAGTTATGGGATCTTAGTTGCATGCATGCATCCATTAATTTTTTCTTTACATTTCATCATTTTGTGTCTTGGAGATGTTTTTGTGTGTACAGGTAATTTAGGTCATGATGTGGGCCCCTTGGGGACATGTCATGACAAGTTTCTTTTAATATGAATATTTTATTGTTTCTTTTAATTCTGCAGTTGTTAATGGAAAAATTGTTCCCACTTTAAGTTTTTATGATGTTAGGTGCTAGTAGTCAACTTGTGGGGATCAGGAAACCCCTTTCAAGATATGTAAGGACTGACTTGGATATCAAGTTACCAAGGTACTCTAGATGGTTTGTGATAGAAGATCATTTTGAAAAAATTCTTTGGTTAAATATGTTTAACAAAACTTCTCAAAAATATAACAAATACACAAGCGGTAAGAAAAAGTTCACTAAAAATAAAAGAAGTATATTGAGTAAAAAATTTGAGCATGAATCTATTGATAATAGTTCATTAGAAATTGAAGAATTAGAAAAATTCAAAAAATTATTTGCTAATATTGGTAAGAATTGATATTTCTCAAGCAATGAAGAAGAATGAGGAGGTGAAGAAAGTTACAGAGAATATCTGCTAAGATCAGAACTTGTTTCATGTATTTATAAAAACACTAAACTAAAGAAATAGATAAAAATAATTAGGAGAAAAATTTGGGAGGATAATAAAGTAATAAAATATTTTCATAAGTATAAATATGAGTATATCTAGGAGATTATAAACCTGAAACTGAGAGTTTCTGAATAGGGATAATGGTAGAGGGTCTTAGTAAGAAACTTGTAGCTATGGATGATGAAGTTTTTAAAACTCAATAAAAACTTCTTGAGGTCAAAATTACCTTAATAAATATGAATGATAATTTCAAAAAAGATTTATAGGTAAAAGCTAAAACTTATCGAGTTGTTGAAAAAGATCATCTTATGAATTTGGTAAAATCCTAACCCACTAAAAGTAAAAATTCATCTGATTTTACTAACCTTGAAAGTGTTATGAAAAATTTTAGGAAAACCTAGGTTGAGAAAGTATGTGAAAAATCTATCACATTAAAAAAAGTTGAAAATAACCCTCATAAGAAAGTTACCCCGCACCAGGAGGAAACAATAGCATAAAGATATTACGAACCTCAAAAAACTCTCTACAAGGAAAATCCTACTTTTATAGAAAAAAATATTTTATGGTTGGAATTTATGGGCACAATTTTTACAACTATTATCACAATATGTCTCTTCTAGGAAATAGGTAGGAATAAAGGGAAAACAACAGCGCAAGAAAATTGAGTAGATTTCCTAAGCTAAAGGAAGTTGTAAAAGAAAAATATTAATATGTTATAAAATTTTTAATGCACAATTAGTTTGGATATCTAGAGTAAGTTTTTGGAAGATGTGACAAATCGGGTCACTTTTCTAAAGAATGTATGACTACTCTTCCAAGACAAGTTTCTTATACAAGAAAAGAAAAATAAGATATAAAGATTAACATTGAATAAAGATCCTTTGTTATTGATACAACTTTGAAAGTAATAAAAAATGAGAAAACCATGGATTCTTGATAGTGGTTATTACTCACACATGATAGGTGAAATAAGAATCCTGAATGATATTGAAAATCATGATGGGGGAGTAGTTAATTTTGGAAATGATAGTTCCTTAAAAATCAGAGGAATCGGAACAACTAAGATTGAAGTTGAGAAATTAAAATATTAGGAATTTTTGTATATTGGTGAGCTCAAGAAAAACTTACTTAGTTTGATCCAACTTTGTGATGAAGGAAAGGAAGTTATTTTTAGAAAAGATTCATGTATCATTAGAAGAGTTGAAGATGGTAAAGTTGTTACCCAGGGAGAAAGAACCAGTAAAAATCTCATTTAGATTAGAGAACATGATAACTCATGCTATTTAAGTGTTGAGGATGAAAATAAATTATGGCATTAAAGACATAGGAACCTTGGACAAAAAAGTATGAGTAAAGTTTCTAAAGTTTATGATGTAATAAAATTACCACTACTAAAGAGGAAAGATGATGTTGTTTGCACAATATGTCAGGAAGGGAATATGGTCAGTGGAAAACAAAAGAAAGATGAAATTCAATCTAGCAGACCTCTTAAACTTATTCACTTAGATCTTTTTGGTCTGATGAGACATCAATCAATGAAAGGGTATTTTTAATTTATCACTTTAATTGGTCATTTCACTTTGATGACCAACATTAAGTTTATGAGGCTATAAAAATGTGTAGATTTTTCATAAGAACCATATGGTGAGTAAAGTAAAGTAAGAAGAAAAAATCTTAAATTTTGTACCCTATAGAAATAGGTTGAAACTAAAAATATACTTGGAAATTAAAAATCTCTGGTTCAGAATAAAATAAATTTGAGACTAGAAAATCAAACATCACGTATCTCGTAGGTTTAACTTCAATCAATTTTAGAGGTATTCATACACAAAGAATGGGTTGATGCTGTTAATGAAGAGTTGGATTAGATAGAGAAAAATGACACATGAGAACTTGTTCCATGAACATTAAGAAACAACATTATTGGAACAAAATTTATGTTTATAAACAAACTGAATGAATATGGTAAAGTTTCAAGAAACAAAGCATGACTAGTTTATAAAGGATATTCATGGGTGGAAGGTGTAGATTTTGAAGAAACTTTTTCTTTAGCTGCAATATTAGAAACTATCATAATGTTCTTAGCAGTGGATTCATGTCATTGTTATAAATTTTTTAACATGGATGTAAAGTAAGTTTTTTTAAATATGGATATTGAGGAAGAAGTTCACATTGACAAAGATTGTGAGTTTTTACTTGATAAAGAAGAAACCAAGGTGTACAGGTTGAAGAAAGCCTTATACAGGTTGAAACAAGATCCACAATCCTGGTACTCCAAACTTTATAGTTTCTTAAAAAATTTGAATTTTTCTAAATGGGAAGTTGATAGAAACTTATATGTGAAATATATGAACTCGAGTACCCTGGTTGTTATTTTTTATATTAACAACATATTTTTTGTAGGGGATATAGAAAATGATTGAAAAGAGTTTCCTAATGAAATGAAGAAAAATTTTGAGATGTTAATGCATGGAAAATTAACTTTATTCCTAGGTTTACAAGTTCATCAAAATGAGAAATACATTTTTCTATCTAAAGAAAACTACATCATGGAGTTACAATAAAAAAAATCATCGTATATTCTAAAGAATTTTCTACTCCCATTTATATTGGGATGAAGATAAGTAAAGATGAGGTTGGGAACATTATAAATTAGAAAGACTTTCAAAAATTAATAATAATAAGTTTTCTCTATCTTACAACTTAAATACTATACATTGTTTATGCAGTTACTTTGTGTTCAAGATATCAAAGTGATCCGAAGGAATCTCATATGTTGGTAGTGAAAAGAATTATGAGGTATGTTAAAGGAACGAATTCACATGGGTTATTGTATAAAATAATCTTTGATATGAAGCTTCTTAGTTACACTAATGTTAATTGGGTCGAAGATTGCGGTGATAGAATTTAAATATCAAGAGGAACTTTTTTTTGGAAGAATGTTGTGTAAGTTGGAATAGTAAGAAACAATGTTTAGTAAATTTGAGCACAGCAGAAGTAGAATATCTTTTTGTTACCCAAGATTGTACTCAGATGATCTAGATGAATGTTCAGTTGGAATATTTGAGGGTGAAGATTTATAAACCATTGAAGATACTTTGGGATAATTATAGTGTCATTAATCTCTCTAAAAATCATGTACAACGTTCCCGGTTGAAGAACATTGATATTAAGTATCATTTAATTAAGGATAAAGTTACTGGTAGAGATGTTATGATTGAGTACATTTCTAAAAAATATCAAATTGTTGATGTTTTCAATAAATTTATTCCAAGATAAAGATTTGGGAAACTGAGGTTGTGACTTCAGTTCAGCATCCACAAAATACTTCCTAAAAGTTTATAAGGAAGTCTCCCATTGTGCTTTGGATTATATTGACAAAGGCGGGGATAAATTAAAAACATTGTAATAATTTTTTACAAATATTTCTATAATGAATCTAAAGTTTTGGATATAAAAAAAAGGGGGAGAGTGAAAATTGAGATTTTCAATTTTGTAACAAAAGTGGAGAAGATAAAAGTGAGGGGGTTTTTATCTTAATGTGTCCAAAATATTCTTGTCGCCAAGGGATATAATTAGTTTAAAAACATTACTTTATCCAGTAGCGTGGTGTCAGAACCTTCTCTATAAGAAAGGATGTGATTTTTTAAAAGTGGAAAATTTTGAGTTGTGAAAACATTTGAGTGGGGGAAAATGATGAGTTGTAAATTTTGTTAACAAATGTTGTCAATAAACCCAAAGGGTGAGATTGAATATCCATTGTAATTATTTTCTAACAAAAGTTTTTAAAGAAACAATGTTGAGGAAGTTTCGTAAGAAAGTTGTGTTACAATGATTCTGGAGGAAGTGAGGAAGATGGGAGGTTTAATTAACTTTGTTAAGAAACTTTCCTTAAAAGTCAGATGATTCTATATTGATATCAATGTTCCTAAACATAAAGAAAATATCATGATTCAATCATTTCAACAAAGAGGGAGTTTGAGCATCATATGAACAATCACAGTTTTCCGCAATAAGATCTTTTTGTGAAGTATGAAAGTTGCATCATCAGGAAGAAGGGAATCAGATGAAGATTTTCTAAAGGGAGAATTTTGTATGAACTATACCAGACGTAAAAATATGGATCATCATAAAAACATTCTATACAAATATTTTAGACAAATATTTTTGTGAAGTTAGAAGTAGGGTCACCAAAAAAGATGTTGCAAGAAGTTCAAAAAAGAAGTTTCAAAAGTGGATACTTTGTTCACCATACAAACCTTTCTAGACAAACACTCCATATGAAGATTTTATAAGAAAGTCTGGCATTGCAACTTTCTGAGTTTGAAAAATATAAAATTTTTAGATTTCCATCTGAGGATGAAATGTAGAACTCTGGACAAACTTGATCGGATGATGGACATGATGTTTTTGGTGCTTAATTTTTGTGGTTACATCAAAATGATAAAGAAGTAATAAGAAAATTGGTAGAGAAAATTTTAAATGTTTGTATAGGAGGAGAGTAGTGCTACTGATCATCAGATGAATAAAGCTCATAAGTTTTTAGAACTATATCATCAGTCAAACTTCTTGTAATCAGTTTGTACATAATTTTCTAGACATACAAATTATAGATTTCTAGATAAACTTTTTTAAAGGTTTATGAAGTCCATCGGTTGAAGTAATCAGATAGACCAATGCTATGTTTTTGGACAAATAAAGTTGTTGGGTTTGTACAGATTCATAAAATGTGAAATAAATACAAGAATTCGTATTTGAATATCTATGAAAATATAATTAGGGGAATTCAAAGAAGTTTAAGCTAGTGTTTTGAGTTGATGAAGGTTTAATGTGACTAAAGTATTTCTAAGTTTCAATAATGTAATCAAATATCTTCAAAGGCATATGAAAATTTCCAGGTACTATAGTAGTACTGTAGCAGGAATTGTAGCAGTTGTTGTTCGGTACTGTAGTAGCCAAAACTATTCATCCATCTGAGCCTCTAGGCCACAATTTTCGTCCTCAGGTCCTGCAAGGCTTTCGGGCCACCCAAAGCCTTTGGTCCAGTTGTCTCGCAAGGCCTTCAGGTCACTTTAAGGACTTAAGGCCACCCTAAGGACTTTGGGCCACATGATTATGCAGATATACTAGTCAGACTACAGGGGACAAGGCTTCAGATGAGGATTTAGGGAAGGCGCATTCACTAGAGAAAAGCTAACTAGAATTAGAAGAATGAGAGGGTATGGAATTTCCATCGGTACCTGGAATGTGCTTCTTTGATTAGGAAAGTTATCTGACCAACCCTGCGAAGGTGGAGTGTTGATATCATGACATGTACTGGGGAGGAGCAGTTCCAAGTTGTCTTGTCTGGGTGATTCCCTATAAGACTTATGGGTCATGTAATTTTCTCTAAGCCTTCAGGCCTTGTAAGAATTCCACCTCACCCCTTGAAATTTGTATTATAAAAATAAAAAAAATGACTTTGGGAAATTTCAACAAAGTAGGAAGTTTTGAAATTGTGAAGAAGCATTGATGGAAAGAATTCCATCAGATGGACCTTTGTGAAGAAGACCATCAAACAAACTTTTGTGAAGAAATACATCGGATGAACTTCATGTATGAAATTCACTAATCAAATATAATATGAGGATGGGTTATTGGAAAAAAATTCATTGAACGAAGAATTCATTGTGATACCATTGGAAAAACCAACCAATCAAAGAAAATTTTGATGATGATGATTTGATCTTTTGTATTTCAAGAGGATTTTTATTTCAATTGGTTTGAGATTAAGAAAGTTTGAGAAAGAATGGAATCATTAGAGAATTCATGAATCTTCATTAAAGTTATAGAAGAGTTGAGAATCATCCAACCTTTTTCAAATTTAAACATGAATGATTAATTCTAAAATGTTTGAGCGGGAAAGTGAAATGAGTTTCCTGCCTTTACCTCTTTGGGAGAACCTATAAATAGGACTAAAAAGTATGTTTTTACCAGTTAATGCTCACCCCATATAAAAATTTGAAACACTGAAAAGTTGGTGTCAAAATTGAGTTTCCAACCACATCACTTTTGGGATGAAGAAGTCCGAACATAGGTTTTTATCAGAGAATCGGGTGGGGTTTTCCATTTCAGAGCACCGGGTGGAGAAATTAGATGAAGATACTGATCAAATTTTGAGGCACAATTATTTTTGTTAAATCAAACAAAATACAAGTTATAAAAATAATTGAAGGTTCAGTGAGGTGCACCGATGGAGTTTACCAGATGAAGACAAGCACACTGGATGGACATTATTAGATGGGGGAATCTAACGAACTTTCTGAAGGAATTTTTCTGGGATCTAATTTACAAAGTTTGAGGCATTTTTTTGTTGCTCGGTTTTGTAAGAAAAACTTTGTAAATTGAAAAGAGTTATTATAATCATACATATCAGGAGATATAAGGAATTTAATAGGAGTTGGCTCAAAGTCATATTCACTTTTTTATAATAGTGAATTTTCATGGACCCACGAGAGTGTTCATGGAAAGGATGTAGATTCTCACACTGAGGTCAAACCTTGTAAATCTTGTATGCCTTATTTACTTTCTTATCTTTGTATTCTTGTGAGATTGGTATAAAATTTTGATATGAAAAATAACTCTAACAAATTTTAGGTGTTAAGTTTTACACTGATTCACCCTCCCCCCCCCAATTATTAAACAATCCTATGAAACTTTAGAAAGAAAAAATTCTTAAATTATTATGAAAATAAAACAATATAATGAAAATATGTAAAATAAAAATTTCAAGGATATTGAAATTGAAGTGTAAATATATAGAGGAACAATAATAGTGGAAGATAGAATCGATTGAGAGATTATTATTAGTGAGTTAGTGACTAAATAAATTAGGTGAAAAATATGTGATTTTGTACCCATTTAGAGGTCATTCCAAAATTAGAAGAAAAACCAAAAATCGTCTAAGCGAGTGGCCAAACAACGATCAGAAGAGAAGAACCAACGAGGAGAACCAAGAATCATGAAAATAAAGAAAAAACATCAAACTGGAAAGAATAACCAAAAAATGTGTAAAATAAAGAAAGATCAATTAAAAATGAGTAACAAATAACATACCTTTGATTTAAGGTCCGATTCATCCAAAAGATTCGAAGGAGGTCTGTAACGACCCAAACTTTTATTAATGGAAATTCCTCTTGATCTAATTAAATGTCTTATTATGTAAAATGGATATATTACATATGCATTTCCTTGGTTTTATGTTTTTGGATTTTAAAATACCATTAATAATTGTGATCGTTGCTAATATAGTCATTGAACAGTGATCACATGATTAGTATAAATAGAGGGATTTAACCAATCCAATTTACTCGGGCAAAGGAAGAGATGGCCTCATCTAGTAGACTTTCCCCATAGGAAGCCCATTTTTCGGAGCTTGTAAAGGAGGTGGCGTCATTGGGCTTCTCTCTTGACCAAACCCAAGTCGAGCTTGAACATGTTAAGATCGAACGGAACTGCATACGGGAGAAGTGGAAGTTGGTAGAAATTACCACCCGAGCGATGTTATCCGAGCCACCCCAAGAATTTTTGACCATCACACACCTTAACCTTCGGTCTTATGTATATGTTATAAGGGGTTATGTAATAAGACCTTAAAACTATGATTATGTGCATTATTTTTGTATATAATAAATAATATTCATTCATTTTATTATTGTTACGTTGTAAATAGTTTTTAAACCACAAATAGTATTTTTGGTTAATATTAAATTATGAAATATATTTTGATGAATTACTTGATTTTTGAATTAAATAATATTTTAATAAAATATTATTACTAAATTACTTTTTGATCGTATAATTTTTATGAATACAATTGTAATTTTTATTAAGGTTTGAAAGCTGTTTTTTTTTTCAAAACCCATGAATTTTCGATAAATATTGGTTTTTATTTTGAAAGTAAAAAATTCACATATTTAGGAAATTATTTAGATAAAATGAATATTATTTTTGGAATCAGGACGTCGAAATTATCCAATGGATAATTTTTCATAATTTTCTAAGACGGTCGAATTTTTGGATAAAAATTAAATACCATTTAAATATATAATGTGTTTTATGACATCATAGTGACCCAATAGTGATGTAATAAAATACTATAAACATTATGTTTGGCCAATATATATTTTACCATTAATATAATGATATTTTAGGTATGTTTGATTTATTTTACAAAGCTTTAGTGGACCCTCCAAGACTTATAAAAAATTTTATCTTTTTAAATTGATTTCCTTGAGGGTGTGACTCACCTCCACATAATAAAGCCTAATATTTTAAGAATTTCGGCCATTTTAATTATAAAATATATTTTTATAATCCCCTTTTACAAAAACCATGGGAAAAAATTATGGGTTTCTTTGTGGTTTGGATTAGTTTAATGTGTGATGACCCAAACCTAAATAATAAATAATTCTCTCTCATTTCCTATATAAACTCACCCAAGCTCCCACTTCATCTTTACTAAAATCCTTTTGAGCTCTACCAACCCCTAACTTGCTCAATATAGAATCCTCTCAAGGAACTCCAAGCTCTCAAGAAGCCTCTCTCAAGCCCCTCCCAAGCCTTTGGGATCACACTTCCAAGTAAGGGATTTCTTCCTTTCTCATTTTTGTCCAAATTTCATTATGTTGTTATGCCCTTTTATTTTAAATAAAAAATGTTGGGGTATGATTTAGAACCTCCCCCATACCTCCCTATTTATATTTGAATGATGGGAGACCCCTTTCTCTTTTATTAATTCCTTCCATGTACACCCGTTACCATGCTGAAATTCTGTAAGGAATTTCTCTCTTCTCATTTAAATTCAAGCAATTATTTTGTATTATGAATCTAAATTACATTAACTATGTTGGGACACGTGTATATATATGAACCCATTACTTCCCATTTCATGTAAATATGATGAGACACCCATTTATCTCTCATAAACCATTTTTACGAAGTCTTATGTCACGCTGTTATGCTGTCGAAATTGCACCGCAATTTTCCAAGCCAAAATCATTGTGTAGTGAATATCATTCTCATTTATCTATTATGGGTATTCAACTTTATGCACATTTTCTTATTGATGGAATAGTTTCATGTATGAATTCCATATTCCTTTATCATGGAAAAAATTATGATGCTTAATGAATCTATTTTGTATGATCTTGTGGCATACTTATGCATGAAATGAAATGTTTAAGAAGGGTGTGCCCTGATAGCGCTCCAATGCATTGGGTAAAGATTAGTATCATGATAAGTCAAGTGAAATGAGGGTTTACTCATTATAATTCAAGTTCAGTGAGGTTTTATTCATGCTCCATGTGCAATGAGCCTTGGCTCATGCTAATACCATGTTAAGTGTTGTTGCCACATTTCCATGTTATGATAATCATGTTATATCATGCCTTTATGTTCGTGTTTCTTTTATGCTCTGTTGATATGCATATTGCCTAAAATGTATTGTATTATTCATGTTATGCCTTGTTTACTCTCTTACTGGGTTTTATAGCTCACCCTTTTCTTATACATGTCCTCAGGTTATCTCATTCAATGCTAAGTACGAGGGAATGTAGTGGTCATGTAAAGTTTCTAATAAAGATGTTGTGTTTCATGTTTTAAGTCATTATGTAATGTTCCTAAGCCCCAGAGACACTAGACCTCTTGATCTTCCATGTTGTATCAAGTGAATATTTTATGTAATAAATCATGTTTAAGTGTGTAATAAAGAGCAGGGTTGTTATAAGGTAACAACAGGATTCGGCTTACATGAGAGCTTGAACGGCATGAGCAGGGGGTCTTGGTTAGAGTTCTTTTAAAATATGGGAAGGAGTTTTATCAACGCAATTAAGAAGCACTAATAAAATATGAATTTTTTAACTATAAAATGGAAAGCGATGATAAATGTATGATTTATCAACACTTATAAAGACACGAATTTATAATGTAGTTTCCCCTGTAGGTCTTTGCGAGGTCTTGAGTTCGAGCATCGCCGAGTTCTTCTCTGTATTTATGTGCTGCATGATTTTCTTTATAATGCAGTCATTTTCCCCCACATCGATGTAAATATAAAGTCACATCATTATCGGTACTAAAAATGCGCTTATAAATCATACCTTTATTAACACTAATTGACGCTGAAAAATGTATTTTTTATTAGTGCTTAATATAGCACTGAAAAATACTAGTGGAAAATAAAAAAAAATTAAAAATTAAAATAAATTACTAATCATATAAAAATGAATATTAAAATTTACATTAAAATAAAAAAAACTAAAAATAAATAAATTTCAAAAATATTAAAAATAAATAAGAAATATTATTTATATTAAATGTATTAATAAATGTGATAATATTATGATAAAAGTATTATATTATAATAAATGTATTAATATTATGATAAATTAATAAATAATATTAATTATATAAGTCACAAAAATATTAAAAATGAATAAATTTTATAAATTTTATATATAGCCAAAATAATATAAATGAATAAATATTAATATAAAAACGAATAAATACTAAAAATTGCATTTAAATAAAAAATATTTAAAATAAATTACTAACTAAAAATGAATAGATAATAACTGTGTGAAGATTTAAATAAAAAATATTAAAATAAAAAAGAATAAATATTAATTATGTAAATTACAAACATATTAAAATATTAAATATTAATAAATAAAAATGTATAAATAAATATTAAAAATGAATAAATTATAGAAATATTAAATGAATAAATATTAAAAATGAATAAATTGTAAACATATTAACTAAATAAGTATCAAAAATGAATAAATTACAAAAATATTAACTGAATAAGTATTAAAAATGAATAGATAGTAATAAATGAATAAATATAAAAATGTATAAAATTTAATAATTAAAAATGAATAAATTGAAAAAAAAATTAAACAAATAAATTAATAATTTTAATTATATAAATTAAATAAATATAAAAAATTAATAAATATTAAAATTAAAATGAAAAATAGTTTAAATTAAATTTAAAAAAAAGATTTATATAATAAAGTACTGATTATTAATTATTAAATAATAACTGTATAAAAATTTAAATGCAAATATATTAAAATACTAGTGAATAAATATTAATTATTTAAATTACATAAATATTAAAAGTATAGAATATTAATATTTAAAAATGTATAAATAACTATAAAAAATGAATACATTACAAAAATATTAAATGAATAAATATTAAAAATGAATAAATTACACAAAATATTAAAAATGAATAAATATTAAAATTGAATAAAATTTAATAATTAAAAATAAATAAATTATAAAAAAATATTAATAAATGAAAAAATAGTATTAATTACTTTAGTTAAAAAAATATTAAAATTGAATTAATATTCAAATAAAAATCAAAAATGACATTTAAACACAAGAGATTCAAAAAAAATTACTAATTAAAAATGAATAAATAATAATTGTATTGAGATTTAAATGCAAAAACTATTAAAATAAAAATGAATAAATTTTAATTATATAAGTTACAAACATATTAAAAATATTAAATATTAACAATTAAAAATCTAAAAATAAATATTGAAAATTGAAAAAATTACAAAAAAAAATAATTAAATGCATATATATATATATATAAGATTGCATTAATTACATTTGAAAAACCAAATGACTTTTCACGTGACTGTGTGTACGTATGTTCCTATATATATATGTGTGTGTGTGTGTGTGTTTGGGGGTACAATTACATCAAGTATACACACTTCACACATAGACCGGAAAGGTAGGTTATAGCCCACTCCAGGGGATAGTCTACCCATTAAGCCTTATTTAATTTATATGGATGGTTCGAAGGCCCGGTGGACATAAAACTCATTACATGTTCCAAAGGCTCATTTACTGGCTTGAAGGCCCACTACACATCATATTTATATCATCCTGTCTTCGTCACCAGGAATGCATCATGCCTGTATCACCACCTACCCGCATCATGTTTGTGTCACCGCCTACATGCGTCATGTTTGTGTTAACGTCTGCTTGGGTCATGTCAGCGTCACTGCTTGTGTCATAAATCCCAAAAGGGGCTTGCCAGAATTTCAAACATGGTCTTTTGGATGTAGGATTATGTGGTTTACTATAATGAGATATGTCAAATTGAAAAAATAAATGACTTTTATTGTTATACAATGATATAATATTATACATATAAACATACACACATTATATATATACACATACATACATACGCATAAACATACATGCGCACACACACATACACACACATACATACATATACATGCATATACACATACATACACATACACGCACATACACATACATACGTATGCATACTCATATTACATAAACATACACATGGTACATAAACATATACATACATACACACACACACACACACATACATACACATCCACATGCATACATACATACATATATATACACACACACACACACACACACATGCATTCACACACGTACAAACACATACTCATACAAATACACACATACAACACATACATCTATAGACACATAAACACATACACACACACACAATACATATATATACACACAACACATATATAAGCATACATACACATGTATACGCCTACATACATATGTTCTGGATACATACACATGTATGCGGATACATACACATACATACAAATACATTCATGCATACACATACATCCATGTACATACAAATATATATGTGTGTGTATTTTAAATTATTTATTGTGAATATAAATATATAAATTCAAATATAAACTACATATAAAAATATATTTATACATTTATGTATTTATATAATTGTTTAAATAAAACATCAATATATTATATTTATATATACATTTTTTAATTAATGTATCTAGATATATTATTAAATATATTTATTTATTAATATAAATTTGATAATTTTTTATATATAAATTTATGAAAATAAGTCTGATACTAATTTTTTATTATAATATAGGTATATAAATCATATTTATATAGCGAAAAGTATTGACACTCCTGCCTATATGACTAAATGTATCCCGAATATTGTTACTGAGGATATGAACCTTAATCTGGAGAGAGATATTTCTAAGGATGAAGTTCTTAGGGCTCTTCATCTTATTCACTCTACAAAGGCTCCGGGGCCTGATGGGTTTCATGCTTTGTTTTTCAAACGCTTTTGGCATATTGTTGGACCTGATGTAGTTACCCTAATGAAGGAGTTGTGGGAAGGAAGATCTTTCCTTAAATCCCTAAGCGAAACTCTTGCTACTATTATCCCAAAAAACCAGAACCCTCAAAAAATCATGGAATTTCGTCCTATCAGTTTGTGCAATGTTGTTTACAAAATTTTTTCCAAGATCTTGGTGGCTATGATTAGGGATTGTCTCCCACAGATTGTTACTGAAAACCAAAGTGTGTTTGACCCAAAGAGGTCCATTACCGATAATACTGTCATTGCTTTTGAACTTTTCCACTCTATGAAGACTCGTTCCTCAGCCAAAAGAGGCGTTATGGCAATGAAGTTAGATATGATGAAAGCTTATGACATAGTAGAATGGTCTTTTCTTGAACTTGTTTTTTTCTAGGTTGGGCTTTGGGAGGAAATGGATCTTCAATATCATGAAGTGGGTTATGACTGTTTCTTTTAGAATCAATATTAATGGGGCCCCTTCTAAGAGCTTTAAACCTTCAAGAGGGTTGCGCTAGGGGGATCCTCTCCCGCCTTATCTTTTTTAATATTGTGGTTGATGTTTTTTCACATCTCCTTTTGAAAGCGGCAGAACACAGAATTATCCATGGTGCTAAGGTATGTAGAAATGCCTCTATCTCTCATCTCTTCTTTGCAGATGATAGTCTCTTGTTTGCTCGTGTTACCCCACAAGAATGTAGTTCAGTGCTGAAAATCATCGAACTGTATGAAAGGTCTTATGGGCAATGTATTAATCCTTCGAAGTTAGAATTATACTTTAGTAAAGGTGTGTTACCAGAAAAGAGGGCAGATTTGCAGCGGGCATGCAATTTTCTGTTGGTTGAAAAGCATCCAAAATACCTTGGCCTCCCGACCATTGTCGGTAGATCGAAGAAACATGTGTTCTCCTTGATTTTGGATAGGGTGGATAACTTGATTTATTTATGGTCTAGTATGATGATCTCCAAGGCAGGTAATGAAGTTCTCATTAAGTCAATGGCTCAAGTGATTCCATCTTATTCTATGTCCTTGTTCAAATTCCCTGAAACTCTTGTTGATAAAATTCATTCCTAGTTGGCCAACTTTTGGAGGGGCTCTCATGAGGGAAAACATAACACTCATTGGATGTCTTGGGAGAAACTATGTGTTTCAAAATTCTGTGGAGGGCTCGGCTTTAGGAACCTGAAATGGTTCAACGAGGCTCTGTTGGCGAAGCAAGGATGACGACTTCTCTCTAACCCAAATACCATGTTCTCAAAAGTTTTACGGGCAAAATACTTCCCTCATTCTGACTTTTTGCATGCTCAGTTGGGGTCGCGACCTAGCTTTATGTGGAGAAGCATTTGGGGTGCAAGATCTCTTCTTGACCTTGGCTGTGTATGGAGAATTGCTGATGAGAATGATGTCAGTGTTTGGAATGATCCATGGTTGGAAAAAGGTGTCAACCTTAGGGTTTCCTCGACTACTGTCCCAAGGTTTGAAAATGCAAGGGTGTGAGATCTAATCAATGATTCACTTGAGGACTGGGACTGGGGGAAGATTTGTAGCTGGTTTAACGAGGTCGATCGTCGTCTTATTCTGACTATTCCCCTCACACTAGGAATGGGTAAGGACCAGATTTGTTGGACCATGAAATCTTCCGGGAGATATTCCGTTCGATCGGGCTACAAAATGATGGTTCATGGCTTGGCCCAGGGCTTTCCCGATAATCGTTGGAAGAGTCTCTGGTCACTCACTTCTCCACCCAAGGTAAAAAAAATGGTGGCAGGTATGCTCTGCTGTTCTTCCAACCCGCGATCTTCTGGCGAGACGTCATCTTGCGGAGGATGCTTGTTGTTCGTTGTGCTTTCAAGAGGTTGAATCTCCTTTGCATGCAATTCTCTTATGTCATGGGGTGGAAGGGGTGTGAAAGGAATGAGCACTGGATTTTAAGAAATACTTTGATCCATCTGTTGGGTTGGTTCAAAAACTTTATTAAATGGGTGTCTTCGCTGGATTCAAGAGTGTTGGGGCTGATTTGCACGATTGCTTGGTTGGTTTGGACTAGAAGAAATGAATGCATTTTCCATTAGAAGTTGACCCCGGATCGTATTTGGGTTGAGAGGGCTAGAGAATGGATGAATTGTTGGAAAGCTGATGATGTTGGGCCTTCCTTGGGTTTCATTTGGAAGGCATCTCATTGTTGGTCTCTCCCCCCCCCCCAGAGGGTTTTTTTTTAAATTAATGCTAATTCTAGGGTTGTTCTTTGTTTCATTGCCCATGATTGTAATGGTAAGGTTGTGGAAGCTCAATGTAGGGTCGTTCAAGTCTCTTGGAGCCCGGTGGCGGCGGAGACTTCTGTTATTCTCCAGGGGATCCTTCTTGCTCGTGCAAAGGCTTGGATCAATGTTTTGGTGGAATCTGATTGTCTTGAAGTTATTAATGTCTTATCAAAGGACTCCCAACTATTTGGACTTATTTTGAAAAAGATATGATCATTGACCGAATGCTTTGTTGAATGCAAATTTTCTTTCATCAATCAAGGAGGGAATGTGAGTGCTTGTCATTTGACTTGCTTTGGGAAATCATGAGGTGATCATTGTTGGGTGGACTCCTTAGGTGGATTTGTAGGTCGAGTTGGATTGATTAGTAGTACATCTTTTATCTTTTTTACTCAAAAAAAACACATAATTATATATTTGAAATGATTGAAAACCGTGTTTGAGTTGTCTATTCCACCGTGCGCGACCCGGTCATTTAAAAAGTCGGAAGTTTCTTATCGTTTTCGTGCTTCATTCTCTCCAGCCCCCAACCACACGCCCTTCGTTGACTCTTACCATTGACATGCTCTGTCTTTCCATTTTTCTTAAAGATACGGCAGCTTGGCCGAGAATACATTCACACCACATAGCTATGCCAGTGATTGAACTTCGTCTATTCCCATTCGCCTTTCCTATCGGTTACTTCCTCGGATTTCTCGCTGTGATTCTCTTCCTACACCATTCCAAGTCCCTGGAAGACATACTTCATTCAACCATTTCAAACTTGTTTTACAGGGACCCGGGCGCAGCACCACATGGCCTTACAAATATAAACGCCATTCACAGATCCTACGCCATGAAAGCAGTATCCAACCCCAACAAAGTAGTCCACAAGAACCACTTCTACAGTTACTACAGGGCCGCCATGCCCACCGGGGGAAACTTCTACGTCAAGCGCTTCCACTGGGAAAACCAGACGTTCACCCTTCAACGACGTCGAAAATTTTGCAAGGAGATTAAAACTTTAGGAAGGCTGGACCACCCCAACATCATGCCACCGCTGGCCTACGTTTTGACGCCGCCCGCTCCACTGATCATGCATGAATGTCCTCCGGCGGGGACCCTCTTTGATCTTCTCCACGCCAACAAGAATGGCGTGGCGAGCTGGGACGGCCGGCACAGCATCGCCGTCGGATTGGCAAAGGGCCTTGCCTTCCTCCACGGCAGAAAAACACCCCTCATCCTCCACAATTTCTCATCCAAAACCGTTCAAATGCAATCCCCATGGGAGCCTCGGATTGCGGACATTGAGCTCTGTAGGGTGATGGCTCCTTCAAAAACCATCGCCAGCCTTTCGATGCTCGGCGACTCTGCGGGCAACAACCCACCAGGTAAACTAAACTAAACATCACTAGCTCGCCGCCCGGCTGGTGTCGGGAATATAGAATAATATGATTGGTAGCCTTGATTACAGAGTATGGACGCACGTTCAGAGTTACGGCGTCCGGAAACGTGTACAGCTTGGGGGTGATTATGCTGGAGTTGGTGACGGGGAAGCCGGCGGTGAATGAGGGGATGGAGCTGCCAGCGTGGGTCGCCAATATGGAGGTCGGCGGGATTGAACGCGTAATGGATCTCCGGCTGCCCGCCGGAGCCTCGCCGGAGATACTGTACCAGATGACATGGATGCTGAAACTTGCTCTGAGTTGTGTTAGGGTTTGCCCGGAGGAAAGGCCTGTTGCGAGGGAGGTGGTGGACATGTTGCTCATTGCAGGTCCACAGAGATAGAGTCCGCTTCTGGGAAAAGAAAGGAGGGTAAACTAATAGAAGCTGTGGTTATCGATGATTTTATCCAAGATCACAAGTGGAGTAGTTATGAATGAAATGATTTCCTAGTTGCATGAATAGTGAAGTATAAAATTGGTTATTTCAACTCAAAGAAAATTCTATAAATATGTGGGATGAAATATGTTGTGGGGTGCACTGTGGGGCACTCCGCATTTAACACCTAGGACTCATGGGTATAGATTTGATTAATAAAATCTCAAAATACAAAATGTAACAAGACTATCTATTGAACGAGATTCATGATTGACGAATGGAACTGTTAGGAATTAAAATGATTTAAGCAACTATGAACGAATTACATGGTAGTGACAATATATATACAAAGGGATTCAAGATTGCATTTATTCCGATGAACAAAAACATAAATCTATACAAGGTAATTCTTGTAAACGCAATCACAGAACATGAGAATAGCGGTATCTAGATTCAAAGATAAAAATTCCAGAACTGGATAACCAAATTCTTCTATACAAAGAATCAATTATATAGCAAGCTAGAAACAACATCAACAACACCATGCACCGGCAAACAGGAAGTAGGAGCTCAAAATGATTAACACACTACTACAAAAACGGGCATTAACATCGCTAAAAATGGGCTTTAACAGCGCTGTAAAGATCAACGCTGATAAAGGTGCACTTTATCAGCGCTAAAAAAACGCTGATAAATGAAACCTTTATCAGCGCTAAAGGAGCGCTGATAAAACAACTCTTTATCAGCGCTAAAAGAGCACTGATAAATGAGTGTTTTATCAGCGCTCCTTTAACGCTGATAAACTGATCTTTTATCAGCGTTTTTTTAGCGCTGATAAAGGTGTAGTTTATCAGCGCTTTTTTAGCACTGATAAAAGCACTATTTATGAGCGCTAAAAAAACGCTGATAAATGCCCTCTCTACTGCTACGAAAAAAATCTACAGTAGCCCACCCGAACACCTGCAAAAAAAATCAGCTTCTCAATAAGCTCATTAAAGCAAATATACCCATACAAAATTAACTCATAAATCATAAGCTAATTAGACCAAGTATACACGTACACCATTAACACATAATTCATAAGTTAATTAAGTACATAATGCATTCAATTCAGAATTCAGGGGGCTGGGGGGCTGTTCAAGGGTTTGGGGTGGGTGTCCAAGGGGGGGTAGGGGCTGTCCGGGGGGCTTTCCAGGGGGGTGGGCTGGTGTCCAAGGTGTCAGGGGGGGGGGGGAGGGGGGGGGCTTTACAGGGGGTGGGGGGGTGTCCGGAGGGGTGGGGGTGTTCAGGGGGTGGATTGGTGTCCAGGGGGGGTGGGCGCGGTCCAGGGAGTGGATTGGTGTCCGGGGGGTTTCTAGGGGGTGGGCTGGTGTCCAAGGTGTCGGGGGGGGGGGTGTCCAGAAGGGTGGGGGTGTTCAGGGGGTGGATTGGTGTCCAGGGGGGGTGGGCGCAGTCCAGGGAGTGGATTGGTGTCCGGGGGGCTTTCCAGGGGGTGGGCTGGTGTCCAAGGTGTCGGGGGGGGGGGGGGGGGCTTTATAGGGGTGGGGGAGTCTAGAGGGGTGGGGAGTGTCCAGGGGGTGGATTGGTGTCCATGGGGAGTGGGGCGGTCCAGGGGTGGATTGGTGTCCGTGGGCGCTTTTCAGGGGGGTAGGCTGGTGTCCAATGTGTCGGGGGGGGGGGGGGGGTGTCCAGAGGGGTGGCGGTGTCAAGGGGGTGGATTGGTGTCCAGGGGGGTGGGGGGCAGTCCAAGGGGTGGATTGGTGTCCGGGGGGGCTTTCCAGGGGGGTGGGCTGGTGTCCAAGGTGTCGGGGGGGGGGGGGCTTTATAGGGTGTGAGGGGTGTCCAGAGGGGTGGGGGCGTCCATAGGGGTCGATTGGTGTCCAGGGGGGGTGGGGGGCGGTCCAGGGGGTTGGTGGGGTTGACTCGTACACGTCACCAAGGACCCTTGGATCGTTCTTATAAAATATCAAGGCAATCCAACTGCGTTTGGTCGGATTTTCATAGGTCAGTTGTTGTTTTCAATTAAAATTTTGTCCATTTTAAACAAAAGAGAGACCCTTTGAGAGCTAGCGGTCACACCATGCCTCGGATTGAGACGAGGTTGACTCGTACACGTCACAAAGGACCCGTGGATCGTTCTCCTAAAGGATCAAGACAATCCGAATGCGTTTGGTCGGATTTTCATAGGCCAGTTGTTGTTTTCAATTAAAATCGTGTCCATTTTAAACAAAAGAGAGACCCTTTGAGTGATAGCAGCCACACCGTGCCTCGGATTGAGGCGGGGATGACTCGTACACGTCACAAAGGACCATTGGATCGTTCTCCAAAAGGATCAACACAATCCGAATGCGTTTGGTCAAATTTCCGTAGGTCAGTTGTTGTTTTCACTTAAAATCGTGTCCATTTTAAACAAAATAGAGACCCTTTGAGTGGTACCGGCCACACTGTGCCTCATATTGAGGCGGGGTTGACTCGTACACATCACCAATGAACCTTGGATCATTCTTATAAAAGATCAAGGCAATCCAAATGCGTTTGGTCGGATTTTCATAGGTCAGTTGTTGTTTTCAATTAAAATTGTGTCCATTTTAAACAAGAGAGACCCTTTGAGTGATAGAAGTCACATCGTGCCTTGGATTGAGGCGGGGTTGACTCATACACATCAAAAAGAACCCATGTATCATTATCCTAAATGATCAACACAATCCGAATGTGTTTGGTCGGATTTCCGTAGGTCAGTTGTTGTTTTCACTTAAAATCGTGTCCATTTTAAACAAAAGAGAGACCCTTTTAGTGGTAACGGCCACACCATGCCTCAGATTGAGGCGGGGATGACTCGTACATGTCAAAAATGACTCTTGTATTGTTCTTATAAAAGATCAAGGCAATCCAAACGCGTTTGGTCGGATTTCCGTACGTCAGTTGTTGTTTTCAATTAAAATTGTGTCCATTTTAAACAAGAGAGACCCTTTGAATGATAGCGGTCACACCGTGCCTCGGATTGAGGCGGGGTTGACTCATACACATCACAAAGGACCCATGTATCGTTCTCCTAAAGTATTAACACAATCTGAATGCGTTTGGTTGGATTTCCGTAGGCCAGTTGTTGTTTTCACTTAAAATCGTGTCTATTTTAAACAAAAGAGAGACCCTTTGAGTGATAGCAGTCACACCGTGCCTCGGATTGAAGCGAGGTTGACTCATACATGTCAAAAAGGACCCATGGATCGTTCTCCTAAAGTATCAACACAATCCTAATGTGTTTGGTCGGATTTCCGTAGGTCAGTTGTTGTTTTCACTTAAAATCGTGTCCATTTTAAACAAAAGAGAGACCCTTTGAGTGGTACCGGCCACACCGTGCCTCAGATTGAGGAGGGGATGAATCATACACGTCACCAAGGACCCCTGTATCGTTATCATAAAAGATCAAGGCAATTCAAATGCGTTTGGTCAGATTTTTATCGATCAGTTGTTGTTTTCAATTAAAATTGTGCCCATTTTAAACAAAAGAGAGATCCTTTGAGTGTTATCCGCCACACCGTGCCTCGGATTGAAGAGGGGATGACTCGTACATGTCAAAAATGACCCTTGGATCGTTATTATAAAAGATCAATGCAATCCTAATGCGTTCGTTTGGATTTCCATAGGTCAATTGTTGTTTTCACTTAAAATCGTATCCATTTTAAACAAAAGAGAGACCCTTTGAGTGGTACCGGCCACACCGTGTCTCGGATTGAGGCGGGGATTACTCATACACATCACAAAGGACTCGTGGATCATTCTTATAAAATATCAAGGAAATCTGAATGCATTTGGTCAGATTTCCGTAGGTCAGTTGTTGTTTTCACTTAAAATCGTGTCCATTTTAAACAAAAGAGAGACCCTTTGAGTGGTACCGGCCACACCGGTCCTCGTATTGAGGAAGGTATGACTCTTAAATGTCACCAAGGACCCTTGTATCATTCTCATAAAATATCAAGGCAATCCGAATGCGTTTGGTCAGATTTTCATCTGTCAGTTGTTGTTTTCAATTAAAATTGTGTCCATTTTAAATAAAAGAGAGACCCTTTGAGTGATAGAAGTCACACCATGCCTCATATTGAGACGAGGATGACTCGTACACGTCACCAAGGACCATTGGATCATTTTTCTAAAGGATCAACACAATCAGAGTGCGTTTGGTCGGATTTCCGTAGGTCATTTGTTGTTTTCACTTAAAATCGTGTCCATTTGAAACAAAATAGAGACCCTTTGAGTGGTAACGGCCACAACATGCCTCAGATTGAGGCAGGGTTGACTCTTACATGTCCCCAAGGACCCTTGGATCGTTATTATAAAAGATCAAGGCAATCCGAATGCGTTTGGTCAGATTTTCGTAGGTCAGTTTTTGTTTTCAATTAAAATTGTGTCCATTTTAAACCAGAGAGAGACCCTTTGAGTGGTAGCAGCCACACCGTGCCTCAGATTGAGGCAGGGATTACTTTTACACATCAAAAAGTACCCTTGGATCGTTCTTATAAAATATCAAGGCAATCCGAATGCGTTTTTTCAGATTTTCGTAGGTCAGTTGTAGTTTTCACTTAAAATCGTGCCCATTTTAAACAAATGAGAGACCCTTTGAGTGGTACCAGCCACACTGTGCCTCATATTGAGGCGGGGATGACTCATACATGTCACCAACGACCCTTTTATCATTCTAATAAAATATCAAGGCAATCCGAATGCGTTTGGTTAGATTTTCATCGGTCAGTTGTTGTTTTCAATTAAAATTGTGTCCATTTTAAATAAAAGAGAGAACTTTTGAGTGATAGCAGCCACACTGTGCCTCAGATTGAGGCTAAGATAACTTGTACACATCACCAAGGACTAGTGGATCATTCTCTTAAAGGATCAACACAATCTGAATGCATTTGGCTGGATTTCTGTAGGTCATTTGTTGTTTTCACTTAAAATTGTGTCCATTTGAAACAAAATAGAGACCCTTTGAGTGGTACTGGCCACACCGTGCCTCATATTGAGGCGGGGATGACTTTTACAAGTCAAAAATGACCCTTGTATCGTTCTTAAAAAATATCAAGGCAATCCAAATGCGTTTGGTCGGATTTCCGTATGTCAGTTGTTGTTTTCAATTAAAATCATGTCCATTTTAAACAAGAGAGACCCTTTGAGTGATAGCGGTCACACTGTTCCTCGTATTGAGGCAGGGTTGACTCATACATGTCACAAAGTACCCGTGGATCATTCTCCTAAAGGATTAACACAATCCAAATGTGTTTGGTCAGATTTCTGTAGGTTAGTTGTTGTTTTCACTTAAAATCGTGTCCATTTGAAACAAAAGAGAGACCCTTTGAGCGGTACCGGCCACATCATACCTCAGATTGAGGTGGGGATGACTCATACATGTCAAAAAGGACCCTTGGATTGTTCTCATAAAATATCAAGGCAATTCGAATGCGTTTGGTCAGATTTTTATCGGTTAGTTTTTGTTTTCAATTAAAATTGTGTCCATTTTAAACAAAAGAGAGACCCTTTGAGTGATAGCCGCCACACCGTGCCTTAGATTGACACGAGGATGACTCGTACATGTAAAAAATGAACCTTGGATCGTTCTTATAAAATATCACGGAAATCCAAATGCATTTGGTTGGATTTCCGTAGGTCAGTTGTTGTTTTCACTTAAAATCGTGTCCATTTTAAACAAAAGAGAGACCCTTTGAGTGGTACCGGCCACACCGTGCCTCATATTGAGGCTAGGACGAATCTTACACATCACCAAGGACCCTTGGATCGTTCTCATAAAATATGAAGGCAATAAAAATGCGTTTGGTTGGATTTTCATCAGTCAGTTGTTGTTTTCACTTAAAATCGTGTCCATTTTAAACAAAAGAGAGACCCTTTTAGTGATAGCAGCCACACCGTGCCTCAGATTGAGGTGGGGATGACTTTTACATGTCACAAAGGAGAAGTGGATAATTATTTAAAAGGATCAACACAATCCTAATGCGTTTGGTCGGATTTACGTAGGTCAGTTGTTGTTTTCACTTAAAACCGTGTCCATTTGAAACAAAATAGAGACCCTTTGAGTGGTACCAGCCACACTGTGCCTCATATTGAGGCGGGGTTGACTCATACACGTCACCAATTACCCTTGTATTGTTCTTATAAATGATCAAGGAAATCCGAATGCATTTGGTCAGATTTTCGTAGGTCAGTTGTTGTTTTCAATTAAAATTGTGTCCATTTTAAACAAGAGAGACACTTTGAGTGATAGCGGTCACAGCGTGCCTTGGATTGAAGTGGGGTTGAATCATACATGTCACAAAGGACCCGTGTATCATTATCCTAAATGATCAACACAATCCTAATGCATTTGGTCAGATTTCCATACGTCAGTTGTTGTTTTCACTTAAAATCGTGTCCATTTTAAACAAGAGAGACCCTTTGAGTGGTACCAGCCACACCGTGCCTCGGATTGAGGCAGGGATGACTCTTTCACGTCACCAAGGACCATTGGATCGTTCTCATAAAGGATCAACATAATCCGAATGCGTTTGATCATATTTCTGTAGGTCAGTTGTTGTTTTCACTTAAAATCGTGCCCATTTTAAACAAAAGAGAGGCCCTTTGAGTGATACCGGCCACACCGTGCCTCAGATTGAGGTGGGGATGACTCGTACACGTCACCAAGGACCCTTGTATCGCTCTCATACAAGATCAAGGCAATCAGAATATAACATCCCACCTTTTAATCACATAAACTTTAATTACATTTTACAAAACCGAGGATCTTTAAGGTTTAGTGTCTTGGAAACCAGGAACTTAAAACATGAAAACAACATAAAGAATTCTTCTTAAACACTTGAAAGGCTTCTCCTCATGTTCACCCTAGGCTCATTACTGAATCTCATAACCTGGGGACATACATCAAAAGAAAGGGTGAGCAGAAGGCCCAGCAAGGGAAACAAGTGAAACATTTTACATATGAACTTCGGATACATCAATAAAGTCATGAAAAGAACTTTAAGGCATGAAAATGAAATCATGAGACATATCATAATAAAAATAAAACTTTTTCATAACTTGAAGATGTGTCTGAAACATTTAATATTGGCAATCGTTTCGTTTCACCAAGGTCCATCCCCAAGGTGTCGTTAAAAATTACCAAGGTTATTCACCAAGGCGTCGTTAAAATGGTCATCTCTATAGATTAAGTCTTTACCCAATGCATTGGAGCGCTATCAGGGAGCACCCCTAAATTTGCCTTTATTATCATGTGAGCCACATATATCATCATCAAACATTTCATAAATAACCCATATAGCATAAAATAAATGGGTTTCATTTCATAATCATAACATTTTAAAAACTGCTTTAATGACATGATCTTTACGGCACTTTAAACCCACGGAAGGGAAAGTGGGTCTCATGTATGTAAATCCCAGAATTTGAAATAGAAAATTTTGATATATATGTGAATACCCTTGTAGAAATAAGAGCTTTGAGTTTTCACTTTATAACATAAAATAATTTTGAGAAAAGAGGGAGAGACATTTTGAGACGAAAATTCTGCAGCATAACGGCTATGTTTCGGGGTTTTAGAAAATATTGAAAAGAGAGGGGACATGGGTCACCCACTCATAAATGATCCATAAAACAGTAAGGGGACAGAATAAGAATGATATATGGACATGGTAATGAAATTTGAAGGACATACCATTTGAAATGAAAAACATGGAAGGAAGACAAAATTTAGATTTCTCTTATGAAAATTCGGCAGCCTAACGGCGTCACTTAAACTTCAATAAAAAGAATTGACAAGATCAAATAGGGTCCCTCACCATATGAACATAAGAGTATAGTATGATAGATATAGATATCATACCCCAACATAATATAAAGGAACTTGAAAGAATTGACATGAAAGTAGAACTTCAAAACGAGAAGGGTGAAGAACCACTTAAAAATTCGGCAGCCTAACGGCGCCACTTAAGACATCAAAATACTGAATTGAAGAGATCAAATGGGGTCTCTCATCATGTGATCATAAAAGACCAGTATGATAAATATAGAGATCATACCCCAACATAATAAAAATGAACTTGAAAGACTTGACATGAAAGTAGAACTTCAAAACGAGAAGGGTGAAGAACCACTTAAAAATTCGGCAGCCTAACGGCGCCACTTAAGACATCAAAATACTGAATTGAAGAGATCAAATGGGGTCTCTCATCATGTGATAATAAAAGACCAGTATGATAAATATAGAGATCATACCCCAACATAATAAAAATGAACTTGAAAGACTTGACATGAAAGTAGAACTTTGAAAAAGAGAGAGGTGAATGAATCCCTTGAAAATTCGGCAGCCTAACGGCGCCACTTAAACTTTATTAAAATGAAATGATGAGAGTAAGAGGGGGTCTTTCATAATATGAACATAAAAAGGGAAGTAAGAGGAGTATAAAAGAACATCCTCCAAAATAAGAACATGGAGCATAAAAGGAATGACATAAAAGAGATCACTTGAAAAGAAAGAGAGGGGTCGGATCCCTTACCTTAAAATGTAACTTTTAAACCTCAATGGTTGGGACCTTGAGGGCTTGGGGGCACCTTGGGAGGACTCCTTGGGAGGTAATGAGACCAGAACTTCGTTGGGGAAGAGTGGGGAGTCGAATGGATGAGAGGATGGCTTGGTATTTATAGGGAAAGTGAGGGGACAAGGCATTAATGACAAAGGGACACCTCATTAGTAGTTTTGGCAAAACCATGGGCTTGCCCATGGTATTTGCCCATGGTATTGGCCACTTGGGACACCTCATACCTTATCTCACTATTCATAATTCGAACATATTGATTACAAACTTAATACATCATTTAATGATGTCATTAAACACCCGTAACTTAAAAACTGTATTTTCACTATTCATCAAAAATTCAACTTTCTCAGAATAATCCCAAAATTTCACCTTAACCAAATATCAACGCTCTGATTACAAATATGAACTCCATTTTATAAAAATAATTTTCTAAATATTTTTAATTTAATTTTTAAATAAAAACACTATTCATCGAAAATTCATTTTTTCAGAAAAAACCCCCAAAATTACCATAACATGATATCGATGCTCTGAGTTCAAAAATAAAGTAATTTTTATAAAAATAATTTTCTAATTATTTTTAATTAAAAAAAAACACTATTCACCCGAAAAAACTAATACTTCAATAATAATTAATGAAACCGTTATTTAACTATTTTATTGAATCACATTACTTAATCAAGGTGCCTAGATTATTTTAAAACTTTCTTTAAGTGAGATTACTAATCCATTTGGTCATATTACTAATCCTAATCATAAAATCACTATTCATAATTTACTATTCATCAAAAATCAAGTTGATCTTATTAGACTCTAAATTTCGTACTGAACATAATTGTAGAAGACCATTTTTCGAAAATCATTACACATTTTTAATTATTTAAGGTTTACACAACCATTTTTAAAATATCCTTTTTCTAAAATTCATCAAAAATATGCATACAATATTTATCCGGTCATTTGAAAATTCATAAACATCATCATAAGAAGAAATCCAAATTTTTATTTAAAAAAAGGATTACACAAGGCAATTACGGTCTCGTTACATAACCCCTTATAATACCAGCATAGGACCTAAGAGTAAGGTGTGCTAGGGTGATAGAATTTTTGGGCGGCTCAGTCAACATTGCCCGAGTAGTAATTTCTATCAGTTTGAACTTCTCGCGAAGGCGATTCCGTTCTAGCTTCACATGATGAAGTTCGGCTTGGATTTGGTCCAGAGCAAAGCCCAATGGTGCTACCTCCTTCCCAATCTCTGTTAGATGGGCTTCGATCGGCCCAAGGCTACTAGGTGAGGCCATCAAATCTTCTTTCTATAATAATTAACCAAGATTACTTAAATTTAGAGACAATAATCAAAACATTTTGTTCACGGTGGTCATATTGACCGATGGTCATATAACACTCAAAAACCAATGGTCTCATTTTATTTATAATCATGTTTATCAAATAAAACACTTTTTTTTTTGAGTATAAAAAATAACACATGAAATTAGGAAACAAGATTTATTCAAAATTTCGGGTCGTTACAATCTTCCCCCCTTAAGAAATTGCGTCCTCACAATTTTTTTAAATTGGGTTTTGAAATTTCATTGAAAGTCCCACATCGGAAAAAGAGTCAGTAACACCATTACTTTAAAAGAAAGAAAAGGAAGTACAAAGGCCACCCGAGTTAACCCACACTCGGGTTCCATGTAGGAAAACATGGACATGGAGGAAAAAACAGAGGGTCAGTTCTGAGAGAGAGTGATAGAGAACATGATTAGGAGAAAGTTAACCATGAGAAAATCCCAAACTTATGATGTGTGTAAACGGTCTTTGATTACCTAGTAGGAAACGTAAACCAACAACATTTTTGTTTTACGTTTCTTTTCATAATTTTGAGGATTTCATTTACTACATAGAACAAAAACATAAGAAAATATACCTACCTTCAAGTAGAGTTTCATCCTTTAACAAGTCCCTACCAACACTAATCTTTTCGCCAAAAGATGAGAATTCAAAAAAAAACTTGGTCTCATAAAAGCACAAGAATCATCTTCTATAGAATCACATAATCTACAAAAGATTAACTATCTATTTCTTCTATCTTTAAACATTATCCCAAAAACAGAAAGGTTAAGGTAAAACAACTCTTCAAAAAGAAAGAATCCCATAGGAATAGAACCTACTTTTAAATCTTCAAAGTTCCATGGTACTACCCAACGTTCATCATAAACCACTCCATAAATAACGGTCCTTAAAATTCCTCAAAATAAACCAAACTAAGATTGAAACCCAAATACAAGAAGGATTTGATAACATAGTCTTCCAAAACAACTTCATTGTTCATCTCCAGACAACATCAACCACTCCTAACATCTTATAACAAAAGTAGCTAACCTAAACATATTTTACCCAAGATAGGTTAATCATTCCCAAAAGTAACCTAAATTACTATAAGTCCACCTTAAATTCATCAATTCTTCAAAATATAAGTCAACCTTACTCCTCAATGAAAATACTATAGTAATCTATTTACCTCGATCATATAGGGTCCTCAAAATAGTGAACGCCTTCCAAAATAATAATCATCTTTTAATCCCCTAATCATCTCTGACATATTAATACGGAAATTGTCGCATTTTCTATCACATTGGTTGTTGGGACACGTTATTCCATTTCCCACCATTAACTAAGAAGATAAAGTATAATTAGAGGCTTAAATACTTAACCAATAATCATGAAAAGGAACTTAAAGCATATAAGGATAACTTGTAGAAGAAAATTATACCCTAACTTGTGATCCCCTAGGTTCCCATCTACGTTATCCATGATCATATATTCTTATGTGAATCTTTATTTTATTTTATCTTTGTTCCTTTAATAATGGTTCATACCAAGCTTATGAATTTACCAAAGCATATCCCCCGGGAGTGTCGTAACCAAGAGTGCAGCAAGGCCCGTTGTCGTGTACCAGTTCCCGTTCGAGTCTAGCTCAAAGCGGTGTTTTCGGGTTTTACCCCTATGTACATCTGTGCCAGAGCTACCTCTACCTGCTCGTATCCAGACAGGGATGTATTTTCTTGGCAACCCCTTACTCAATACTCACCAAAATACCAGGAAGATTTCCTATATTAAACTTTTCTATAGGGTTACTCCTAGAGTTTTCATATCCTAATTTCCACAAATAACTAAACCATCCTTTGATACCAACTATAACATCCCACCTTTTAATCACATAAACTTTAATTACATTTTACAAAACCGAGGATCTTTAAGGTTTAGTGTCTTGGAAACCAGGAACTTAAAACATGAAAACAACATAAAGAATTCTTCTTAAACACTTGAAAGGCATCTCCTCATGTTCACCCTAGGCTCATTACTGAATCTCATAACCTGGGGACATACATCAAAATAAAGGGTGAGCAGAAGGCCCAGCAAGGGAAACAAGTGAAACATTTTACATATGAACTTGGGATACATCAATAAAGTCATGAAAAGAACTTTAAGGCATGAAAATGAAATCATGAGGCATATCATAATAAAAATAAAACTTTTTCATAACTTGAAGATGTGGCTGCAACATTTAATATTGGCAATCGTTTCGTTTCACCAAGGTCTATCCCCAAGGTGTCGTTAAAAATTACCAAGGTTATTCACCAAGGCGTCGTTAAAATGGTCATCTCTAGAGATTAAGTCTTTACCCAATGCATTGGAGCGCTATCAGGGCGCACCCTTAAATTTGCCTTTATTATCATGTGAGACACATATATCATCATCAAAAATTTCATAAATAACCCATATAGCATAAAATAAATGGGTTTCATTTCATAATCATAACATTTTAAAAACTGCTTTAATGACATGATCTTTACGGCACTTTAAACCCACGGAAGGGAAAGTGGGTCTCATGTATGTAAATCCCAGAATTTGAAATAGAACATTTTGATATATATGTGAATACCCTTTTAGAAATAAGAGCTTTGAGTTTTCACTTTATAACATAAAATAATTTTGAGAAAAGAGGGAGAGGCATTTTGAGACGAAAATTCTGCAGCATAACGGCTATGTTTCGGGGTTTTAGAAAATATTGAAAAGAGAGGGGACATGGGTCACCCACTCATAAATGATCCATAAAACAGTAAGGGGACAGAATAAGAAGGATATATGGACATGGTAATGAAATTTGAAGGACATACCATTTGAAATGAAAAACATGGAAGGAAGAAAAAATTTAGATTTCTCTTATGAAAATTCGGCAGCCTAACGACGTCACTTAAACTTCAATAAAAAGAATTGACAAGATCAAATAGGGTCCCTCACCATATGAACATAAGAGTCCAGTATGATAGATATAGAGATAATTCCCCAACATAATATAAAGGAACTTGAAAGAATTGACATGAAAGTAGAACTTCAAAACGAGAAGGGTGAAGAACCACTTAAAAATTCGGCAGCCTAACGGCGCCACTTAAGACATCAAAATACTGAATTGAAGAGATCAAATGGGTTCTCTCATCATGTGATCATAAAAGACCAGTATGATAAATATAGAGATCATACCCCAACATAATAAAAATGAACTTGAAATACTTGACATGAAAGTAGAACTTCAAAACGAGAAGGGTGAAGAACCACTTAAAAATTCGGCAGCCTAACGGCGCCACTTAAGACATCAAAATACTGAATTGAAGAGATCAAATGGGGTCTCTCATCATGTGATCATAAAAGACCAGTATGATAAATATAGAGATAATACCCCAACATAAAAAAAAATGAACTTGAAAGACTTGACATGAAAGTAGAACTTTGAAAAAGAGAGAGGTGAATGAATCCCTTGAAAATTCGGCAGCCTAACGGCGCCACTTAAACTTTCTTAAAACGAAATGATGAGAGTAAGAGGGGGTCTTTCATAATATGAACATAAAAAGGGCAGTAAGAGGAGTATAAAAGAACATCCTCCAAAATAAGAACATGGAGCATAAAAGGAATGACATAAAAGAGATCACTTGAAAAGAAAGAGAGGGGTCGGATCCCTTACCTTAAAATGTAACTCTTAAACCTCAAAGGTTGGGACCTTGAGGGCTTGGGGGCACCTTGGGAGGACTCCTTGGGAGGTAATGAGACCATAACTTCATTGGGGACTAGTGGGGAGTCGAATGGATGAGAGGATGGCTTGGTATTTATAGGGAAAGTGAGGGGACAAGGCATTAATGACAAAGGGACACCTCATTAGTGGTTTTGGCAAAACCATGGGCTTGCCCATGGTATTTGCCCATGGTATTGGCCACTTGGGACACCTCATACCTTATCTCACTATTCATAATTCGAACATATTGATTACAAACTTAATACATCATTTAATGATGTCATTAAACACCCGTAACTTAAAAACTGTATTTTCACTATTCATCAAAAATTCAACTTTCTCAGAATAATCCCAAAATTTCACCTTAACCAAATATCAACGCTCTGATTACAAATATGAACTCCATTTTATAAAAATAATTTTCTAAATATTTTTAATTTAATTATTAAATAAAAACACTATTCATCGAAAATTCATTTTTTCAGAAAAAACCCCAAAAATTACCATAACATAATATCGATGCTCTGAGTTCAAAAATAAATTCATTTTTATAAAAATAATTTTCTAATTATTTTTAATTAAATTTTTAATTAAAAAAAACACTATTCACCCGAAAAAACTAATACTTGAATAATAATTAATGAAACCATTATTTAACTATTTCATTGAATCACATTACTTAATCAAGGTGCCTAGATTATTTGAAAACTTTCTTTAAGTGAGATTACTAATCCATTTGGTCATATTACTAATCCTAATCATAAAATCACTATTCATAATTTACTATTCATCAAAAATCAAGTTGATCTTATTAGACTCTAAATTTCGTACTGAACATAATTGTAGAAGACCATTTTTCGAAAATCATTACACATTTTTAATTATTTAAGGTTTACACAACCATTTTTAAAATATCCTTTTTCTAAAATTCATCAAAAATATGCATACAATATTTATCCGGTCATTTGAAAATTCATAAACATCATCATAAGAAGAAATCCAAATTTTTATTTAAAAAAAGGATTACACAAGGCAATTACGGTCTCGTTACATAACCCCTTATAATACCAGCATAGGACCTAAGAGTAAGGTGTGCTAGGGTGATAGAATTTTGGGGCGGCTCAGTCAACATTGCCCGAGTAGTAATTTCTATCAGTTTGAACTTCTCGCGAAGGCGATTCCGTTCTAGCTTCACATGATGAAGTTCGGCTTGGATTTGGTCCAGAGCAAAGCCCAATGGTGCTACCTCCTTCCCAATCTCTGTTAGATGGGCTTCGATCGGCCCAAGGCTACTAGGTGAGGCCATCAAATCTTCTTTCTATAATAATTAACCAAGATTACTTAAATTTAGAGACAATAATCAAAACATTTTGTTCACGGTGGTCATATTGACCGATGGTCATATAACACTCAAAAACCAATGGTCTCATTTTATTTATAATCATGTTTATCAAATAAAACACTTTTTTTTGAGTATAAAAAATAACACATGAAATTAGGAAACAAGATTTATTCAAAATTTCGGGTCGTTACACAGAATGTGTTTGTTTGGATTTTCATCAGCCAGTTGTTGTTTTCACTTAAAATCGTGTCCATTTTAAACAAAATAAAGACCCTTTGAGTGGTTCAGTATTCTTGCATGTTGTTGGTGCATATCATCTGTGAAAATGGGAAAATGACCAATTGGATAAAGGATGTTCTATTTAATATCAATTAAAATTTTCCTACGAACATTTACATACAACAATGTTTTATCTTTTGATCTCCTTAACCCCTCTCAAAAATGACCACCAATTGTACATGTCCCCAAGTCAGATCTTCATTGTATTTGTGTACAATCTTCCATCAGGTATGCGGACCAATAATTTCTGAACACATCTATATTATCTTGTGAGTATGAGGCTTTTCGGCAATCAGAGTAGTGCTGTAAAATATAAAAATAAAAAATTAATAAATAACTTAAATGAACTAGTACTTTTTTTTGAAAATACCTCTTTAGGGATGCTAGTTTGTTGATGAAAAAAAATCTCTTTCATAAATTTTCAAACATAATAACTGAAATCATTATCGTTTGTTTGTTTTGGACACTGCAAAAAAATTGATCATTAGAAGAATAAGTAACTTTTGTTGAGATGTGTTTGGATAGTGAAATTTTATTATATATACCCTGATATTTGTCCAGACGTAGTACTTGCTCACCTCCCTATGCTTAGCCGCTGTCCTTATTCCTCTTTTTAGACAATAATGATACACCGCTCTATCATAACAGAATCCTCAGTAAAAGATAATATAAATTATATTACTTGATGTTTAGACCTAAAACGTAAGATGTAGTGTCTTACAGATTCACAAACTCCATCATGTGTGGTCGGTTTGATGGATATCCTTGCTTTGAATCCAGAAAATAAATCTTTGGAGTATCCAAGTTCACCGAAATTAGCAACCAATGTTGCCTAAAAACAAAAAAAGTAATAAGTAATAAAATAAGTGAAAATATAATTGATATTCTTTAATCATAGAGTATTACCCCTACATGGTTGGTATTAGGAAAAGTCTTTCATCTGTAATCTTCCTTTCAAATGTTTTCAGCAAGCCATTCACTATTGCATCCCTTTTTGATGGCTTCATTTTTGTTAGGTGTGTTGATGTGATATGAGGACTAACGAGTCCAAATCTTGGCTCATGGGAAAATTCCTTCAACTGTTTTTCATAAATCCGCCTGTCAACAATATAAAATGCATTTAGTCATAATTTTCACATCAGATCAGCTTTTCGAAAATCAATTCATGGAAACATACCTCATATATAAATTTACAACTGTGATGCCTAGCCAACCATTTTCAAGGATCTTATTTACATTTTCAGCAGCAACGAAATATTTACTTTCCTCTCCGTATATATTCTCTTCAAAAACCACTATATGACTATTACCATCTTTTAGCTTCGTATCCACATGAGTCTTCAATTCTAGTAAATGTGGATAGAGAACATGTGGTGTTATTGTGCTTTCAGTAGCTCCTTGGGATTGGTTGGTCGATCCTTTAGATAGTTTTGAGCCGATGTTTGTCACCCCCTTCCCTTTCTCCGTCTATAATAACAATCATTGGTTTATACCCTTTTTTAATTAATTGTTAAGGGTTTAGCTTGAAAAAAAAGAAATAAATACCTCTTTGTCTGCATGTACTCTTATAAGTTGTGACGACCATGCAATGAATGTCCCTATAGCCTTTTCGATCGTATGAATATCATCGTCATCAAGTGGAATAGGTAGCTCTGCATTTGGCTCATGAGCTAAAGTAATCATCACTTTTAGATGATCTTTCAGAAGTGGTCTATTATGCAGTGTGTCATCTGGTATATTGAACACTGTAGCCCTCGCTACAAGGTGATAGGTGGTTGTTGATAGATATAAATCACAATCATTATCACCCTATAGAAGATCAGTAAAGAAAAATTATCAGTGTTTGTCTGATTCACATTTCATGGGAACAATTATTAGAATATTTATTACCACAGCTAAGAAAATTCTTTGGGGTGAATGGCTCGCCTCAAAGCTAGTGGGGGTGGGGTGGGATGTTCACGTGCTGGTTATTCCTGAGTTGTGTCCTCCCTTTGCTCCCACCTATAAAAGTTTCTAGCAAATCTCCTTGCCATTGCAATCGTTCTTGAAGGGTTGCTATTTTTTCGCTCATTTGTTCCAATTTTTCATCTGTATCATCCATTTTTTTTCTTCTTATCAAAATATACTCAGGGTGTCACCCCAAACCCTGCGCCTCTGACATGACCATATTTTTCTGGCTACTTCAAATCTGTCGATAATATGTTTGTATCCGCTACAGGAGTATCTGATTCCTGTGAATGTCATATATAGGAAAATATCTAATTATTTTTATGTAATAGAAATTTTAAACAAATATTTTTATCGTCGTTTCATACTTACACATATTTCCCACACTTTCTGTGTGTTCTCATCTACTAACTTCCCTTCTTTGTTCACACGCACCTCCTTCCATAGCACATGATGTGGGATGGAAGTGCATTTGGTTTTAGACTCATCAATCTACATATAAACATAGAAAGATAATTATGATGTTCTTTATTGGCACCTAACAATATTACTGTAAATTTAAAATATATACCATTTTCTTTTCTAATGAAGCATACCCCATCCTTGCTTTACGATAGGGGTATACAGGTTTTTATGCACGTTCTTTATTTTCAGTACAGAGTTTCTGTTTCATAAATGAAATATTGACAATCAAAGTGATGAATAAAGGTATCCTCAAACAACGTATTATTACCCACAATGTACCTGAAACTTCTCATCCCCACGGCGGCCAATAAATGCATCCCATGCTTCTTGGGATATCAGGTGAGCGTAGAAAATGGGTGGGTGTGAGTTTATTTTAACTTTAGAATCTTTCAGGTGACATCTTGTTAAAATAGTGCGAAAACCTCGATGAATCTTTCCTGAAAGACTTAGAACATAATACTTGTGTGAATCATCTACTATAAATGTACTCTACAAGAGATTGAGAAGAGAAAGACATTATTTCATTATTTTATTTGCTAGTAAATTAAAGAAATAAATTCATAATGTTATCGTAATTTCTTCCCAGATCATAGCTTTCAGCCCAGACACAACATGGTGTCATGAATCTATGTCAATCGGCACGCATTGCCAAGTGAAAACTCCAATGTAGCTGCTAAACATAGCATTTTTGGGATACAAATGTGGGCCTTGTGCATTCCATCTGACTTCAAATTTGATGCCTTTTCTTTTCAACTTAAGAATTTTGGCTAACACCATCAAACTATGACGCACCTGTGTTTTCTGCGACATCTATCCTTCATTACCAACCATTTCATCGATATCAACATCATCTATATGTTCATCTGGAATGGTATCAACGGAATGTGCTGATTCTTGTTGGACCTCAACACTAGGAGCAGCAGGAGCCGTAGCAGCATGAGCAGAAGCATCCGCAGCAGGAGTAGCAGGAGTAGCAGGAGCCGCAGCAGGAGGAGCAGCAGGAGCAACAGGAGCCACAACAGGAGCAACAGAAGCAGCAGCATGAGCTGTAGGAGCAGCAGCAGCCACAGCTGCAACAACTTGAGAGACTTGTTCAGCCTCAAGGTTAGGAGCACCAGAATGTGCATAAGTTATTATCTACAAAAGTGGTTGAACAGTTAATTCAGATTACATAAATTCAATAATGATAAGATAATAACATGAGATAACAAGATCTATATTACAAACAAAATATAACCTATTTATTGAACTCTCTTTCTTTTTTTCAAAGGTTGAAGGGATTTGACACCTCTATTGATTATCCAAATCCATTCATTGTGGTCTCCTCTAACATACAAAACATCATCTGCATTGGGACCGCTCTGAAATGATTGTGACGTACCAATAAAAGGATCATCCTCAACTGAATTTTCATCGGAACCTTCAGTAGTTTTGGATGATAACAGAACAATCAACCACTTTCGGTTTGTGGGATATGGAATATAAAAAACATGCACCGCTTGTGATGCCATTATAAACTATTCATCTTTGTACCCTTCTTTACTAAAATCAACTTTCACAAATCCCCATTCATTTATTTTAACACCACTATTGTTATCAATCCATTTACAATGAAAAATCGTCAATTGGAATGTCGTATAATCCAACTCCCATATTAGTTTGATAATGCCAAAGTATGACATATTTGCATAAATTGGATTTCTGTCCTTACTACCAGAAACATGCATCGCTTCAGCCACTAGTGTAACTACACTATTTTGCATGGTACTATCTTCATAATGTTCATATGTATAGAATGTATAACCATTAATTACATAACCACTATAAGATAATACATACACACTTGGTCCAACGGATAGCCATCAAAGTCGTTCTGAAATTGAATTCGGATTTTCATCCAACTGCTTAAAAATATAGCCCTAAAACCATCCTATAAACTGGTGATTATGTGTATCTGATAACCATTTTTCAGCCCTTGATGGATTCAACTGCCTAATAATTTCTTTGTGAGTTTCAATATATGGAGAAACCTCCCAACTATTATGAAAAACATAAAGATGGTCATGCTCCCGATCTGTAATACTGATTGTCACAACTTCTCTTCCAGAAATTCCCTCACCCTCAATGCATCCAGTGTGATGAGATTTTGTGAGACCAATGCTTTCCACTTTAGATAGGTATTCATTACAAAATTCAATGGCTTCCTCAACAATATGTCGCTCCACTATACAACCCTCTTGCCGACTTTGATTTTTGACATACCCTTTCAAAATTTTCATATACCGTTCAACAGGATACATCCATCTATAGTTTATAGAACCACAAAGTCGAATCTCTCTAACTAAGTGAATCATCAAATGAACCATCATATCAAAGAATTTTGGTGGGAAGAACATTTATAATTCACATAATATGATGACAATTTCTTTTTCTATAGCTGGAAATTTCCCCAGGTCTAAAACTTTGCTACATATAGCTTTGAAAAAGAAATAAAGTTTGGTTAACGTATAAAGAACATTCTTAGGAAAAATGCAACGTAAAGCTATAGGAATTAGATCTTGCATCAAAATATGGAAATCATGTGATTTCAAACCTTTTAAATTCAAATCATTCATTGACACAATGTTCTTGATATTTGATGAGTACCCCTCTAGAACCTTTACATCATTGAAGAAGTTTCAAAACTGATATCTCTCTGCCTTAGAAAGAGTATAAGTAGCTGGAGGAAGAAACATTCGATTTTCACCCTTCACGGGAGCCAACTCTTCTCATATTCCCATGTCAACCATGTCCAACCTTGCCTTAATTCCATATTTTATTTTTCCAGGGGCATTTAGCAAAGTTCTGATAACACTGTCACATACATTTTTTCCACATGCATCACATCAAGAAAATGTCTGACGTACAAACAATTCCAGTATGGTAATTCAAAAAAAACTTATCACTTTTTTCAACTGATTTTCGTAAGGTTTTTCGAAAATGGTTTACCAAAAACAGTGTTCAGATCTTTTAGTTTCTCAAACAGCTGATCACCTGTTAGTGGAGACGGTGTTGTTCATTTTTTGAACTTCCATTGAATGATGTCATCCAAGATCAGTACTTATGCCGATGAGGTAGAAATCTATGATGTCCTAGAAACACAGATTTCGATGAATGTTTTAACCTAATTGATTCTGTATCTTCTTCGCACATGGGACACCCTTGAGTTCCTTTAATACTATATCCTGAAAAATTTCCATAAGCAAGGAAATCATTTATTGTCCCATACAACATCGCTCTCAAAGTTAAGTATTCACTTTTATAAGCACCATACAACATTACACCTGAGTCGCACAATAACTTCAAATCCTCAATCAAAGGATCCAGATAAACATCAATATCATTACCTGGTTTTTTTGGTCCTGATATAAGCATAGATAACATGATGAATTTCCATTTAATGCATAACTTGGGTGGCAAGTTATAATTTACCAACATAACAGTCCATATACTATGAGTGCTAGTTTGAAAACCAAAATGATTCACTCCATCTGTAGATAACACAAGATGAAGGTTTCTCGGCTCTTTTCCAAATTCAGGATACTCATGATCAATTTTCTTTCATTGAGGAGAGTCAGATGGATGATGTAATTTCCCATCTTTATTTATTTTATCTGCATGCCATGACAATTATCTTGCAGTTTCTTCACTTCCATATAGACGCCTAAACCTTGGAATGACTGGAAAGTACCATACAAGTTTCGTAGGATTTGATTTATCTTTCTTGTATCGAGAAACACCACACTTAGGGCATTATTTAAGTGATTTGTTCTCCTTGAGAAACAATTTACAGTCTTTCGGGTAGGCATGTATTCTTTTAGAAATCATACCCATCGAGCATAACATTCTTCTAGCTTCATATGTCCATCTTGGGAGCTCATTATCTTCCGAGAGCATGTCGTTAAAGTGAGCAAGTAGTTCCGTAAAACTGACATCACTCCATCCGTTACATACTTTCAATTTATACAACTTCAGTACAACTGACAATGTTGTATACTGAGTGAAAGCAACATACAAGAGCGTCTTTGCACAACTCTTTAACTTCTCAAACAATTTTGGGAAATCACGGAGTTCATCTTAAATTGTCTTTGTCATTTCCTCAATATGATCTTCATCATCATTGACATCTATAATCACATCCTCCATACGGTCCTCTTCATTATCTATATTTTTATTCATATCTGATGATCCATAAAATGCAATTTTATCCCATCCAGTAGCTACATTTGCTTTTTATCTGTGTTTATTCCAATATTTATAACTCCGATCTATTCCATGACATATCCAATGTTCTTCCAACTCCTATGGAGTAAGTATTCTAGAATAACAACAACGTAAACATAGACAAAGGATTTGAGAAGGATCCTTTGCGTGATCCTTTGAAAACTTGATGAACTCTTTCACTCCGTTCTCGTACTCTATTGTTAAACGATTAGCATCCATACAATATTTATTCATCTTCATCCTATTTGAATCTAAAATATTATTATTTATGGTTCAAGTACACAAAACAAGACTTCCAAATACAGTATAAGAGAACCACTTCCTTATAAAAATAGAGATTAATAGAGCCTAACCATTAGTATTTATTCATCTTTATTAAATATAATTACTTTAGATTCATTATAGTTTCCTCAAATCACCCCAGACCAAACACAAGAATAATCAAGAATGATACATCTACCACTCCTAGGTCTCTTCCCTACATTCAATATCATCATGCCTAATTACCCATATATCCACACATACACATATCACAAACACATAAAAAACCATATCCACATCAGAACCAAAGTACCAATATGGATTTCAATCAGGTTACTCGACTCAAGTGGTGGTGTGTAAGAAATAATGAGAAAATATAATAAGTATATAGTCACACATAAATCTCAAACTGGTGTTAATAATCCAATAAACCAAAGGTATCATTCCATCTATAAAAATATTCTGAAGGATCCCATATGCGACAGTAGTCCCAGGTGGTAGTCCTAGGTGGTGAAGGTTCCTGAGGAGGAAGGGGAGAACACGCACCTGTTGGGGTTCGAGGTCAGGTCACTGAGGTTGAAGGTGGCCCGATACTCCTACAAGGGTTTATTACATATTTCAAAAACCATGTCCTGCTACCCTAGGATGTTAACCCACTGCTGGTGGGAGTGAAACCGTTCCTGATGATCATGCTAAGAAGAAATGGAAACCAAAAGGGGGGAGAGAATCAAAATACCTCAAGAAAGATGAAAAAACATGGTATTTGAGAATAGGTTAGTGGCTTTCATGTTGTCTAGACACCTATCCAATAGACTCCACAAGCGGTGATGGCCCCTGTAGTTGTTGCACCAGGTGAAACTGTCACCTAAGAAGCTGAGATCAATGAGGCCCTTCCCAGCCATGAACTGAACAAACTCCATGATGGCCTTCCTCTGGAATGGGCTTCTACCTTTCCTTTCCTTTGGTTTGTAAATTACATTAAAGTCACCCCCAAAAAACAATGGATGGTGGCCAGGATCGAAGGTATTTTTTTCAAAAGGACAATCGATCCCCCTCAATTTTTTAAAATACCAATACCATAAACCATTTAAAAACAAGACATTTTAATTTATTTTGGAAATCATTCCCAAAAAAAATCAATAAACAAACACATGCCAACCCATTTGGAATTTTATTTAAAGAATCCACTTATCTTTATTTTAAACCATGATTTTCATTTATAATATCAAATCCACCAACGGTAGAAGGAAACCTAATTTATTTCAATGAAAAAGGTTAATTCACAACAAGATACCATCCATTCCATATATTATTTTTATTAATAGGGTTATTTTGTGATTAAAAAATATCAAAACATGTCTAGCCAACTTCAAATGGATAAAATATGAATTCATGAAACACATGAATCCCAAAAAAGAAGATATAGTATAGAAACACCCACTTGGAATATTTGGGATCAAAACACAATGAATCTGAATGAGTCTACTCAAATAAAGAACATTGAATCAAATAAAAGAGATATCAATAAAAGGTAAAAGAGATACTATAACCATAATTCCCCATAAAAATTATAGGTCTAGTAAATACCAAGGCTTCCATAGCCCCCAGGAACAAAGAATCAAGTGATGGAGAGAGATTGAAGTTCAAGAAAAGAAATAAATACCAAAAGAGGATCACCATTTCGAATGAAACTTTAATCCACTAAGTGATGAGGATAGAAGATCCAAACTTTCCAAAGGGGCTCCCAAGGCTTGAGTGGGTTGAGTTAAACTTGAGGGAGAAGATAAAATAAAGAAATGGGGGTATCGGGGTGCAATTACCCTACTACCTCGATGCTTTCTCATATACAATGACACCACTGGCTAGATAGTGGCCCTCACCAGCTAGACAATGGTTATAGTATAAATGTTTTAACCATATGTTATCCCACTGGCTAGTCACTACAGACCCACCATCTAGTTGATGGCTATATATTTTCTTTGTATCCATTGTGAATCCCATTTCCTAGCCAATTACCCTCACCAGCCATTTGGTGGACCACATGAAGCTTTTCAACCTACATGTTCATGTCCACACCTTCTATGACAGTCTGGGACATCCTATGACCCCTCAAGAAACCCAAAAAAACTCAAAGAGCATTGCTTTGATGAAAGAGATACTGATATGTTACAATTCTCCCCATCGTTCCGCTTTTTATCCGAATAAATATTCTAGTATGAAGGATAGAAAATGATGAGACAAAAATAAATTCCACACAATAATTATTGTGTGGACAATTCACAAAATATAGGAAGATTCACCGAATAGAGGACCACTACAAAAAAATTTAAAATGAACAGATAACCAATATTCCCAAGAACCCTTAATGTATATCCTCCAAGAACATCATACATCTCCAAATGAAAAGTCTACATCACTAAGAAGAGAGAAAATCCCAATAATGTCTAGAGACCTAGCATAGGTCACCCAACCATTTAAGTTTTCACTAAAATGGTGGGACATAATATGAAAATATACTAAGAACACATCCCTTCACCCTAATAAGAGACTACAACCACTAACCATGAAGAACCACTAAGATCATAATTCGAAACCTAAGGAAAGGTACGCCCAAAACATACCAATGAATCCAAATGAAATAACACAATCAATATACATTAATTATTAAACCAAAAACAAGAAAAATATTAAAAAAATATTTGGAAAACATGCCTTAAAGGGAGGTCTCTAAAACTGAAGAGGGCGTTGAGGGCGGCGGAGGTTCGGCAATGCGAACTCAGTGGGCAACAAAGGGGAGTCGCAGGGTTTTAGTACCATGAGAGCTTTAGGTCACGATAAAACAAGGGCACTGTGTGACTGACTTTATAAAAAAATGGACTAAGGTTTTATCAGTGCTTTTTTAGCGCTGATAATGGTACTCTTTATCAGCGCTAAAAAAGCGCTGATAAATACTTCCTATATCAGTGCTAAAATTTTAGCGCTGATACAACGATTATTTATCATCACTTTTCTAGCGCTGATAAAGGGTTGTTTTATCAGCGCTTGTTTAGCGCTGATAAAGGTTACCTTGTATCAATGCTAAAATTTTAGCACTGATACAAGGATTCTTTATCAGCAGTTTTGCTTAGCCATGATATAAAAGGGCACTTCCATTGCCTGTTTTTGTAGTGGTGACAATCACATTGCAGATATATATAGAAGAACTCAAACAAGAAACAACTCGAGTCAAGAATTGACGAAACAGAAGTGCTTAGAAATCACATGTAAAAAAATTAATAAAGGAAAACAATAAAGATGGACCCAAATATTTACATGCTTCTACACAGAAATGGAAAAAACATCACGAGATTTCACCGTGATAGGAATAAGAACACTTGGAAATAGAAGTACATCAACACAACAATACCAAAAAACTATCCAAGATCGAAGTTCTTGTTGTACCAGGTGTAACACCCTTTCCCCGAACCATTGATAAGTTTCTTGACCGAAGAGCTACTCGGACCTTAGACATGTCTCACCATATATCAGAGGCTATTAACGAGCAACGACGGTATGGGGTTTTATTGTAGGGAGACTATACCCTTATATTAAAGTAGACAATAATAGAAAAATAACTAATAACATCCATCACAAAATAATCAGAGTATGATGAAGAAATAAAATACAACATGATATAACAAAATGTAATGCAGAAGAAATAACTCATACAGGCTCAGAGTCATGCCAACATACAACAAATGATCGCCCACTTGGCCGATCACAATTCACGAAAGAGAATAAATCAAGTGAATGTACACATGGTTCCACTACCATATTTGAGTTGTACCTTAATCTTGGTCTCGAAAATAATCCAAGCTATCCTGTTGAGTGATCCAATCCCAGGCCTCTACCCTACCTAAACCTATGAACAGTGAAGTTTTCTTGCGTACCCAAGGGTCATGGGTGCCCGAGCAGTGTGTGAGTAAAACTCAATAGAGCATCACCAGCTCGACAACTCTCGCTTGAGCCCTTCCAAGTCCAACCAACCATCGCATGTCAACATGAGGACCTATCTCAAGAAAAATAATTCAAATTAATTAATCATATTCATTTATAATCAATTAAACAACTTACAACCAATTCTATAATTTAATACAAATAGGCATAAAACCTAAAAACTCACCGAGCATCAACCGCTCACCGAAATCTCAAGCAATGGGGCATGGTCCACTCCCGATATGCACTTGAACCTAAGCCACAAAAAATCCCCATTTCTTTTCAACAATCCAATGATCAATTAAATTTAACTTAAGCAAAAACCCTGGGAAAATTATACAATGATGTACCTCCTACAAAACAGCATGTGACAATGTGCGTTCATCCTCCCATGATGTCATCTAGCTACATCGATCAAATGCCCCATCGTTTCACACGACTTCCACTATGCTCTGGTGGAAATCATTGCTAAAACAACATTGAAATCATAAATGAAATTAACAGCTACAATGGAGAAACAAAAGGAAATAAGGAGGAACTCGCCTCTAATCATCACAAAAATAACCAAGAAATAAACCATATTGAGGGGGAAATGAGGAAGGAAGGATAGGGGGGAGGACTGACCGAAATAGCCTCCCTTGTGCGGATTTTTCAAACAAGAACTCGATGGGAAGACCCTAAAATTAAGGATCTACCCCTTATTTTGAAAGCAAGTTTACAGCTCGGTCATGGAATGACCATAGGGGTTGTGGAACGACGCCTCTTTAGGAAGAGGCATTGCTCGGGGCCCTCTTGGCCTTTGTGGCATGATCTTGTGTGCTCTACACCTCTCACAGCATGATTCAATCCTTCACTCCACAATTTCACGGTGTACCCAGGTGTTACGAGGTGAAGCAATCATATGTAAGGGAGGAATTTCCTCCATTATTCATGGAGTGGTCCTCACTCCCTTCCCGGTGAAATTCCCATCGGAAACCTGTCACGGTGTAACTTATGTGTCACGACATGACCTACTGCAGGCTCATAATTTCAGCAAGGCCCTCGACCTTGATCTGATATCAACCCAAGCACCCAAAACATCAACTAGACCTCACTACAGAAAATGTGAGCTATATCAAAGCTTCTATACCAATTGGAAAAACCATTGGTATAAATAATTTTTATTGAAATCTATACCAATGATTTGGATAAACCATTGGAATAAGTAAATTTTATGAACACCTGTACCAACGGTTGGGGAAAACTGTTGGTATAGATGGTGTCATTATTAATGCACAATAATTATAATAATAATAAATACTTCAACATATTTTTTTATACACACACATTTATTTGTATGTATATAAACATAAAAGATGTCTTAGATTAGTGGTAAAGTTGTTGGAATATAAGTGGGAGGTCAAAAGATCAATACCTAGTGTTGTATTTTTTTTTCAATGGAGGGCGTATACCAATGGTTTGACCAAACCGTTGGAATAGGTCTTTCCTTTGAAATTACCAATACCAACAGAACTATTGGTATAGGTCTATATCGATGGAGAATCACCCAACAGTCACCCAAACCATTGGTATAGGTTATACCATAAATCCAAAAATATCTCGACCAAACAACTCGTCGAGTTCTCCTCAGGAAGGACAACCGAGCTTCTAGTGCACAACTCCAAACAAAATGTGCATAATTAATAAAAAATTGAGCCACTTTCTCATCATCGTCATTAGTATTGAGATGACACTCAATGACACCCATCTATCATGAGACACAACGGTGTCATCAATCGATTTATCCCCGAGTCTATGGTGTTCCCCACCACAAGACTTAACTCATAAGGACTGATTTTGAGCCATGGTGCTCCCCACCATTAGAATCACCCATCGAAAGACAATTTTAGTGTTCCAATGATATGATTGCTGCAATTTCCATATCACCGTACCCAATTCCATAAACAAACACAAGTTAGTCCTCCTCTAGCTAACTTTTCTAAAAAATGCTCGGCTACACCTACATACGTGTTATCTTATCTCCCACTCAGAGTGCCTTAATTCCCAAATGCATCCCATGATTTTCTAAACACCCACATTGAAGTCTGAACATAACTCCTAATGTAATTCCATAGTTTAACCCCAGCCAACCAAATCTTCTGTCATGCACCCCGAGCATTGGCGCACCATCGATCTGACCCAGCCTCAGATCACATCAAAACCATCTCGAGCCCATTCTATCACAAAGACTCAATTCCATACTTCATTCAATCCACAAATCTAGTATTCACTAAGGAACCAAATAAGACTATATCCTTCCACACACTGACATCCAAAAGTCACCTAAACCATCCAACAACTAGTCTAATCACACCCACGAACCTACCGACGTGAGGTTCGTACCTCCACGACCAATGCTCTATCCATTACCATATGTAATGACCAGACGTGGTCATTCCACTCATAATCAAGATCCAACACAAAACTTCAACTACCAACCATTCCCGACTCACTGGGAACATTATCCTCTATAACCATATAATTTCCATCCATAACAAATATCACACCCTCCAATGGCCAATGGTGGAATCCCTGCCATGTGGATTACCTTATATCGATCCAAGATAACATCTTCACTAGGTTCCAATTCCTCAAATGTGTTTCTCCTCCCGAACCCTTCTTATCCAGACTATCAATGCACTTATAGTATTAAACCCTATATCGACCATGATCACACACCAGATCCATATCTATCATCACCTCTCACTACAAAGGGAAATTTACCATTTCCATCAAAACTCTTAGGAAACAATGCCCATAATAATTTCATCAAAACCATTGGTCCTTGGCCCACACATGGTTTCTCACTGATCTATCTCAATTTTATCTAAATACAACAGGTGTACGAATTTGTACCATCCAATCAGATAACCCGACTCACACTCCTATGAGTAAAAAATCATCAAAATGTCTCAAAATACTATCTCCATGATCTATTTCAAGTGAAATATACATATAAAACCATTAGTTCACATCTTGTTCCATCACATGAGTCGTTCTATATAATGGTACTCAATAGTCCTTGTTACCAAAGTGAAGAATAACCAAGCAGGCATACTCCCCAGTGCTACCCCACCATATCACCTGACTCAGATAACCTTGAGTTATATATCATAAATCATAGGATTAAATGCATAAATCACTGACCATGTACCCTTCACACATCAATATCATCTATCTAGAATCACCCTCGGTGAACCTCTTCAAAATCGAGTCATTTCACCCATGCTACGATCTACTGCACGATCACCCACAAACCTAGGATCATCTCAAAATCAAAAGAGTATAACCAGTATATATCCATCCTATATTCAACCATCAAGTATCTTAATATACTATCTCATTTGGAACCACTCTCAAAATTGATAGGGTCATACATCCTACCGATCCTTCCCATTGAAACTGAACTTTGATACCCAATAAACTCAAGTGATTTTATCATGAAAGCCCAAGGAATCTGTCTTCCCATACCATATACCCCATATCATCTCCCATGCATTGATCTCACAACCCAAATCATCTACCCATGCTCCTCATCTCTAGGGCACTCACAAACCCAAGTTAACCCTTCTACCGGGTTACCCTCGTACGTCACATCTCACCTCAAGCATAGTACCTAGCTCACCAATACTGTAAAAACATATCAAAGGCACTGGGATTTCCCACTTATTCTATACTAATGTCTCATTTTATATTTTTTAAAATTAAAGAATTACCATGGTAAATTTTAATCAATGATAATAAGGGTACAAATGGGTAACTTAATGTGGATCAAATTTTGCTAAATGAACTTTAAACATATACCTAATAAAATACATTTTTTAGGTTTTAAAGTCATACCCACATGTCTCACCAAACTTTACTAACCTAAATAACCTAAATCCCATGTGATTCCATCTTTAACCTCTACCTAAAATTCATTTCCAAGGAAAAGTCCATCTTTTCACTTATAAAAGGAGATCACTTAAACCAAATTCAATCCATGCTTACCCAAAAAATTTACCAGAAACACATACCCATTTTATCTCTCCTAGAATCCTATTATTCATTTGGAATCCCTTGGTTATAATAAATTTTCCCAAGTCCCCCATTTCCAAGAGGTCCTATAAAAGAAGGGTCAAATTCTTAATGTGAGTACTATCCACTCTTCAAACTTTTCATCTCTATGTTTCTACTATAAATAAACCATAAATATATGAAATTATTATCATTATTATACTTAAATGTTATTATATTGATTTAATAATCAATTTATATCTTCCTCTCATTTATTCATAAAATAAAAATGTCTCTTGTGTTACGTGTGGACTACTGCCTCATTGAATGACATATTTCATTTTTCATCACTACCTTTCATGGATGGTTTTAAAAATGGATTTAATGAATAAATATTATATTTATGAAGTTATTAAGATTATATAAAGATAAATTGTGCATTATATTAATAATATTAATAATAAAAGATCATTGTAAATTTAAACTCCTAAAATGAGAATACTAAGAGGAAAAAATGATTTATTCAGTGTAACTAATAGCTTAATTTATTATATTATCCATAAATATATTCTAAATTATGATTTATAAATTTAATAAAATTTAAATAATATCACTATGATTCTAGAATTGTTATATTATAATAAAATAACTTTCCTACCCATTCATTGGTTATAACACATTCTGGATTGGGTCGATTTAACCACATACATGAATGATGCTATAAATGTTTATCATAGATAGTTATGGAAATTTCATTACTGATATAATATGATATTAATATGTAAATAATGTTTTTTGGTAATATATATATTAAAATCATTATTAAGATACCACATTTCATTTGTTAAAAATTAACAAAACAAGATCGTTGTTGATTTCATATTTATGAATCATAAATAAAACTATCCTGAAATGAATTTAGAAATCTATAAATAATTATGGAACATATTTTCTAGTAACTTAAATAATATATAAATAGTGAACTTGGTATAAATGTGAGGGTATAGACATTAATATTACAAAGTGTGTGTGAAATAATCAAAATCCCTAACATTTGATGGTGAAAATAAAAAATAAATAGCTAATTAGTGAGTAATTAAGGATTATAATTAAATAATATAAAAGTAAATAGATATGAATAAGTTTTTAAAATAAGTTATTTATATTTTTATGTTTATTATATAATATTTTAAATCATTTTCATGGAATTCAAGAGTAAAGGTAAGTATTTTCCCATCTCAATTTTCATTCATTAAGAAATATTCATTATTCACCACCTATATTTTTTTCTTGGGGTATATACTACCCAAGTATGTATTTTTATCATAATTATCATGAATTTAAAGGTATTTAAAAATTAAGGTTCTCTCTTTCAAGTATTTTTGATTCAAAGGTCACCAAAGTTGTAAGAGTTTTTGTTAACTCAATTTTCATTCATTGAGTTATGGCCATTATTATTGAACTTTATTCTTATAAGTTGGTTACAATATATGCTATGATGGAATTATATTTTAAAAAAATATCATGTTGCAATGAATTTACATTTATTTTTCATGAAATACTTATTAAAGGGTTGTTACCTTACTTCTTCTTCAATGACTTAATTCTTTCTTCATAATAATGAAATGTTGTTAAGAATAACTTTCATCCTCTTTTATGACTGTTTCTATTACATGTCTATATTATTTAATTATATAAATGTTTTATTTTCTTAGTTTGAAATAAAATATGTATCATCTCATCTGAACTTATTATTTCTCATTAACTCTTCTGAAAAGGAAGTTTTATTATTATTTTTATGATGTGGGTTTCAATAAAGGTGTTTTTAAATATTAAAAATGATTTTCCTTTCACATTCATATATTTTATCTTCCACTCTACATTTTTTAATTAAACTTTATTTATTTTAAAGGTTATTTTATTGGAATTATATCTAAATAGAGTTTGAAATATTTTTCTAAGCACCTTAATGAAAATTATTCTTTGAAAGTGACTCATAACTTCATATTTTTACAAAAAAGATAATATGTATTATCAAATCTCTTTTATGGTTTCACTTCCATTATACTATCTATCTCCAATAGATCTATATAATATGGAGTTATTTTTCATGAATAAAACTCTAAGTGATCATATTAAATACTAATTTTTTGGGTGATTGAACATTTTTCATCAACCAATCCAATTTTTTAGGTCATACCATTTGAAAATGTGATGAAATCCATTTTATTTCCATTATTTTTTTCATGAAATGATATATGATTGATTTCATATGGCACACATATGTATGGATATTGATGATCGGGGTCCTATATCTCCATCCAATGCATTGGTTAAGGTTCTATAACTCATGAGATAAAAATGGGATGTGAGTTATGTTACTTGATCCATAATGGGAGGCGGGATCATGATTCATGATCTACTATTTTATAGAGGCATTATCATGATTCCTAGTCCAATATGTTATGTAGGTAAGATCAGGATTTTAGATCTACTATGTTATGTAATATAGGATCATGATTCCTGTTCCACTATGTTATAGGAGGTAAGATCGTGATTCCTGATCCACTATGTTATGGGAGGCAGGATCATGATTCTTGATCCCCAATGTAATGTTTTCCTATTCTTATTTTTGTCATGCAGTTATATAAAATGAAAAAAATTTATGTTATATTCCAATTATTATGATCCATGGTTCATGTTTATTATCTCATGTTTCCTCACTCTTATTCCATGGTATATGTTTGATCAATTGAGATTTCATATCCTTTTACCTTGACATGTGGATAACTCATACTATTCATTGTTATTTTTAATAATATTTTTCTCCCATTCTCATGCTTCTCATATTCTTATGATCTATACCTTATATGATTTGTTGATAATTTTTCCCTTATTGAGTGTTTGAACCCACCTCCTCTTAATTTGGGAGAAAAAAAATTGTAATATTGGTTTAAAGATATAGATAAATTCTTGAATATTATGTCATGTTAAAGAAATTGATGTGAATCCACCTGAAAAAATTTTATTTGAAGATTATAGCTCCTGAAGATAAAAACTTGGAAAAGTCGATCATCAATAAACTAAACAATTTTCTGATTTCTTATGATATGAGAAGGGGTCCAACCTTAAAGATAAAATGAAAATATGAGAAGGATGAGTTTGAAATCCACAAAAGGTCTGAAATAACTTGTCAAAAATAAGCCTCATGAGGATGAATCTAATGATGAAGATATTTCCTTGGATTTCAAGGAATTAATATCTTTATTCTCAGAAGTCATAAAATTATTAAAAGGAAAATACAAAGGTAAAATTCTATTCAAGTTTCTTAATTATGGAAACATGGAACACTTTTCATTTATTTTCCCTAAGAATAAACAATAATACAAGGATGATATATTACAAAGATCATCAAGAAGAAGAAATAATATGGATAGTGCTCGCCATGGAAGAAAGCCCTCTAATATAAAAGGAAATTCCAACAAAATAAAAAAAAACAAGAAATTTACCTCAAAGAATTATAATACATGTTTTTATGAGGAAATTAAAAGAGAGAAATAAGACTCGGGAAATGAAGGGACAATGGATATAATGGAAAAATCAAATTAGCCCAAATATTCCTGAGGTGAAGAAGAATATGTGAGTATTGAAGAGGAAGAAATTAGTGATGATGAAACACTAAAAGATTTTAAATTAAGTATGGATATCTTGGAATGTTTAAAGGAAAACTAGAAGATTTTTAGATAAAATAAATCATTGAAATCCATGAATGATTCATTAAGAAAAACTCTTGATGAATCAAAATCCAAATAAATTGTCGAGATGCTTGTGTAATTAAAAAAATAATTGGGGAATCAATTAAATACTTATAGTAAGGGATAATATTCTTGGTATTACCATAATGAATCTAATTAAAAATAATGTAGAAGTTAAGACTGTTCAGGTGAAATTGGGGGATGCTGAAAATTCCTTGAGGTGAACTCACCTTTTGTTCCAAAATTCTATCAATGAAGTCTGTGAAAGCTCCAAAAAAAAGAAAGTTTCTAATACTACCCAAAAAATTGGATTTTTTCCAATAGTTCCAAGAACTATCATTTTGTATACTCAATAATGGAAAATAATTGATATTAGTAGTGAGAACAAAGAAAAGAAAAATTTTACACTACATAAAAAGGTGATTACATCAACCATGAAAGTGAACAAACCCACTTCTAAATCTACTGGTGGTTCTAAAAAATATATAAGAACTATGGTTTTTGATAAGAAAAACACTTAGACTAAGCCTAATGGAAAATTAAAGCTCAATATAAAAGCTTATAATCATTAGAATATTGTAAATAAGAAACATATTTCAAATCTGAATGCTCATCAATGAATAGATTTTGAAGACTATATCTATTAACTTAGGAGATTTTTCTTTCAAGGAAGATTTAGGTGTTTTAGAGTCTACAAACACAAAGAATATGTGAACTGATATAATTTTTTAATTCCCTAATTGAAGAGAGGCATTGAATTGAGTAGGAGTCAACTTGAAGTCCCTGGAGGCCAGATGAGACAAAATCTAAAAGATAAGGTATAATTTCATAATGTCGATGATTATATTAAGGAAACTTGTGGAAGGATTGATTAGAATGGACACACCTCCAAAAAGTGTCTCACAATTATACATGAGAAATTTAAGCAAAATTACTATTACAAATCTATCAATAGGAGGAATAATTTAGAAAAAGAAATAGTAGTTTAGGTTTCTTACATGTAATGACTTGTCTTTTCAATGAAGGTAAGATTCATTTGTTTTTCTTTTTTAATACCATAATTGGAAAAAAATAATGATTTATAATCAAGTTATGGAGGTTCCATGAGTGTCTGGGGCTCATTTAGAGCCTGGGGTTCCAAAATGGGGAAAATAGGCTGGGCCGCACGATTTGTCTACAACCGTGCGCCCAAGGCGCATGGCCGTGCAACTTGTTACAAATGGGGGACAAAGAATTTTTTCATGGTTTGTGCATGGTTAGTCAAACTGTTCACCTAACTGTAAAGATAATTCCTTCCCTATATTCAACCATGCACGGTTGGTGTAGAGTTTGACTAACCATGCACCTAAACCGTGTGTAGTGGTATTTTGGGTGAAATGTCATTTTTACCCCCAACTTAAAATTTAATCCTTTTTATTTATTCTCCTCCCTCAAGTGGATATAACCTATCCTTTTCCTCCCCTGATAGCTCAATAACCCTCCCCACCCAGTTATTGAGCTAGATCCTCTTTTCGGTGTCTGAACATCAATCCGTCAGAAGCATTGCAACCCTTGTGGTAAGACCCCTTAGTATCTCTAATCCTATTCAAGTTTATCTCAACATCTATTGCAATATTTAGATAGAGTATCTCTCTCCCTATTTTTATGTAATTGGAAAATTTCTTATATATCTTCTAACTTGCTTCAAATTTGAGGTTGATATCAAGCGAGGAGTCATCTACGACCTTATGGTCAGTGGTCACATCATTTTCCTATCAAGTTTTGTTGTTTTCGTGATTATTTCATCATTCTATATATCGATATTTTCTGAACATCTTTAATATATGGATTAATTCATGTATAAATGACCCTAGTTCCTTGATACAAATTAATTTCTTATTATTTAGTGGTTTAGAGATCACACTTACTTACCATGGTCACCCCATGGGTGTGCCAAAGAAAATTGGCAATTTTGGCCAATTGGTCTAATTTTCCCAGAATTCAATTTAGATTTTATCTTGGATTTTAAATGAAATAGCCCTTGAATCATGTTTATTTAACTGATTCCAATACACCTCGTAGGTGTTTGGTCCTTTTACACTTGGAATTTCCCAAGTGGGAATATGCCTTGTTCCCATGACACTTTCCATTTGACCCTTTGTGCCTTATAAATGAATTTTCCATACTTAGGAAAATTGAATGAATTGGCTATGTATATGATGGCTCATACATGATGGATTTCTTATTATTGAAATGAATTGAATGGTCTTGACACATTTAGGGTGGTTTAAACCGTGCCTTTCTCTTATGCTTTAAAAAATTCCTTATGTCAATTGAAATGTTTTAAATAGAATTTGATATGGATGATGACGTGCATGAGAGGTCTTTGCCTCATGAATTGAATTGTATATGTGACCATGCCTTTGATAATGTTTAAATTTAAATCCATAAGATGTTGTGACTTATGTGTTATGCTATAAAAATATATTGCTCTTTATATCTATATGGGTTATGTGAAAATAATTGAATGGGAGGTAATACCCCATGAAAATTTTACATATTACACACCTTTATAAAGGTTATTTGAGATGGTAAGGGGGTGATGATCTGAAAGTGTAATCACACATTCTTTCATCAGGGTTGAGTATGCTATCTCACACCATTTCTACTATATGGGAGATGGGATTTTGAGCACCACATACCATCTCAGAGTGTTTCCATGGAATGCACACTCGCCATCCTGAGTGAAGTAGTATGACACTCTCACTCTATAGGGATGTTGGGAATGTACCCTATAGTTGAATATTTTAGGCTCATTAGAATGGTCATGGAAAAGTGAGTTATGTACCATTCCAAACAGTACTAGTACTATAGGTATATGACCATTAAGTTTCGGCACACACTTGGATCATATAGGTGGAAGAAATATATAACTAAACTGTATATATATAGTGACATGATCAGACAGTCATTCCAGCCACAAGATGAAGCAGGTAGACCCACCAGGTTTCCTTTAGGAACTTGAGTGGGTGGTTATTTATTTATTCATCATTGCATTAATTTCTTGTTTTAACTACACACTCTTTAGTTATGAGAACCTACTCGAATTACACCACTACCACAAAACAGGGCAAGGTAAGTGCTACCCCTTTAACAATGCTAAAAAAAGAACTGATAAATGGGGGGGGGGGATTTATCAGTTCTTTTTTTAGCACTGTTAAAGGGTCCCCCTTTATCAGCGCTTTTTTTATTAGCACTGATAAAGGGGGGTTTTATCAGCGCGCATTTTCCTAGCGCTGATAAATGTGTATATTTCAAAAAAAATCATAAAAAACAATATATTGATATATAAGTATATTTATATTGATATAAATATAATAAATATTTTTTAAAATATTTTTTATATCGATTTGATATGTCGTAGACCCAAAACGGACACCCCGGAGCAGAAATTATGGTCGTTTGTAGGGATTAAGGACCTTTTCATACCTTGAAGAATATGATAAGGTGTTACAATAGTCACCGTAGTGTAGGTATGGTCTTAATATTTGATTTGATATGTGGTTGATTCAAAACGGACACCCAGAGCATAAGTTATAGCAAAACGGACCCCCGGAGCCAAACTTATGACCGTTCAGAGGGTTTTGGTCCTTTTTGAACCTCAAAGAATGTGAGAAGGGGTTTCAGTGATGAAAAAAGTGCGTAAATTTTAAAAAAATTTGATTTGATAAGTGTTAGATCTAAAATGGACACTCAAAGCAGAAGTTATTGTCGTTTGAAATTTTGCAACTCTCATATCTCCTAAAAACTTAAGAAACCAGCAACTCACTAAAACAGGCATAACTTCTGCTCCGGTTGTCCGTTTGAGTGTCGCGACCAGTAAAATTGAATCTCGTGAAACGAGTGATGACCATGTCTAGTATAAACCATTATAAGATTAGAGGAACTAAAGATATATCAATTATATCACTCTAAAAAAAATTCCATCTTCAAACGGTCGTAACTTTCGCTTCGGGTGTCCTTTTGGGCTCTACCACATATCTAATCAAAGGAAGAAAATATATCTACGTAGAAGGTTAACAAAAAAGTATTATAAATCATGTATAGTACCCAAAAATCCCAAAAAACTACCATAAGGCCTCCAAAACTCAGTTTCCATGTCCGAACCCCTGTCAAATTTTTATTAAAATGGTCATAACTTCTAATCTGTGTGTCTGTTCGGCCTCCAGAACCTGTGTTATTATAGTTTGTTTCATGAGCTTTAGTTTTACTATTTATGGATCTGAAATGGACACCCATAGAAGAAGTTATGTCTTTTTCAGTGACTGTGATTTGTTAGGTTTTTCGAGACCCCATTTCTAGCACTTTTGTATATACATATTAATATATAATATTTGTAAATATATATAAATAAGTATAATTATACCTACAGATATACATATAATATATATCTATGTGTGTGTGTTGTATATATGTATGTATGTATGTATGTATTTATTTATTTATAAAAACACACATAAGAAAACATATTTTATAAATTTATTTAAAACTAATCTTATAAATATATATTAATATACAAATAAATATACGGATAAAAAATTACAACTAAATAAATAAATATAAATAAATATAAATATATATTAATATACAAATATATATATTAATATAATTAACTATATGTATATATTAATATGACTAAATATGTATGTGTATATTAATATGACTAAATATATATATATATATATATTAATATACAGATATATACACAAACATATATATTAATATAATTAAATATATGTATATATTAATATAACTAAATATATATATAAATAAATAGATATATTAATAAATGAAAAGAAAAGAAATATGGTGGAGTGATAAAGGCTTAGGCGCGCAGGCAAGAGGTCTCGAGTTCGAATCCTGGGGGAGGAAGGTCGCGTGTGCAGGTGTGGCGAATTACCTAGCACTGTTAAAGGTGGGTGGGGCTGGGTGGAGCTTTCCTGGGTCATGCGTGGGCTACCATGGCAGTGGGCACTGTTAAAGGGGGGCTTCAAGCGCTGCTGTAGCCCCCCAAAATTGCAATTTTTTTTTATTTTTTTAAATATTATTTCAACTTTTATCAACACTAAAAAAAAGTGATGATAAAAGCCCCCTTTTATGAGTGCTAAAAAACATTGATAAAAGGCCCCTTTTATCAGGGTTTTTTTAACACTGATAAAAGGGGCCTTTATCAATGCTTTTCAGAGTGCTGATAAAAGGGACCTCCCTTTGTTCTCACCTCAATTAACAGTGATTTGTTTAGTGCTTTTAATCGACTTTTCTAGCGCTGATAATGACCATATTTGTAGTAGTGCACGTAGACACCATTGTTGGTGGCCTATTGAGATTTTTATCTCACACACTACTCAAGCTGCCATGGTACCTGAGAATATTATATTTCTATAGGTACAAATAAGGTCAAAGGTCCTTTTATAGGTTGTTTACATGTATCGCCAGCTGGAGCTTAGGAGCAGAGGATCTATCTTAGGCTTCAGATGCCTGTGGATCAGTTTTTTCCCTTTGTTATTTTTATAATATTGAATAGCATGATGTATCTACCTATTTCTTTTTTGTATCAGAATTCCATGCATCCATGTATCAGAAACTGCCTATGAGGATCTTGTTATATTACTAGTTGTTTAGTTTACTCAGCCTTCCACTTTTATCTATTTATGTTGTCTATTTTTTCACATTTCCGCAATTTATTTTTTTGATTGCATATATTATGTTTTCATTGTTGATTGTCATTGGATGTATCCACTATGCTGATTTGACATGAGGGTACAGTATCCCCACTATACCACCCTCAAACCGTCTCTTCTAGTCAACAGCCTCTGGCATACGGGGAGGCATATTTGAGGCCATGTGAACAATCATGCCGAGGGCATGGGTTAAGTGGAATCCGAGTCCGGGACATTACAAAGTGGTATCAGAGCAGTTCCTTTTTCGACTTACTATTTGGAAACAATATATTGGAGATTGGAAATTCTTGGGACTTAGTCATAATCCATGGTTGGGTGTTGCTAACCCATGTTTGAGGTAAAGGCAAAGTTTCCTTATTTTTAATTGTTATTGATTCTGCTATTAGTTTTTGATACAATTTTACCACTGGGTGACACACATGACTTGTGATACTATTGAATTTTTGTCATTGAAATTATTATTTCCTTACTATCACCTAATAAAATGAGGGATCTGCATTAGATCATGCATCACTATAAGCACAATATGATTAATAGGACATGCATTCTTAATATTCCATGTTTGATTTCAGCATGCATTTTCCTGTACATATTGGTTGTGCCTTAAATTTATATTGAATTGTGCTTACACTTATCATAGGATTAGAAAACATAATTGATACTTAAAGTGACTTCCTTAGCCTAATAATGTTTTCTTAAATTGGTTAAAGCAGACACCTTAAGAAATTAATTATGAAACTTTGAGTTATGGAACATTGGTCACATTAAATGGAACGCGTTATGGTGTGAGTTGAATGGAATCCATGTTTTTATTTATAAGGTGTATGGGCCATTGTGGATCAGAAAATGGAAAACCATATGATTCAACCATTTTAAAGTGATTTAAATGTTTTAAAAAGAAAAAGTTAAAATGTTTATGACTTTTAAAATGAGAAAAACCATCTTATAATAATCTAAAACAAAAATTTATGATCGTTTGTTTGTTTTGGACACTGCAAAAAAATTGATCATTAGAAGAATAAGTAACTTTTGTTGAGATGTGTTTGGATAGTGAAATTTTATTATATATACCCTGATATTTGTCTAGACGTAGTACTTGCTCGCCTCTCTATGCTTAGCCCCTGTCCTCATTCCTCTTTTTAGACAATAATGATACACCGCTCTATCATAACAGAATCCTCAGTAAAAGATAATATAAATTATATTAATTGATGTTTAGACCTAAAACGTAAGATTTAGTGTCTTACAGATTCATAAACTCCATCATGTGTGGTCAGTTTGATGGATATCCTTGCTTTGAATCCAGAAAATAAATCTTCAGAGTATCCAAGTTCACCAAAATTAGCAACCAATGTTGCCTAAAAACAAAAAAAGTAGTAAGTTATAAAATAAGTGAAAATATAATTGATATGCTTTAATCGTAGAGTATTACCCCTGCATGGTTGGTATTAGGAAAAGTCTGTCATCTGTAATCTTCCATTCAAATGTTTTCAGCAAGCCATTCACTATTGCATCCCTTTTGATGGCTCTATTTTTGTTAGGTGTGTTGATGTAATATGAGGACTAACGAGTCCAAATCTTGGATCATGGGAAAATTCCTTCAACTTTTTTCATAAATGTTCCTGTCAACAATATAAAATGCATTTAGTCATAATTTTCACATCAGATCAGCTTTTAGAAAATCAATTCATGGAAACATACCTCATATATACATTTATAACTGTGATGCCTAGCTAACCATTTTCAAGGATCTTATTTACATTTTAAGCAGAAATGAAATATTTACTTTCCTCTCTGTATATATTCTCTTTGAAAACCACTATATGACTATTACCATCTTTTAGCTTCGTATCCACATGAGTCTTCAATGCTAGTAAATGTGGATAGAGAACATGTGGTGTTATTGTGCTTTCAGTAGCTCCTTGGGATTGGTTGGTCGATCCTTTAGATAGTTTTGAGCCGACGTTTGTCACCCCCTTCCCTTTCTTCGTCTATAATAACAATCATTGGTTCATAACCTTTTTTCATTAATTGTTAAGGGTTTAGATTGAAAAAAAGAAATAAATAACTCTTTGTCTGCATGTACTCTTATAAGTTGTGACGACCATGCAATGAATGTCCCTATAGCATTTTCGACCGTATGAATATCATCGTCATTAATTGGAATAGGTAGCTCTGCATTTGGCTCATGAGCTACAGTAATCATCACTTTTAGATGATCTTTCAGATGTGGTCTATTATGCAGTGTGGCATCTGGGATATTGAACACTACAGCCCTCACTACAAGGTGATCGGTGGGAGTTGACAGATATAAATCACAATCATTATCACCCTATAGAAGATCAGTACAGAAAAATTATCAGTGTTTGTCTGATTCACATTTCATGGGAATAATTATTAGAATATTTATTATCACGACTAAGACAGTTCTTTGAGGTGAATGGCTTTCCTGAAAGCTAGTGGGGGGTGGGGCGGGATGTTCACGTGCTGGTCGTTCCTAAGTTGTGTCCCCCCTTTTCTTCCCACCTATAAAAGTTGCTAGCAAATCTCCTTTCCATTGCAATCGTTCTTCAAGGGTTGCTATTTTTTCACTCATTTGTTCCAATTTTTCATCTGTATCATCCATTTTTTTCTTCTTCTCAAAATATACTCGGGGTGTCACCACAAACCCTGCACCTCTGACACGACCATATTTTTCTGGCTGCTTCAAATCTGTCGATAGTATGTTTGTATCTGCTACAGGAGTATCTGATTCCTGTGACTTTCATATATAGGAAAATAACTAATTATTTTTATGTAATAGAAATTTTAAACAAATCTTTTTATCGTCGTGTCATACTTACACATATTTCCCACACTTTTTGTGTGTTTTCATCTACTGACTTCCCTTCTTTGTTCACACGCGCCTCCTTCCATATCACATGATGTGGGATGGAAGTGAATTTGGTTTTAGACTCATAAATCTACATATAAACATAGAAAGATAATTATGATGTTCTTTATTGGCACCTAACAATATTAATGTAAATTTAAAATACATACCATTTTCTTTTCTAATGAAGCATACCCCATCCTTGCTTTACGATAGGGGTATATAGGTTTTTATGCACGTTCCTTATTTTCAGTACATAGTTTCTATTTCATAAATGAAATATTGACAATCAAAGTGATGAATACAGGTATCCTCAAACAACGTATTATTACCCACAATGTACCTGAAACTTCTCATCCCCATGGCGGCCAATAAATGCATCCTATGCTTCTTGGGATATCAGGTGAGCATAGAAAATGGGCAGGTGTGGGTTTATTTTACCTTTAGAATCTTTCAGGTGACATCTTGTTAAAATAGTGTGAAAACCTCGATGAATCTTTCCTGAAAGCCTTAGAACATAATACTTGTGTGAATCATCTACTATAAATGTACTATACAAGAGATTGAGAAGAGTAAGACATTGTTTCATTATTTTATTTTCTAGCAAATTAAAGAAATAAATTCATAATGTTATCGTAATTTCTTCCCAGATCACATCCTTCAGCCCATACACAACATGGTGTCATGAATCTATGTTAATCAGCACGTGTTGCCGAGTGACAAATCCAATGTATCTGCTAAACATAACATTGTTGGGATTCAAATGTGGGCCTCGTGCATTCCATTTGACTTCAAATTTGATGCCTCTACTTTTCGACTTAAGAATTTTGGCCAACACCATCAAACTATGACGCACCTGTGTTTTCTGTGACATCTATCCTTCATTACCAACCATTTCATCGATATCAACATCGTCTATATGTTCATCTGGAATGGTATCAACGGAATGTGCTGATACTTGTTGGACCTCAACACTAGGAGTAGCAGGAGCCGCAGCAGCATGAGCAGCAGCAGCCGCAGCAGGAGCAACAGGAGCAGCAGGAGCCACAGTAGGAGGAGCAGTAGGAGTAATAGGAGCCGTAGCAGGAGCAACAGAAGCAGCAGCATGAGCTGCAGGAGCAGCAGGAGCAGCATCAGCCACAGCTGTAACAACTTGAGGGACTTGTTCAGCCTCAAGGTTAGGAGCACCAGAATGTGCAGAAGTTATTATCTGCAAAAGTGGTTGAACAGTTAATTCAGATTACATAAATTCAATAATGATAAGATAAAAACATGAGATAACAAGATCCATATTAAAAACAAAATATAACCTATTTATTGAACTCTATTTCTTTTTTTCAAAGGTTGAAGGGATTTGACAGCTCTATCGATGATCCAAATCCCTTCATTGTGGTCTCCTCTAACATAAAAAACATCATCTGCATTGGGACCGCTCCGAAATAATTGTGACGTACCAATAAAAGGATCATCCTCAACTGAATTTTCATCGGAACCTTCAGTAGTTTTGGACGATAACCGAACAATCAACCACTTTCGGTTTGTGGGATCTGGAATATAAAAAACTTGTACCTCTTGTGATGCCATTATAAACTGTTCATCTTTGTACCCTTCTTTACTAAAATCAACTTTCACAAATTCCCATTCATCTATTTTAACACCACTATTGTTATCAATCCATTTGCATTGAAAAATCGTCAATCGGAATGTCATATAATCCAACTCCCATATTAGTTTGATAATGCCAAAGTATGACATATTTGCATAAATTGGATTTCTGTCCTTACTACCAGAAACATGCATCGCTTCAGCCACTAGTGTAACTCCACTATTTTGCATGGTACTATCTTCATCATGTTCATATGTATAGAATGTATAACCATTAATTACATAACCACTGTAAGATAATACATACACACTTGGTCCAACGGATAGCCATCGAAGTCGTTCTGAAATTGAATTCGGATTTTCATCCAACTGCTTAAAAATATGGCCCTGAAACCATCCTATAAACTGGTGATTATGTGTATCTGATAACCATTTTTCATCCCTTGATGGATTCAACTGCCTAAGAATTTCTTTTTGAGTTTCAATATATGGAGAAACCTCCCAACTATTATGCAAAACATAAAGATGGTCATGCTCCCGATCTGTAATATTGATTTTCACAACTTCTCTTCCAAAAATTCCCTCACCCTCAATGCGTCCAGTGTGACGAGATTTTGTGAGACCAATGATTTCCACTTCAGATAGGTATTCAGTACAAAATTCAATGTCCTCCTCAACAATATATCTCTCCACTATACAACCCTCTGGCCGACTTTGATTTTTGACATACCCTTTCAAAATCTTCGTATACCGTTCAACAGGATACATCCATCTATAGTTAATAGGACCACAAAGTCGAATCTCTCTCACTAATTGAATCATCAAATGAACCATCATATCAAAGAATTTTGGCGGGAATAACATTTCTAATTCACATAATATGATGACAATTTCTTTTTCCATAGCTGGAAATTTCCCTGGGTCTAAAACTTTGCTACATATAGATTTGAAAAAGAAATAAAGTTTGGTTAACATATAAAGAACATTATTAGGAAAAATTTAATGTAAAGCTATAGGAATTAGATCTTGTATCAAAACATAGAAATCATGTGATTTCAAACCTTTTAAATTCAAATCATTCATTGACACAATGTTCTTGATATTTGATGAGTACCCCTATGGAACCTTTACATCATTGAAGAAGTTTCAAAACTGATATCTCTCCGCCTTAGAAAGAGTATAAGCAGCTGGACGAAGAAACATTCGATTTTCACCCTTCACAGGAGCCAACTCTTCTCATATTCCCATGTCAACCATGTCCAACCTTGCCTTAATTCCATCTTTTGTTTTTCCATGGGCATTTAGAAACATTCTGATAACACTGTCACATACATTTGTTTCCACATGCATCACATCAAGAAAATGTCTGACGTACAAACAATTCCAGTATGGTAATTCAAAAAAAACTGATCACTTTTTCCAACCGATTTTCGTAAGGTTTTTCGAAAATGGTTTACCAAAAATAGTGTTCAGATCTTTTAGTTTCTCAAACAGCTGATCACCTGTTAGTGGAGACGGTGTTGCACATTTTTTTGAACTTCCATTGAATGATGTCATCCAAGATCGGTACTTATTCCGATGAGGTAGAAATCTACGATGTCCTAGAAACACAGATTTCGATGAATGTTTCAACCTAATTGATTCTGTATCTTCTTCACACATGGGACTCCCTTGAGTTACTTTAATGCTATATCATGACAAATTTCCATAAGCAGGGAAATAATTTATTGTCCCATACAACATCACTCTCAACGTGAAGTATTCACTTTTATAAGCATCATACAACATTACACCTGAGTCCCACAATAACTTCAAATCCTCGATCAAAGGTGACAGATAAACATCAATATCATTACTTTGTTGTTTTGGTCCTGATATAAGCATAGATAACATGATGAATTTCCACTTCATGCATAACCAGGGTGGAAATTTATAATTTGCCAACATAACAGGCCATGTACTATGAGTGCTATTTTGAAAACCAAAAGGATTCACTCCATATGTAGATAACGCAAGATGAAGGTTTCTCGGATCTTTTCCAAATTCAGGATACTCATGATCAATTTTCTTCCATTGAGGAGAGTCAGACGGATGACGTAATTTCCCATCTTTATTTCTTTTATCTGCATGCCACGACAATTGTCTTGCATTTTCTTCACTTCAATATAGACGCCTAAACCTTGGAATGATTGGAAAGTACCATACAAATTTCGTAGGATTTGATTTATCTTTCTTGTATTGAGAAACACCACACTTTGGGCATTCTGTAAGTGATTTTTTCTCCTTGCGAAACAATTTACAGTCTTTCGGGCAGGCATGTATTCTATCAGAAATCATACCCATCAAGCATAGCATTCATCTAGCTTCATATGTCCAGCTTGGGAGATCATTATCTTCCGGGAGAATTTCATTCAAGTGAGAAAGTAGTTCCATAAAACTGACATCACTCCATCCATTACCTACTTTCAATTTATACAACTTTAGTACAGCTGACAATGTTGTATACTTAGTGCAAGCAACATACAAGAGCGTCTTTGCACAACTCTTTAACTTCTCAAACAATTTTGGGAAATCATGGAGTTCATCTTGAATCATCTTTGTCATTTCCTCAATATGATCTTCATCATCATTGACATCTGTAATCACATCCTCCATACGGTCTTCTTCATTATCCATATTTTTATTCATATCTGATGATCCATAAAATGCAATTTTATCCCAGCCAGTAGCTACATTTGCTTTTTATCCGTGTTTATTCCAACATTTATAACTCTGATCTATTCCGTGACATATCAAATGTTCTTCCAACTCCTCTGGAGTAAGTAGTCTATAATAACAACAATGTAAACATGGACAAAGGATTTGAGAAGGATCCTTTGTGTGATCCTTTGCAAACTTGATGAACTCTTTCACTCCGTTCTCGTACTCTATTGTTAAACGATTAGCATCCATCCAATATTTATTCATCTTCATCCTATTTGAATCTCAAATATTATTATTTATGGTTCAAGTACACAAAACAATACTTCCAAATACATTAGAAGAGAACCACTTCCTTATAAAAATAGAGATTAATATAGCATAACCATTAGTATTTATTCATCTTCATTAAATATAATTACTTTAGATTCATTATAGTTTCCTCAAATCACCCCAGACAAAACACAAGAATAATCAAGAATGATACATCTACCACTCCTAGGTCTCTTCCCTACATTCAATATCATCATGCCTAAGTACCCATATATCCACACATACACATGTCACAAACACATAAAAAACCATATCCACATCAGAACCAAAGTACCAATATGGATTTCAATCAGGTTACTCGACTCAAGTGGTGGTGTGTAAGAAATAATGAGAAAATATAATAAGTATATAGTCACACATAAATCTCAAACTGGTGTTAATAATCCAATAAACCAAAGGTATCATTCCATCTATCAAAATACTCTGAAGGATCCCATATGCGACAGTAGTCCCAGGTGGTAGTCCTAGGTGGTGAAGGTTCCAGAGGAGGAAGGGGCGAACACGCACCTATTGGGGTTTGAGGTCAGGTCACTGAGGTTGAAGGTGGACCGATACTCCTACAAGGGTTCATTCCATATTTCAAAAACCATGTCCTGGTACCCTAGGATGTTAACCCACTACTGGTGGGAGTGAAACCGTTCTTGATGATCATGCTAAGAAGAAATGGAAACCAAAAGGGGGGAGTGAATCAAAATACCTCAAGCAAGATGAAAAACATGGTATTTGAGAATAGGTTAGTGGCTTTCATGTTGGATAGAAACCTATCCAATAGACCCCACAAGCGGTGATGGCCCCTGTAGTTGTTTCACCAGGTGAAACTGTCACCTAAGAAGCTGTGATCAATGAGGCCCTTCCCAGCCATGAACTGAACAAACTCCATGATGACCTTCCTCTGGAATGGGCTTCTACCTTTCCTTTCCTTTGGGTTGTAAATGACATTAAAGTCACCCCCAAAAAACAATGGATGGTGGCCAGGATCGATGGTATTTTGTTCAAAAGAACAATCAATCCCCCTCAATTTTTTAAAATACCAATAACATAAACCATTTAAAAACAAGACATTTTAATTTATTTTGGAAATCATTCCCAAAAAAATTCAATAAACAAACACATGCCAACCCATTTGGAATTTTATTTAAAGAATAAACTTATCTTTATTTTAAACCATGATTTTTATTTATAATATCAAATCCATCAACGGTAGAAGGAAACCTAATTTATTTCAATGAAAAAGGTTAATTCACAATAAGATACCATCCATTCCATATATTATTTTTATTAATAGGGTTATTTTGTGATTAAAAATGATCAAAACATGTCTAACCAACTTCAAATGGATAAAATATGAATTCATGAAACACATGAATCCCAAAAAAGAAGATATAGTATAGAAACACCCACTTGGAATATTTGAGATCAAAACACAATGAATCTGAATGAGTCTACTCAAATGAAGAACATTGAATCAAATAAAAGAGATATCAATAAAAGGTAAAAGAGATACTATAAACATAATTCCCCATAACAATTATAGGTCTAGTAAATACCAAGGCTTCCATAGCCCCCAGGAACAAAGAATCAAGTGATGGAGAGAGATTGAAATTCAAGAAAAGAAATAAATACCAAAAGAGGATCACCATTTTGAATGAAACTTTAATCCACTAAGTGATGAGGATAGAAGATCCAAACTTTCCAAAGGGTCTCCCAAGGCTTGACTGGGTTGAGTTAAACTTGAGGGAGAAGATAAAATAAAGAAATGGGGGTATCGGGGTGCAATTACCCTACTACCTCGATGCTTTATCATATACAATGACACCACTGGCTAGATAGTGGTCCTCACCAGCTAGAAAATGGTTATAGTATAAATGTTTTAACCATATGTTATCCCACTGGATAGTCACTACAGACCCACCATCTATTTGATGGCTATAGATTTTCTTTTTATCCATTGTGAATCCCATTGCCTAGCCAATTACCCTCACCAGCCATTCGGTGGACCACATGAAGATTTTCAACCTACATGTTCATGTCCACACCTTCTATGACAGTCTGGGACATCCTATGACCCCTCAAGAAACCCAAAAAAACTCAAAGATCATTGCTTTGATGAAAGAGATACTGAGATGTTTCAATTCTCCCCATCGTTCCGCTTTTTATCCGAATAAATATTCTAGTAAAAAGGATAGAAAATGATGAGACAAAAAAAAATTCCACACAATAATTATTGTGTGGACAATTCACAAAATATAGGAAGATTCACCGAATAGAGGACCACTACAAAAAAAAATTAAAATGAACAGATAACCAATATTCCCAAGAACCCTTAATGTATATCCTCCAAGAACATCATACATCTCCAAATGAAAAGTCTACATCACTAAGAAGAGAGAAAATCCCAATAATGTCCAGAGACCTAGCATAGGTCACCCAACCATTTAAATTTTCACTAAAATGGTGGGACGTAAGATGGAAATATACTAAGAACACATCCCTTCACCCAAATAAGAGACTACAACCACTAACCATGAAGAACCACTAAGAGCATAATTCGAAACCTAAGGAAAGGTACGCCCAAAACATACCAAAGAATCCAAATTAAATAAAACAATCAATATACATCAATTATTAAACCAAAAACAAGAACAATATTAAAAAAATATTTGGAAAACCTGCCTTAAAGGGAGGTCTATAAAACTGAAGAGGGCGTTGAGGGCGACGGAGGTCTGGCAATGCGAACTCAGTGGGCAACAGAGGGGAGTCGCAGGGTTTCAGTACCATGAGAGCTTTATGTTGTGATAAAACGAGGGCACTCTGTGACTGAATTCATAAAAAAATGGACTAAGGTTTTATCAGCGCTTTTTTAGCACCGATAATGGTACTCTTTATCAGCGCTAACAAAGCGCTGATAAATACTTCCTATATCAGTGCTAAAATTTTAGCACTGATATAGAGATTCTTTATCAGCACTTTTCTAGCACTGATAAAGGGTTGTTTTATCAGCGCTTGTTTAGCGCTGATAAAGGTTACCTTGTATCAACACTAAAATTTTAGCACTGATACAAGGATTCTTTATCAGCGGTTTTGCTTAGTGCTGATATAAGGGGGCACTTCCGTTGACCGTTTTTGTAGTAGTGACAATCACATTGCAGATATATACGGAAGAACTAAAACAAGAAACAACTCAAGTCAAGAATTGACGAAACAGAAGTGCTTAGAAATAACATTTAAATAAATTAATAAAGGAAAACAATAAATATGGACACAAATATTTACATGCTTCTACACAGAAATGGAAAAACCATCACGACATTTCACTGTGATAGGAATAAGAACACTTGGAAATAGAAGTACATCAACACAAAAATACCAAAAAACTATCCAAGATCGAAGTTCTTGTTGTACCAGGTGTAACACCCTGACCCCAAACCATTGATAAGTGTCTTGACCGAAGAGCTACTCGAACCTTAGACATGTATCACCATATATCAGAGGCTGTCGACGAGCAACGACGGTCTAAGGTTTTATTGTAGGGAGACTACACCCTTATATTAAAGTAGACAATAATAAAAAAATAACTAATAACATCCATCACAAAATAATCGGAGTATGATGAAGCAATAAAATACAACATGATATAACAAAATGTAATGCAGAATAAATAACTCATACAGGCTCACAGTCATGCCAACATACAACAAATGATCACCCACTTGGCCGATCACAATTCATGAAAGAGAATAAATCAAGTGAATGTATGCATGGTTCCACTACCATATTTGAGTTGTACCTTAATCTTGGTCTCCAAAATCATCCAATCTATCCTATTGAGTGATCCAATCTCAGACCTCTACCCTACCTAAACCTATGAACAGTGATGTTTTCTTGCATACCCAAGGGTCATGGGTGCCCGAGCAGCGTGTGAGTAAAACTCAATAGAGCGTCACCAGCTCGAAAACTCTCGCTTGAGCCCGTCCAAGTCCAACCAACCATCACATGTCAACATGTGGCCCTATCTCAAGAAAACGAATTCAAATTAATTAATCATATTCATTTATAATCAATTAAACAACTTACAACCAATTCTATAATTTAATACAAATAGGCATAACACCTAAAAACTCACCGAGCATCAACCGCTCACCGAAATCTCAAGCAATGGGGCATGGTCCACTCCCGATATGCACTTGAACCTAAGCCACACAAAATCCCTATTGCTTTTCAACAATCCAATGATCAATTAAATTTAACTTAAGCAAAAACCCTGGGAAAATTATACAATGATGTACCTCCTACAAAACAGCATGCGACAATGTGCATTCATCCTCCCATGACGTCCTCTAGCTACATCGATCAAATGCCCCATCGTTTCATACGACTTCCACTATGCTCCGGTGGAAATCATTGCTAAAACAATATTGAAATCATAAAAAAAATTAGCAGCTACAATGGAGAAACAAAAGGAAATAAGGAGGAACACGCCTCTAATCATCACAAAAATAACCAAGAAATAAACCATATTGAGGGGGAAATGAGGAAGGAAAGATAGGGGGAGGACTGACTGAAATAGTCTCCCCTGTGCAGATTGTTCAAAGAAGAACTCGATGGGAAGACCCTAAAATTAAGGATCTACCCCTTATTTTGAAAGAAAGTTTACAGCTCGGTCATGGAATAACCATAGGGGTTGTGGCACGATGCCTCTTCAGGCAGAGGCATTGGTCGGGGCCCTCTTGGCCTTTGTGGCATGATCTTGTGTGCTCTACACCTCTCACGGCATGATTCAATCCTTCGCTCCACAATTTCACGGTGTACCCAGGAGTTGCGAGGTGAAGCAATCATATGCAAGGGAGGAATTTCCTCCTTTATTCACGGAGTGGTCCTCACTCCCTTCCCGGTGAAATGCCCATCGGAAACCTGTCGTGGTGTAACTTATGTGTCACGACATGACCTACTGCAGGCTCATAATTTCAGCAAGGCCCTCGACCTTGATCTCATATCAACCCAAGCACCCAAAAAATAAACTAGACCTCACTACATAAAATGTGAGCTATATCAAAGCTTCTATACCAATTGAAAAAACCATTATTATAAATAATTTTTATTGACATCTATACCAATTATTTGGATAAACCGTTGGAATAGGTAAATTTTTTGAACACCTGTACCAACGGTTGGGGAAAACTGTTGGTATAGATGGTGTCATTATTAATGCATAATAATTACAATAATAATTGATTAGTCACTGAAAGTGGATAATATTCATTGTTAATATCTTAATATTAATGTGTTTAAAAGTTCATAAACATCAATTTTAGTCCAATTCAGAAATTGAACTTCATTTCCCATCATTGTGCAATTCATGCTTAAAGTGTCAATTTGGGCCCACTCAATAATTTGCTTGTGGAAATTACAATATTCATCATTTTAATTTGATATTTTGTTATATGATTTATCACATTTTTTGGAACATTTTTTCTTTTAGGTCTTATGGATGAATCACAAGAGAAGATGGATATTTTTGCACCTAAAGCCAGAAACGTGCTGGAAAAAGCATAATGGGCCTAAGGCCCATCAAACAAATGTGGGGCCCAGAAACCAAGCCCAATGAAGCTAAAATTTATACATTAGAAATATAAAAATATGAGAATCATTTTATTTAACTGTGGATGGAGCTAATTATGATGTTTTCATGATGATAAAGGGATATGAAGTTGAGATTTAAATGGTGGACCCGACATTAATGCACAAAAATCCGTCCCACCATTTCGACCATAACTTCCAAACGGATGAGCCAAATTTCATGAAATGTTTACAGATCATATAGGACAGATGGACTAAGATATTTCTCTTCTACAACCCCTCCGTATTCGACCGTCTTCAATTAAAAATCCACACGTCAATATGGTGGACGAATCTGGACAGTTTTCCGGGTCAAATTCGAAACATCAATTTCCTTTTGATTATTCACCCTCCTTTTGACTCTATTAATTGTTGGGGGGTGAATTAATTGTTTTTTGATGGACCTAAGGCTCCTAATATACCTATATAAGGAGTTAGTGGTGAAGGTAATAGTGGTGGATATTTTTATTATCATCTTTTGTTGCTTGTTTCATTGTAAGGTTATGCTTCCAAATTTCCTTTGTAATGTTTTCCATTTCCATGTAAGTTTCTTTTTTTATCTTTATGTTCTTAATAAAATTCTTTCTCATATATATTTTCCATTTCATTTATTAAAACTTTATTATCACAAAGCACAGTGATATCTCTATGTTGTTGTGAATTAGTTCACACATAGGTGTGAATTTCATTCACACACACGGAGGAGTGCTCGTTATTTCCACGGTTTTAATTTCTTCAATCCAATTCTTGTTAGCCATCTTCTGACCACCATTGAGAGTATACCATCAATGGAGGGATAACCCTTGAATGGGTTGATCTTAGGAGGATGCAAAGTCTAGGTTGAATGTTATTTTATGAACGAATTATTGTTAATTGGATAATTAATTTAAGACATCCATTCTTCAGTTATTTCTACTCTTCATCTTTACTGTGTTTGAGCAAACTAAATTCAATTACTAAATGACCATATACCTCGAAGAGATCATGAATTTGGTTCTCTAAGTGTATAGGGGATTATTAATTGTGTTTAGTAAGCACCAAACCAGAAAATGATGAAGGTAGTGTTATTTTTGAAGAATGGATTCATCAAGAATTAGTAAAACCAAAATTGTCTAAAGAAGTAAAATTCATTCAATCCACCCCGAGCATAATCCTAAGATCAACCCATTTTCTTCGAATTGAATTCACTTAGGTTTCTTAGTGTTCTTTAAAACCATCCAAAATCAAAACCAAAGTTGGCTACTTCATATCCCATCCTTCACCAAATCATAGCGTCTCAAGGTTACTTCTTCGGTCCCTGTGGACTCGACCCCTACATGTACTACATCGATCGCTTTTACCAGTAGGGTAAATTTGGGTGCAACCAAATTTTGGCGCCGTTGCTGAGGACCAAGTAAGTCACCTTAGAACATCTTTCTATTCTCCCTCATTTCTCTTTTCTCATCCCAATTTCTCTTCTCTTTTCTCCTTTCTATTTTTTTCGACCCCCAAAAATCACGATTCAAAATTTCCAAATGAATCCAATGGAGTATAATAAACAATATCCCTTCAAAAACTCTGGATGGAATCAATTTGAAAATCCAAATTGGGAATCACCAATTATTTTTAATTACTTTGATCAACCTTTGAATGAATACACAACACCTGATAAAATGAATGATCTTTGTAATGATTAATGTTTAAAAGATCAATTTCCATACCTATCAAGAATGATTGAAAAGATGAATAATGATGAATTCCATGACGTCCAAATATCTTTCAATCTTAATCCTGAAACAATTCTTCAAAAATTGTGTGAACAAATGGAAAAAATTAATTCAGAGGTATCAAGTTTTAGACTAGAACTACAAAGCATTAAAACTTGTGTAGACCCCATTCCCACTCAAAACATCCCTTCCTCAATGTTGATAGAAGAATATTGTAACACAAAAACCCCTCATCCATTTATTTAAGAACCAACCTTAGTATTTGGGATAATTGGAGAGGATCATGGAGTTTTTGAAGGGTCTTTAAATCAGGAGGAAATTGATTTTTTGGATTCAAAAGAGGAAAATTTGACATCATGGATTGAGTTTCCTGAATATAACTCCATTAATAAATTTTCAGAAGCACCAATCATTGAACCACTAGGAGAAATCACAAAAATTGAGTCTATACCCATTCCTGACATTCAACTGGACAATTTTCATAAGGAATCACAATTTCAAAATGAACCGATTATTCCTAAATTTTTTGAAGAAGAAAGTTATTTTTCAAATTTCCAATCTTTTTTAGGAAAATTAAATCAACCCAACCTCAAAATTATTAACCTTTCGTCCCCACTTAATTATCCATTTATAGGGTACAAACAAGACCTTTCAGTTTTCATTCATCCATCTCAGGAAACCAATAATGTAGGAATGATCCTTGGTGTATTAGGAATGACTATAAAAGAAACTCGATCAACCATTTCAGATATTCCTTGGATTTTACCAATCATTGTAGAAAATAGGATTTTACATGAAAAAAATTCAAAAAAATAATCAATCTCAATCTTATTGAAGTGGAAAAAGATGGGTTAAATAAAATGTCAAAAGTTTGAATTGGATAAGTTGGGGGGTATAAGTCGGGCTAACGACGTTAAACAAAAGCGTTTCACGGGAGGCAACCTGTGGTTTTCATGTTTACAATATTTTTGGAATCATATTTATTTTTCAAATAGGATTAATAAATCATTTTGATATTTTAAAAATAAAAAAATAAATAAATAGATTGTTGACATGTTATTCTTTTATGAGTAAAGATGGGTATGAAAGGTGAGCACCGTATTCATCCGTGTCACGTGGTGTGATCCCTGAGTAATACCTTACCCAGAAAATATAAAGAAGACAATGTATCATTAGTTTATTTTATTTTATTTCTATTTTTGTAGGTTAAAAAAAATTAGACTCTTGACCTCTTCTTCTTTTATGAGTATGGATGGGTATGAAAGGGGAGCACCGTATTCATCTGTGTCATGTGGTGTGATCCCGGAGTAATACCTTACCCAGAAAATATAAATAAGACAATGTATCATTAGTTTGATTTAAAAAAACATGGAAAACCATAAAAATGATGGTACTTGGAATTAAATAAATCATTATGTTGTCTGTTTTGTCTGATTTGTCCTTATTTTTAGGGTTCAGGAACTATTTTGGGTGATACATGTTCAATCAAAGAGGTGCCTACATCCCCCAAGAGATCAAAGGAGTAATCTGGAGCATCATGAACTTCAACTTCAAAAACCAGGTGAATTTGTTCCATGTTTATCAATCTCAATTTCATCTTTTAACTCCTATCCTACCCCCTTCTAACTTTTCTTTTCTTTAAACACTGGGGACAATGTTATTCTAAGTTGGGGGGAGATAAAAAATGATTTTTTTTGTGAATAAAAACATGCATGACAAGAAAAATTCCATTAACCATAAACATGATAACACACATTGCAAACTATAAAATTGGATATCAAATAAATTTTGCATGCCTTGATTCTGATTTTATTGCAAGTTTAAGTTCATGAGCATAGTTTTTGGAAAGTGAGGTTGTCCGATATGATTTTTCAATGTTTACGTTTTAATCCTCTTAATAAAAATGCCACAATGCACGCCTACTGGATCGTGGGTGTAAATTTGAGTTCTTGGGTCCCTTTCATTATAGCATAGGGTTCTGGGGTCACTTTTAGTTTAATTTGAGTATCTAAAAAAAATACCACATAGAGCAATGTTTTGTCCAAATGCGTGGCATCCGACACTTGGGGATCGTGACTCCATAGTTGTCTTGCCCAGAGTTAGGCTTTATATCTCTATTGTAGAGCATGAAATTGACAATATGTGTGGCGTCCAACACTTGGGGATCGTGACTCCATAGTTGTCTTGCCCAGAGTTAGTATTTTCATATCTATTGTGGATAAAAAAATCATCAAAAAAAAAATCAAAAAACAAAAATGGATACTCATATTAAGGTTTAATTTGATTCCCACCTAGAGCTTCCATTTTTCCCCTTGAACAATAAAATGGCCCCCATATCTTTTGTGATGCACAACACTTTATCATGCTTAATTGAAATTGGATGAAATGTGACGATGAATTTGAACAAAGGAATGGGCTTGGTCTTGGGATATTCTTATGGACCTAGCTTGTTTTAAATGATTTTTATGGGTTCCATAATTTTTTTGGTATGAGGTCTTTGGGTGAGCAATGTGTATTTAAATGTTTTTGGAAAAGGGGATTTGAATTTCATATTTGTAATATATTTTGCTCGGGACTAGCAAAACTCAAGTTGGGGGGTGTGATTAGTCACTGAAAGTGGATAATATTAATTTTTAAAATCTTAATATTAATGTGTTTAAAAGTTTATAAACATCAATTTTAGTCCAATTCAGAAATTGAACTTCATTTCCCATCATTGTGCAATTCATGCTTAAAGTGTCAATTTGGGCCCACTCAATAATTTTCTTGTGTAAATTACAATATTCATCATTTTAATTTGATATTTTGGTATATGATTTATCACATTTTTTGGAACATTTTTTCTTTTAGGTCTTATGGATGAATCACAAGTGAAGATGGAGATTTTTGCACCTGAAGGCAGAAACGTGCAGGAAAAAGCATAATGGGCCTAAGGCCCATCAAACAAATGTGGGGCCCAGAAACCAATCCCAATGAAGCTAAAATTTATACATTAGAAAGATAAAAATATGAGAATAATTTTATTCAACTGTGGTCGGAGCTAATTATGAAGTTTTTATGATGATAAAGGGATATGAAGTTGAGATTTAAATGGTGGACCCGACATTAATGCACAAACATCCATCCCACCATTTCGACCATAACTTCCAAACGGCTGAGCCAAATTTCCTAAAATGTTTATAGCTCATAGAGGACAGATGGAAAAAGATATTTCGCTTCTACAACGCCTCCGGATTCATCCATCTTCAATTACAAATCCACACGTTAATATGGTGGACGAATCTGGATAGTTTTCCGGGTCAAATTCGAAACATCAGTTTCCTTTTGATTATTCACCCTCCTTTTGACTCTATTAATTGTTTGGGGGTAAATTAATTGTTGTGGGATGGACCTAAGGCTACTAATATACCTATATAAGGAGTTATTGGTGAAGGTAATAGTGGTGGATATTTTTATTATCATCTTTTGTTGCTTGTTTCATTGTAAGGTTATGCTTCCAAATTTCCTTTGTAATGTTTTCCATTTCCATGTAAGTTTATTTTTTGTATATTTATGTTCTTAATAAAATTATTTCTCTTATATATTTTCCATTTCATTTATTAAAACTTTATTATCACAAAGCACAGTTATATCTCTGTATTGTTGTGAATTAGATCACACATAGGTGTGAATTTCATTCACACACACGGAGAAGTGCTCGTTATTTCCACGGTTTTAATTTCTTAAATCCAATTCTTGTTAGCCATATTTCGCCCACCATTTAGAGTATACCATCAATGGAGGTCTAACCCTTTAATGGGTTGATCTTAGGAGGATTCAAAGTCTGGGTTGAATGTTATTTTATGAACGAATTGTTGTTAATTGGATAATTAATTTAAGACATCCATTATTCAGTTATTTCTACTCTTCATCTTTACTGTGTTTGAGAAAACTAAATTCAATTACTAAATGAACATATACCTCATAGAGATCATGAATTTGGTTCTCTAAGTGTATAGGGGATTAGTAATTGTGTTTAGTAAGCACCAAACCAGAAAATGATGAAGGTAGAGTTATTTTTGAAGAATGGATTCATCAAGAATTAATAAAACCAAAATTATCTAAAGAAATAAAATTCATTCAATCCACCCCGAGCATAATCCTAAGATCAACCCATTTTATTTGAATTGAATTCACTTAGGTTTCTTAGTGTTCTTTAAAACCATCCAAAATCAAAACCAAAGTTGGATACTTCATAGCCCATCCTTCACCAAATCATAGCGTCTCAAGGTTACTTCTTCGGCCCCTGTGGACTCAACCCCTACATGTACTACATCGAGTGCTTTTACCAGTAGGGTAAATTTGTGCGCAACCAATAATGAATACTTCAACATATTTTTTTATACACACACATTTATTTGTAAGTATATAAACATAAAAGATGTCTTAGATTGGTGGTAAAGTTGTTGGAATATAAGTGGGAGGTCACAAGATCAATACCTAGTGTTGTATTTTTTTTTTCAATGGAGGGCTTATACCAATGGTTTGACCAAACCGTTGGAATAGGTCTTTCCTTTGAAATTACCAATACCAACAGAACTGTTGGTATAGGTCTATATCGATGGAGAATCACCCAACAGTCACCCAAACCATTGGTATAGGCTATACCATAAATCCAAATATATCTCGACCAAAAAACTCGTCGAGTTCTCCTCAGGAACAACAACCGATCTTCTAGTGCACAACCCCAAACACAAGGTGAATAATTCATAAAAAATTGAGCCACTTTCTCATCATCGTCATTAGTATTGAGATGACACTCAATAACACCCATCTATCATGAGACACAACAGTGTCATCAATCGATTTATTCCCGAGTCTATGGTGCTCCCCACCACAAGACTTAACTCATAAGGACTGATTTTGAGCCATGGTGCTCCCCACCATTAGAATCTCCCATCGAAAGACAATTTTAGTGTTCCAATGATATGATTGCTGCAATTTCCATCTCACCGTACCCAATTCCATAAACAAACACAAGTTAGTCCTCCTCTAGCTAACTTTTCTAAAAAACGCTCAGCTACACCTACATACATGTTATCTTATCTCCCACTCAGAGTGCCTTAATTCCCAAATGCATCCCATGATTTTCTAAACACCCACATTGAAGTATGAACCTAACTCCTAATGTAATTCCATAGTTTAACCCTAGCCAACCAAATCTTCTGTCATGCTCCCCGAGCATTGGCGCACCATCGATCTGACCCATCCTCAGATCACATCAAAACCATCTCGATCTATTCTATCACACAGACTCAATTCCATACTTCATTCAATCCACAAATCTAGTATTCACTGAGGAACCAAATAAGACTATATCCCTCCACACACTGACATTCAAAAGTCACCTAAGCCATCCAAAAACTGGTCTAATCACACCCATGAACCTACCGACGTGAGGTTCGTACCTCCACGACCAATGATCTATCCATTACCATATGTAATGACCAGACGTGGTCATTCCACTCATACTCAAGATCCAACACAAAAATTCAACTACCAACCATTCCCGACTCACTGGGAACATTATCCTCTACAACCATATAATTTCCATCCATAACAAATATCACACCCTCCAATGGCCAATGGTGGAATCCCTGCCATGTGGATTACCTTATATCGATCCAAGAGAACAACTTCACTAGGTTCCAATTCCTCAAATGTGTTTCTCCTCCTGAACCCTTCTTATCCAAACTATCAATGCACTTATAGTATTAAAACCTATATCAACCATGATCACACACCAGATCCATATCTATCATCACCTCTCACTACAAAGGGACATTTACCATTTCCATCAAAACTCTTAGGAAACAATGCCCATAATAATTTCATCAAAACCATTGGTCCTTGGCCCACACATGGTTTCTCACTGATCTATCTCAATTTTATCTAAATACAACTGGTGTACGAATTAGTACCATCCAATCAGATAACCCGACTCACACTCCTATGAGTCAAAAACCATCAAACTATCTCAAAATACTAGCTCCATGATCTATTTCAAGTGAAATATACTTATAAAACCATTCGTTCACATCTTGTTCCATCACATGAGTCGTTCTATATAATGGTACTCAATAGTCCTTATTACCAACGTGAAGCATACCCAAGCAGGCATACTCCCCAGTGTTACCCCACCATATCACCTGACTCAGATAACCTCGAGTTATATCTCATCAATAATAGGATGAAATTCATAAATAACTGACCATGTACCCTTCACACATCAATATCATCTTTCTAGAATCACCCTTGTTGAACCTCTTCAAAATCGAGTCATTTCACCCATGCTAAGATCTACCGCATGATCACCCAAAAGCCTAGGATCATCTCAAAATCGAAAGAGTCTAACCAGTGCATATCTATCCTAGATTCAACCATCAAGTATCTTAATCTACTATCTCATTGGGAACCACTCTCAAAATTCTATAGGGTCAGGCATCCTACCGATCCTGCCCATTGAAACTGAACTTCGATACCCAATAAACTCAAGTGATTTTCATCATGAAAGCCCATGGAATCTCTATTCCCATACCATATACCCCATATCATCTCCCATGCATTGATCTCACAACCCAAATCATCTACCCATGCTCCTCATCTCTAGGGCACTCACAAACCCAAGTTAACCCTTCTACCGGGTTACCCTCATACGTCACATCTCACCTCAAGCATAGTACTTAGCTCACCAATACTGTAAAAACATATCAAAGGCACTAGTATTTCCCACTTAGTCTATACTAATGTCTCATTTTATATTTTTAAAATGAAATAATTACCATGGTAAATTTTAATCAATGATAATAAGGGTACAAAATGGTAACTTAATGTGGCTCAAATTTTGCTAAATTAACTTTAAACATATACCTTATAAAATAAATTTTTTATGTTTTAGAGTCAAACCCACATGTCTCACCAAACTTTACTAACCTAAATAACCTAAATCCCATGTGATTCCATCTTTAACCTCTACCTAACATTCATTTCCAAGGAAAAGTCCCTCTTTTTCACTTATAAAAGGAGCTCACTTAAACCAAATTCAATCCATGCTTACCCAAAAAATTTACCTTAAAAACATACCCATTTTATCTCTCCTAGAATCCTATTATTCATTTGTAATCCCTTGGTTATAATAAATTTTTCCAAGTCCCCCATTTCCAAGAGGTCCTATAAAAGAAGGGTCAAATTCTTAATGTGAGTACTATCCACACCCCAAACTTTTCATCTCTATGTTTCTACTATAAATAAACTATAAATATAATTAAATTATTATCATTATTATACTTAAATGTTATTATATTTATTTAATAATCAATTTATATCTTCCTCTCATTTATTCATAAAATAAAAATGTCTCTTGTGTTACGTGTGGACTACTGCCTCATTGAATGACATATTTCATTTTTCATCACTACCTTTCATGGATGGTTTTAAAAATAGATTTAATGAATAAATATTATATTTATGTAGTTATTAAGATTATATAAAGATAAATTTTGCATTATATTAATAATATTAATAATAATAGATCATTGTAAATTTAACCTCCTAAAATGAGCATACTAAGTGGAAAAAATGATTTATTCAGTGTAACTAATAGCTTAATTTATTATATTATTCATACATATCTTCTAAATTATGATTTATAAATTTAATAAAATTTAAATAATATCACTATGATTCTAGAATTATTATATTATAATAAAATAACTTTCCTACCCATTCATTGGTTATAACACGTTCTGGTTTGGGTCGATTTAACCACATACATGAATGATGCTATAAATGTTTATTATATATAGTTATGGAAATTTTATTACTGATATAATATGATATTAATATGTAAATAATGTTTTTTGTTAATATATATATTAAAATTATTATTAAGATACCACATTTCATTTGTTAAAAATTAACAAAACAAGATCGTTGTTGATTTCATATTTATGAATCATAAATAAAACTATCCTGAAATGAATTTAGAAATTTATAAATAATTATGGAACATATTTTCTAGTAACTTAAATAATACATAAATAGTTAACTTGGTATAAATGTGAGGGTATCGACATTAATATTACAAAGTGTGTGTGAAATAATCAAAATCACTAACATTTGATGGTGAAAATAAAAAAATAAATATCTAATTAGTGAGTAATTAAGGATTATAATTAAATAATATAAAAGGAAATAGATATGAATAAGTTTTTAAAATAAGTTATTTAGATTTTTATGTTTATTATATAATATTTTAAATCATTTTCATGGAATTCAAGAGTAAAGGTAAGTATTTTCCCATCTCAATTTTCATTCATTAAGAAATATTCCATATTCACCACCTATATTTTTTTTGTGGGGTATATACTACCCATGTATGTATTTTTATCATAATTATCATGAATTTAAAGGTATTTAAAAATTAAGGTTATCTCTTTCAAGTAGTTTTGATTCAAAGGTCACCAAAGTTGTAAGAGTTTTTGTTAACTCAATTTTCATTCATTGAGTTATGGTCATTCTTATTGAACTTTATTATTATAAGTTGGTTACAATCTATGCTAGGATGGAATTATATTTTAAAAAATATCATGTTGCAATGAATTTACATTTCTTTCTCATGAAATACTTATTAAATGGTTGTTACCCTACTTATTCTTCATTGACATAATTATTTCTTCATAATAATGAAATGTTGTTAAGAATAACTTTCATCCTCTTTTATGACTATTTATATTACATGTCTATATTATTTAATTATATAAATGTTTTATTTTCTTAGTTTTAAATAAAATATGTATCATCTCATCTGAACTTATTATTTCTCATTAACTCTTCTGAAAATAAAGTTTTATTATTATTTTTATGATGTGGGTTTCAATAAAGGTGTTTTTAAATATTAAAAATGATATTCCTTTCACATTATTATATTTTATCTTCCACTCTACATTTTTTAATTAAAATTTATTTATTTTAAAGGTTATTTTATTGGAATTATATCTAAATAGAGTTGGAAATATTTTTCTAAGCTCTTTAATGAAAATTATTCTTTGAAAGTGACTCATAACTTCATATTTTTACAAAAAAGATAATATGTATTATCAAATCTCTTTTATGGTTTCACTTCCATTATACTATCTATCTCCAATGGATCTATATAATATGGAGTTATTTTTTATGAATAAAACTATAAGTGATCATATTAAATACTAATTTTTTGGGTGATTGGCATCAACCAATCCAATTTTTTAGGTCATACCATTTGAAAATGTGATGAAATCCATTTTATTTCCATTATTTTTTTCAGGAAATGATATATGATTGATTTCATATGGGACACATATGTATGGATATTGATGAGCGGGGTCCTATATCTCCATCCAATGCATTGGTTAAAGTTATATAACTCATGAGATAAAAATGAGATGTGAGTTATGATACTTGATCCATAATGGGAGGTAGGATCATGATTCATGATCTACTATGTTATAGAGGCATGATCATGATTCCTAGTCCAATATGTTATGTAGGTAAGATCATGATTTTAGATCTACTATGTTATGTAATATAGGATCATATTCCTGATCCACTATGTTATAGGAGGTAAGATCATGATTACTGATCCACTATGTTATGGGAGGCAGGATCATGATTCTTGATCCACAATGTAATGTTTTCCTATTCTTATTTTTGTCATGCAGTTCTATAAAATGCAAAAAATTTATGTTATATTCCAATGATTATGATCCATGGTTCATGTTTATTATCTCATGTTTCCTCACTCTTATTACACGGTATATGTTTGATCAATTGAGATTTCATATCCTTTTACCTTGACATGTGGATAACTCATACTATTCATTGTTATTTTTAATAATATTTTTCTCCCATTCTCATGCTTCTCATATTCTTATGATCTATACCTTATATGATTTGTTGATAATTTTCCCTTATTGAGTGTTTGAACCCACCTCCTCTTAATTTGGGAGAACAAAATTGTAATATTGGTTTAAAGATATAGATAAATTCTTGAATATTATGTCATGTTAAAGAAATTGATGTGAATCCACCTGAAAAAATTTTATTTGAAGATTATAGCTCCTGAAGATAAAAACTTGGAAAAGTCGATCATCAATAAACTAAACAATTTTCTGATTTATTATGATATGAGAAGGGGTCCAACCTTAAAGATAAAATGAAAATATGAGAAGGATGAGTTTGAAATCCACAAAGGTCTGAAACAACTTGTAAAAAATAAGTCTCATGAGGATGAATCTAATGATGAAGATGTTGCCTTGGATTTCAAGGAATTCATATCTTTATTCTCAGAAGTCATAAAATGATTAAAGGGAAAATACAAAGGTAAAATTCTATTCAAGTTTCTTAATTATGGAAACATGGAACAGTTTTCATTTATTTTCCCTAAGAATAAACAATAATACAAGGATGATAGATTACAAAGATCATCAAGAAGAAGAAATAATATGGATAGTGATCACCATGGAAGAAATCCCTATAATATAAAAAGAAAGTCCAAAAAAATAAAAAAAAATAGATTTCCCTCAAATAATTATAATACATGTTTTTATGAGGAAATTAAAAGAGAGAAAGAAGACTCGGGGAATGAAGGGACAATGGATATAATGGAAAAATCAAATTAGCCCAAATATTCTTGAGGTGAAGAAGAATATGGGAGTATTAAAGAGGAAGAAATTAGTGATGATGAAACACTAAAAGATTTTAAATTAAGTATGGATATATTGGTATGTTTAAAGGAAAACTAGAAGATTTTGAGATAAAATAAATCATTGAAATCCATGAATGATTCATTAAGAAAAACTCTTGATGAATCAAAATCCAAATAAATTGTCGAGATTCTTGTGTAATTAAAAAAATAATAGGGGATATCAATTAAATACTTATAGTAAGGTATAATATTATTGGTATTACCATAATTAATCTAATTGAAAATAATGAAAAAGTTAAGACTCTTCAGGTGAAATTGGGGGATGCTGAAAATTCCTTGAGGTGAACTCACCTTTTGTTCCAAAATTCTATCAATGAAGTCTGTGAAAGCTCCAAAATAAAAAATAAAGTTTCTAATACTACCCAAAAAATTGGATTTTTTCCAATAGTTCTAAGAACTATCATTTTGTATACCCAATAATGGAAAATAAATGATATTAGTAGTGAGAACAAAGAAAAGAAAATTTTTACACTATATAAAAAGGTGATTACATCAACCATGAAAGTGAACAAACCCACTTCTAAATCTACTGGTGTTTCTAAAAAATATATAAGAACTATGGTTTTGGATAAGAAAAACACTTAGACTAAGCCTAATGGAAAATTAAAGCTGAATATAAAAGCTTATAATCATTAGAATATTGTAAATAAGAAACATATTTCAAATCCAAATGCTCAATAATGAATAGATTTTGAAGACTCTATCTATTAACTGAGGAGATTTTTCTTTCAAGGAATATTTAGGTGTTTTAGAGTCTACAAACACAAAGAATATGTGAACTGATATAGTTTTTTAATTCCCTAATTTAAGAGAGGCATTGAATGGAGTAGGAGTCAACTTGAAGTCCCTAGAGGCCAGATGATACAAAATCTAAATGATAAGGTATAATTTCATAATGTCGATGATTATATTAAGGAAACTTGTGGAAGGATTGATCAGAATGGACACACCTCCAAAAAGTGTCTCACAATTATACATGAGAAATTTAAGCAAAAGTACTATTACAAATCTATCAATAGGAGGAATAATTTAGAAAAAGAAATAGTAGTTTAGGTTTCTTACATGTAATGACTTGTCTTTTCAATGAAGGTAAGATTCATTTTTTTTTCTTTTTGAATACCATAATTGAAAAAAAAGGATTTATAATCAAGTTATGGTGGTTCTATGAGTGTCTGGGGCTCATTCGGAGCCTGGGGTTCCAAAATGGGGAAAATAGGCTGGGCCACACGGTTTGTCTACAATCGTGTGCCCAAGGCGCATGACCGTGCAACCTGTTACAAATGGGGGACAAAGGATTTTTTCACAGTTTGTGCATGGTTAGTCAAACTGTTCACCTAACTATAAAGATAATTCCTTCCCTATAGTCAACCATGCACGGTTGGTGTAGAGTTTGACTAACCATGCACCTAAACCGTGTGTAGCTGTATTTTGGGTGAAATGTCATTTTTACCCCCAACTTAAAATTTAATCCTTTTTATTTATTCTCCTCCCTCGAGTGGATATAACCTATAATTTTCTTCCCCTGATATCTCAATAAATCTCCTCACCCAGTTATTAAGCTAGATCCTCTTTTCGGTGTCTGAACTTCAATCCGTCAGAAGGATTGCAACCCTGGTGGTAAGACCCCTTAGTCTCTCTAATCCTATTCAAGTTTATCTCAACATCTATTTCAATATTTAGATGGAGTATCTCTCTCCCTATTTTTATGTAATTGGAAACTTTCTTATATATATTCTAACTTGCTTCAAATTTGAGGTTGATATCAAGTGAGGAGTCATCTACGACTTTATGGTCAGTGGTCACATCATTTTCCTATCAAGTTTTGTTGTTTTCATGATTATTTCATCATTCCATATACCGATATTTTCTGAACATCTTTAATATATGGATTAATTCATGTATAAATGACCCTAGTTCCTTGATTCAAATTAATTGCTTATTATTTAGTGGTTTAGAGATCACCCTTACTTACCATGGTCACCCCATGGGTGTGCCAAAGAAAATTGGCAATTTTGGCCAATTGGTCCAATTTTCCCAGAATTCAATTTAGATTTTTGCTTGGATTTTAAATTAAATAGCCCTTGAATCATGTTTATTTAACTAATTCCAATACACCTCATAGGTGTTTGGTCCTTTTACACTTGTAATTTCCCAAGTGGGCATATGCCTTGTTCCCATGACACTTTCCATTTGACCCTTTGTGCCTTATAAATGAATTTTCCATACTTAGGAAAATTGAATGAATTGGATATGTATATGATGGCTCATACATGATGGATTTCTTATTATTGAAATGAATTGAATGGTCTTGACACATTTAGTGTGGTTTAAACCGTTCCTTTCTCTTATGCTTTAAAAAATTCCTTATGTCAATTGAAATGTTTTAAATAGAATTTGATATGGATGATGACGTGCATGAGAGGTCTTTGCCTCATGAATTGAATTGTATATGTGACCATGCCTTTGATAATGTTTAAATTTAAATCCATAAGATGTTGTGCCTTATGTGTTATGTTATAAATCAATATTTCTCTTTATATCTATATGGGTTATGTGAAAAGAATTGTATGGGAGGTAATGACCCATGAAAATTTTACATATTACACACCTTTATAAAGGTTATTTGAGATGGTAAGGGGGTGATGATCTGAAAGTGTAATCACACTTCCTTTCATCAGTGTTGAGTATGCTATCTCACACTAATGCTACTATATGGGAGATGGGATTTTGAGCACCATATACCATCTCAGAGTGTTTCCATGGAATGAACACTCGCCATCCTGAGTGAAGTAGTACGACACTCTCACTCTATAGGGATGTAGGGAATGTACCCTATAGTTGGATATTTTAGGCTCATTAGAATGGTCATAGAAAAGTGAGTTATGTACCATTCCAAATAGTACTAGTACTATGGGTATATGACCATTAAGTTTCGGCACACACTTGAATCATATAGGTGGAAGCAATATATAAATAAACTATATATATATAGTGACATGATCAGACAGGCATTCCAGACACAAGATGAAGTAGGTAGACCCACCAGGTTTCCTTTAGGAACTTGAGTGGGTGGTTATTTATTTGTTCATCATTGCATTAATTTCTTGTTTTACCTACACACTCTTTAGTTATGAGCACCTACTCGAATTACACCACTACTACAAAACGGGGCAAGGGAAGCACTACCCCTTTAACAATACTAAAAAAAGAACTGATAAGGGGGGGGGGCTTTATCAGTGCTTTTTTTAGCACTGTTAAAGGGGCCCCCTTTATCAGCGCTTTTTTTAGTAGCGCTGATAAAGGGGGATTTTATCAGCGCGCATTTTCCTAGCACTGATAAATGTGTATATTTCAAAAAAAATCATAAAAAACAATATATTGATATATAAGTATATTTATATTGATATAAATATAATAAATATTTTTTAAAATATGTTTTATATCGATTTGATATGTCGTAGACCCAAAATGGACACCCTGGAGCAGAAATTGTGGTCGTTTGTAGGGATTAAGGACCTTTTCATACCTTGAAGAATATGAGAAGGTGTTACAATAGTCACCATAGTGTAGTTGTGGTCGTAATATTTGATTTGATATGTGGTTGATGCAAAACGGACACCCAGAGCAGAAGTTATAGCAAAACGGACCCCCAGAGCCAATCTTATGACCGTTCAGAAGGTTTTGGTCCTTTTTGAACCTCAAAGAATGTGAGAAGGGGTTTCAGTGATGAAAAAAGTGCGTATCTTTTTGAAAAATTTGATTTGATAAGTGTTAGATCCAAAATGGACACTTGAAGCAGAAGTTATTGTCGTTTGAAGTTTTGCAACTCTCATATCTCCTAAAAACTTAAGAAACCAGAAACTCACTAAAACAGGAATAACTTCTACTCTGGTTGTCCGTTTGAGCACCGAGACCAGTCAAATTGAATCTCGTGAAATGAGTGATGACCATGTCTAGTATAAACCATTAGAAGATTAGAGGAACTAAAGATATATCAGTTATATCACTCCAAAAAAAGTCCAACTTCAAGCGGTCATAACTTTTGCTTCGGGTGTCCTTTTGGGCTCTACCACATATCAAATCAAAGGAAGAAAAGATATCTACGCAGAAGGTTAACTAAAAAGTAGTATCAATCATGTATAGTACCCAAAAATCACAAAAAACTACCATAAGGCCTCCAAAACTCAGTTTCCATGTCTGAACCCCTGTCAAATTTTTATTAAAACGGTCATAACTTCTGATCTGTGTGTCTGTTTGGCCTCCAGAACCTGTGTTATTATAGTTCGTTTCATGAGCTTTAGTTTTACTATTTGTGGAGCTGAAATGGACACCCATAGAAGAAGTTATGTCTTTTTCAGTGACTGTGATTTGCTAGGTTTTTTGAGACCCCATTTCTAGCACTTTTGTATATACATATTAATATATAATATTTGTAAATATATATAAATAAGTATAATTATACCTACATATATACATATAATATATATCTATGTGTGTGTGTTGTATATATGTATGTATGTATGTATGTATGTATTTATTTATTTATAAAAACACACATAAGAAAACATATTTTATAAATGTATTTAAAACTAATCTTATAAATATATATTAATATACAAATAAATATACGGATAAAAAATTACAACTAAATAAATAAATAAATAAATATAAATAGATATAAATAGATATAAATATATAGATATATATATATATATATTAATATAATTAACTATATGTATATATTAATATGACTAAATATGTATGTGTATATTAATATGACTAAATATATATATATATATATATATATATTAATATACGGATACACACACACACATATATATTAATATAATTAAATATATGTATATATTAATATGACTAAATATATATATAAATAAATAGATATATTAATAAATGAAAAGCAAAGCAATATGGTGGAGTGATAAAGGCTTAGGCGCGCAGGCAAGAGGTCTCGAGTTTGAATCCTGGGGGAGGCAGGTCGCGTGTGCTGGTGTGGCGAATTACCTAGCGCTATTAAAGGTGGGTGGGGCTGGGTGGAGCTTTCCTGGGTCATGCGTGGGCTACCCTGGCGGTGGGCACTGTTAAAGGGGGGCTTCAAGCACTGTTGTAGCCCCCCAAAATTGCAAAAATATTTTTTTTATTTTTTTAAATATTTTTTCAACTTTTATCAGCACTAAAAAAAGTGATGATAAAATCCCCCTTTTATGAGGGCTAAAAAAACATTGATAAAAGGCCCCTTTTATCAGGGTTTTTTTAGCGCTGATAAAAGGGGCCTTTAACAACGCTTTTCAGAGCACTGATAAAAGGGACCCCCTTTTGTTCTCACCTCGATTAACAGTGATTTGTTTAGTGCTGTTAATCGACTTTTCTAGCGCTGATAATGACCATATTTGTAGTAGTGCACGTAGACACCGTTGTTGGTGGCCTACTGAGATTTTTATCTCACACACTACTCAAGCTGCCATGGTACCTGAGAATATTATATTTCTATAGGTACAAATAATGTCAAAGGTCCTTTTATAGGTTGTTTACATGTATCGCCAGCTGGAGCTTAGGAGCAGAGGATCGATCTTAGGCTTGAGATGCCTGTGGATCAGTTTTTTTCCCTTTGTTCTTTTTATACTATTTAATAGCATGATGAGTCTACCTATTTATTTTTTGTATCATAATTCCATGCATCCATGTATCATAAACTGCCTATGAGGATCTTGTTATATTACTAGTTGTTTAGTTTACTCAGCATTCCACTGTTATCTATTTATGTTGTCTGTTTTTTCACATTTCTGCAATTTATTTTTTTGATTGAATATATTATATTTTCATTGTTGATTGTCATTGGATGTATCCACTATGCTACTTTGACATGAGGGTACAGTATCCCCACTATACCACCCTCAAACCGTCTCTTCTAGTCAACAGCCTCTGGCATACGGGGAGGCACATTTGAGGCCATGTGAACAATCGGGCCGAGGGCATGGGTTAAGTGGAATCCGAGTCTGGGACATTACAAAGTGGTATCAGAGCAGTTCCTTTTTCGACTTACTATTTGGAAACAATATATTGGAGATTGGAAATTCTTGGGACTTAGTCATAATCCATGGTTGGGCGTCTCTAACCCATGTTTGAGGTAAAGGCAAAGTTTCCTTATTTTTAATTGTTATTGATTCTGCTATTAAATGTTGATACAATTTTACCATTCGGTGACACACATGACTTGTGATATTATTGAATTTTTGTCATTGAAATTATTATTTCCTTACTATCACCTAATAAAATGAGGGATCTGCATTAGATCATGCATCACTATAAGCACAATATGATTAATAGGACATGCATTCTTAACATGCCATGTTTGATTTCAGCATGCATTTTCCTGTACATATTGGTTTTGCCTTAATTTTATATTGAATTGTGTTTACACTTATTATAGGATTAGAAAACATAATTGATACTTAAAGTTACTTCCCTAGCCTAATAGTGTTTTCTTAAATTGGTTAAAGAAGACACCTTAAGCAATTAATTATGAAACTTTGAGTTATGGAACATTGGTCACATTAAATGGAACACGTTATGGTGTGAGTTGAATGGAATCCATGTTTTTATTTATAAGGTGTATGGGACATTGTGGATCAGAAAATGGAAAACCATCTGATTCAACCATTTTAAAGTGATTTAAATGTTTTAAAAGGAAAAATTTAAAATGTTTATGACTTTTAAATTTAGAACAACAATCTTATAATAATCTAAAACAAAACTTTAGACCTGAACCCAGCCTTAGTAGTGGGTAGTGGGTGTTTCCTTATTCTTGCGGCCTGTTGTGGCATGTTCTACTGCCTAGACCTAGCTTTTTAAGTAGGTAGAGGGGTGTGATCTTTTTTATAAGAAGGCTTAAGTACCTATCCTAGTTTCTTAAATTCAATATTCTAAATTGATTAAATAAATTTAAAGATGTTTGTTTGAGATTTTAGCATTATGATTCCATGACTTCCTCGAGTCGTGCACTCTAAAGGCAGTGAAGATCATGTTCCTGAGGTGGAAGGCCATGAGCCTCCAGTCATTCCTCCTATAGAGCCACCTAGGGATCCTATTATAGTTACTGATGTGGACACTGATGCTCGGTTCCATGAGGGATTATTTCATATGCTTCAGGGTATGCCAGGCATAGTGCGACCTTTACATGGTATGACAGAGTTGACTCACGAGTTTAAGAAGGAACATCCTTCTACCTTTTGGGGGGATGACAGACCTCATGCTACAGAGTCTTGGCTCAAGGTGATTTTGTCTATATTGAAACATATCGAGATTCCTCTAGAGAAGAGGGTCGAACTAGTATCCTATATGATATATGACCCATTTAAGAGGTGGTGGGATGTTTTCACCCAGAAAGATTAGTGACATGATGTGTTCTGGGATGATTTTCAGACCGTCTTCTATGACTACTACTTTACATAGACTATGAGGGCTAATAGAGAAAGAGAATTTATAAATCTAAAGTAGGGGGTATGTTAGTTATGGAATACTCAACCCATTTAATAGATCTGAATCAATTTTCCCCCTCTCTAGCTACTGATGATCTTATGACTACGAGGTAATTCGAGGATGGGATGGTTTACACTATCCAGTCGTAGGTCAATGTGTTCAGACTAATGACTATCTCTGAAACCAGTACCTAATCACATTGTGGAATTTGAGGGATGTTTAAGGTGCAAGTCAGGGTGGTTAGGAACCTAGAGTTTCTAGTTGATCTTCATCTCGGTAAAATTGATGCTTTGAGGTTTCATGTGGTGGTAGTAGCAGTCATACTCCTCACATAGATAGTTTTCTTATCTGTCACTAGTGAGGAAAGACAGGGCATGCTAAACCATAGTGCCCATGTGACCCATTCGAGTGAAAAGGTTGTGTCAAGATGAGTCATCTCTGTAATTTTTCAGGACTTTCCCTCCAGTGCCTAGAGAATAGGGATCTTCACCTACTCCTCAACCAAGAGCAGGGTCAACAAGATCACGAGAGACAGGTAGCTAGAATACCACCGATCCATCGAGATGAGGTAGTGGTTAAAGTAGAGGTAGTAAGACTTATGATTATCAGTTCCAACAGAGCGGGATTTATTAGGGAAGTTAGGTAGTGACTCGGGGCCACAATAAATGCCAGTTACATGCAGTCCAGCCTACACCACATGAGTAAAGCACTGATCCTTCTTCTATATGAGGTAATATTATAGTTGTCTCCACTTGAGTGTCTTCTTTGTTTGATATAGGCGTGTATTTCTCATTTATATCCAAGGCAATCACTTAGAGTTTGGGTCTCAATATTGAGTACTATCACGGCGTTATGATGTTGATACATTGTTAAGTATCCGTTCAGAGGGTGTTCACCATTTTCAGAATTTTCCCCTTGAGATAGGTGGTTACCTACTTGTACGGAATCTATACGTATTCAATATGATAGGCTTCGATGTGATCATCAAGATGTACTAGTTAGTTCCCTACAGATTCTATATTGTCTGCTATCATTAGAGGGTGATATTTACATCACTAGGGGTGGTAAGAACGTGTATAAGGGAGAATGGGATGGCAATGCTACATGTGTTGGACCCGAGAAATAGATACTGGGTAATGTGACAATGCAGATTTACAATCTTTTTTGACAACTAGGGGTTATAACCTTCTGTCTTTCCTTCTGTAGTATAGCATTTCAAAGATGTCTTTCCAGACTACTTATCTAGTCTACCAACAATGTGAGAGGTAGAGTTTACTATTGATCTTGTGCCAAGAGCAACACCAGTGACCATTCCTCCTTATAGGATGGCACCAAAGGAGATTATAGAGCTCAATAGATAATTGGAATATCTGGAGGATAAAGGATTTATTTTCCCCAATAATTCTCCTTGGGGTTCACCGGTCCTTTTTCCAGGGAGGATTATACCCTCATGATCTATGTGGATTACCACTGTTTGAATCATCTCACTGTAAAGAATCAATATCCACTACCTAGAATATATGACTTCATTGATCAACTCTGAGTAATTAAGGTGTTTTCAAAGATAGATATAAGTTTGGGCTATCATCAAGAGCGTTTCGGGACTTCAAACATACCACTCGCAACTTTCAGGAGTAGTTATGGTTTATAAGAGTACATGGTTTTTCCATTCGGACTAAAAAATTCACCTACTATCTTCAAGGATCTAAGGAAAAAGATTTTCCACCCATACCTGGATTCATTTATGGTAGTATTTGTTGATGATATATTGGTGTATTCATGCTCCAATCAAATCCATTAAACCCATCTTTATATCATTCTAAATACACTGAGAGAGCATCAGATCTATTCTAAGATTAGTAAATGAAACTTCTGTAATCATAAAGTCCACTTTTTTGGTCACATTATCTCTAAATCAAGAGTTTTAGTAGACTTAGAGAAAGTGATAGGTGTAGTTTCTTGGGAGCATCCCAATAATGTCTTTTACTGACTGACTGAATAGCCTGAAGGCCGAAATTTTTATTGATTTTTGGATAATCCCCCTTTTAAGGGTAAAGGGGGAACCAGACATGACTTCAAGTCTTATAGAAAAAAACAATGTCCGAAAATGCTGCAATCATCTCAAAAAAAACTCCACAGAGATACCCCTCCCTAGAATCAAAGTCCATATGGTGGCTCTAACTGTGCATGACTGCTCAGAAAACTGTCCCATAAAAAAATGCACGGGCCTAGTACCGATGGCTATGCCATACCCTCTAAATCTTCCAAATCCGAGTAGCCATGAGAGGTGATGATGACCTGATCTAAATCCACATCTGAAGAAAATTATGGAAGAAAGTCTGAGACAATCCAACAATAATCAAACATGCCACAAACAGGATTCCGCACAGTCAAAAGATTCATCAAATCAAGAAACTTTCATGAGTCATTTGAAATTCCACTAAAGACAATAATGCGGATTAACCCCACTGCTCCACTTCATTCCCACCACCACCATAGCTACAGAAGCCCACAGGGAGATTGGGATAAGGTCAGCAGGAGAGAACCATCAATGCCATCAGACCTTAACACCACCACAACACTACCTGCAAAACCAAAAATAGAGATCAAGATCCCCCTCTTGTCACTCTAGAGCTGACACCAGGATCCAAGCCATCCTATGCAGTCGTCGATTCTGATTGTGCTCCGGGGAATACAAATCCTAAACCACAGGTGGAGGTGATCTGAGATCCGGAACCGAAACAAGACCGTGGGAACCTTTGTATGCCGATGCAAATTGTATCCGATGAGGAAGAAAACAATGCCACATGCCTAAGATGAGTCGATCCAGGACACCACCATCAAGGAATCTGCCGACATAAAAGAGATCCAGATAGAACAAAGCAAGAATCACACACAGAGATGAGCTGACATCGGGGCCAAGACCACTTTGAAAGCCGAAAATGAAGCAGCGCTGCATGTGAAGCCGAGACGAGGACCAAACTGAGACCTGATGAACCCTCACATTCCAACGCCAATTGAGATCCAAGGAGGATGATGGCAGCCACTGAGCAACTATGAGCCGCTCTGAAGGAGGAGAGGCGACGGACCAAGCAGAAACCCTAGCACCACGGGCTGAGAGAAAAGCTGCTGCTCAGAGGCCCTTCCAATTTTTCATCTTTGATATTCAAAGTTTCTTTGAGATTTATAGATATTACAGACAATTAATCTAGGATTTCTCATGACTTTCAGTTCCACTTAAGGGATTGATAAATAAGGGTTAAAAATTCCTATGGTCATAAGCTTTTGAATAATCATTTCAATAATTGAACGGCAGACTCACTTCAAAACAGATACTGATTCTTCCAGAGCCAGAAATGGCTTACACTATATACTATGACACACCAGGTATTAGAATTGGATTTTTTCTAATGCAGTATGAGCGATTTTTTGAATACAGGTCTCGTTAGTTGAGGCCTCATGAGCGTAATTACCCAACAAAGAACCTAGATATTGCTGTTGTTTTTCATTCCTTACACTACTAGAGAAACTATTTACTTAGAGAGTGTTTTGTGGTATACAATGATCACAAAATCCTTGAGTTCATATCCACACAGTGGGATTTGAATCTCAGAAAACACAGGTGTTTTTGAGTACCTACATTCATTTGATTTTGAGCTTACCTACACTCCAAGAAAAGATAATTTAGTGGCCGATTCTCTGAGCTAGAAGACTCAGAAATAGGTCATTCAAGAATCTTGTGATGAATGGAAGCTTATGGACTTATTCTTAGAGATGAATGTTGAGGTTTAGGATAACCATGGTCAAAATATTCTCTCATCCATAGTAGTGATATCTAGCCTTCTGTAATGGGTAATAATGATACACCCATATGATCCTGAAGGACTTGTAATACAAGAAAGTGTCTCTAATGATGATACATCTTCTAGTCAAAATGTGGATGGGGATGATACTCTATTGTTTTGTGGGCATGTATGGGTCCTAGAATACATTATAGAGGAGTTGATGTGGTAATTCCATGCCTTAACATGGGTGGTTCACCCTGGTGTTACCAAAATGTATTGAGATCTACAACACAAATACCGGTGGCCTAGTATGAAACAAGAGATTATTGGATTCATCACTCTATGTTCCACCTGTTAGTAGGTGAAGGTAGAACATTAACATCTAGTAGGGATTCTATTGACATTATCTACTCCTAATTAAAAATGGGATGATGTTTCAATAGTCTTTGTGACTGGTCTACCCAGATCACCTTGAGGAAACAACATAGTAAGAGTTGGCATAGATCACCTGACAAAGGTCACACACTTCTTACCTATGTGAGATACCTTCATGGTAGATGATCTAGGAAGGCTATATGTAAAGAGATAGTACATCTTCATGGATCTCCTTGTTCTATCATTTTTGATAGAGAAAATCATTTTATGTCACAGTTCAAGAAGGTGTTATAGAAGGCCTTGGGTATGCAAGTACTTTTGAGGACAACCTATCACATGCATACCAATAGATAGACGGAGCATACAATTTAGGTTATATATGACATGATATGTGCATGTTCCCTTGACTTTGGAGGTTCTTATGAGAAACACATTCTCCTCATTGAGTTTACTTATAATAACATATTTCAGGCTACCATCGAGATGGATCCCTACGAAGCCTTATAAAGTAGGATTTTTTTGCTCACATTTGTATTGGCTAGAGGTAGGGGAAGCAGTTGTTCTTAGACCACACCTCATCCAGGGGACTATAGAGTAGGTCCAGCTAATTAGAATGCACATGTTGAAAAATTAGTCCAGACAACAGTCTTATGAAAAATATGTCGACTACCTCTTAAGTTCGAGGTTGGAGACCGAGTTTTCTTGTGACTCTTGATCAGGTTTGGGAATAGGCATATCTATAAGTAAGGTAGTCTCTCCTCGAGGTTCATTGGACCCTTTGAGGTTTTAAAGCAAATCAGTCCAGTGGATTACCAGTTGGAACTTTCTCAGAGATATTGATCCATGCTTGAAGTTTTTCATGTATCTCAGCTTCGCTGATACTATCCAGACCCATCACACGTCTTTCATCCTAAGGAGGTCAAATTGGATATGGATGCTTCCTTCAAGGAGTATCCAGTTCATATTATTGATCGGAGTGTGAAGAAACTCTGATGTAGGTTCATCTCTCTTTTATAGGTTCTATGGAAGCACAGATGGGTACAAGACGAGACTTGGGAGTAGGAAGCTGATATATAATCTTAGTGGCCAAAACTCTTTGTTAACATTAACTCTATACCCTTATAAGGTCAACAAGGGGATGAGTTTTTATTAGTAGAAAAGTTTGTAACGACCTATATTTTAAATGATGGTATGGACTATTTGTTTTTATTTTTTAATACCTTAAATGGACCAAATAATGATGTCTAATCAAGTCACATAGGTACCGGGAGCATTTGGGGCTCGTTCGGATCCCAGAGTTTTGAAATTGGGAAAAACAATCTGGGCTGCATGGTTTGTTTGAAACCATGGGACCCAGGGCGCAGAGTCGTGCAACCTGTTGTAGATGGTGGGAAAAGACCTTTTTCATAGTTTTCACATGGTTAGTCAAAACTTGTTCTTAACACTGCAGATCAACCATTCCCTACAATAAACCATGCTTGGTTGGTGCATAGTTTGATTAATTATGTGCCTAAACTGTGCACAATGGTATTTTGGGTGAAATTTCATTTCCCCCCCCAACTTAAACTTAAAACATTTTTCTTTCTTATCCTACCTCTAGTGGATAATACCTATCATTTTCCTCCCTTGATAACTCAATAACCCTCCTCACCTAGGCATCGTGCTAGATCCTCAATCCGACGTCCGATCTTCAATTTTTTGGAAGCATTGGAACCCTTGAGGAAATATTCTATAATATATCTAATCCTATTCAAGTTTATCTCAAAATCTATTATGCTATTTAGATGTAGGATATTTCACCCTATTTTTAGGGTTTTGGACTATTTCTCAGATCTCTTCCATCCTAATTCTAATCTCAGGTCGATATCAAGTGAGGTGTCATCTACAACCTTAAGGTAGGTGTTCACATCATTTTCTTGTCATGTTTTGGTGTTTTCATGATTATGTCATCATTCCATATGCTAAACTTTGCTAAGAATATTTATGATGTTAATTCCATCATGTATAAATGATCCCAATGCCTTGATATAAGTGAATTGGTTCTTGTTTAGTGGTTTAGATATCACACTTACTTACCATAGACACCCCATGGGCGTACCAAGGCAAATCGTCCATTTTGGCCAATTTGTCCAATTTTCCCAAAATTCAATTTAGCTTTTGGATTGACTTTTAAATGAAATGTTCCTTGAATCACGTTTATTTAATTTATTCTAATACACCTAATAGATGTTTGGACATTTTATACTTGGAATTTCCTAAGTGGGCATATGCCTTGTTTCCATGACACTTTCCATTTGACCCTTTGTGCCTTATAAATGAATTTTCCATGATTAAGAAAATTGAATGGGTTGGATATGTATATGATGGATCATACATGATGGATTTCTTATCCTTGAAATTAATGGTCTTGAAATATTTAGGATGGTTTAAACCATTCCTTTTTCTTATGTTATATAAAATTCCTTATGTCAATTGAAATGTTTTAAATAGAATTAGATATGGATAATGACATGCATGAGAGGTCTTTTAATAATGAATTGAATTGTATATATGACCATTACTTTGATCATGTTTAAATTTAAATCCCTAATATGTTGTTCCTTATGTGTTATGCTGTAAATAAATATGCCTCTTTATATCTATATGGGCTACGTGAAATGAATTGGATGGGAGTTAATTTCCCATCCAACTTACACATATTACACACATTTAAAATGTTTATTTGAGATGGCAAGGGAGTGATGAGTTGGAAGGGAAATCACACTCCCTTTCATCGGTGTTCATTATGGAATATCACACCAGTACTAATATATGAACGTTGGAATTTTGAGTGCCACGTACCATCTCAGAGTGTTGTCATGGCTTGCACACTCTTTATCACAAGTGAAGTAGCATGAAACTCTCACTCTATAGGGATGTAAGGCATCTACCCTATCACTATAAATTTTAGGCTTGATAGACTAGTCATTGAAAAGTGAGTCATGTTCCAATACATCCAGTACTATTATTCCATATATATGACCATTAGTTGTCGAAACACACTTGGTTCATATATGTTGATGTAATATATAACTAAAATATAAATAAATATATATAAATATATATATATATATATATATATATATATATAGTGACATGATCAGAAAGGAATTATAGACAGGAGATGAAGTAGGTAGACCCACCAGGTGTCCTTTAGGAACCTGAGTGGGTGGTTATTTATTTACTCAGAATTTCATTACTTTCTTGCTTCACATGAACACCATTTAGTTATGATCCCCTAATCAGATTATACGTAGACACCATTGGTGGTGGAATACTGAGATTCTTATCTCATACCCTAATCAGACCACATTTTCTACCTATTAATGTTGTATTTTTATAGGTATGAATAAGAGAAAAGGTCCTTCAATAGGTTGGTGACATGTATCACTAGCTGAATCTTAGGAGCAAAGGATCGGGATTAGGCTCGAGAAGCTCATGGAGAAGTTTTTGTCCCTTTGTTATTTTTGTACTATTGTATAGAATGTTGTGTCTACCTATTTAATTTTTGTATTAGCATGCCATGGATCCATGTATCAGACACTGCCTATAAGGCTCTTATTATATTATCAGTTGTTCCATTTTCCTAGCCTTCCACTATTATCTGTTTATACTATCTATCTATTCACATTTCCACATTATATTTATTTGATTGGATATATTATGATTCGACTATTGATTGTTATTGGAAGTATCCATTGTGCTACTATGACATGGGGGTATAGTCTCACCATCGTACCAACCTTACACCCTCGTTTCTAGTTGGAAGACTCTGGAATACAAGGAGGCACCCTTGAGTCCATGTGACCAATTGGGCCCGGGGCATGGGTTAAGTGGAATCCAGGTCCAAGATATTACATTATAAAGTTGTAAGAAGAGAAAAAACTTAGATACTTGATAGTGGTTGATATTAACACATGATTGGTAAAAGAAATTTGTTGAATGACATCTAAATGTATGATTAAATTATTTTTACTTTTAGTGAAGTTGGATTACTCAATGTGAAAGGTGTTGGATTCCCTAAGATTGATATGAAAAAATCCAGTGACATTTTCTTTCTTTATGAGTTGAAACACAATCTATTGATTATTTATTATCTTTTTGATAATTGGAATGAGTTGATATTTTGAAAGGATAGAGATGTCAATAATAAATTTAAGGATGGCACAATATTAATGAAGGAGAAGAAAACAAGCAACAAGCTATTTCATATTTCTATTAATCAATTTATTTTATACATGAGCATGAAGAAGAAAAATAAATTATATAATAAGAGACCTAGATATTTACAAAAGAATAATATACCTAATTATTTCAAACATGAAGCTATGAGGAATCTACTAAATCTACATCATTAAAGGTCCAACACTATTGATACATTTTATAAAGGAAAAATAGTGAATAAGAACGAAAATCTAGTGGATATCAAGATAAAAAAACCTCTTTATTTGGTGTAATTTGATGTGTGAGAACCAATGATCTTGAAGTTAACCAATGAAGATAAGTATTTGAGGAATTTAGTTGATGATTTAACTCATATTAATTATAAATATTTTATGTTAAGTAAATCATAATCTCTTCAGAGAATCAAACTTTTTCAAAGAATTTATGAGAATTAACTAGGATGTGATATCAAAATATTTCAGTCCAAGAATGGATCTGAATACTAAAATGAATACATTGGGGGAATGTATTGAGAATAATATTATAAAAAATGAATATAGAACTCTATACACACCCTAAAAAATTAAGTAACTGAGTAGAATAATATAAGTTTGGTGGATATGTGGAGACCCATGTTGTTGGACAATATAACTTTGAAGTTGTTTTAGAGACATGAACCGACTATGAATATCTACATTATCAACTAGTTCCCACTTTGATTGGATTAAATCAACCTGAATTATGAGTTATGTGAAACATCACAACCACTATGAGGTATTAATTCAATACATTTTATTCCAAACCACATGTATTTTGGTCTCTTTTTAGTATTGGAGGGTTCATAAGGGATCCAGACTCATGTTTCAATGAAACATGCCCATGGTGGCGGAATCTGCTTAAGAGAATATTCTCCATCAAAACATTGATGCAAAGCCACTAGAGTTATAGTGGACCTTGCAGTGGCCATGTGTCACTGTATAACCCACTGAAGAGTTGGTGGGACACAAAGGGGATTTTAAAAAAAAATTAATTAATTGTTTTAAAATTAGTTAAAATGTGTTAAAATGGGTTGTTCTTTACCATTTGTGACTACCATGAGTGGATTCCCCACCCTCTCCACATTTCTCAAGTCTCCCCCTTCTAAGGTCGATTCTTTATCATATTTTATAATATTGAATATTTGTTTATCGTAGGGGGCTCCTATGAGTAATTCAACCAATCCTATTACATTTTTATGGTTTTCTCTTAAACTCTAAATGTAAATCCTCATCTGATCCCTAATTTGAGGATTTTTCTTAGGTTATTTGATTTACACAATTTGAGGTCTAATCAATCAAGGATATTTGATGATTGGGATGCTAATAGTCCCAGATCAGTGGTCCCTTACTTTCCTGATGGTTTTTACTTGGTTAAAATGTGTCATATGAAATGCAAGAAACATTGATTTGTTGTGCATGCCTTAAAATTTAATTAAATTTAATTATTTAAATTCATTGGGTGTGATTGGAACTTTAAAGGTTATGAGTGGTTGCGAGAGGTGGGTTTTGACACCGATGGTCACCGATGAACATCCTTCATGTGAATTGAACTATGGGACCATGAAATTGGACCCAAAATGCTTGTTAAAGATCGAGAACCAACTCTAGACATCCAGTGTAGTGTCCTAGTGTGATCTTTAGTGATTTTTTTCTTGTGTGTGAGATATCCTAATGATGATTTAGCCTTATATTACATATTTGAGATGGTTGATGGAATTGAGAACATGACCCAATTCTTGAGTTTGTAATATATTTCTCAATTTGGTTGTTTATATTTTTATTCATCATTCAATTTAATTATTTGATTAAAATTCTTATGTATCATTCACTTTTATTATATGGATTTTAATATATTGATCACTTGAGATATTAAAGTTTTATACATCATTCGCTCAAATGGGATGACAATTGAAGCATAATTCCCCAAATTTTATGGCTGGTCATATATCGATCATAACTTTGTTGGGATTAAGTGGCACATCATCCACCTATGTTAAATTAGTGGTATATAATCTTCCAGGTCACTTGAGGAGTTGATTAATCATTCACTGTGTGAAGTTGAAATTAGTGGTATATATATCACTTGAGTTTTCATACTAGTGGAGCATAATATATATATTAGACAAGTCTTGGTGGTGCCTCATCCATATGGGGACCCATTCTGGTGGTAAACCGTCCACTTAAAATCCAATACTGGAGGTTTATTGGCTATAAATGATGTGACATAGATGGTATATATTCCACCCATAAGATTTTATTAATAGTGCATCATCCACATATGTAAATAATGTAGATATTTTATCATACACATATAGATTTTTCCCAGTAGTTCATTGTCTGCATGGGGACTTAAGATGGAGGTATGTCATCCACATTAAGAGTGATATAAGTGGTATATTCTCCACCTATATGATATGTTTTTGTGGTACCTGAAAGGAATTGTTGCGGGCTCCCTCAAATGATTAGTGGCTTTTGGGGTACTTAGGTATAACAGAGTGGCTGACCAAGGTCGTTTCTCAAAGGAGGAAGTAAATTAAAAAAACTTATTAAAGGTATTATAAAAATAAAATAGAATAGAATTAAAACACTACTTGAAATTATAGGGGTTTTTTATCATTTATAAAACTTGAAGAAGTTTTTTGGAAGAAGATTGCATTTTTTTGTTTTTTGTTTTGAAATAAATTTTGATAAAAAAGATGCAACAAAAAGATGTTTTTTTTAAATATTTTAAAAGGTATAATCGATCTAACTATATCTCTTCATTTACTTATTAATAATTATCATTTAAGTAAATATCCACTTAATTATGATAACCTAATTTTTTAACCCTCAAACCCTATGAGAGTTAACTTAACCACAAAGATGAAATTAGTTAAACCCTAGGCTAGCTTCGGAACACGCAATCACAACACCCTACTTTTATTGTTGTTCTAAAGTTAGATTATGGTTAGTGGTTAATTAGAGAACATATAAATTATCTAAATGAGGATGAATTGTGTTTAGGGATTATATTTTAACTCTACAAATTTATCCCGTGTGGTCTTGTATTACCGATTAAGATCACGCTCTCACAATTTACACAAAATCTTGACCTCGCGTGTTTTTGTGTTAATTGTTCAATTTATTGCTTAGTTTCTTATAATTTAAAAACACAATTCATGAATAATATTAAGTGAATTATAGTATCTCAATGATTCAAAATAATTAAATGAATAGGGTAGAAGATAGATCGATCACTAAGAAAACTACTCTTCCATGGGCGGTGTGGTCATCGTGGAGACGCTTTGCATGAGCAAAGGATTGAAAAGGTAGAACCCAATATCGTCTCCACTATTTATTCCAAAAAAAATTATAAATATTAATAGAATAATAAAAGGGAATAACACATAAGATTAATTGAATAAAAATTCAAGATACAAACATGAAAGAAAAGAAATACAAAGAGGAGGTGGGAGAGGAGAGCCTTTTTGGAAGAGAGGTTTGCACAAAGGCTTACTTATTCCAAGATTTGTGAGGGTATCCCAAGAGAAAACCTTTCTAAAAAACCTTCCCAAAGCCTCTACCAAACCTCCCAAATAGTGAAAACCCCCTTTAAATAGAGTTTTTGAGGGCTAGGGTTACATAACTTTTTTAAGTGTGAAATGAAAACTCGGCCAAATATTTTATTCCAAGTTTTACCGCATAGTTGACCTCTAAAAAGCGTGAATTGGACGACCTTATAGGAGGATTATTTGTTCTTAATTATGTTCCAGAGCTTCCCTCAAAATTTGGGCTCAACCCAAGTTTGTATGAAGAATATACAACCAAAATAGTGAAGTGGTGTCCAATCTAGATGGTTCTATACACCTTTGTCTTCATGGCCCATTTACTCCAATAAAATGGATGATCCAGCTCCCATGTCCTAAATAGAATTTGTATCCCATTAATTCATGGACATATTTTAAAAATATTAATTCAAAATATTTTACATAACAATATTTATGCCCGAAATACCAATGTGAATTTTAAAAGGGTAAAACTGGATTTTTCATCAAATTTGAAAATGAATGATCTAATCCCAAATATTTAATAATTAATCATATTTAGCATAATGTGATGAAATAATATCATTTATTATCAAAAAAATATTCAATAAAATTTTGTTTTATCAACTCCCTCGCATTTACCCTTTTTCACTCCTAGGAAAAACTTCATATCAAGTAAACATCAATATCAAATCAAAACAAATTTTAAAACACATGTCCTTGAGATCCAAAAATTCCACACCAAGAAAAAAAAGATATCATGCCTCATAAAAAACGATTATTTCAAGTTCTCCATTTATATAATTCAATATATTTCTACTTCAATTATCCTTTCATGCATAAAACACTTACCTCAATTTAATTTTCTCTTATCACATAAATGTCAATTTTTAGCAATGTCTTTCTCATCCAAACTCATACATGGGTCACCATAGGCTTGATAAATTCCTACATCACCACCCGATGTGATTCAAGGACATATATTTATCATGAGGACTTTTTAGGGTTGTTCTGTGGCTTTCAGTTGGTAGGATTAAGATGTGAAAAATTCTGAGGCTAAATGATGAGGACTTGACTCTTTTTGAAGCAAAATTGTATTAATCTAATTTTCACTTTAATATGGTCTCCTCCTCAATCCCCATAGAATCGATTCATGTTCATAATCATGAAAAATAAAGGAATATGAATACCATTCAACATTTCAGCAGTAAAAATTTCAATCTTCTCAAACATGATTTTCTTGAAAGCTCTAGATAGGCACAACTTTCTCTGTCTATTAGAAGATCCAAAAAGGCACAAATTCACTTTTCATGAAAGATCTAAAAAAAGAACAACTTTTAATATGATGATTTTCTTCATCAGTAAACACATCTCTTCAGAATTTAATTTTCCACCCAAATTATCATAGAATGTAGTATTACAACACAAGACAAATTCCCCCACACTTAAGTTCAACTAGATTATGAAATTTCACTTCAAGAGTTGGTTGGATAAGGAAAATTGGATTGTAATGTGGCCAACCTAACAAGCTGTTCATGGATTCTAATTGATATAAGGATTAAATGTTCAAGGTAGGCCAAAAAAATATTCTTGAAATAGGGGCTTTAATAATAAACAAATGCCTCAATCATTTAAACATAAGTACCTCAAACCCTCAAGTTTTGACAAGAATAAATCAAATTCTAGTTAAATAAAGCATGGTTTGGTTCTCTCAAGAAGTGAGGTAAATGTAAATAATATGAAAATAATGGTTCATAATCCTCACAAGAAAGTGATTTCAAATATAAAGACAGTGAGATGTGTCATGGGATTCAAAATTCAGTGTACTTTTCATGAAATTACTAAATATTTGAACTTGACACAAAGTCATTTTCAGCATTCATTTAATCTCAATTTCAAGGGATAACTTGTTTCACTTATTGACATGGATTTAAAAATGGTGATGAGAATCATTTCAGCTCAAAAGTTTCAAAAACACAAAAAAATTGAAAAATAAACACACAAAATTTGAAAAACACACTATTTTTTTTAAACAGGAAAATAATTGAAATTACTAAAATAAAAGGTTCCCTCCACCACACTTAAAATATTTCATTGTAATCAATGTGAACCCATGAGATGATATATGTACATTAATTGTATAATTTTAAATAGGATAAAGAATAAAAAATTTAAAGGGTTAGGAACAGCCTGATATGCTCAAGTGATGATGGGGTTATGCAGTGTGATAAAATCCACTGCATCAGTAGGAAGTCCCTCAATGTATCTATTAAAAAGTTTCCCATTGACTATAAAGATCCTTCTTGTGTCCTCTTGTGCGATCTCCACTATACCATAAGGAAAAAAATTAGTCACAACATAAGGAACTAACCACCTAGAACGAAACTTACTTGGAATCATCTTCAGTCGTGAACTGTAGAGAAAGACTTTCTCTCCAACATGAAACTCCCTTTGCTGGATCATTTTGTCATGAGCTACTTTGGATCATTCCTTATAGAGCCCTGGTTCTCATATGAATACAATAGAATCTCCTCAAGCTCTTGAATTTGTAGCTTCCTTTGGATTCCAGCTTGGGCCAAATCCATGTTGCATTTCTTTATAGCCCAATAAGCACGATGCTCAACTTCCATGGGGAGATTACTAGCCTTCCCAAATACAATCCTAAATAGGGACATACCAATGGGTGTCTTGTATGCTGTCCTATATGCCCATAGATCATCATCCAAGTGCTTTCTATAATCCCTCCTATTTGGCTGCACAGTTTTCTCCAAAACCTGTTTCAACTCATGATTTGAAACCTCATCCTGGCTATTTGTTTGGGGGTGGTATGGTGTTGATGTTTTGCATGTCACCCCATAATTCCGAAGGAGGGAAGCCAAATTATGATTGCATAAGTGTGTCCCTTGGTCACTAATGATGGCCTTCAGTACTCTGAACTTTCCAAAAAACTATTCTTTGATAAAGTCTACAACAACATGAGAATCATTAGTCCTGGTGGCTTTAGCCTCCACCCATTTACTCACATAATCAACAAAAATAAAAATATACAAAAAAAAATGAACTAGGAAAAGGACCCATAAAATCAATGCCCTATACATCAAAAATCTAACAGAATAGTATGGTTTGTTGGGGCATCTCATGTATCCTAGAAATGTTCCCAGTGTGTTGGAAATGAGAGCATGACTTAAAAAACGCATGGGAATCATGGAACAAGCTAGGGCAATATAATTCAGAGTCCAAAACTTTCCTAGCTATCTGTTGGGGTCTAAAGTGTCCACCACAAGAAAGTGTATGACAAAAATGTAAAATTGACTCAAACTCATGATCAGGAACACACCTCTTAATAACTTGGTCACTAAACATGCGCCATAAGTATGGATAATCCTAAACATAAAATATTGACTCACTCTTTAATTTTTGAACTTGATGTTTCTTTAAATTTTCATGGATTTTAGAGGAAAAAGGTAGTTAACTAAATCTACATACCAAGGATGCCTACCTGAGATGGAATAAAGATGCTCATCGGGGAAAGTGTCCTGAAGTGGTACCTGGTCCAAGGTGTCATCCTCTAGTGTGTGAGTAAGCCTACTCATGTGGTCCGCCACCAAGTTTTATGACCCCTTTTTGTCCTTTATCTCAATGTAAAATTCTTGAAGAAGAAGCATCCATCAGATTAGCCTGGGCTTTACGTCTGGCTTCTTCAAGAGGTACCCCAGAGCTGCTTGGTTAGAAAAAAAACTACTTTAGAGTCCAATAAATATGAACAGAATTTATCTAAAGTGAATATAAAAACAAGAAAATCTTTTTTCATGGTTTTGTAGTTTGATTGGGATGAATCCAATGTCCTCGATGCATAGACAATCACATGTGAACATCCCTCCACCCTCTGAGATAGGACAACTCCAACTGCAAAGTTAGAGGCATCACACATAAGCTCAAAATAAATCTCCCACCATGGGGGCTGTATGATAGGTGGAGTGGTAAGACATTGTTTTAGCTCATCAAATGAAGTCCTGAAAGAATCATCAAACACAAAATCAGAATCCTTTTGAAGTAATCATGATATAGGAAGAGCAATCTTACTAAAATATTTGATGAAGTGGAAATAAAATTTTGCATTCCCTAGGAAATATCTAACATCACGCACACATGAAGGATATGGTAGGGATAAAATGATATCTACCTTAGATCTATCGACCTCTATACCATGTTTTGACACTACATGCCCTAATACAATGCCATGCTCTACCATGAAATGAAACTTTTCAAAGTTCAAGACCAGATTTTTCTTAATACAACGATTCAACACCTTTACCAAAATAGAGATACAATCATAAAATAAATACCCATACATTGTAAAATCATCCATAAATACCTCCATGAAGGTCTCAATAAAATCATAAAAAATAGTCACCATGTATCTCTGGAAGGTACCTGGGGCGTTGTAAAGTCCAAATGGCATCCTTTGGTAGGAAAATGTACCGAATGGACAAGTGAATGTTGTCTTCTCCTGATACTCCGGAGCTATAGGAACCTAAAAATATCCAGAAAATACATCCAAGAAACAATAGTGTGTCTTCCCATCTAGTCTCTCAAGCATCTGATCAATAAATGGGAGGGGGAAATGGTCTTTGCGAGTGGACTAGTTTAGTTTCCTATAATCAATACACACATGCCAACTGTTTTGTACCCTCATCGAAACTAACTCCTCTTTATCATTTTTTACAACCGTAACACCACTTTTTTAGGCACAACCTAAATAGGACTCACCCATTGGGAATCTAAAATGGGATAGATTATACCTTCCTCGAGAAAATTTTCAACCTCTTTTTTCACAACCTCCAAAAGTGTTGAATTGAGTCTCCTTTGTGGATGCCTAACCAGTTTAGCCCCATCCTCCAAAAGAACCCTATGCATGAAAATAGAGGGGATAATACCTGATATGTCAGCCAAAGTCTACCCAATTGACCTGATGTTCTCCCTCAAAAGATTCAAAAGTTTTTCTTCATGTTCAAAATGGAGATTGTTAGCAATGAAAATAGGTAATTTCTCACCACTTAACAAGTATGAGTATTTGAGATTTTTTGGCAATGGCTTGAGTTCCAGTGTAGGGGGTGGTGTATGGATGGAGACATAGAAGGAACTGAAATATGTGCACAAAGATCAGTATCAGAATATACGTCATCAAAATCAGAGAATAAATCATGAAATCTATCAGCATACTAAACAACAATGTCATAATTAGTGTTCACGTGATCAAAATCAGAATATGATTCCATTTCAAAATCAAATCTAAGAGAGTCTTGTGCATTAGAAATAATTGTGGAAGTACTCTTAGAAATCAAACTAGAACCAATAATCATAATCTCCCTAAGCATAGTATAATAAAATTCCATGGGGTTTTTATTTGGTGGTTCAAAATGGGAGATAAAAAATGCAGAATGATCCTTTGAGGGGTACTTCATGGAATCCATAACATTAAATATCACAACTTCATCCCCAAATTCCATGGAATGTGTACCATCATTGACATTTATGATAGTTTTTTTCAGTTTTAAGGAAGGGTCTACCTAAGATAATGGGAGCATGAGAACTTACCTGATCATCCTCCATGTTAAGAACATAAAAATATGCTGGAAAGATCATGTCTTTTACCTGAACAAGTACATCCTCAAGGACTCCCAATGGATATTTTGTAGCTCTATTCACCAACTGTGCCACTACTCTCATCGGTTTCAGCTCGCCAACCTACAAAGAAGAGAATACAGAGTGAGGCATCACATTTATGGAAGCTCCCAAATCACAAAGTGCTTCATAAAAGTGAAACTCCCCTATGGTGCATGGGATGGTGAATGTCCCTGGATCCTTGCACCTTTTGGAATTACTAGAGTTGGTGTAATGAGTGCTGACACATTCCTTCTAAGACTGATCCTCTTATTTCACTTAATCCCTCTTCTATTGGTATAAAGTTATTTTAAGAATTTGGTATACCTTGGTATTTGTTTAATGGATTCAAGTAAAGGTATGTTTATCACGACATGCTTAAATGTGTCCAAAACTTCTTTTTTGCATCTCCTCCTCAGCCATATTCTTGGTTCGTACAAACCTGTTTGGAAATGGAAGGGGTTTAGGAGGAACATCATCAATCTTTTTATTACCTTTTTCTTTCTCCATGGATTTCTCATCAGTTGTTGTGGAATGAGGATTCTCTAGATTTTAGGTGAATCCCAGTGGAATGGTAGGTACAGATGTATCATTCATTTGCTTCCCACTTCTCAATGTGATGTAACTAACATTCCACTTGGGATTTTGAGTAGGTTGGGATGGTAGATTTCTAGAATTCTTACTTACCAGTTTATGGAGGGTAGTGGCAATCTGGCTCATTTGAGTCTTCAAATCCCTTAGCTCCAAACCTTAACTCTTCAGCTCATTCTGTTGATTAAGAACAATTTCCTTCAAAAGGTCATCATTGTTAGAATCTACCTTGGGTGGGGGATTCTTTTGTTTCTATCTTGTTGATTCTTAGGCTTAAAACTTACTTTGGGGTTGTTGGAAACCCTGCTAGTAAGGCGGAGGCTGGTAGAAGTTTTGTTGAAAAGGGGGCCTTTGTTGTTGTCCAGAGCCATACCTCATGTCTGATTGATCATTACACCATTGGATGTATGTTGGAGCAAATGAATCAAAATTATTTTGGGGGTATGTCTGTTGTTGCTGCTGATATGGTCTCCCTGGGAATATTGCTACACAATCCTCTGTCTCTTGTAGTTGTGGGCAACAATTAGTTGGGTGGCTTGTCTCAGTGCAAATGCTACAAGGCCTTGAAGGAGGGGGTTGGGATGTCTTTTGTACAAAATCAATCTGCCTGACCATAGTTTTCAATTCTTCTAACTTGGTATCAATCAAATGACTCTCAAGATAAGAAGGACTTACTTGATGTACTCCCCTGACATGTGGTGTACCTCGATCGCCAAATTGTTGGGAGTTTTGTGCCATTTTGTTGATCAAATCACGTGCAACTACTGGTGTCTTGTTCACCAATTCTACTCTAACCATGACATCCACCATGATCCTCTCCATATGTTTGAGTCCTTCATATAAGTATTGGAAGAGGAGTTTCTCACTGATTTGGTGATGTGGGAAGCTTTCACACAACTTCTTGAATTGCTCCCAATACTCATACATTGACTCCCCTTGGGATTATTTAATCCCTAATATCTCTTTACGAATGGAAGTGGTCCTTGATGCTGGAAAAAATCTCTGTAAGAAAAGACTTTTCAAATCATTCCAACAAGTTACATCTTCAGGTTGTAAATAATACATCAAGTTATTCATAGCTCCATCAAGTGAGAATGAGAATTCTCTTAGTTTGATTTGATCTTCAGAAACATTTATGGGTTTAAGGGTTGAGAAAACCACATTAAATTATTTCAAATGTTTGTTTAGATCCTCACTAGATAATCCATGAAACTTTGGAAGAATATTAATTAACCCAGATTTCAGTTCAAAGTCCGATTCGAGATTCGGGTATGTAATACAATTTTTTTGATAGTTAATATCCGGTGCAGCCAATTCTTGAATAGTTCTATTAAGTTCATTTCTATTATTTTCAGCCACTGGTTCTTGTTTTATGTTGGAATTATAAGTGTTTCCAATTTCAATGTTCTTTGAGTGGATAAATTATACAACATTTTGAATGTTGAAACTTCCCGTAGACTAAAAATGTCTGATTCGATCCCTAAGGCTGTGTTCAATCTCAGGGTCAAGATCTAAGAGATCTTCAGGATTAGTTCGTGTCATAAATCAAATAAAAATTAAAATAATGACAGTGGACCATAGTAAAATAATAATTAGAAGTTTGAGTCGATGGTCCAAAAAAAAGTAGAAGAAAATAAAAGAAGAAGGAAAAAAATTCAGATTGGGTAAAGAAGGAAGAAAAAAGAGAGGAAGAGAATAAAATGTAAAATAAAATAAATACCTCTAATTGGTTGAAATAATTACTTGCCTCCCCAAAAATAGAACCAATTTTAAAGATGTTGTCGTGGGCACCCTCAAATGATTAGTGGTTTTTGGGGTACTTAGGTGCAGTAGAGTGGATGACCAAGGTCGTTTCTCAAAGGAGGAAGTAAATTAAAAAATAGAATATAATTAAAACACTACTTTAAATGATAGTGGGGGGGGGGGTTATTTATCATTTATAAAACTTGAATAAGTTTTCCAGAAGAAGATTTCATTTTTTTTTGTTTTTAATTTGGAAATGAAGTTTGATTAAAAAGACGCAACAAAAAGATGTTTTTTTTGAAAATATTTTAAAAGTCGTAATCGATCTAACTATACCTATTTATTTAATTATTAATAATTATCATTTAAATAAATATACACTTAATTATAATCCCCTAATTTGTTAACCCTAGAACCCTACGAGAGTTAACTTAACCACAAAGATGAAATTACTTAAACCCCAGGCTACTTTCAGAACACGCAATCGCAACACCCTTCTTTGATTGTTGTTATAAGGTTAGATTATATTCAGTGGTTAATTATAGAACATATAAATTCTGTAAATGATGATAAACTATGTTTATGTATTACATTTTAACTCTACAAATTTATCCCGTGTGGTCTTGTATTACCGATTAAGATCGTGCTCTCACAATTTACACAAAATCTTGACCTCACATGTTTTTTTGTTAATTGTTCAATTGATTTCTTAGTTTATTATAATATTAAAACAAAATTCAAGGATCATATTAAGTGAATTACATTATCTCAATGACTCAAAATAATTAAATGAATAGGGTAGAAGATAGATCGATCACTAAGAAAACTACTCTTCCATGGGCAGTGTGGTCATCGTGGAGACGTTTTTCATGAGTAAATGATTGAAAGGGTAGAACCCAATCTTGTATCCACTCTTTATTCTAACCCAATTACTAAGATTAAGAGAATAATAAATGGGAATAACATAGAATATTAATTGAAGAAAAATTCAAGCTACAAACTTGAAAGAAAAGAAATACAAAGAGGAGGTGGGAGAGGAGAGCCTTTTTGGAAGAGAGGTTTTCACAAAGCCTTACTTATTAAAAGAGTTGTGAGGGGCTCCCAAGAGGCAAACATTTGGAAACACCTTCCAAAATCCTCTACCATCCCTCCCAAATAGTGAAAACTCCCTTTAAATAGAGTTTGTGAGGGCTAGGGTTACATAACTTTTTTAAGTGTGAAATGAAAACTCAGACAAATATTTTATTCCAAGTTGCAGAACATATTTGACCTCCAAAATGCGTGAATTGACCAGAGTTATAACATTATTTATTCCAAATTATTTTCCTAAGATTCCCTCCAAATTTGGGCTCAATCCAAGTTTAGATATAGAAGATACGACCCAAATAGTGAAGTGGTGTCCAATCTGGATGGACTGTCCAACTTTATCTTAATGGCCCATTTACTCCACTCAAATGCACGATCCAACTCTCATGTAATAAATAGAATTTGTATCCCATTAAGTCAGGAACACATTTACAAAATTTTAAGTCAAAATATTTTACATAACAATATTTATACACTAAATACTACAGTGAATTTTAGAAGGGTAAAACTGGATTTTTCATCAAATTTGAAAATGAATGATCTAATCCCAAATATTTCATAATTGATCATATTTAGCATAATGTGAGGAAATTATATCATTTATTATCAATAAAATATTCAATAAAATTTTGTTTTATCAGTACCTCATCCATATGAGTTTGGATATAGTGGTATAAAATCCACCTGAGAATAGGAATGGAAGTGTATTGTATACTTCTGATCCACTAGTGATGATTCATTCACCTTTGATACTAGATTAGTGTTAGACCATTCACCATGATGAGATATAATAATTACACACCTCTCACATAGTATTTATGATAGTGATATCTCATCCAAAATGCTATTTATATAAGGTTTGATGAATCATTCATACTCTAGGTGTATGTTCAGACTATGCATATATCATCCCATTTCAACATTGGGAAAAGCATCTATGGTCACCCGTGGTTTTGTAGGAGAACTCCATGAGGTGACATGAAATTTATTTTTATTATTTAAATTACTGGAAATTCATATTGAACATGCACCTATATTTACTAGATTTTTAGGGATACCATTTATTATGGAATATTGAGTTGTACTCACACCCTACTTGGGAACCTTGGTACCTAAGATGACTTCATGTTTTATGAACCAAGTAAGGAAAAAATACCTATTACATAAAATGGATGAATTAGTAGATCTTGTTTAGAGTTGAGAAATGGGACTCGGACATGACTTGAGACCACTTAGTGGATTACTTAGTAACTTTTGTTCATTTTTGGACCACTTTCTATATGATTATCCCATGAGAGGTCCTATTTTTGCATGTATGACATATGTGACATGTATTATTTCTCATATTAATATAGCATGATGTTGATATTTAATATTGGTTGGAATGTATCTATTATGTATATCTTATACTTTTTTATATTATGATGATTGATTCATCATATTTATTCCACTATGTTTGGTGGTTATATGTATCCAAGTTATTGTCTCCTCACTTGTGATATATCTACCCTCAATGTTAGTCAACATACACTAGTGCGCGTGGAGGCATGTTCCTTCAATTTGGTTCTTAGTATGGATCTTGTGACTTTGATTAGCTAACCCACTTATGAGGAAATCCCAAGTTACTTGGGATGGGAGTTTTATTCTTTGTTTCTACTTTTATGGTTAGGTTAATTTTCTAAATATGATTCATTTTGATATTGATTTATGATTCCTAGTTTTTACCCTTGGTTTGGGGTGGAAAGAGAGCATGTGTTCATGCATCATCCTTAGAATTTATGGCACACAAGAAATTGGTATTCTTTACTATGATTGATATTATGATTTTTATACAAGGATGGGTCAGTTAAAGTATCATAAAAACATATATCAAGTTTTCAAATATAACATCTTGGTGAAACTGCACTTGAATGAACCATGTTTACTAATTATTACTATGACATACTATGATTATTATGTGACCCTTGTGATATTAAACATGGCCTAAGAGTGTTTATACTAGGATATACTTGAGGCTTATTTTGTGAGATCCTTATATTATAGGGTGTGCATTTAGGGTAGAGAAGTATGTTCTAGTTATTTCTTACCCCAAATTTTGATATTTATACCTATGATAGGAATTTGTTCTAAGTTATGCACTAGTAATTGTAAGGATATCTAAACATGGTGACCTCTCTTTGAGAACCAGGTCAATGAGGATGAGCATGACCCACCAGAATAATATCTAGATCTAATTATTTTTCATGTCTATCCTATCGATTAGATGATCATAGATAGATTGGTTTAGATCTTATAGTCTATGGGTAATAGGGCATCAAGATTTGGGTTGGACATGTGTAATCTAAATCGTGTGCTTGAGCTGTAATATTAACCATTCTTCATGAGTGAGGGTAGAACAAAAGCTACTAATTTTTGGATATATTCTATGTAAAATATATTCGATCACCTTGAGACATCCCCTAATAGGTGGGTGAATCTGGTAGTATATATACTTCTCAGACCAATGAAGTGTTGGTGGGAAGTTCTGGTCCAGGAAGACCAATATGTAGGTGTAACAGGGAAGAACTTTCAGTATTTCTTATTTGATATCTCTTTCTTAATAGACTCTAAGGACTGAAATTGATAAGGATTTCATGCATATGGTACAAGGGGCATGTCGGTGATGAATTTTACAACTCGATTTACTGATCAATTGTTATTATAACCTATACTGGTGGGTAATGAGACTGTGAGGGTTAGGTGTTTTGATTATAGACTAAGGAATTCTATTCAATCCTTGGTGAATATATTTCAATTGAAATCCTTCTTAGAGGTCATGAATTAGGCCATGATTATATAGTGAAAATATACTAATGGTATATCATATGGGTGTTGAGATTCATATATAGGGCCAATGAGTGGGTTATCAGGTTGCAGGAAGTGGAGTTTTGAAGAGTATTTCTAGAGTGGAGACAGGGATAAAAGCCAGGTCATGAGTTCTTTATTTCCACTGAGAGGGAGAAACTTGGTCAAGTATTATCTTTGTGTATTGAAAGGCTATATTTATCCAGATTGTGATGTATAGACAAAGGATGACTGAACCTATAATTATTTAGAAAATTTATAGAAGTATTGTGTCATTTCACCATGGCTAGATTTTAAGTGCATATATAGTTAAAATTGAAGGTTCAGAAGAAAGGTATGGAGTATCGTAGTAGTCAAGTAGTTGGAGATCCTCTAATTATTCAAGTTATAGAGCAGGAAAAGGTAACTAGAGTTATGTGAATCAATTCTACATGGAAAATGTCTCTTAGGGGAGTAAGGATATGGGAGCCCAAGGCTGGGAATCTGGCTAGTTATATGCTATCATGCATACTCCTTCCAAGTAGGGAAGGGATTCATCAACAGTCTAAGGTATGATCTTGGTGGAATAAACCCTATATTCTATTTTATTCAATATGAGTGTACCAAAATAATTTATATATACTCAACCGGTTAGTGATTTAGGGAATTTAGTTGAGTATCTTTATGGGTTATTTTATTTTGATACTCCCTTAGGGGATCAATACTAGGGTATCCAAATATGCCTGGAGTGTGTTATAGTAATAAGTAGATATAGGATTCTCTAGTATTTATTCATGCTAGAGTTTAACAACATTAATGAGATCATTGGGATGGATTTGATAACTCTTTATTGAGCCCACGTTGACTTCTATCACCTTCAAGTATATTTAATGTCTGTAGATGGTGATTGTTATACTTATATTGGTGAGTGGGATCTATAGGTAGGCCATTTTGGACTCATCCATCTACAAATTGGGGTGATCACCATACAAATGGATAGTCTTTAGAAAGGAGGATACATGTAAGGTTGTATTTCCTTATATCATAGATTAGTCCTAGATAATATTTCCAATGGATTTATCAGGTTTTCCACCCAAGCATGAGATCAAATTTAGGATTGATATTATTCCAGTACAAATACCATATCCATTCTATCCTACAAGATGTATAACATTGATATTAAAGATCTAAAAGATCGTATTAATGATTTTGAGGCAAATGAGTTTTTTTACTAAGAATGTAACCATGTGGAGATCTAGTTTTGGTTATCAATAATGCAGATGGATCACTGTGATTATGTATTGATTATTAGAGGATAAACTAGGCTATGGTTAATAACTAATATACTCTACCTTATATCTCTGAACTATTTGATCATTTTAGAGGTTCTAGGTGGTTCTCTAAGAAAACCTTGTGTGCATATTGAAAAATAGCTTATATGGACTAAAATAATCTCACAGATAGTGGTATAATAATTTTAAGTCATTCGTGGAGAGGCATGGCTAAAAAAGAACACATGCTACCACACTATCAATACACTTATAGTATTAAACCCCGTATCGACCATTATCCCACACTAGATCCATCTCTATCATCACCTCCCACTATAAAGGGACATTTACCATTTCCATCAAAACTCTTAGGAAACAATTCCCATAATAATTTAATCAAAACTGTAGGTCCTTGGACCACACATGGTTTCTCATTGATCCATCTCAATTTTATCTAAATACAACAGGTGTACGATTTTTTACTATCCAATCACACAACCAGACTCACACTCATATGAGTCACGAATTATCAAACTATCTCAAAATACTATATCCATGATCTATTTCAAGTGAAATATAATTATAAAACTATTCATGCACATCTTGTTCCATCACATGAGTCTTTCTATATAATGGTGATCAATATCCCTTGTTACCAAAGTGAAGAATAACCAAGCAGGCATACTCCCCAGTGCTACCCCACCATATCACCTGACTCAGATAACCTTGAGTTATATATCATCAATCATAGGATAAAATGCATAAATCACTGACCATGTACCCTTCACACATCAATATCATCTATCTAGAATCACCCTCGGTGAACCTCTTCAAGATCGAGTCATTTCACCCATGCTACGATCTACCGCACGATCACCCACAAACCTAAGATCATCTCAAAATCAAAAGAGTATAACCAGTATATATCCATCCTATATTCAACCATCAAGTATCTTAATCTACTATCTCATTTGGAACCACTCTCAAAATTGATAGGGTCATACATCCTACCGATCCTTCCCATTGAAACTGAACTTTGATACCCAATAAACTCAAGTGATTTTATCATGAAAGCCCAAGGAATCTGTCTTCCCATACCATATACCCCATATCATCTCCCATGCATTGATCTCACAACCCAAATCATCTACCCATGCTCCTCATCTCTAGGGCACTCACAAACCTAGGTTAACCCTTCTATCGGGTTACCCTCGTATGTTACATCTCACCTCAAGCATAGTACCTAGCTCACCAATACCCTAAAAACATATCAAAGGCACTAGGATTTCAAACTTAGTATATAATCATGTCTCATTTTTTATTTTTTAAAATGAAATAATTTCCATGGTAAATTTTAATCAATGATAATAAGGGTACAAATGGGTAACTTAATGTGGCTCGAATTTTTCTAAATTAACTTTAAACACAAACCTTATAAAATACAGTTTTTAGGTTTTAAAGTCATACCCACATGTCTCACCAAACTTTACTCACCTAACTCACTGAAATACCATGTGATTCCATCTTTACCCTCTACCTTACATTCATTTCCAAGGAAAAGACCCTCTTTTAACTTATAAAATCAGCTCACTTAAACTAGATTCAATCCATGATTACCCATAAAATTTACCTTAAATACATACCCATTTTATCTCTCCTAGAATCTTATTATTCATTTGGAATCCCTTGCTTATAATAAATTTTCCTAAGTCCCCCATTTCCAAGAGGTCCTATAAAAGAAGGGTCAAATTCTTAATGTGAGTACTATCCACTCCCCAAACTTTTCATCTCTATGTTTCTCCTATAAATCAAATATAAATATAATGAAATTAGTATCATTATTATACTTAAATGTTATTATATTAATTTAATAATCAATTAATTTCTCCGTCTCATTCATTTATAAAATAAAAATGTCTCTTGTGTTACGTGTGGACTACAGCCTCATTGAACGACATATTTTGTTTTTCACCACTACCTTTCATGGATGGTTTTAAAAATGGATTTAATGATTAAATATGATATTTATGAGGTGATTAAGATTATATAAAGATAAATTGGGCATTATATTAATAAGATTAATAATAAAAGATCATTGTAAATTTAAACTCCTAAAATGAGCATACTAAGAGGAAAAATGATTTATTCATTATAACTAATAGCTTAATTTTTTATATCATTCATACATATCTTATAAATTATGTTTTATAAATTTAATAAAATTTAAATAATATCACTAATATTCTATAATTATTATATTATAATAACATAAATTTCCTACCCATTCATTGGTTATAACACGTTCTTGTTTGGGCCGATTTAACCACATACATGAATGATGCTATAAATGTTTATTATAGATAGTTATAGAAATTTTATTATTGATATAATATGATATTAATATGTAAATAATGTTTTTTTTGGAAATATAAATATTAAAATCGTTATTAAGATACCACCTTTCATTCGTTAAAAAATAACGAAATAAACTCATTGTTAATTTCTTATTTATGAATCATAAATAAAACTATCATGAAATGAATTTAGAAATTTATAAATAATTATGGAACATATATTCTAGTAACTTAAATAATATATAAATGGTTAATTTGGTATAAATTTGAGGGTATCGACATTAACATTATAAAGTGTGTGTGAAATAATCAAAATCACTAACACTTGATGGTGAGAATAAAAAATAAATAGCTAATTAGTGAGTTATAAAGGATTATAATTAAATAATATAAAATGAAATGGATATGAATAATTTTTTAAAATAAGTTATTTAGATTTTTATTTTTATTATATAATATTTTAAATCATTTTCATGGAATTCAAGAGTAAAGGTAAGGATTTTCCCATCTCAATTTTCATTCATTAAGAAATATTCCATATTCACCACTTATATTTTTTTCATGGTGTATATACTACCCATGTATATATTTTTATCATAATTATCATGAATTTAAAGGTATTTACAAATTAAGGTTCTCTCTTTCAAGTAGTTTTGATTCAAAGGTCACCAAAGTTGTAAGAGTTTGTTAACTCAATTTTCATTCATTGAGTTATGATCGTTCTTATTGAACTTTATTCTTATAAGTTGGTTACAATCTATGCTATGATGGAATTATATTTTAAAAAATATCATGTTGCAATGGATTTACATTTCTTTCTCATGAAATCCTTTTTAAAGAGTTGTTACCCTAATTATTCTTCATTGACATTCTTCTTTCTTCATAATAGTGAAATGTTGTTAAGAATAATTTTCATCATCTTTTATGATTGTTTATATTCCATGTCTATATTATTTAATTATAAAAATGTTTTATTTTCTTAGTTTGAAATAAAATATGTATCATATAATCTGAATTTATTATTTCTCATTAACTCTTATGAAAAGAAATTATTATTATTATTATTATTATTATTATGTGGGTTTCAATGAAAGTATTTTTAAATATTAAAAATTATTTTCCTTTCACATTCATATATTTTATCTTCCACTCTACATTTTTGTATTAAACTTTATTTCTTTTAAAGGTTATTTTATTGGACTTATATCTAAATAGAGTTTTAAATATTTTTTTAAGAACTTTAATGAAAATGATTCTTTGAAAGTGACTCATAACTTCATATTTTTACAAAAAAAAGATAATATGTATTATCAAATCTCTTTTATGGTTTCACTTCCATTATAATATCTATATATAATAGATCTATATAATATGGAGTTATGTTTCATGAATCAAACTCTAAGTGATCATATAAAATACTAATTTTTGGATGAATTAATATTTGGCATAAAAAAATCCAGTTTTTTAGGTCATACCATTTGTAAATGTGATGAAATACATTTTATTTCCATTATTTTTTCATGAAATGATATATTATTGATTTCATATGGCATGAATATGTATGGATGTTGATGATCGGGGTCCTATATCTCCATACAATGCATTATTTAAGGTTATATATCTCATGAGATAAAAATGAGATATGAGTTATGATACTTGATCCATAATGGGAGGTGGGATCATGATTCATGATCCACTATGTTATAGAGGCATGATCATGATTCCTAATCAAATATATTATTTAGGTAAGATCATGATTTCAGATCTACTATGTTATATAATATATGATCATGATTCTTGATCCACTATGTTATAGGAGGTAAGATCATGATTCCTGATTCACTATGTTATGGGTGGAAGGATCATGATTCTTGATCCAGAATGTAATGTTTTCCTATTCTTATTTTTGTGATGCATTTATATAAAATGCAAAAGTTTTATGCCATATTCCAATGATTATGATCCATGGTTCATGTTTATTATCTCATGTTTACTCACTCTTATTCCATGGTATATGTTTGATCAATTTAGATTTCATATCCTTTTACCTTGACATATGGATAAATCATACTATTCCTTATTATTTTTAATCATATTTTTCTCCCATTCTCATGCTTCTCATAAGATTATTCTCTAACCATTTGTATGATTTGATAATAATTTTTCCCTTATTTAGTGTTTGATCCCACCTCCTCTTAATTTGGGTGAACAAAATTATAATCTTGGTTTAAAGATATAGATAAATTTTTGAATATTATGTCATGTTAAAGAAATTGACGTGGATCCACCTAGAAAAATTTTATTTGAAGATTATAGCTCCTAAAGATAAAAAATTGGACAAGTCGATCATCAATAAACTAATTTTTTTATTTATTATGATATGATAAGGGTTCAAACCTTAATGAAAATATGAAAATATGATAAGGATGAGTTTCAAATCCACAAAAGGTATAAAACAACTTGTCCAAAATAAGTCTCATGAGGATGAATATAATGATGAAGATGTTGCCTTGGATTTTAAGGAATTCATTTCTTTATTCTCAGAAGTCATAAGATGATTAAAAGGAAAATACAAAGGTAAAATTACATTAATGTTTCTTAATTATGGAAACATGGAACACTTTTCCTTTATTTTCCCTAAGAATAAAAAATAAGACAAGGATGATAGATTACAAAGATCATTAAGAATGAGAAACAATATGGATAATGCTCATAATGGAGGAAAGATCTCTAACATAAAAGGAAAGTCCAAAAAAATAAAAAAACAAGAAATTTACCTCAAATAATTATGATACATGTTGTGATGAGGAAAGTAAAAGAGATAAAGAAGACTCGGAAAATGAAGGGACAATAGATATAATGGGAAAATCAAATCAGCCCAATGTTCCTAAGGTGAAGAAGAATATGGGAGTATTGAAGAGGAAGAAATTAGTGATGATGAAACACTAAAACATTTTAAATTAAGGATGTATATCTTGGTATGTTTAAGGGAAAAATGGAAGATTTAGAGATAAAATAAATCATTCAAATCCATGAATGATTCATTAAGAAAAACCCTTGATGAATAAAAATCTAAATAAATTGTTGAGATGCAAGTATAATTAAAAAAATAATTGGAGATATCAATTAAATACTTATATTAAGGTATAATATTCTTGGTATTACCATAATGAATGTAATTTAAAATAATGAATAAGTTAATATACTTGAGGTGAAATTGGTGGATGCTGAAAATTACTTGAGGTGAACTCACATTTTGTTCCAAAATTATATCAATAAAGTTTGTGAAAGATCCAAAATAAAAAATAAAGTTTCTAATACTACCAAAAAATGTATTTTTTCTAATAGTTCCAAGAACTATCATTTTATATACTCAATAATGTAAAATAAGTGTTATTAGTAGTGAGAACAAAGGAAATAAAATTTTTACACTAAATAAAAAAGTGGTTACATCAACCATGAAAGTGACAAACCCATTTTTAAATCTACTGGTGGTTCTAAAAATTATATAAGAACTATGGTTTTGGATAAGAAAAACACTTAGAATAATCCTAATGGAAAATTCAAGCTGAATATAAAAGATTATAATCATTAGAATATTGTAAATGAGAAACATATTTCAAATCCAAAGGCTCAACAATGAATAAATTTTGAAGACTCTATCTATTACCTGAGTAGATTTTTATTTCAAGGAATATGTATGTGTTTTAGAGTCTACAAAAAAAATCATATGTGAACTGATATAAGTTTTTAATGCCCTAATTGAAGAGAGTAATTTAATTGAGTAGGAGTCAACTTGAAGTCCCTAGAGGCCAGACGAGACAAAATCTAAAAGATAAGGTATAATTTCATAATGTTGATGATTTTACTAAGTAAACGAAGGCTTCATCAGAAAGGACACACCTACAAAGAGTGTCTCACAATTATACATGATAAATTTAAGAAAAATTAGTATTAAAAATCTATCAATATGAGGAATAATTTAGAAAAAGAAATAGTAGTTTAGGTATCTTACATGTAACGACTCGTCTTTTCAATAAAGGTAAGGTTCATTTGTTTTTATTTTTTAATACCATAAATGGAATAAATAATGACGTATAATAAAGTTACGGAGGTTTTAGGAGTGTCTGGGGCTCATTCGGAGCCCAGGGTTCCAAAATGGGGAAAACGGGTTGGGCCACACGGTTTGTCTAAAACCGTGCGACCAAAGGTGCATGACCATGCAGCCTGTTACAAAAGTGGGACAAAGGATTTTTGCACAGTTTGTGCATATTTAGTCAAACCGTGAACCTAACTGTAAAGATAATTCCTTCCCTACAGTCAACCATGCACGGTTGGTGCCGAGTTTGACTAACCATGCACCTAAACCGTGTGTAGTGGTATTTTGGGTGAAATGTTATTTTTACCCCCAACTTAAAATTTAATCCTTTTTATTTCTTATCCTCCCTCTAGTGGATATAACCTATCCTTTTCCCCCCTTTATAGCTCAAGAACCCTCCTCACCCAGGTATTGAGCTAGATCCTATTTTCGGTGTCTGAACTTCAATCCGTTAGAAGCATTGCAGCCCTTGAGGTAAGACCCCTTAGTCTCTCTAATCCTATTCAAGTTTATCTCAAAATCTATTGCACTATTTAGATCGAGTATATATCTCCCTATTTTTATATAATTGGACCATTTCTTGGATATCTTCTAACCTGCTTCAAATCTGAGGTCAATACCAAGCGAGGCATCATTTACGACCCTAAGGTCAGTGGTCACATCATTTTCCTATCAAGTTTTGTCGTTTTCATGATTATGTCAACATTGCATATACCTATCTTTGCTGAACATATTTAATATATGGATTAATTCATGTATAAATTACCATTGTTCCTTGATACAGATGAATTGATTATTATTTAGTGGTTTAGAGATCACACTTACTTACCCTGGTCACCACATGGGTGTGCCAAAGAAAATTGGAAATTTTGGAAATTGGTCCAGTTTTCCCAGAATTCAATTTAGCTTTTGGCTTGGATTTTAAATGAAATAGACCTTGAATCATGTTTATTTAAAAGATTCCAATACACCTCATAGGTGTTTGGTCTTTTTACACTTGTAATTTCCCAAGTGGGCATATGCCTTGTTCCCATGACACTTTCCATTTGACCCTTTGTGCCTTATAAATGAATTTTCCATACTTAGGAAAATTGAATGAATTGGATATGTATATGATGGCTCATACATGATGGATTTCTTATCGTTGAAATGAATTGAATGGTCTTGAAACATTTAGTGTGGTTTAAACCGTTCCTTTCTCTTATGATTTAAAAAATTCCTTATGTCAATTGAAATGTTTTAAATAGAATTTGATATGGATGATGACGTGCATGAGAGGTCTTTGCCTCATGAATTGAATTGTATATGTGACCATGCCTTTGATAATGTTTAAATTTAAATCCATAAGATGTTGTGCCTTATGTGTTATGTTATAAATCAATATTTCTCTTTATATCTATATGGGTTATGTGAAAAGAATTGTATGGGAGGTAATGACCCATGAAAATTTTACATATTACACACCTTTATAAAGGTTATTTAAGATGGTAAGGGGGTGATGATCTGAAAGTGTAATCACACTTCCTTTCATCAGTGTTGAGTATGCTATCTCACACCACTGCTACTATATGGGAGATGGGATTTTGAGCACCACATACCATCTCATAGTGTTTCCATGGAATGCACACTCTCCATCCTGATTGAAGTAGTACGACACTCTCACTCTATAGGGATGTAGGGAATGTACCCTATCATTGGAGATTTTAGGCTCATTAGAATGGTCATGGAAAAGTGAGTTATGTACCATTCCGAACAGTACTAGTATTATAGGTATATGAACATTAAGTGTCGGCACACACTTGGATCATATAGGTGGATAAAATATATAACTAAACTATATATATATATAGTGACATGATTAGACAGACATTCCATCCACAAGATGTAGCAGGTAGACCCACCAGGTTTCCTTTAGGAACTTGAGTGGGTGGTTATTTATTTATTCATCATTGATTTACTTTCTTGTTTTACCTACACACTATTTAGTTTTGAGCACCTACTAAAATTACATGTAGACACCGTTGGTGGTTGGTTACTGATATTTTTATCTCACAAACTACTTAGGCTACCATGGTACTTGAGAATATTATATTTATATAGGTAAAAATAAGGTCAAAGTTCCTTTTATAGGTTTTTTACATGTATCACTAGCTAGAGCTTAGGATAAGGGGATCGATCTTAGGCTTAAGATGCCTGGGGATTAGTTTAAATACCTTTGTTATTTTTATACTATTTAATAGCATGATTTGTCAACCTATTTCCTTTTTGTTTTAGAATTCCATGAATCCATGTATCAGAAACTTCCTATGAGGATCTTATTATATTATTAGTTGTTTTTTTTACTCAGTATTCCACAATTATCTATTTATGTTGTCTGTTTGTTCACATTTTCACAATTTATTTATTTGATTTGATATATTATGTTTCTATTGTTGATTATTATTGGATGTATCCACTGTGAAACATTTAAATGAGGGTAGAGTCTCCCAACTATACCACCCTCACACCCTCTCTTCTAGTCGGTAGCCTCTTGCATATGGGGAGGGGCACTTGAGGCCATGTGAACAATCAGGCCCAAGGCATGGGTTAAGTGGAATCCGGGTCTGGGACATTACAAAGTGGTATCAGAGCAGTTCATTTTTATACTTACTATTTGGAAACAATATATTAGAGATTGGAAATTCTTGGGACTTAGTCATAATCCATGGTTGGGCGTCGCTAACCCATGTCCGAGGTAAAGTCCAAGTTTCCTTATTTTTAATTGTTATTGATTCTGCTATTAATTGTTGATATGATTTCACCATTGGGTGACACACATGACTTGTGATATTATTGAATTTTTTTCATTGAAATTATTATTTCTTTACTATCACCTAATAAAATGAGGGATCTGCATTAGATCATGCATCACTATAAGCACAATATGATTAACAGGACACGCATTCTTGACATGCCATGTTTGATTTCAGCATTCATTTTCCTCTACATATTGGTTGTGCCTTAAATTTATACTAAATTGTGTTGAAGCTTATTATAGGATTAGAAAACATAATTGATACTTAAAGTGATTGCCTTATCCTAATAGTGTTTTCTTAAATCAATTAAAGTAGACACCTTAAGCAGTTAATTATGAAACTTTGAGTTATGGAACATTGGTTGCATTAAATGGAATGTGTTATGGTGTGATTTCAATGGAATCCATGTTTTTATTCATAAGGTGTATGGGCCCTTATGGATCAAAAAATGGAAAACCATCTGATTCAACCATTTTAAAGTGATTTAAATGTTTTAAAAATAACATGTTCAAATGTTTATGACTTTTAAATTAAGAACAAACATATTATATATATCTAAAATATAAATTTAGACCTGAACCCAGCCTTAGTAGTGGGTAGTGGATATTTCCTTATTCTTGCAGCTTGTTATGGATTGTTCTACTACCTAGACCTAGATTTTTAAGTAGGTAGAGAGGTGTGATCTTTTTTATAGGAAGTCTTAAGTACCTATCCTAGTTTCTTAAATTCAAAATTCAAAATTGATTAAATAACTTCCAAGACGTCTGTTTTATATTTTATCATTATGCTTCCATGACTTCCTCGAGTCGTGCACTCTAAAGGTAGTGGAGATCATGTTCCTGAGGTGGCAAGCCATGAGCCTCCAGTCATTCCTCTTATAGAGAAACCTAGGGATCCTATTATAGTTATTGATATGGACACTGATGCCTGGTTCCATGAGAGATTGTTTAATATTCTTTAGGGTATGCAAGGCATAGTGTGAGCTTTACATGGTATGACAGAGTTGACTCATGAGTTTAAGCAGCAACATCCTACTACCTTTTTGGTGGATTGAAGACCTCATGCTACAGAGTCTTGGCTCAAGGTGATCCTGTCTATATCCAAACATCTCGAGATTACTCAAGAGAAGAGGGTCAAGCTAGTATCCTATATGACACGTGACCCATTTAAGAGGTGGTGGGATGTTTTCACCCAGGAAGATTAGTGACGTGATATGTTTTGGGATGATTTTCAGACCGTCTTCTATAACTACTACTTTCCATAGACTGTGAGGGCTAATAGAGCTAGAGACTCTATAAATCTGAAGTAGGGGTCCATGTTAGTTATGGAATACTCTACCCATTTTAAAGAGCTGAATCAATTTTCTCCCTCTCTAGCTACTGATGATCTTATGACTCTCATGAGATTCGAGGATGGGTTGGTTTACACTATCCAGTCATAGGTAAATGTGTCCAGACTAATGACTATCTCTGAAATTGTAAACCAGGACCTAATCACATAGTGGAATTTGAGGGATTCTTAAGGTGAAAATTAGGTTGGTTCGGAACCTAGAGTTTCTAGTTTATCTTCATCTCAGTGAAATTGATGCTTTGAGGTTTCATGCAGTGGTAACAGCAGTCAGACTCCTCACGTAGATATTTTTCTTATCTATCACTAGTGCAGAAATATAGGGTATGCTAAACCATAGTTCACATGTGATCCATTCGAGTGCAAAGGCTGTGTCAAGATGAGTCATCTCTGTCATTTTTGCAGGACTTTACCTATAGTGCCTAGTGAATAGGGATCTGCACCTACTCCTCGACCAGGAGCAAGGTCAACAGAATCACAACAGACAGGTAGCTAGAATACCACCGATCGATCGGGATGAGTTAGTGGTAAAGTAGAGGTAGTAAGACTTATGATTATCAGTTTCAAAGGAGCGGGATTTATTAGGGAAGTTAGGAAGTGACTCGGGGCCACGATACATGCCAGTTACATGTAGTCCAGCCTACGCCCCATGAGTAAAACATTGAAACTTCTACTGTATGAGGTACTATTATAGTTGGATCCACTTGAGTGTCTTATTTGTTTGATATAGGCATGTCTGTCTCATTTATATCTGAGATAATCACTGAGAGTCTGGGTCTCAACATTGAGTACTATCACGACGTTATGATGTTAGATACATTGTTAAGTATTCGTTCAGAGGGTGTTCACCATTTTCATAATTTTCCCCTTGAGATAGGTGGTTACCTACTTGTATAAAATCTATACGTCCTCGATACAACAAGATTTGATGTGATCATCAGGATGTACTGGTTAGTTCCCTATAGATTCCATATTGTCTGGTATCATTAGACGGTGATGTTTACATCACCAGGTGGTGGTACAAACGTGAATAATGGAGAATGGTATGTCAATTACACATGTGATGGACCCAAGAAATAGATAATGGGTAATGTGATAATGCAGATTTACAATCTTTTTTTAACAATTAGGGGTTATAACCTTCCATCTTTCCTTCTATAGTGGATCATTTCAGATATGTCTTTCCAAATGACTTCTCTAGTCTACCAACGGTGTGAGAGGTAGAGTTTACTATTGATCTTATGCTAAGAGAAACACCAGTGAACATTTCTCCTTATAGGATGGCACAAAAGGAGATTCTAGAGCTTAATAGATAATTAGAAGATCTAGAGGATAAAGGATTTATTTTCCCCAATAATTCCCCTTGGGGTTCACCGGTCCTTTTTCCAAGGAGTATGGTACCCTCATGATTTGCGTGGATTACCACCATTTGAATCATATCAAAATAAAGAATCAATATCCACTACCTAGAAAAGATGAATTATTTGATAAAATACAAAGAATGAAGGTGTTTTCAATGATAGATCTAAGTTCAGGCAATCATCAAGAATGTTTCAAGACTTCAAACATACCACTCACAACTTTCAAGAGTAGTTATGGTTTATACGATTACATGATTTTTCCATTCGGACTCACAAATTCACCTATTATCTTCAAGTATCTTATGAAACGGGTTTTCCACCCATAGTTGGATTAATTTATGGTAGTATTTGTTGATGATATCTTGGTTTATTCATGCTCAAAACACATCCATTAAACCCATCTTGATATCATTCTAAATACACTGAGAGAGCATCAGATCTATGCTAAGATTAGTAAATTAAACTTCTGGAATGATAAAGTCCACTTTTTTTGTCACATTATCTCTAAATCAGGAGTTTTGGTAGACTTAGAGAAAGTGAGAGATATAGTTTCTTGGGAGAATCCCCAGAATGTCTTTGATTGACTGACTGAATGGTCCGAAGGCCTAAATTTTTATTGATTTTTGGATAAGCACCCTTTTAAGGGTAAATCGGGAACTTGACATGACTTCAAGACTTAGAGAAAAAAATAATGTCCAAAAATTCCACAATCATTTCAAAACAAACTCCAAATAGATACGCCTCCCCAGCATCAAAGTCCATATGGTGGCTCTAACTGTGCATTACTGCTCAGAAAACTATCCCGTACAAAAATGCATGGGCCCGGTACCGATGGCTATGCCATACCCTCTCAATATTTCAAATCCAAGTAGCCATTCAAGGTGAGGATGACTTTCTCTAAATCCAAATCTAAAGAAAATTCTGGAAGAAAGTCTGAGAAAATCCTTTAACAATCAAACACACCACAAAAAGGATTCCATCTAGTCAAAAGATTCATCAAATCAAGGAGATTTCATGAGTCATTTGCAATTCCAATGAAGACAATAATGCAAATTAACCCCACTGCTCCACTTCATTCCCACCGCCACCATAACTGCAGAAGCCCACAGGGAGATTGGGATAGGGTTAATGGGAGAGAACCATCAATTCCCCCAGACCTTAATGCCACCACAACACTACCTGTAAAACCCTAAACAGAGATCAAGATCCCCCACCGGTCACTCTAGAGCTGACACTAGTATCCAGGTCGTCCGATGAAGTCATCGACACTGATTGTGCTCTGGGGAAGACAAATCCTGCACCACAGGCGGAGGTGATCTGAGATCCGAAACCAAACCAAGACCGGGGGAACCTCCGCAAGCCGATGTGAATTGTATCTGATGAGGAAGAAAACAGTGCCACACGCCTCTGCCAAGTCGATCTGGGACACCACCGTTGAGGAAGCCGCCGACGCCGAAGAGCTCCAGGTAGAGCAAAGCAAGAATCACACACATAGACGAGTCGGGATCTGGGCCAAGACTACTTCAAAATCCGATGATGAAGCAGCACCACACACGATGCTGAGCTAAGGACCAAAATGAGACCTGAGGAACCCCCACACACTAACACCAACTGAGATCTGAGGAGGATGATGGTAGCTGCCAAGAAACTCTGATCCGCTCTGGAGGAGGAGAGGAGGTTGACCAAGCAGAAACCCTAGTGTCGCGGGCTGAGAGAAAAGCTGCCGCTCAGAGGCCCTTCCAATTTTTCATCTTTGATATTCAGAGTTTCTTGGAGATTTCCAGATATTATAGACACTTAATCTAGGATTTATCACGACTTGTGATGCCACTTAAGGGATTTATAAAGAAGGGTTTGAAATTCCTATGGTCATAAGCTTGTGAATAATCATTTCAATAGTTGAAGGGAAGACTCACTTCAACACTAATATCGATTCTTCCAGAGTCAGAAAGGTATTACACTATATACTATGACACATAAGGTATTATAATTTGATTTTTTATGATGCAGGATGAGTGATTCGTTGCATACAGGTCTCGTCATTTGAGGCCTCATGAGTGTAATTACCCAACACACAACCTAGAAATTGATGTTGTTGTTCATTCCTCACACTGCAGGAGAAACTATTTACTTGGAGAGTGTTTTGTGGTATAAAATGATCAAAAAAGCCTTGAGTTCATATTCAAATATTGGGATTTGAATCTCATACAACACAGGTGGTTTGAGTACCTACATTCATTTGATTTTGAGCTTACCTAAACTCTAAGAAAAGATAATTCAGTGGCTAATTCTCTGAGCCAGAAGACTTGGAAATAGGTCGTTAAAGAATATTGTTATGAATGGAAGCCTATGGACATATTATTAGAGATGAATGTTGATGTTTAGGAGAACCATGGTCAAACTATCCTCTCATCCTTAGCAGTGACATCTACTCTTCTGTAATGGGTAATAATGAGACACCTATCTGATTCTGAAGGACCTATACTACGGGAAAGTGTCTCTAATGATGATACATCTTCTATTAAGAATGTAGATTGGGATGATACTCTATTTCATTGTGGGAATATATGGGAACTAGGATACATTAGAGAGGAGTTTATGTGGGAATTCCATGACTCAACATGGGTGGTTCACCCTGGTGTTACGAAAATGTATTGAGATCTACAACACCAATACTGGTGTCCTACAATGAAATAAGAGATTATTGGCTTCATCACTCGATGTTCCACCTGTTAGTAGGTGAAGTTAGAACATCAACATCTAGTAGATATTTTATAGCCATTCTCCACTCCTAATTGGAAATGGGATGACATTTCAATGGACTTGGTGACTGGTCTACCCAGATCACCTCATGGAAAAAACATAGTATGGGTTGTCATAGATCACCTGACAAAGGTTTCACACTTCTTACCTATGTGAGAGACCTTCATGGTAGAATATCTAGGAAGGATATATGAAAAGATATGGTACATCTTCCTGGATCTCCTTGTTCTATCATTTCTGATAGAGAAATTCGTTTTATGTCATAGTTTAGGAAGGTGTTATACAAGGCCTTGGTTATGCAAGTACTTTTGAGGACAACCTATCACATGCATACCAATGGATAAACATAGCATACAATTTAGGTTATATATGACATGATATGTGCATGTTCCCTTGAATTTGGAGGTTCTTATGAGAAATTCATTCTCCTCATTGAGTTTACTTATAATAACATATTTTAGGATACCATAGAGATGGATCACTATGAAGCCTTATATGGTTGGATTTTTTTCTCAACTCTATATTGGCTAGAGGTAGGGGAAGTATTTGTTCTTAGACCACACCTCATACAGGGGTCTATAGAGTAGGTCCAGCTAATCAGAAAGCGCGTGTTGACAACTTAGTCCAAACAAAAATCTTATGAAAAAGATGCTGACTACCTCTAAAGTTCAAGGTTGGAGAATGAGTTTTTTTGTGAGTATTGATTAGGTTAGGGCATAAAAATATCCATAAGTAAGGTAGTCTCTCATCGAGGTTCATTGTACCCTTTGAGGTTTTAAAGAAGATAAGTCCAGTGGATTACCAGTTGGAACATCCTCAGAGATATTGATCCATGCATGAAGTTTTTCATGTATCTCAGCTTTGTCGATACAATCTAGACCCATCACACAACTTTCATCCTAAGGAGGTAAAATTGGATATAGATGCTTCCTTCAAGGAGTATCCAGTTCATATTGTTGATCGGAGTGTGAAGACACTCCGAGGTAGGTTAATCTCTCTTTTACGGGTGCTATGGAAGCACAGCTGGGTACAAGATGAGACATGGGATTAGGAAGCTGATATATGATCTTAGTGGCCTAAACTCTTTGCTAACAGTACCTCCTTACCCTTAGAAGGTCAACTAGGGGATGCGTTTTTATAAGTATAAATGGTTGTAATGACATATCTTTTAAATGAAGGTATGGACTATTTGTTTTTATTTTTTAATACCTTAAATTTCCCAAATAATGATGTCTAATCAAGTCATAGAGGTTCCAAGAGCATTTGTGGCTAGTTCGGAGCCCGAAGTTTTGAAATTGGAAAAAACAGTCTGGGTTGCACATATTGTTTGAAACTGTGGGACCCAGGGTGCACAATCGTGCGACCTATTGTAGATGGGGGACAAAGACCTTTTTCATATTTTTTACATGGTTAGTCAAATCGTGTGCTTAACCATGTAGATCACGCATTCCCTACAGGAAACCATGCACGGTTGGTGCACCGTTTGACTAATTATGCGCCTAAACCGTGCGCAGTGGTATTTTGGGTGAAATTTCATTTTCCCCCCAACTTAAACGTTAAACCTTTTTCTATATTATCCTCCCTCCAGTAGATAGTACCTATCATTTTCCTCCCTTGATAACTCAATAACCCTCCTCACCTAGGCATCAAGCTAGATCCTCCTTCCGATGTCCGATCTTCAATTTGTTGGAAGCATTGGAACCCTTGAGGTAAGCTCCTATAATATCTCAAATCATATTCAAGTTTATCTCAACATCTATTAATCTATTTAGATGTAGGATATTTCACCCTATTTTTAGGGTTTTGGACTATTTCTCAGATCTCTTCCATCCTAATTCGAATCTCAGGTCGATATCAAGTGAGGTGTCATCTAAGACCTTAAGGTAGGTGTTCACATCATTTTCTTGTCAAGTTTTGGTGTTTTCATGATTATGTCATCATTCCATATGATAACCTTTACTGAGCATCTTTAACATGTTGATTCCATCATGTATAAATGATCCCAGTGCCTTTATATAAGTGAATTGGTTCTTGTTTAGTGGTTTAGATATCACACTTACTTACCATAGACTCCCCATGGGCGTACCATGGAAAATCCTCCATTTTGGCCAATTTTTCCAATTTTTTTGAAATTCAATTTAGCTTTTGGATTGACTTTTAAATGAAATTTTCCTTGAATCATTTGTATTTAATTTATTATAATACCTCTCACAGGTGTTTGGACCTTTTAGACTTGGAATTTCATAAGTGGGCATATGCCTTGTTTCCATGACACTTTCCATTTGACCCATTGTTCCTTATAAATGAATTTTCCATGATTAGGAAAATTGAATGAGTTGGATATGTATATGATGGATCATACATGATGGATTTCTTATCCTTGAAATGAATTGAATGGTCTTCAAATATTTAGGATGGTTTAAACCATTCCTTTTTCTTATTCTTTATAAAATGCCTTATGCCATTTGAAATGTTTTAAATAGAATTGGATATGGATAATGACATGCATGTGAGGTATTTTCCTAATGAATTGAATTTTATATATGACCATCACTTTTATAATGTTTAAATTGAAATCCATAATATGTTGTTACTTATGTGTTATGCTATAAATAAATATGTCTCTTTATATCTATATGGGCTATGTGAAATGAATTGGATGGGAGGTAATTCCCCATGCCACTTACACATATTAAACACATTTAAAAAGTTTATTTGAGATGGTAAGGGGGTGATGAGCCAGATGGTAAATCACACACCCTTTCATCAGTGTTAATTATGGAATATCACACCACTACTAATATATGAACATTGGGATTTGAGCGCCACATACCATCTTAGAGTGTTGTCATGGCGTGCACACTCTTTATCACGAGTGAAGTAGTATGACACTCTCACTCTGTAGGGATTTTTGGCATGTACCCTATTACTAGAGATTTTAGGCTCATTAGACTATTCATTGAAAAGTGATTTACATTCCAATACATATAGAACTAGTATTCTATATATATAACCATTAGGTGTATAAACACACTTGGATCATATATGTCGATGTAATATGTAACTAAAATTTAAATATATATATAGTGAAATGATAAGAATGAAATTAAAGCCAGGAGATGAAGTAGGTAGACCCACCAGGTGTCCTTTAGGAACCTGAGTGGGTGGTTATTTATTTATTTAGAATTGCTTTACTTTCCTACTTCACATGCACACTATTTAGTTACGATCCCCTAATCAGATTATATGTAGACACCGTTGGTGGTGGCCTACTGATATTTTTATCTCAGACCCTACTCAGACCACATTTTCTACCTAAGAATATTATATTTACATAATTATGAATAAGTGAAAAGGTCCTTTTATAGGTTGTTGACATGTATCATTTACTGAAGCTTCGGAGTAAAGGATCAGGCTTAGGTTCGAGATGCTCATGGAGAAGTTTTATCCTTTTGTTCTTTTTGTACTACTGTAGAGCATGTTGTATCTACCTATTTACTTTTTGTATCTGCATAAAATGCATCCATTTATCAGACACTGCCTATGAGGATCTTATTATATTATCAGTTGTTCTATTTTCCTATCCTTCCACTGTTATCTATTTATACTGTCTATCTATTCACATTTCCACAGTATATTTATTTGATTGGATATATTATGCTTCAACTATTGATTGTTATTGGATGTATCCATTATGATACTTCGACATAGGGGTATAGTCTCACCACCGTACCAACCTTACACCCTCATTTCTAGTTTGCAGACTCTAGTATACAAGGAGGCACCCTTGAGTCCATTTGACCAACTGGGCCCGGGGCATGGGTTAAGTGGAATCCAGGTCTAGGATGTTACATTATAAATCTATAAGAAGAGAAAAAACTTATATACTTGATAGTGGTTGATATTAACACATGACTGGTAAAATAAATTTGTTGAATGAAATCTAAATGTATGATTAAATTATTATTACTTTCAGTGAATATGGATTACTCAATGTGAAAGTAGTTGGATTCCCTAATATTGATATGAAAAAATCCAATGAAATTTTCTTTCTTTATGAGTTTAAACGCAATCTATTGAGTGTTTATTATCCTTTTGATAATTGGAATGTGTTGATATTTTGAAAGGATAGAGATGTCAATAAGAAATTTAAGTATGGTACAATATTAATGAAGGAGAAGCAAAAAAGCAACAAGCTATTTCATATTTCTATTAATCAATTTATTTTATACATCAGCGTGGATAAGAAAAATCAATTATAGAATAGGAGACCTAGATATTTACAAAAGAATAATATGTCTAAGTTAATAAAACATGAATCTATGAGGAATCTACTAAATCTGAATCGTTAAAGGTCCAACACTATTGATACATTTTATAAAGGAAAAATAGTGAATAAGAACCAAAATCTACTGGATATCAAGATAAAAAAACCTCTTTATTTGGTGTAATTTGATGTGTGAGAACCAATGAGCTTTAAGTTAACCAATGAAGATAAGTATTTAAGGAATTTATTTTATGATTAAACTCATATGATGTATAAATATTTTATGTTAATTAAATCATAATCTCTTAAGCGAATCAAACTTTTTCAAAGAATTTATGAGAATCAACTAGGATGTGATATCAAAATATTTCAGTCCAAGAATGGATCTGAATAATGAAAAGAATACATTGGGGAATGTATTGAGAATAATAGTATAAGGAATGAATATAGAACTCTATATGAACCCTAAAAAATTAAGTAACTGAGTAGAATAATATAAGTTTGGTGGACATGTGGAGACCCATGTTGTTGGACCATAGAACTTTGAAGTTGTTTTAGAGACATGACCCGACTATGACTATCTACATTCTCAACTAGTTCCCACTTTGATTGGATTCAATAAACCCAAATTATGAGTTATGTGAAACATCAAAACCACTATGAGGTATGAATTCAATACATTTTATTCCAAACCACATGTATTTTGGTTTCTTTTTAGTATTGGAGGGTTCATAAGGGATCCATACTCATGTTTCAAAGAAACATTCCCATGGTGGAGGAATCTACTTAAGAGAATATTCTCTATAAAAACAATGATGCAAAACCACTAGAGTTATAGTGGCCCTTGAAGTGGCCATGTGTCACTATATAACCCACTTAAGTTTTGGTGGGACACAAAGGGAATTTTTTAAAAAATTTAATTAATTATTTTAAAATTAATTAAAATGTGAATAAATGGGTTGTTCTTTCCCATTTTTTCCTACAATGAGTGGCTTACCCACCATCTCCACATTTCTCAATTCTCCAACTTCTAAGGTCAATTCTTTATCATTTTTTATAATATTGAATATTTTTTTATCATAGGGGACCCCTATGAGTAATTAAACCAATCCTATTGCATTTTTCAGGTTTTCTATTAAACTCTCAATGTAAATCCTCGACTGATCCCTAATTTGTGGATTTTTCTTAGGTTATATGATTTGCAGCATTTGAGGTCTAATTAATCAAGGATATTTGATGAGTGGGATGATAATAGTCCCATATTAGTGGTCCCTTACTTTCTTGATGGTTTTTTCTTGGTTGAAATGTGTCATATGAAATGCAAGAAACACTGATTTGTTGTGTATGCCTTAAAATTTAATTAAATTTAATTATTTAAATTCCCAGGGTGTGATTGGAACTTTAAAGGTTATGAGTGGCCGTGAGAGGTGGGTTTTGACACCGATGGTCACCGATGAACATTCTTCATGTGAATTGAACTATGAGACTATGAAATTGGACACAAAATGCTTGTTAAAGATCGAGAACCAACTCTAGACGTCTAGTGTAGTGGCCTAGTGTGATCTTTAGTGATGTTTTTCTTGTGTGTGAGCTATCCCAATGATGATTTATCCTTGTATTAAAGATTTGAGAGGGTTGATGTAATTGATAACATGACCCATTTCTTGAGTTTGTAATATATTTTTCAATTTGGTTGTTTATATTTTTATTCATCATTCAATTGAATTATTTGATTAAAATTCATATGCATTATTCAATTTTATTATGTGAATTTTGATATATTGATCACTTGAGATATTAAAGTTTGATACATAATTCACTCAAATGGGATGACAATTGAAGTATAATTCACCAAATTTTATGGCTGGTCATATATCGATCATAACTTTGTTGGTATTAAGTGGAACATCATCCACCTATGTTGGATTAGTGGTATATAATTTGCCTAGGTCACTTGAGGAGGTGTTGAAACATTCACTGTGTGAGGTTGAAATTAGTGGTATATATATCACTTGAGTTTTCATACTAGTGGATCATAATATATATATGAGACATGTCTTGGTGGTGCCTCATCCATATGGGGACCCATTCTGGTGGTAAACCGTCCACTTAAAATCCACTACTGGTGGTGTATTGGCTACCCATGATGTGACGTAGATGGTATATATTCCACCCCTAAGATTTTATTAATAGTGAATCATCCACATATGGATATAATATAGATATTTTATCATACACATATAGAGTTTTCCCAGTAGTTCATTGTCTGCATGGGGACTTGAGATGGAGGTATGTCGTCCACATTGAGAGTGATATCAGTGGTATATTGTCCACCTATATGAGATGTTTTTGTGGTACCCCATCCATATGAGTTTGGATATAGTGGTATAAAATCAACCTTAGAATAGGAATGGATGTGTATTGTATACCTGTGATCAGTGATTCCTTGTCCACTAGTGATAATTCATTCACCTTTAATACTAGATTAGTGTTGAACCATTCACCATGATGAGATGTAATAATGACACACCTCTCACATAGTACTTTTGACAATGATATCTCATCCAACATGATACTTATATAAGGTTGATGAATGATTCATACTCTAGGTGTATGTTTATACTATGCATATATAATCCCATTTGAACATTGGCCAAAGCAACTATGGTCACCCGTGGTTTGGCATGAACACTCCATGAGGTGACATGAAATTTATTTTTTGTTATTTACATTACTGGAACTTAATATTGAACATGCACCTATATTTACTAGATTTTTAGGGATACCATTTATTATGGAATATTGAGTCGTACTCACACCCTACTTGGGAACCTTGGTACCTAAGAAGACTTCATGTTTCATGAATCAAGTAAGGAAAAAGGACTTGTTGCATCTAATGGATGAATTGGGAGATCTTGTTTAGAGTTGAGAGATGAGACTAGGACATGACTTGAGACCACTTAGTGGATTCCTCAGTAACTTTTGTTCATTTTTTGACCACTTTCTATATGATTATCCCATGAGAGGTCCTATTTTTTCATGTATGACTTATGTGACATGTATTATTATTCATATCAATATAGCATGATTTTGATATTTAATATTGTTTAGAATATAACTATTATGTATATTTTATACTTTTTTATATTATAATGATTTATTAGTCATATTTAATTCACTATGTTTGGTGGTTATATGTACCCAAGGTATTGTATCCTTGCTTGTGATATATCTACCCTCAGTGTTAGTCAATAGACACTGGTGGATGTCGAGGCATGCTTCTTCAGTTTGGTTCTTAGTATGGATCTTGTGACTTGGATTAGATAACCCACATATGAGGAAATCCCAAGTTACTTCGAATGAGACTTTTATTATTTGTTTCTAATTTTATGGTTAGGTTACTTTTCTAAATATGATTCATTTTGATATTGATTTACGATTCCTAGTTTTCACCCTTGGTTTGGGGTGGTAATAGAGAATGTGTTCATGCATCATCCTTAGAATGTAGGGAACACATGAAATTGGTATTCTTTAATATGATTTATATTATGGTTTTTATACAAGGATGGGTCATTTAAAGTTTCATAAAAACATATATCGAGTTTTCAAATATAACTTCATGGTGAAACTACACTTGAATAAACCATGTTTACTGATTATTACTATGATATCCTATTATTATTATGTGACCCTTGCGATATTAAACCTGAACAAAGAGTGTGTATACTCAGATAAAATTGACACTTATTTTGTGAGATCCTTATATTATAGGGTGTGAATTTAGGGTAGAGAAGTGTGTTCTTATTATTTCTTACCCAAAATTTTGATATTTATACCTATGATAGGAATTATTTCTAAGTTATGCACTATTAATTGTAAGGATATCTAACCATGGTGAAATCTCATTGAGAACTAGGTCAATGGAGATGATCATGACCCACTAGAATAATATCTAGATCTATTTATTGTGCATGTCTATCCTATCGATTAGATGATCATAGAGGGATTGGTTAAGATCTTATAGTCCATGGGGAATAGGGAATTAAGAGATGGGTTGGAAATATGTAATCTAAATCGTGTGTGTGAGATGTAATATTCACCATTCTTCATGAGTGAGGGTAGAAGACAAGATACTAATTTTTGGATATATTCTATGTAAACTATATTCGATCACCTTGAGACATCCCCTAATAGGCGAATGAAGCTGGTAGTATATATACTTCAGGGACCAGCAAAGTGTTGGTGGGAAGTTCTAGTCTAGGAAGACCAATATGCAGGTCTAACCTGGAAGAGCTTTCAATGTTCCTTATTTGATATCTTCTTCTTAATACTCTAAGGACTGATAGTGCTAAGGATTTCATGCATATGGTACAAGGGGAATGTTAGCGATGAATTGTACCACCTGATTTACTGATCTATTGTGATTATAAACTATACTGGTGGGTAATGAGACTATGAGGGTTAGGTGTTTTGATTATAGACTAAGGAATTCTATTCAATCCTTGGTGAATATATTTCGATTGAAATCCGTCTTAGAGGTAATGAATTAGGACTTGATTATTGAGTGGAAATAGACTAATGGTATATCATATGGGTGTGAATATTCTTCTACCAGGGCTATGAGTGGGTTATCAGGTTGCAGGAAGTGGAGGTTTGAGAAGTATTTCTAGAGTGGAGATAGGGATAACAGCCAGGTCATGAGTTCTTTATTTCCACCTAGAGGGAGAAACTTGGTCGAGTATTATCTTTGTACGTTTCAAGGCTATATTTATCCAGATTGTGATGTATAGAAAAAGGATGATTGAAGCAATAAGTATTTAGGAAATTTATATAAGTATTGTGGAATTTCTCCATGTCTAGATTTTAGGTGCATATCTAGTTAAAATTTAAGGTTCAGAAGTAAGGTATGGAGTACCGTAGTAGTTAGGTAGTTGGGGTGTAAAGACCCGTAAAATTCAAGGGAATTTTTTTTTCTTAATTTTCTTTGGATTTTTAGAAGAGCGCGGTTTCTGACGGCACCTGATTCCGAGGCCCGGAGTGCCCAGAATCAATTTCCGAAGTTTGGCTCAGGTACGTTCAGTGAACGAACGAGCGGGAATTCCTAACTTTTGATCCGGTTCTCGGAATTGAAATCCGAGGGCACCGATGAAATCGCAGTGCCGATATTCGCTTAAGGAGACCTTTTCCGAGGTTGCGTTTATTTCGGGTTGAGAGTTAGTTTTTGGGAGTTTAGAATAAGTTAAATAAAAATTTTGGATTACAAAATTTTATTTAAACTTGTGGGTTAACTTCTCTCAAAGGAAGTTAGGGGTGGGACCCACACCCACTTAACCTCCTTTGAGAGGATTAAGTGTGGTGGGGCCCACACGAACCCTAAACTTTTCATCTTCTCTCAAACTCCCTTAACCCCTCTTTAAATGACATGACAATTCTTATTTAATTTTGGAGTTATCCTTTTTGAATTTCAAACCTTTGAAATTCATTTGTTAAGTTTGTGAATAAATTAGGCTCTTATCTTTTTTTTGTTGGGTTAGAACTCTTTAGCCATCTTGAGAGCTTTTGAGAGCTTTTCCTTCTTCTTCAACTTTGACGAAGAACGCTCAAGCCTTGACGAAGAACGCTCAAGCTCCGACGAAGAACGCCACTCCTCTCTTCTTCATCTTCCGTGTCAACGAGAGGGAACGCCGCTTCCTCCTCGGACTTCCTTCGTCGGCATATGAAGATTCGCCAATGACGTACCTCTTCGGACGTACCTCTTCGTCATCGGATTTGACGAACGATTACCACGATGCCCGACCTCCGCGACGTTGTCTTCCACTGGACGTTGACAATCTTCGAACCTATACCCAAGGTAGGGGTTTTTGTTATTTGTTTATTTATTTATCCTTGTTCGTAGTTCTAGCATGACTAACATGAGGATTATAAATATGTGATATTGTTTAACGTAAGGGGGCCGGACCGCATGAACACGGCCGAACCCCCTCCTTCGTTCTTGTTGATATATCTTGCGGGTGGAAACAAGGTGGCGTGGTGCCGTCGCACCACGCGGATAATCGCACGATTATTTTGCGCGGCGCCGTCGCGCTGCGCCGTGGAAGGATCATCAAAAACGCGACGCCGTCACGCCGCGTCGAAGGAAATCAAAAGAGGCGGCGGAGGGGCGCGGTGCCGTCGCATCGTGCCGGACGATGAACACCACGGCAGGTTCCGGGCCGCGGCGAGACGGGAAGACCGGCGGCACGCCAGGCCGCCGGCGACGGAAGCCGGAATGGGGACCGGTTTGCCGGTCCTGTTGGAGAAAAACCGGCCGGCCAGCTGGCCGGCCGGATGGACAAAAATCCGGGGGAATTTAATTCCCCCGGTAGCTGAAAAGCCCCCCCCCCCATTAATTTGGGGGGGCGGTTTCCTCGAGGGGGGCAGGCGGCCCCCCGGTTTATTCAAGCAGGCCCCCACGAGGGGGGCTGGTTTCCAAAAAGGGCGTGGCACTTATGTCGCGCCGCCACTCCAAGAAGCGGGGGGGCTTGCCCCCCCGCGCGCTGCCTCCATGCGGTGCCAGGCTGCCGCGCCACCGCGCCGCCGCGCCGCCGGCCGGCCGGGCCGGGTCGGACCCGGGTCGAGCCGGTTCGGGCCGACCCAGGGGGGTCGGGCCGGGTCGGCCCGGACCCGGACCCCCCATTTCGAATCAGTTTCGGTCTTTTGGCCATAACATAAGCCACATACCTCCGATTGACGAACCGTCTACGGAAACGCGATCCTTGGATCGAGACGGTCGTTTCAGTATATCGCACTCAAAGTTTCGGAATACTTTGTGTTCGGCCGGGTTGGTTCGTTCACGAGACCAACCGGGCCTTCGGAGCGGAAATGTTCATATCTTGAGCTACGGACGTCTGATTGACGTGCCGTCAACTTGGTTGTGTTCGTCTTAGTGAGAAGGATCTTTTGGCATGCTCCGCCCGAGGTTTGGATGCAGGTGGAGTACGGTCGGGTTGGTTTTGCCTTAAAAACTAACCGGGCCCTGGGGACGAAAATGCCAATAACTCTCAGACCTGGCGTCCGATCGACGCGCCGTCTGTTGCGTTGAGTTCCTGTTGACGATACGGAACTTTTGGATACATCAACTCTGGACCTTGTGACAGTTGATGTATCAGCCTCTCGGCTCGTGGAGCGGACCCTCCGAACGAGCTTGCTGTGTGCGGGAACCCTAGTGCTGGCTGCGACTACTTCTCCGACAGCGACGATTGTGCAGAGATCCTCCGTGGACTCCGACGACGACCATGCAGAGATCCTCAGTGGACTGCGGCGACGACTGTGCAGAGATCCGCAGTGGACTGCGACGACTACTGCACTCAACGATCCTACGTGGATTAGTGCTACAGGTCCTGCGTGGGCCCGATCCTGTGTGGGTCCGATCCTCTGTAGGTCACTGCGGGGTTTAGTACCTATCGATCCTTCGTGGGTCCGACGACTTAGATGGTTCAGTGATCATCTTTATCGTCATCCGAAGAAGTATACATGTGTGATCTGAATCTTCTTTTTTACTCTATAGAGGTGGTGCGCTTGGTTGTAGCGGCAGACCCGCGATACTGGAGACGAGCGTACGGAGTACGGAGACCGTGTAGCCGGCTGAGACCTGAAGAATGCTCGACCGACTCGACTTGGAGTGAGTCGACTAGCCCAGTGGACGGAGCGCCCGGTATTTGGCAGCAGACCCACGGCGGACGGAGCGCCTGGTAGTTGGCAGCAGACCCGCGGTACTCGACTGGAGGAGTACCTCTGTAGGCTATTTGGGTGAGCGCCCAGTATTTGGCAGCAGACCCTCAGCGGACGGAGCGCCCGGTAGTTGGTGGCAGACCCGCGGTACTCGACAGGAGGGGTACCTCTGCAGTCTTAGGTTAGTGAGCAGTATCTCAGAGTCATGACAGGACACTGTACATTTCAGAGATGGGGCTCTTCAGTAGTTACGTTTTTGATAATGAAAATCCTGTGTGAGCTGAATCCTGTTACTTTCCTGTGTGGATTGTGTTGTGCTATCCTATGTGGATTACATTTTGCTTTCCTGTGTGGAATACGTTTACTTTCCTGTGTGGACTGAGTTATACTTGGGCTCGGAGGTTGGAGCGTATTTGAATTGATGACTTAGGTATATGTATGGGCATATACCTAAGCAGTTTCGGTTGTTACTTCGTGTTTGTACCTTTCTTCGTGGTTTATCCTTTGTGGATTTGAGAGACCTTTAGGGGTCTCGGGGTCCCTACTGAGTAGCTTATACTCACCCCTGCACGGGCTTTGCCCGCACTACGTTGTGTTGGTTGCAGACGACGGACATCGTTGATCTTAGCTGAGGCTTGCAGAGCAGGACGGTACCTGGAGGTGGACCACTGGACGGGACATGCTCGGAGCGGACGACGGGACCCATGGATCAGTAGAGCTATCAGTACCCACCCTTCAGGTGGGATTTCCAATGGACAGCCCGATGTAGTGGCTTTTACTTTTCAGTTGCTTTTTTCCCTTTCGAGTTGTACTTTACTTTCAGTTTGGGTTTGTATACTGGCCCATTTACTTTTCCGCACTTTCAGTTGTACTCTGCTTTTGCTTAGTGTTTACTTTCCGCTTGCTTACTCTGTGGTGTTTGTTTACTTTACAAAGGCAATGCCTTCCCTTTTTACCAGGATTTACGCCTTGGTGCTAGTCGCCAGCCCCTGGCCTATGGAAGGCGGGCTTGGGGTAGTCACGGCACGGACCCCGAGGGCGGGTCGTGACATGGGGATCCTCTAACCATTCATGTTATAGAGGAGGAGAAGGTAACTAGAGTTATGGGAATCAATGGTACATGGGAATTTTTCCTTACGGGAGTAAGGATATGGAAGCCCAAGGCTGGGAATCTGGCCAGTTATACGCCATCATGCATACTCCTTCCATGTATGGATGGGATTCATAAATAGTCTGAGGTATGATATTAGTGGCATCAACCCTATATTATATTTTATTCAATATGAGTGTACCAAAATAATTCATATATACTCAACCAGTTAGTGATTTAGGGAATGTAGTTGAGTATCTTTATGGGTTATTTTCTTTTGATACTCCCTTAGGGGATCAATCCTAGGGTATCCAAATATGTATAGAGTGTGTTATAGTAATAAGTGGATATAGGATTCTCTAGTATTTCTTCATGATATAGTTTAATAACATTAATGAGATCCTTGGGATGGATTGGATAACTCTTTATTGAGACCAAATTGACTTATATCACCTTTAAGTATATTTAATGTCTATAGATGGTGATTGTTATACTTATGTCGGTGATTGGGATCTATAGGTTGGCCATTTTGGACCCATCCACCTACCACTGGGGGTGATCACCATAAAAATGGATAGTCTTTAGAGAGGAGGATACATTTAAGGTTTTATTTCCTCATATCCTAGATTAGTTCTACAATATATTTCCAAAGGATTTATTAGGTTTTCCACCTAAGAATGAGATTGAGTTTCAGATTGATATTATTCCAGTACAAATCCCATATCCATTCTACCCTACAGGATGTATCACATTGATATTCAATATATAAAAGATCATATTAATGATTTTGAGGCAAATGGGTTTATTTTACTAAGAATGTAACCTTGTGGATATTTAGTTTTGGTTATCAAGAAGGTGGACAAATCACTATTATTATGTATTTATTATTAGAGGATAATCTAGGTTATGGTTAAGAACTAATATACTATACCTTATATCTATGAACTATTTGATCATTTGATAGGTTCTAGGTGGTTCTCTAAGAAAACCTTGTGTGCATATTGAAAAATAGATTATATGGACTAAAATAATCTTACAGATAGTGGTATAATAAGTTTAAGTCATTCATGGAGAGGCATGGCTACATAAGAACACATGAAGACCAGTGTGTTTACCTCCAAAAATTTTAGGATGGTAACTTCAATGTTATCCAACTTTATATTGATGAGTTTTTGATCATTGAGAATGATTAAGTGGAGATAATCCATTGGAATGAGTTATCTAAATATTTTTATATGTAATAATTGGGAGTGGGTCAATAGATATTGGGTATGTAGATAATTTGTGATAGAAAAAACATGTTATTAGGTCTATCTCAGGAGAAATATGTTGAATATGTTCTAAAATGTTTCAACATGTAACATTACAAATTAGTGTGTATTACACTTCCTATTCATATGAAATTGATCCAGAGTTTAAGTCCATTTTCCAAAGAATAAATTGATAAAATAGAGATGATACCATGATCCTTGGTGGATGGAATCTTGATGTATTCCATGGTGTGTACAATGTTAGGCATTTCCCATACAATAGGGACCATGAGTTGATTTACCTCTAATCTTGGGATGCAACACTAAGATACATTCAAGTGGATTATGAGGTATCTTAAAGGTATATCAAAACTATGTTTGTGCTATAGGGGAGTTTATCCACTCTTGGAGGGCTATACAGATGCAGATATGGATGAATATCCTGAAAGTAGGAATTTTGTATTAGGATACATCTATACATTTGTAGGAGGAGGTGCATCATAATATTTAAGGTTGTAAAAGTGTGTTACTTTATCCACAACCTAAGCAGAGTACATTTCTACCAGAGATGTTATCAAGGAGATATTTTAGTTAAATATTTTTCTCTAGGACATCAGATTTAGGCTGTCACAACTCACCTGGTTTACTATGAATAGTAATTGGGTCGGGTTTCCAAATGGACTCAAGTGCACCTCCCCATATGCCAGAGGATTCTGACCAGTAGTAAGGTCCTAGTTTATAACCATAGGGAGAATATGACCTTGTATCAAAGTAAGAAAAATAGTGGAAATAACTATGAATCATAAAAATCTCAAGTAAACTGAAAGAAGAAGCAATAAATTTAAAGAGGTGATAACATATGAAATGAAGTAAAGGCCTGAACATTCATGTCATATATACAAAACAGATTTCCCACTAGTTTGACCACATAAATAAGACTAAATAAATGAAATACATAATAAATGTATGAGGCTCTACTATCCACACTAAGACACACCACATAATAATATCCACATACATATTCAATCCATCCCACTCGATTAGTCATGGGGCTTAACCCATCCTATCCCTACAACCAAGTGAATGTATGTTTTGGTACCTCGGTTCAATGGAAGACCATGTAGGGTGTGAGTAAAAAACTCATTAAGGAACCACTAAAGTGCTCCCATGCATCACCAGTAAAATCTTGTATGTGTAAGTGAACTACTCAACTAAATAATAATAATAATAATATCCACTATTGAAAATAAACTAAATAACCATTTTCTTGCCTAAGTCTTGATGGCTACTCTAGTCTAACTATACTTGTTTCATCAAATTCTAGGGTGTCTCTGAGAAATTCACATCACTATTGTGGTATATAAGTGTATACCCAGGATCACCCACACTTTGCTATACTAAATATAAGACATAATTCTTGGTATCATATGAAATCCTGTAAATAAGGCATCAAGTTGGATCCTAGGTGTCCTAGGCATACCTCTCAATCCATGAGTAGTCTATGGAACCCAAATGGAATATCGATGTTCTATATTCCTGTCCAATGATGGATTATTAATTCATAGCCCATAGGAAAACTGGACAATGGAAACTAGAATGAATTACTAAGGGGATGACCCTTAGGAAATATGTAAGGAATATTCTTTTGTCCTGAGATGATAACTCAACATCCACCAATCATCATCTCAATAATCTTTTCCTAGAAAACTTCAAGAAATGCAATAATGGTGCATCCACCTGATCCTAGGGATTATCCTAGGAATAAATCAAGGTGATCATCATCAACCTCGAGAATGTCACAAGAATCTAGTGCATATGGGATATGCGACCACCTGACAACCTCTAGCATCACCTGGATCCTAGCATGATAGGAATCTTGGGTGATACACTAACTAATAAGGGTTTCTGATATTTACTCGACAAACTACTTAGTTTTCCCAATCTAGGGGAATCCCAGAAATTCTAGGCATTCTGATATTAGTAACATCAAATACTAAATCCCGACTGACTAGGTGTCTAAGGATTTATAAACATTATTCACTTATCATTAAATATTAAATTTCAATTTAACAATCATCTTCATTAATCAAGAGATGGATCCCAGTCTATCATGCATCCAAATTGATATATATATATATATATTTTCATACATCAATTATAAAAGTATTAATATATACACATGGTTATAATAATATACATTATATTGATTAGTCACATTCAAGATTCAGGTGGAATCGACATTTGATGTAAATAATAGTTATGGTTGATTCCTAGGTTTCCTTGGCACCCGACTATAAAATTATAAGAGGGAACCACATACCTCAAGCTCCATTAGTTCATTTATAACCATTGAATCCTAGTCAATTACATTTTAATGGATAAATGAATTAATATTTACTTGAATTTAGAGGGTTGTTCGAGCACCCAAACCCATCATATTATGTCGTTGTCCTTATTGTTCATGATGATTAATCCTTGATTTAGGGAGATAATAGTGGTCATCACTACTCATACCCAATTCCCCTTACTAGGGTCTTAATGTGAATAGGGTACCCTACCTATGGTCCCCTCCAGGTCCTAGCTCTAGGTCAATCCCATCTCAAAAAAGAAGAATAGACCTAAGACATACCCTTAAACCCATATGGACCTTAAAGACCTTAATGAATTTATGTGTTTGGTATTCAGGTCATAAAAAATGATAAATTGATCATACTAGTTCAAAATATCCTCCATATTAAGGAAGGTTGACAAGTCACCTAGGTATAGGTGTAGTAGGTCTCTCTCACCCATTCTGAAATTGGGGATCCCCATTGGGGTATTTTTCAACCTAAGTCAAAGTATGATGGTAATACTACGACATATAGTGGTTAGTGAATTGATCTAGTTCCCAAGGGACCAAAGTTCCCTTGGCACTTTACTCTATATTTATTGGTTAAAGAAATATATTTATTTAAAATATTTAAAACTAGTTATTTTGGAAGTATAATTAATTTACTTACACAATATATTTAATTATGGTTCCCAATTTATTAGTGGTGGAACTGAATCACATAACATACCAAATATGAATTAGAAAAACACTCAAGGGTAATCCCGATAGATTACCTATCTCATAAGGAGATTTCCAAGTCATGTGTAAGGGCTAGTAGCAGCTGCCAAGGCCTATCCAAGCTTGACCAACCCCATCCTTAGTCAACCAGACTCATATCGATGACCTAAGACCCTAAATTAATCCACATATTTATAATTAACCAAGTAAAACATTTTATAATTAATTAATTAATTAATTAAACTTAAACATGACATAATTCTTGTTTTCGAAGAAAATGTTACTTCTTTGGGGAAATCATTATTTATGAATGGTTTCCAATGGGTTTGTTCATGGAATTAAAAACACCCAATGGTTCTATATCCATAGGGACATGCTTTCCAAAGGTATTATCTCATTAGGGATTTTGATCCACGATGCTTAAGAACTCACACTGGTCGAGAGGATGAGAGTTTGGGATCATCAAACCCTTTTGGGGGGAACTATTTCCTACTAAGATTTAAGAAATATTCATAAATCCTTCATTAATTCCCAAGTATGATGTGGGATATCCAAATATTAGCAATATATTATTAGTATGTGTGGAATTCAGAATCATCTGTATGCATTCGAGGTTCTTCATCAATGAAGATATCTATATTTATCTGATGTTCTCCATTGATGGTATCCTATTATATACTACTTAGATATTCTTTGGTCATTATTATTATGATTCTAGTTTTCTATCCACACAATGGGGCACTCTATGGTCATCCAGGTAGATGAATGTCACTCTGGAATTTATTGTCATCTAGTGAGACAAATTTTTTATGATGTTGGGATTGAACCCATAGATGGGCTTCCTATGTATCCTTGTGAAAGGAATCAGAACTCACATAGTTTAGTGTCACTTAATAGTACACACAATACATTTTAAGGTCATGTGATAAGGACCCAACTGTAAAGTTTAATGTCATGTGGTAAGAACATCTAGGCGGAAGATGCCTATTTAAAGTTTGGTGCGGGACTTATACCTAAGTAGCCTAAGGAACATGGAAGGGATATGAGCTTCCAAGTTGAATCATACCCTACTGAGGATATGGACCAAAATAATAGGGTTGGTTTAGGATGTTGGGTTTTAACCTCAAGGAGTCTTCCTATGTATCACTTTTTATTGGGAATCAAATCCCATGTAGTTTTTTAATGAGAACCCATGCCTATGGATGTAATCAAGGGTATGTATCAAAGGGAATTATGACACTTTGAGATGATAGGTTGGGGATTACTCTTGACAAGGATATCCCCTATGAAGGGTCCATGAGGGATGTTTTAATTCATGATTATTTGGTGGCTTAATTCAGGGATTACTTTTAAGGAGGATTCCCTAATTAAGGGAATTAGGGTTGGACTCCTGGGGATGATGTTTAGAGAGCTCGAGCCCTAGGTGGGCATCCTAAATATTCTAGTTAAAGCAGAAATCAGAGTGTTCATACTTTAGTCCTTTAGGTGGATTGTGTGTATGTCATGATCATTACAAACCTATAAGCCCATGTGAGTCATGCTCGGTGTGAGAAACAAGAGGATGTGAAATATTCAAATAACCACACATTTTCTTTCCTTTGATGATGGAAGAGTCCAGGGATCTGGAGAAAGAGGCTGGGGCTACGACACTTCCCTCTCTTCACTTTACATTGGACGAGAGTCCAAGATAATAAAGGAATGAAGGCGAAGGGTGTAGAGAGTAAAAATAATGAAACCTCCTATATAAGAGGTCAGGGGCTTACACCAGGATGGTTTCCCTTTTATTGGTCCTGGGAGAGGAGGGAGACTTTTACTTTGTCAAAGGGAAAACAAGTGGGATCCTCATCCTCCCTACTAGGGACCGGAGGCTTCGAGTCTTAGAGATGATAAGGATAGGATAGATTCCTATACATATTATCCAATACTGGGAACTCCACAACACTATCCATGGGGTAAGGGTCAACATGACTATAGATATCCAAATATACATATTCCTTGAGGTTCCTTACCCTCTCGTAGGACAAGTGTGGGAAACCTTTGATAGTAGAAATCAAAATCCAAATGGGAGACATGCTGATGTGCCTATTCCTATGGTTTTGTAAATCATGAGGACTTGGTGGAGGTGTCAACATGGTCCCTTTTAGGCAAGGGATCCAGTGAAGGAGAAGCCTTGCAATGAGTGGATTTAAAATAGGCTTCATGAAAGGCTCATACAAGTTGAAGGGGTGAGGTGAACCAAGGAGGATCGTGCAAGGGGCGTACCATGAAAGGGGTCTCCACACAAGTAGGGTTGGTAGAATTTGTTTTACCTTAAGTGATGATCAACCTAGATGACTACACCTAGGAGAATATTTGTTAAATCCTTCAAGGTTCTCTATAGGGATTCCTAGAAGTAATTCATGAAAGTTATTATTTGAGGAAGGTCAAGTATCACAAGTCTTCTTAAGTCAGGTGGTTGGAATAATGATTTGCACAAGTGTTATATACTTTTAACACAAAATGGACTTAATTCTCACTATCCCCCTTTAATTCCCTCTCTTTAGGTGTTAGAAAACTACCTTAGAGGTTTCGAGGGACTTGGGCGAAGCGATAGGGAGATCATAGAAGCAATCAGACTTCTGGGAAAATTTTCTCCACAAATGAAGACCCCAAGGGTCTATTTATATGATAACATGAGACCTTGGGAAAATGTGATTGGTCTCACAAGTGGGGTGGCACGCAATTTCTTACATGCCGACAGTGATTTGGTCTACCTTGGGCAAGCCAATTTCTAAGGCTTTTCAAATATTTTATTTCATCATCTATCTTCTCCTACTTTTTCTAAGGCATTTCCCTTTGTCACTTTTTCATCCATGTGATGAAACCAAGTGTCAACTAAATCCCCCCCTAAAGATTGGATCCAAAAACAAAAATAGAGTCTAATATTAAGGTAAAAGGGATGAAAAAGATAGATGGATCATGCAAGTTTCAACAATTAGTTGTTCATGTTGGTATGCAGTGCAAGTAGGTCGCATAGGTAGACATACTCGTATATAAATAGGCCCTTCAATTTAGCAAAAAAAACTCACGATTCATAAATTTGAGATCCCCATCCACAAGTTTTTTTTGCGAAGACACTTTTCTTTCGTTTGTGCAGATAAAGTACGTATTCAAGGGATAAACTTGTGTGCCACTTGTTGTGCGACACACTTTCACACTGAACTTTAACTTGCACGCCTTAATTCCATTGTCAAATTTACTTTACTTTCATTTTTTTAAATGAACCTATTTTGAAATGAATTTGATATTTCTTTGCTGGTCTTATAGATCCCAAAAATATTTCAACTACTGATGAACTGTCTAGCAAGAGAACTAAGGAAATGATGAAGATCACATGGCATGAATACTACAGTATTTGTGATACCACCATTCTTGATCTGGTAGGGTATCTAAAGAAGTATCATTGTGATTTTCAAAAGAGAATTTATCTACCACTTTATGACTACAAATATCTGTGTGAAGTCCTTATTCCAGATTTGAATAATTTTCTCCCAACTAATTGGTTTCAAGACTACAATAACTTCTCATCTGCCAACATTTCTAGTGTGGGAACATATATTAATACTAGGATGGCAACCACAACCTATGTTATGAATCATAGCCCATGTGATCCAGATATGAAACCACCTACTATCGAACTAAAGTTGCACTGTTATTCTTCTATTTTTTGATATTCGTAAATAGATCAATCGAAGGGTTGGAATAAAAGTTTGGAATTTCATCCAAGAGGGGGTGTTAAGCCCTCATTTATGTGGGTATACTGAGTATGCAAAACCTATGCATAGTTCAAACAAGATCTGGAAAGCGTTAGGATTTACAAGGTTGTATGGGTATGAAAAACCTATGTGTATAGGAATGATGATTTTGTGCCAGAACTGCTGAGCTGATAGAGTCCACATAAGAATTATTTCCATTTGATGCATGGAGAAGTGGGTATTAGTTTGTGGGACGTTTATAAGATATCTGGAGTTCCGATCCTTAGATATATGTATGATGAATTCATTCCCCCAACGACGACATAGAATGATACTGATAGGATTCCATGTTTGGTGTGTGAGATACTGAAAATAACCCACAAAATCAAGAAGGAAAATCATCGCACCAGAGGGGATATTCATTCGAACATGTGGATGGGAATTTTCTTGAAGGAGAATGGGGACAAACCCAAGTACAAGCATCAAACGAGTTGTTCCAAGGTGGTGAAGAGAATTGCACCTGGCACCTTCTGACCAATTCTAGAAAAATAAGAGTTTGACAAGTGGGGATACGAAATCAACCCCAAAATTACTACCAAGACACATCTCGTACATTTTCTAGATATATGTATTAGTAATTATCTATTTCATGTCCACGATTTCAAAGGTGATATAAGGTCTGGAACATTTTTTGTAGTGTCCATGTTGGAAGAGAATAATATAGTAGGGTTTGCCACCCCTATTTTGGAAAAAAATCTACAAGATATTATTGCACATTCAAGAAGGAAAGGATCCTTTTAGAATTATAGGACCATTATAGGTTTTGTGGGGATGGATCATGACTCACTTCATGACTTATACTGTGCAAAGTGGGATCCAGGTCCTTGTGAGCTCGTTTTGAGCATTCATTCAGGATTTCTATGGTATTCCGCCCATATCCTTGACACATTGTGACATTCAAACAAGGTTGAGTTTATTTAATGATTTCAACTTCTTTCCTTACGAGAATTCTCCCACAAGAAGGTTTGTTGATAATGGGATAGCTAATATAGCATGGAGGTCATATATTCTAGCCTACTGGGATGGTGTATTGGAAACTGGGATTGAAAAAAACTATGTGAGGCCTATTATCCTTATCAATTTTCACACCAATTAAAGTGCTTGTAACAAATTACTATATCCCATCTGATGCACATTAGACAATAACAACTTCAGATGGTGTCTCAAAAACTATGGTTTCTTAAGTCCATGGAAAATATATGGGAAGTGATCAATCTACCTATGAATGATGAAGAAAGAAGATTGACTATCTGGTATGCTGAAGCTTGGGTTGAATCATACCCTAAAGGGGTGATAGAGAATGCTGTTCCTTGGGTTGGAGTAAAGAGGAAAATTAGGACAGAACCTTCTTGTTTAAAATGTGCTCCATCTCCTTTGGAGGCTCAGTCATTAGAGTCAGAGGGCGAGGATGACGAGGCTCCCAGATCATTGAAGTGACCTCATAAAAGATATAATCCTCCTATCAAAATAAAGAGGTCCACACCATCATCACCAAATGATGTTTCACCAAGGCGGTCTAGTCACCATCGCCAATAAGAGAATCGGTTTCCATTTTCTCATCCATCATATATGACGATAGGAATTGGGAATCCAATCAAATATAAGGATAAAAAATCATCCTCACAGTAAGTTGGGATGTATTCTAAATATGTATGACTAGAGATAGTTCAAATGTGGTAGAATTTTTCTTTTGATGCTGAAAATTTGTGGGAGCATCTTTGTGAGGGGTTGTTTATTCCAAGGATAGGAGATCTTTTAGCCCTGTATAATATTCGCTTTGATGATAATCCAACTGAAGTGAGAATTTAAATTCAAGATATGTAGATTCACATCTATTAAATTTATGATCTAGTCCCCACCACTAAGTGGGTGAAGGACATGATAGAACGTGGTGCTGCTGAAGGGATCAACAATTCATCTTTTGAGGAATGAAATGATTTTTTTGATACTAAAGATATAAGTTCTCTTCTTCTCATATTATTTTATTCTTTGCCTTTATATTTTATCCAAATAATTATTTCTTAGGGTAAATACCATTTTAATTTATATATGGATAAAGTAAAATCAACTGAGGTTTTGTCGCCACAGTATAACCCTAGTGGTTCCGCGATTGGGGTTACTGGGTCACCCCTCGAATTGGGAGAATTATCTCTAAGATGGAAGGCCATAGAGGATAATATGGAGGTATAATTCCCAAATATAATACCTATTTTGGATAGTTCAATGCTATCCCTCCTTTGAAGAAGATAGAGAAGAAAGATCTCCAAAGGGTGAAATCCATGGCTAAATTCTTTGTCAGCAGCGGTAAACCTTCCTAACATCATTAATTTTGAATTTATCCAGAAAAAGTGTTTAAACATATTGAAATTTTAGGAAATTATTATATTTATTTCCTCAAGGAAATTATAAATTATTATTCAAGAAATGAAAAGGGTGATTCAGACCAAGCACAGATTCCTTCCAATGAAACAAATCCTTTGACAGAAGAGGCGTTTAGGCAAGAAAATATATCATCTTCTCATTAAACTGCTCCTATCACTTCTGTAGGGAGATAGAAGGAATATGGCATGTCATAAGTTCTTCATGAGGAGATACATATCAATAATTGACTTCTATTTTTGTAATATTTCAAGTTCGTCGTATGCACCAGAAAATCCTATGGTGACTGATGTTGACGCTGCTGCTGCCACCACATAGATTATTCAGGGTCTAAAGTCATCATAGGAGGGTCATGAACAAACTAATAAAAGTTTTCCCACTACTGAGATTAAAACAAGGATTATTATGTAAATAGAATCTAGGATTAATCTTGGCATGTCTTTTGATGAAATATTCGAACATACTAATATTCCTACCTCTTTAGAAAAATTTGGGGCACTATATATAAAAACAAATGGATGTGAGTATTTGTTTTCCATAAAATTAATATTTTTATGCATAATTATATAATAATTATTAGTTGGAATGCGCATCCCCATTCAAGGAAACTACTACAGTGATGATGTATGGAGAGAGTGTTGAAATCACTCGCAATCCCATTATTGAGGAGGAGCCAGCTCAGGGGGACCTTGAAGTAGGAAGCTTTCCTGAATCTTATCTAGAGGGTCTTGGGAAGATTCAATAGAATTTCCTTCAATAACAAGTTCTAGCCCAATCTACCGAGGCTGGGAATGTTAGGGATTAATCTTCTCAATATGCTAATATGTTTTAGGGTAAGGGTCACCAATTATTGTGATTTTACCCTATTCCTTCCAAACTTTTAAAGATAATGATGATCTAATTCATCTTTAGGATTATTAGCTTTTGTGGCTAGTTCTGAGGGTAAAGATTTTTCATTAGCTCAACCAACATTGAAAGAAAAGGCAACCACTATTCAATAAGAATCATAATAGGGCACTTCTTTGAGTATATTAATCCCGGAGTATATCCCTCCTTATGACTGTGACTCTGAGTCAGATCCCAAGTTGTAGAATTCTCTCCATATTTCACATCGCAAGGCTTGGATAGATATATGAAAGATGATACCTGAGGTGAACCTTGAGGAACTATCTTCATGAATCCCATAGAATTAGGCTCTGTTCAACATGTTGGGATTCGATGGATTTTATTAGCATCTAGTTCATACTACGGTGAAGGATACTATTCATAGGTGAGAGCAAGAGCATAAGTTTCAGAAAGATATAATCAAGTCTAGACTTCTTGTCAACATTGATGACTTTTGAGATACATTATCCCAAGAAGAGGATAACCATAGAATGAAACTGGAAGAATTCAAGTAGAAAATCAAAGAGAAGTATATTCAAGTTTCATGTCTTTGTCAATAATTAACTTCCTCCCAAGGGGAACTTGGAAAGCTTCCCTGTTTATTAGGAAAGTCCTAAGAAGAAGGAACAACTGTTATTGAGACTTCCAAGGAATCGATTTGTCAGGATGAGGAGACTAAATCTAGTCAGTTGACTGAACCTCAATAAGTATCTAATGGGGCTCATGAGGCCATTCAATAGATGAAGAACTATTTTGAAAGCCTTTAGTAATTTTTGACACAGAGACTCCATTTTGTGGATGTTCCTCTGGGGGATTTTTTTCTCAAAAATGAAAAGGATTTTGTTTCTAATCATATATGTATTCATCCTTGTACTCTTCCTATAATCATAATTTGAAAGCAAATTTACATAGAATTATATTTTCATATCAACTAATCATAATTACAAGGATAGGGATGGGAGGTGCTCTAGAATTTTACCTAAGAAAAGGGGCCTAGTGAATGTAATTTGACTGTTGATAGGGTCATTTGGACAACCCTACAAACTTTTTGTGTTTTAACTTTTTTTTGATCGCTTTTTCCTAAAACATATAGAGTATAGGTCTAGGGAGATGAGACTCGTATTTTTTCTAGGGTGCCTTTTTTGGGTTTTTATCTTGGTGAGTACTATGTCTCTTTTTTGGGCAGTTTAAAGTCATGCATGTCAGACTAAAATGGGATAGTCTGTTAGGTCGAACATATTTGACCATGAATTTTGAAATTATAACCCAAATAAGTCTTGATGGCTAGGAATGTTATGATATTATTTAGACACTTCTAATGGGAATCTTGAGATAATTTTTTGATCTCCAAATCTAAAACATGGTATTCAAGAATAGAGAAGTTATATCTTGAGAATGAAATTTACACTAGTTGACAAACATATTATAAGGTTTTTTATACAAGTCCAACTGGGGTACATACTACATAGTCAAATAGCAGCATCCTTAGGCTGACATGCTCATTATTTGGGTGGCTTATGTAAGGACAACTGGGGGAACGTACTGTATAGTTAGGTAAAATAATTTTCAATAATTCTAGGATTCTTTTACTGATTAACAAATAATGTTTAATATTTGGATGTCTCATGACCATAGTGGGTGTATTTTATAAGGAAAGATGTTTGACAATAAAGGAATCATCCGTACTAACACAATCCACAAATGGGAAACCACTCCTATATGAATTTGATGTGTGAATGAGGGTACATTTTTCTAGAAAGAGGCTTTTTGATATTATGTTGTGAAATTTAAAGTCATGAAATTATCACATTAGGGGGATGTATAGTTTAAAGTCACGCAGTAAGGACATTAGGGGTTGTTCAGTTTAAATTCATCCAGCGAGGACATTAGCTAGTTGTAAAATTTAAAGTCATGCAGTGAGGACATTAGGGGGTTGTGAAGTTTAAAGTCATGTAGTGAGGACATTAGGAGGGATATAATTTAAGGTATTTAGCTTTGACCAAAGGTTTGATGATTCTCTGATTCTTGGTAATCTGTTTGGAAATGTATTACTATATTCAAGTATGAAAGAAGAAAGTTGTAAGATGTGATTTGGGGATTTCCATATCCGAAGGGTGGTATGGGAAAAGGGATAGGGGTATTAGAGGAATCTCCCAAGAATGAAGTTACCACTAGTTGAAAATTCCATTATGATGGCTTTTTTATGCAAATCCAACTGGGGAACGTGCTGCATAGTCAAGTAGCAACATCCTTTGGATGAAAAACCTATTATAAGGGAGATATATAAAAGGCCTACTGGGGCATGTACTTCATGTTCTGGTAAAAGAGATCTCAATAATTTTTACATTCTGTCGCTAAAAGCCGATGAAACTTTATGGAGATTCAAATTTTCCTAAGCACAGAGTTTAGTTTGTGAAAGAAGTACCTGAATACAAAAGGGATATTTCAAGTCAGAATTTCCAAAGAATCAGATAAATGGATGATCTATATAGTTATGATCCAAATGCAGGAAGTATGGTGCCTATAGTTTTAGTTCATATAGCTATAACCATAAGATTATGGAAAGAATGAATGATACATGGTCAAATGGTCCAAGGTTATTCTAGTATGCTTTAAACAAGTGAAGGGGAAAAGTGTAAACCACAGTCTTGTAGACTTTTAGATCAGGAGAAATGATATGGAAAAAATATATAGGGTATGACCACTGATTTATGGGTTCTAGTATACCATCTTCAAAGCTTAAAGGGACAGAAGAGGCTTCTCCCAAGAATGAAGTTATCGATGGTTAAAAAACTCGTTATGAGGGCAGTTTTATGCAAGGAAATCTAGGGTGTGTACTACATAGTCAAATAGTGGCATCCTTTAGCTGAAAAACCCATTATGGGGGTGACATAAGCAAGGCTAACAAGGGAATGTACTTTATGGTTAGGTAAAGGAGCTCTCAGGCATCATACATTATACCACTAAAAGCCGAGGAATGATTATGAAGATCTAAAAGTATTCAAGATTAGGAGTATGAAATGTGGAAGGGGAAATGTCTAATGCACAATGGCATAATTTGGACCAATAATGGCCATGAATTTGGAGTCCCTTGCATATATATGACTCATATGTAGAATCCGGACATCTCTTATTTCCTTGTTGTGGATATCTAAGGAGGGGATCCAAAATAAAATCTCTTACAAAGATTTTTGATTGTATGAAAGTGAGGGAGAATTTTCTTTTAACCCATAGCTGAAGATAGGGATTAAGGCCTAGACTTCACTATGTATCTCAATGGTATTATAATCAAGCCACATGTATTTCTATAGGTACCATGCAGTTTGAAGTCATATGGTAAGGACATTGGTTGTGCAGCTTAACGTCTTACAGAAAGGGCATGGGTGATTCTGATGTGAAAAGGAATATTGTGGCTGGACCAAGGTGTAGGACCCAGGCGTCACTACGTATCTTTTTGGGGACAAAATCAATCCATATTTAGTTCTAAAAGATACGAGTTCATGCATAAATTGGGAATTCATATTGGATCTCCCCATGTAGATCTGACTCGTACATGGGAGGGTAGGGGATTTTCTAGGTTGTGATGTGGTTAGGACCATGATTGAATATCTGGACGTCACTATTTATCTCAATGAGATGATAATCAAGCCACACATAGTTCTTAAATAAATATCCCTCACCATGATTTGAATTCATAAGTGGAGGATAAAGGGGGGGTTTCATTGAATACGGGTTCATACATAAGATGATAACTTATATTGAATCTCCTCACATAGATCTGACTCATATATGGGAGAAAAGAGGTATTATTTTCATCATGTTGTGACTAGGACCAAGATTGAGAGTTTAAGCATCACTATGTATCTCAATAGAATGATAATCAAGCCACATGTGGTTCTTGAAGAAGTTCCCCATGCAAGTTTGATTCGTACATAGGGAGTGGGGGATTTTAAATTACAGCTGGACTATGGGTATGAAACAAGTGTCACTATGTATCTCAATAGAATGATAATTAGGCCACATGTATCTCTTGGAATTCCATAAAGTTTAACATCATGTGTTAAGGACAAAGGTAAATTAACGTGAAGTGATGGAAATATTGTATTTGGGCCCAATAATGGAAGTATGGCCATCACAACATGTCTCATAGGGGTAAGAATCAAGACTCACATAGCTCTTGATAGGATCCCTGTGTAGATCTGATTCATGCACAAGAATTAAATGGGCTTCATGATTAATCATGGTTGGACCAAGGATTGGAGATTCATGTGTCACCAAATATCTCAATAGGATAAGAATCAATACACACGTAGTTCTTAAAAAAATTTCCCCACACTAATCAGACTTTGATGTGGGAAAGGGGACTTTTGATAATTTTTAGACTGATGGTTAGGCCCAAATCATGAAGTCTATGTATCATCACACATCTAAATTGTAATGAGAATCAAGGTATAAGTCTTATAAAGGGTCCCTGTGTAGATCTGGTTTATTCACGAGGAAAAGGAAGGGGGATTTTATTTTCCAAAATCATGGCTTGACCTAGGATTGGAGATCAGGGTTTCACTACGTATCTCATTGGAATGAGAATCAAGCCACACATATTTTTTGAAGGTTCTCCCTATGAAGGTTTGATTCATTCACACATGGGGTTAAGGTATTTTTTTAAACATGGCAGCTAGACCCGAGATAAGAGATCTGGGTGTCACTACGTATCTTACTGGGGAAAGAATGAAGCCACATGTAGTTCATGATAAATTTCCCCACACCAACTGAGGTTTGATATAAGGAAGCATGATTTAATATTTTTCAAATATTTTCCAGAATAATGGATGGGCTCAATATACAAAATGGAATGAGAATCAATACATATGTTCTATAGGAATTCTTAGTATAGATCTGGTTCATACACATAGAAAATGAAAATTGTTTCTTTAGGGCTATGGATGGACCTAAAATTAGAGATCCGAACATCACTATGTATCTCATTGAAATGATAATCAATCCACACCTAGTTCTTAGTGAACTGTGCAGTTTATCATCATGCAGTGAGGAGGTGAGGTCACTTGATGGGAAAGAAACATTCTAGATGGACCAGGGGATAAGACACAAGGTTTCACTATGTATATCATAAGAATGAGAATCAAGTCACACATAGTTCCTGAAAGTATTCCCCAAGCAGGTTTGATCCATCCATAGAGAGAAATGGGTATCAAGTTCCACTAGGGAGTGAAAATGAGGTGAGTGAGGTTTATGCTCGAATATACTCATCTTTTGAGGTACCAAAAGGAGTGTATAATCATGGTATCTTTGGGATTTATTAATGTCAAATTAGAGAAATTTTAACCATATAGTTTAATGTTAAGTGGTGAGGATAACTAGTGCTATGCAGTTTCTCATCTTGAAACTTGGACCATATGTCATGCAATTTATTGTCCCGAGACAAGAACAATGATGTTACATAGTTTAACATCATGAAACCTGGAATCAAATGGTGCTATGTATTTTAACGTCCTGTAGCTAAGATAAACTCTACATGATTACACAAAGTACTTCTTCAAGAACCTTGTATTGGTTAGAGTTGTAGCGAGTTCTCCATCCATTGAGATTAAAGAATAAGATCCATTAGAGTGGACCTTATGTATGGAGTAAGTCCCCTCCCACTTTGTCTCAAGATTCAGAGGATTATTTCATGGGATCATTGAAGTCCCAAGGACCAATACCAATTCTCCTTGGAGGAATGAAAGAAGACGAACCTTCTTCTTAAAGGCCATGCTATCTAGTTCTGATACACCTCCAGGTGATGCATGGTGTGAAATATCTTTTAATCCAGTTATTTCAACTCATACAGTTGTTTTTTGGGATTGCTTATCCATGGATAACTAGTCAAAAAATGGCAATACGAAGTGATGGAAACTTAATTTCAATGGGAAAGGCTACCTCTATTCCATACACCAACGAGTATGGGTTTGCTCGCATAGCAGTATATATAGTAGTCCGGTAAGACCATAGGGAATGGAAAATATTATCAGGACAATAATTCTTATATTTATCCATCGTCTTATGAATTATGTTTGATAAGGTCTTGTTAAAATACTTTTTTTCCATTGTCCACTACATGATAATGGGATGAATGGTTGGATTTGATATTGTATTCCTGATATAGCTTCTCCACACCAGCAGAACAGAAATTGGTGTCATTGTCCATCAAAATGGTATGAGGGACACCAAATTTTTTAATGATGTTAGCTTTACCAAAATTAACAATGATTTTGGATCTGAATTCTTTGAGGGGTATATTACCTCATCCCATTTGGAGAAAAAATTGGTAGTAGTAAGGATGTACTTGAAATTCTTAGTTGTAGCTATAGGATATGATCCAACAACATCCATTACCCAAGTAAAAATGGCTAGGAGTATTTAGCTATATGTAGAAACTCCAGGGGTTGATGGATGAAATTGTTATACACTTGTAAGGGATGAAACTTCTTAGTGAATTCTGGGAAATCTTGTGTCATTGAAGGCCAGAAGTATCCAAGCCTTCGAATTTGATCAGAAAGCATGTAATTCCCCGACCCCTCTAGACCAGATTTGGTGCATTACTAATTACATTGAAATGATTACAATGCATCAAATCCTGAAGTACCTAGTAGTTTTTTAGTCTTGAAGAAACTAGATACATACATGTAACTCGTATTACATTGAGGAAGGTAAAAAACTACAACAGATAACAAAAACTAACAGACTGAATCCATGATAAATTAATAAATGGTATCCTATTCATAACCTTTTCAAGGTAACCAAATGAAAGGGGTGAGCTCAAATGCTTAGTAAGGGTTGTAAATAGGAGAAGCATGAATCAATAATAACCAAATCATAAACAATTAGGCATAGTCAATATGGCATGGTGAGTAAATGAACACACAGCTTTAATAAACTGAGAATGAAACTACATCCATAAGTTTTGTCATAGTGAAAACCTCATGGATAGTAATAACTGAAAATGAATAAAGATAATGCTTATTAATTGGATGTTATGTATCTGGCACATGATACCACAATACCATCGAAACAGTTTAAGTCTGTGGGTAGAAACCCATCTGATTTTTGGATACAAGCTCGAAGGGTTTGTCTCCAACTGATTTGTCTCATGAGACCTGTCAATGCATTGAGGGGATATAGCGGGCCCCACCCATCACTGCATGTCCAAATAATTATTTATACATAGATTTAATACACTTAAAATATGAATTCTCAATATCCGTACATATTTGAGGATACATATTTATCAAAGGATATTGACATAAATAAAGATACTTTTAAATGATACCATTAAAAAATTCTTGAGGAAATAATCCTTAAACATTTCAAAGTTTCCCATACCACCTTGAAACATTCAAATAATAATACTATAAAATATCATGAGAATAATGAGACTCTTGATATGATATAACAAAGGGTAGTACATGCACCACAAGAATGAAATAAGTGGTGAACAATGAATATATCTCATAAAATTTAATGTGAGAGGAGATTTTTTTTACTTTGGAAAGAAGATTTCATTTGGAAAATAATTTATATTTGCCATGAAATCAGATTTTAAAAATTAATATCTCAGAAAATAAAAGACTAAAACATTGATATTATATTTTGGGCATAAATGATGTCCCACTTAAGTGAAATCATGTAAAAACTGATTTTAAAGAATCTTTAGAATTAAAACATTTTAGGGCAGTTTAAAGAATTCATTAAAGAGATTTTAAAGCGTAAAGGCATGTTTTATTTCATAAAACCAGAAATGAACCAAAATAGAATTTAAAATGTGTGATTTAAAAATATTAACATGGCTTAAAATATATTATAGAGTGAACATCAAAATAGGTAAGAATTTTAAAAGTTCCTTGAATCAAGCTTTCCTTTCAGAAGAATTTTTGAAAGATTATTTTAAACATTTAACTTCCCAAAAAATAAATAAGGATTCTGATTGGTAAACATATATAGGAAATTAAAACTTAATTTATGAGGAGTACATAAGAATAAATAATAATTTCATTGTGGTGAATGGAGAATAAGAGAAACCCGAATGAAAAATAGAGGTTTGGGTGGAAAACCTCCATCACTTTATAATAAATCTATTCAAATGCCCCAAAATTAATAATCATAAAATGATACATTGAATACCATGATAATAAATAGATTCATGATATGAAACATCAATTGGCAGTATAAATACGAAAAACACAAGTAATAGCAGTGAATACGGAAAATCTCACAAAAATGGAAGTGAGATAAAGAAACCCCTTACCTTAAATCTGAATGTGTTCCCCTATTGAAATTAAGATCCAGGAATATGAAATTATACTCATTAATAACTTAATTCAGAACCTATTATACATTTATTTTTTTATCATAATTATGTTTAGTTCATTTATGTTTTTATTGATAAGTTATAATATCGAATTCCTTCACTCCAGAGAGTTTGTATTCTTGATTTTCATAAATGGTTGACTTGTTCTTAAGTAATGGAGTTCATGTGGAATGGATGTAAATATCTATAATTGAAATTAAATATTATTTATGAACATAAATAAGTGTTAATTATCATTTATATAACTTGTTTACATTGCATGAGGATGAAATATTATATAGAACTTTTAATGGTAACTGTTTCGGTTAATTTGTGGGTTTTGATTACAACGAACTCATTTTTCTTTATAACTTAATACCATTTGTACAAAGGGATTACAGAACCTTAAATAGGGTATATTAAATATATAATAATTTGGTTCAACCATAACAAAAATGGTTTCATTACCAAAATTGATAATGATAATAGAAATCGAAATCCCAACGTCCTTGAATGTGGAAAATTGACACATCTCGGATGGTGTTCTTGCCACTAATATAAAAGAAGGTAAAAGGAATAGATGATGATAACTTATTCCACTATCATGACAAAATTATAGTAAATTTAAGGTATTTTAGTCATCACAAAATTTGGATAAGGAGAGGTAATAGAAAAATAAAACAAATGAACTTTAAAGGAAAGACAGAGAATTGAAAAGAGGAATTTACCTCTTGAACCAAACATCCTTGAGAGCCTCTTTAAGGGAGAGGTTTTGGACTTTCTATGAGACCAAAGATTGATTTACATAGGAGATAAGGTTTTGAGTATATTTGGACATAATTTGAAGAATGCACAAGGCTTGATAGGAGTGAATAGAAGAGGGGGTGACGGGGGGGGGGGGGTTATAGTGAAGGGGAGAGGGGATTTCTCAATTTTATATTCATTAATTTATCATTTCTTCACAATACAAGGAATAGTGAGTCTTACATGACAAAAAATAGTAATATTATAATTTGAATACTAATAAATTGGGCTTAAATCATCAAAAAATAATACATGACTCTATAATTAGTGTATTTAGCTTATTTTGTAAATTATGGTATTTCACTATTCATAAAAAATTCAAGTATTTCAAAAAAATCCCAAAAAATTACCCCAAACATTTTTTGATGTGTAGAATACAAAAATGAATTCCATTTTTCAAAAATAATTATCTAAATATGATTAATTTAATATTTAATTAAAATAATAATTTATTCTAAAAAAATAGTTTTAAAACATTTATTTACTCATTCCAAAACATTGGTATATCATAATCCAACTTGAATATTATTTATATACTATCATAGGTAAGGTTAATATTCATTAGGGTATATACCTATTCATCAGGTTATGTTACTATTCATAAGGGTAGGTTACTATTCACAAAAAATTAGTTTTTCTTATCAGACTCCAAAATATAATGATTCTACACATTATAATAAATTCTTCTAAATTTCCAAGATGAACTTATCATTAAACCTTAATCAATAAGAAGTAGCTCTAAAATTCAAATTCCAAACATGTGAATAACTTCATCATGTATCCTCTTGAAATATCATAATAACTTGAATTACCGTAAAAACCATGTTGGAAACATGAATTCTTCCATATTCTTTAAGTAAGATACATGTTATTGAATATATTCCATAAATCCAAAAGTGCTGTAAACTTCATTGATGATAGTATAGACCACTTCTCGACAAGTCAATAATCAGTTCCAAGGTAGTCCATACTTATCTGAATCAATCATTTCTTCATCATTATCACAACATCAGATATATATTAAGGGTTGTCTTTCCCTCAATCATGTTTTTTTCTAAAAAGTTTAACTTTCCATTGAATCACTTTTCCTTTGTACCATTCATCATATGACCTCAAATCCTTAATGAAAGAGTACTACAGTACGATCCTTATATATCTCATAATTTATACAACCGGTACATTACTAACAAAATATACAAATGGTATGATTCTTGACTAGGAATATTAATCATTATACTTCATCTATGGTAGCATCATAACTTGCTCATTATCCAAAATCATCATTTGGGGTATATTCCTTTGATGATTGAAAAATTGGTTTGCATAGTGTCCCATATCCTTTAAATTGAAGCATTGTACATTGGAAAACATTTTATTACCCTTGAAATAATGAACTTGGTGTCCTTTTTCTCTACAGTTGTAGCAAACACCCATTCCCTTTAAGCATTTACCAGAGTGATTCTTTCCTCAGTTATCACATGTGGAAAAACACTTCTTTTACTTATTCCCTTTATCCATGTATCTCTCTGACATCCTCTTATTCTTTTGCTTCCCTTCAAATCCATAGGACTCAGAGAAGTCTTTACATACCTTGTTAGCCATGGTATTATTTCATCATATGATGAGGATACATGGGAGATAATATTCCTTCGAAAATATCAGCTAAGACCATTAGAGATATGATGTTTCTTACTCTTCACATCCCGTGCATTGGTGAAGTTCTCATTCATTATGCTAGGCTCAATATATAATCAATTCCATATTATATATTAGCTTATAAAATTATGAACTCTCTATAACTCTAAACATGGTATAGCACATAGCATAAATTTATGCATCGTAAATCCTAGAACCATATACTTTGGTTACTTTGGGGACATAAATCCCTCACAATTATGGGTAAATAAAATGTGAATTATCCTAAGAATATCCCCCAAGAATTTCAAACCAAGAGTGCATCAAGTCCCATTGTCATGTACCAGGATACCCCAGGTCAAGCCCGAAACTCCTTGTTGGAGTTTTCACTCATAGGTACATATGTGCCAGAGCCACCTCTACTTGTTTGTGTCCAGACAGGGATGTATTTGCTAGAAAGATCCAAATAATATATTACTTACCAAAATTATAGGATTTTATTGTTTGTTTATCCTCAAAGACCATCTTAGGTCTTTGTTCCCTAACCTAAGTTTTCTAAATCTAGTTCTCAAGGTTTCTACTAAACTTTCTCTGATACCAACTGTAACGCCCCGACCCCTCTAGACCGGAGCCGATGCATTACTAATTACATTGGCATGATTACAAGGAATAAAATCCCAAAGGACCAAGTAGTTTAGTAGTTTTGAAGAAACTAGATACATACATGTAACTCGTATTACATTGGTAAAGGTAACAAACTACAACACATAACAAAAACTAATAGACTGCATCCATGAGAACTCAATAAATGGTCTCCTCTTCATAACCTATTGAAGGAAAAAAAATGAAAGGGGTGAGCTTAAATTCTCAGTAAGGGTTACAAATAGGAGAATCATGAATCAATAATAACTGAATCATAAACAATTAGGCATATTCAATATGGCATGGTGAGTAAATGAAGAACACACGCCTTTAATAAACTGAGAATGAAACTACATACATAGGTTTTTTTATAGTGAAAACCTCATGGATAGTAATAACTGAAAATGAATAAAGATAATTATTATTAATTGGACATCATGTATATGGAACATGATACCACAATATCGTCAAAACGGTTTAAGTTTGTGGGTAGAAACTCGTCTGATTTTTGGAAACAAACTCGAAGGGTTTGTCGCCAACTTATTTGTCTCATGAGACCTGTCGATGCATCAAGAGGCTATAGTGGGCCCCACCCGTCATTTCATGTCCAAATAATTATTTATAAATTGATTTAATACAAGTACAATATGACTTCTCAATATCCATATATATTTGAGGATACAGATTCATCAAAGGATGTTGACATAAATAAGGATACTTTTAAATGATACCATTGAAAAATTCTTGAGGAAATAATCCTTAAACATTTCAAAGTGTCCCATACCACCTTGAAAAATTCAAATCATAATCCCTTAGAATATCATGAGAATAATATGGCTCTTGAAATGATATAAAAAAGGGCAGTACATGCACCAAAAGAATGGAATAAGTGGTGAAAAATGAATATATCTCATAAAAAATAACATGAGATGATAAAAATCCTTTTTTACTTTGGAAAGAAGAGTTCTTTTGAAAAATAATTTATATTTTTCATGAAATAAGGTTGTAAAAATTAATATCCCAGAAAATAAAATACTATAATATTGAAATTATATTTTAGGCATAAATGATGTCCCACTGAAGTGAAATCATGTAAAAACTGATTTTAAAGAATCTTTAGAATTAAAACATTTTAGGGCGGTTTAAAGAATTCATTAAAGAAATTTTAAAGCGCAAAGGAATGTTTTATTTAATAAAAATAGAAATGAACCAAAATATAATTTAAAATGTGTGATTTAAAAAGATAAACATGGCTTAAAACATATTATATAGTGAACATCAAAATATGTAATAATTTTAAAAATTCCTTGAAGTAAGCTTGCATTTCGGAAGAATTTTTGAAAGATTATTTTAAACATGTAACTTAACACAAAATAAATAAGGATTATGATTGGTAAACATATATAGGATATTCAAATAGAATTTATTATGAGTATATATGAATAAATAATAATTTTATTGAGTTGAATGGAGAATAAGAGCAACCAGAATGAAAAATGGAGGTTTGGGTGGAAAACCTCCATCACTTTGTAATCAATCGATTCGAATGCCCCAAAATTAAGAATCATAAAATGATATATTTAATACCATTATAATAAATATATTCCTTATCTGACACATCAATGGGTATTATACATACAACATACACAAGTAATAGTAGTGAATATGGAAAATCTCACAAAAATGGAAGTGAGATGAAGAAACCCCTTACCTTAAATCCGAATGTGTTCCCCTCTTGAAATTAAGATCCTAGAATATGAAATTATAATCATTAATAACTTAATTAATAACCTATTAGACATTAATTTAGTTTATAATAATTATTTTTAGTTCATTTATGTCTTTATTGACAAGTTATAATATCGAATTTCGTCGCTCTAGAGTGTTTGTTTTCTTGATTTTCATAAACGGTTCACTTGTTCTTAAGTAATGGAGTTAATGTGGAATGGATTTAAATCTCTAGAAATGAAATTAAATATTATTTATGAACATAAATAAGTGTTAATTATCATTTAAATAACTTGTTTACATGGCATGAGGATGAATTATTATATATAACTTTTAATGATAATTGTTTCGGTTAATTTGTGGGTTTTGATTACAACGAACTCATTTTTATTTATAACTTAATACCATTTGTACAAAGGGATTACAGAACCTTAAATAAAGTATATTAAATATATAATAATCTGTTTAAACCATAAATATAATGGTTTCATTACCAAAATTGAGAATGATAATAGAAATCGAAAGCCCATCATCCTTGAATGTGAAAAATTGACACATCTCGGATGATGTTCTTGCTACTAGTATAAAAGAAGGTAAAATGAAGAGATGATGATAAATTATTCCAATATCATGAAAACATTACAGTACATGTAAGGTATTGGATTCATCACAAAATTTCGATAAGGAGAGGTAATAGAAAAATAAAAAAATGAACTTGAACGGAAAGACAAAGAATTGAAAAGGGGAATTTACCTCTTTAACCAAACAACCTTGAGAGCCTCTTTCAGGGTGAGGTTTTGGTCTTTTCGATGAGACCAAGGCTTGATGAAAGTGGGAGAATAGGTTGGGAAGATTTTTGGATAGAATTTGGAGAAGGAACAAGGCTTGAGAGGAGTGAAGAGAAGAGGGAGTGATGGGGGGTTTTATAGTGGAGGGGAGATGGGATTTCTCAATTTTATATTCATTAATTTATTATTTCTTCACAAGACAAGGAATAGTGAGTCTTCCATGTCCAAGAATAGTAATATTATAATGTGAATCTGAATCAATTGGGCTTACATCAGCATAACATCATACATGACTCTATAATTAGTGTATTTAGCTTATTTTGTAAATTATGGTATTTCACTATTCATAAAAATTCAAGTATTTCAAAAAAATCCAAAAAATTCACCCCAACCATTTTTCGACATGTAGAATCCAAAAATGAAGTCCATTTTTCAAAAATAATTTTGTCAATATGATTAATTTAATATTTTATTTAAATCATAATTTATTGTAAAAAAATAGTTTTAAAACATTTATTTACTCATTCCAAAACATAGGTATATCGTACTCCAACATGAATATTATTTATATACTATCATAGGTAAGGTTACTATTCATTAGGGTATATCACTATTCATAAGGGTATGTTACTATTCATAAGGGTAGATTACTATTCACCAAAAATTAAGTTTTTCTTATGAGACTCCAAATAACTTACTCATCGCAACTATGTATGTCATATTTTCTAAATTCACATCAGAGAAGTGAAAACCCTATGTTTACATGGATAAGTTATAACAAAGTGGAGTTTTTAGAGACTCAGTGATCCATGCATTCTATAATAAATCTATTTTCAAATTCTTGAGGTGTTACATATCCTATACCCTAATTGATGGGCACCACAAACTCCTATATATAATTCTTCCATAACATCCACTGTCTCTTCTCTATCAACACATCTAAGAAGGGCTCCATTAAAGCCTCTCTTGTAGATGAATTTCTGGTGATTTTGGACATCATAAAGAGTAAAATTAGTCACTTGCCTTTGAATCTGCTCTCTTCCAACCCTATCTGGTGGAAGTACTATATCTTGGAGATAATCCATGATGGGTGTCATCCATCCCATGGTAGGGCTATATGGATCAGGGATGGGACTGATTTCATTGATCTCTTCTACTCTAATTCGAACAAAAGGTGAAACCATTCGACAGTGGGAAATACTGATGATTCACTACTACAAAATACACTTTTAAAAGTTCTAGAATCGGCCTTTATCAATGCTATAAAAGTAATGACTACATTAGCACAATTAAAAGTTTTTGGATTTTTTCAGTGCTAAAATAGCACTAATAAAGGGTATATTTATCAGCGCTTTTATTTGTGCTGATAAAACTATGTTTTATCAACTCTTTGTAATATGATGATAAATATAGACTTTATAAGTCCCTATATAAGCACCAATAAAGGTGTCTTTTATGAGTTCTTTTAAAAAAGCTGATAAATGGTAGATTTATTAGCACATTTAGTAGCCCTAATAAAGGTGAAAACTATAGTGTAATGCAGCAACACACTGCATCACCATAAACAGGTGTAGTGTGCTATAACAACACACTGCATCTGTAGAAACAACAACAAAAATTAACAAAATAAGATAAAAATATGGAATTTAAATGAAATAAAATTTATTACAAAAATACAAGAAAAATAGAACACTATTATAGAGTATTTTAGTTGTTTTTTTACTAAAATTAATGTAAATTTTGAATAAAAAGGTGCACTTTGAGTCATACTGGTCACACTGTTAGTAAAATTGAGGTGTAACTAAATCCTACATTTCAAAAATGAATTATGAACTATATTCATAAAGTAACAAAATGATCAGAATGAATTTTCTCAATTTTGAGTATGTCAATTTTTTTATTAAAATTAATGTCAGTTTTGAATAAAAAGATGCACTTAGAGTCATACCAGTCACACCATGAATTAGATTGAGGTTATTTTGATCCACACACGTCACAAATGATGTATTTATCATTTTTCTAAAGTACCAAAACAATATGAATGCGTTTGGTCAGTTTTGAGTATGTCAGTTGTTTTTTTCACTAAAATTAATGGTAATTTTGAATAAAAAATACACACTTAGAGTCATATCGGTCACAATGTGTGTCAGATTGAGGTGTAGATGAATGATATATTTCCCAAATGACTCATGGATCATTTTACTAATGTATCAAAACCATTGGAATGTTTTTTCTCAGTTTAGAGTACGCGAAGTGTATTTTTTTACTAAAATATTATTTTAAACTAGAAACATGCACTTTGAGCCATAAAAGTGGTATCATGTGTGGGTTTTACATGATACTGATTCATACACATTAAAAATGAATTATGAATAATTTTACCAAATTATTAACAAAATATGAGGGCATTTTTTCAGTTTTCAATGAGTGACACTTTTTGTATTAAAATGTCAATTTTAAACTAATAACGGACACATGGAGTCATACTTCTCACATAATACATCATATTGAGGTGTGGGTGATCCCTACAAATCACAAATTATTTATGGATCATTTTTTTAAAGTACCAAAATACTCCGAATGTGTTTTCTCAGTTTTGAGTATGTCAGTTTTTATTTTCAATAAAATTAATGTGAATTTTGTATAAAAAAGATGCACTTGAATCCATACTTGTCACAACCCCCTCCCCACAAGGTGTACCCTTCCTAGTCTAGAAATGTGATAATGGAGATGGTGACCCCCAAGTCCCACCTGTAGTAGGCCCTGAGTTGGCGACTAGCACCGAGGGTATAGTAAACACACAAAATGGGAGGCATTACCCTCTAAGAGAACACATGTGAAAGATATAGATATGACAGACACCAAAAAACTCCAAATTATAATGAAATATAAAATAAATACAAGTAAAAATATGTAATTTCATGCGAAAGATACTACAATTGAAATGAAAAAATTTAAGTACTAAAAGAAAATAAAAACATCAGTGACCACGAAGCCTGAACTGATCCTACAACCCCAAGCTAGTAGTAACCAGCTTGATCTCCAACCTCCTCCAAGTGACCTGAAAACAGTTTATATATATACATAGGGTGAGTATAACAGTGTACTTATTAGGATCCTCCCTAGATCATCACATGAAAAAGTAAAGAAAACCTGCTATATAATAGTGAACAATAAGTGAAACTAACTCATTAGATAAATAGGTATACTAAGTTCCCAGGCTCACCATGGATACTCTCACCAAGTATCGCATACAAGATTATGTAATATAATAAAGAATATCAAGGGTACCCCATTACCGCTTCCCCACTGGTTTTCCGTTTTCCCCCAACGTCGCACGTCCTAAGCATCTCTCTCCAAAAAGGCTTGCCCGCAGACACTTGGGTGAAGCACCAAAACATGCACATAATGCAAAAAAACACTAAATCCACATAAATAAAGTAACCAGGTAGTTTTAGGGATCCACCATAGCTTTCATAACATGTATCATACATCATAAGTTATACCTCAAGCCATTACAACCCATACACTGAGTAAGGATCCTCAAGTTATCACAGCCTATACAAATTACACCTATAGTAGTCAATATAAAACTATATCCAGAATATATGTATGTGAATAACCACAAGCCATTACATACCTCTACACACATATATGGAGAAAACTAACCACTATGCCTACCAGAACAAGTAACTATCAAGAGAAGAGAGAGGGTCCAAAGAGGGTAGTCAACTATCCATCCTCCCACCAAAATATTGAAAAAAACACCTTCGAGGGCTCAGAATCCCTAGGGTGTTAGTTTCCCTAACTGACGGGGTGGAGTATCATATAGAAACAAAAAATTATAGAATATACTATATCTCAAAATTACACTATGGGCATAACCTAGTCTTAGAATCAACTACATATAACATCTCTCAGACTCCCAACTGCCACTACTAAGACTAGGTATCCTATAAGAACACAACCATTTAAAGAGATTTATTATATTAATTCATTCCATTTTTATCATTTTTACTTTATGTTAATTAGTTATTTAAACATTAATTAACCACTATCAATTACACATTATATTTCATTAGCATCACACCTAAAGTCAATTATTCCTTTAAATTGTAACCTCAGCATTGCATCCCAGCATGCTCCAACCCCATGGGTTAACATCATTTATTCAATCATTTATTAACAGAATTTTCACTTTACCATATTCCCAAGAATTATAGAAAAAACATTCTAAGCTACCAAACACAAGAGGCTCAACATGGTGATTAGATGGAATACCTTTAAAGTCTATTCCACATATAGCATGGGAGTAGACCCATCCTCCCTCGAGAAGAATAACACGGAAATCACGTGGCATACCCCGTGTGTCTTTGCCCCTTTTGGAAGGAGGGTAATAAATACTATCTTCCTTGATTAGTGGGGAAAGTAAAGTAGACAAACAACCAAAAATATTCATCAAGCATCTAATCATTCACATATAACCTGTTTCATCATCTCTGATGTCCTCCTTGACACCCACATGCATAAACTGATGCATCTCGCCACTCTGGGCATAAACTGCTACCATAACCAATGGGCCTTCCTGCCCCCACATATCACAACAACCATCTAGGCTCACATCACAACATAAGAAGTAGGAAACAAACATCATATCAATTGGGATCTTGGCCCTTAAACAGGGCATCCAACCTTTATACATAATGAGCACTCATGACTCCAAAGAACAAGGTACTCAGCCTTACAGGCAAGATGGTAACTCAGAACCCTACCATGCATTATCTTTTATCAAACATATGGTTCTTTAATCCATATGGAATTAACTAATTTATTATTTTTAGGTTCTAACTACAAGCAACCTATACAGTAATCTATCACAAATTAACTAAACATTTAATTGTCATGCTTTTGATTCATTATCAATAAGAATCAATATGCCTATGGCTCATCAATTAGTTTAATCAAACATTTTTACTGCATCAACAACCAAGTTCATTTACATGCCTCTTTATCTTAGGAAAAAAATTACAATTAATCCCAGTTTATGTTCTTTTCCAATTTCCAGCAAGAATGACATGCTAAACAATGAAAGCATAGATATCACACTATCTAGAAAAACAAGAGTCAATAACATAAGATCGATACCAATTTATTAATCTGATTCAAATATTTACTACGTCAATTCCATTGTGATCCAGTGGGATAAAACATGCTAAATCTACAGTTTCACATAAAAGAATAGAGAAGAAATGAATCCCCTACCTCAAAAGGTTATTGACATTCTTTACATGATAACTATCCACACAATGGATCACGATCGCCTCCCATCGTGACAACTACATCCACTCGAGGATGTCGCGGCACCACCGCACCAACCGACACCCACGAAAACTCCATTAGAAACATGGAGATCACATTAAATAACATGGAAAGGAGAAATGAGAGAATAAGGATTAAAGAAAACATAATAATAGAGGTAGATCATACCTTCTATCGATGATAGATCGACAGTTGCTACTTTCACCAAAATAGGGGGTGCACATACAGCAGAAAGAAACTTCAAGGGAAAACGATCCAAGGATTAAGGTTCGATCACACCACTCCTATGGTAAGAAGGAAAGGTTCGAACATCTCGCACCATGGAACAAGAAGGTATAACAAGGGAATAAGATATCTCGTCCCTTTAGAAGATTTAATGGAGTAGTGGTTTAAGATACGTTGTATTTTTTCATAAAAAGAGGATCGCATTAAACCACATGGTTTGACCAAGTAAAGGCATCCCGATCCTTAGGAATGCAGCTGCACTGCTACTCCTCTATTTCGGTTATGCTTTGTATTAATAGCAACAACAATGGTGCAAACTTCCAAATTCTTCCTCCATGTCATTTCTTTGCAGATATGAAAATGGAAAACCCATGGGCTGAAATGTTTTCCATTGCCGGTTGGTGGAGAGAAGACAAACATGGTATTAGAGCAATATCTAAAAAAGAGTAATCTCTCCAAATGGATCTTTACTTCCAATGCTCCATTCTCAAATCCATGTATCCATCTTCCAAGTCTCTTGGATAGAAACAGAGTTATTATTTGATCAGCAGAAAATTTTCTCAAACCGCACTCAAGAACATCCTTTTACAATTGTTCCAAGAAGAGATAGTATCACTGCATCTCTTATTGTATCCAGTTGAATGAATGAATTCCAGGTGGTTGCTGATGAAGCTCAGGATGCCGTAAATCAAATGAAGAGTTATGTTGAAAGCCTCTTGTAATTCTTCAAAAAGAGAAGAGACTCCAGTCTGTGGATGTCCTTCTATCTCCTATGTTTCAATGAAAAAACACTTTCATCTTTAATCATTTGTAAGCATTATCTTTTGCTACATGCATTAGATTTTACTTAAGCCAATGGGCCTAGTAAGCATAGTTTTATTTTTACTAGGATTAATGTAAATAACCCTACAAACTTCGAACCTTTTAATTGCTCAATATTACCTAAATCATAAAAAATGTATGTTTAGTGAGCTGGAACTTGAATTTTATTCAGAGTTACCTTGTCTTTTGTGGGCAGTTTAAAGCCATGCACGTTAGACATAAAGAGGCTAATTTTTAAGGTCGAAATAGATTTGACCGAATGAATTAGAATTGACTCAATTCCTTGAAAATTCATCTGAAAACATAGTACCATACTCAAGTATCAAAGAAAATATGTAAACTATGACTTAAGAATATTTGAATCTGAGGAATGATATGAAAAAAGAGATAAAAGGCATCAGAAGAAGTAGTTTCCAAGAATGAAGTTACTATTATTTAACAAACCCGTTAGGGGGTTGAATTATGCAGGGCCACCTAAGGGCAATGGATGCACAATCAAATAAATAACATCTTTTGGCTAACAAGTATGTTATGTTGATTGTTTATGCAAGGCCTCCTATGGGAACGTGCTGCATAGTCAGGAAAAAGAACTCTCAGAAATTTACCTTTCTAGTGCTAAAATCCAATTAAAGTTTATGGAGATTCAAATTTTCCAAAGTATAGAGTTTTCTATATGGAAAGAGTTACTGGAGTATGGGGAAGATATTTCCAAACAATATTATCGAAGAACTGTAAGGATATCACTCCTACGAAGGTCTGACCTAAACGTATGGAAGGAGAATATAAACCATAGACTTGAATACTTTCAGATCATGAAAAAGGATATGGGACAAATATGTTAAGGATGGCTATTTTTGCGGATCCTTACATACTGTCATTTAAGACCAATAAGGACAAAAGAGGATTTCTTCCCAAGAATGAAGTTACCATTATTTAACAAACCCGTTAGGGGGTTGAATTATGCAGGGCCACCTAAGGGCATTGGCTGCATAGTCAAATAATAATATCTTTTGGCTGACAAGTCTGTTATGTAGACTGTTTATGCAAGGCCGCCTAAGGGCACGTACTGCATAGTCAGACAAAAGAACTCTCAGAAGTTTGACATTTTTGTGACTAGAAGTCAATAAAAGGGTTTATGAAGATATGAAAATATTTAAGGTTAGGATTATGACACATAAAGATGGGTATTGTCCAATGTATACAGAGATACACAGATCAATGCTAACCATAATCATGTTGTGGCTGGGTCCTGAATTGAAATGTTGAACTTTACTACGTATCCCATAAGGATGTGAATCAAGCCATACATAGTTCTTGAACTACATTTTAACGTCGTGTGGGACAAAAGGATTAGAGATATTAGTTTAGGGTCATAGATCTTGGACCATTAAAAGAAATACACAGTGTGTGCTTTCATGGGGACTTTTCAGTCAGGGGACTAAAAGTGGAATTTGGGTTAGGCCCAAAGACTTGGGGCTAGATTCGAGGGACACTCGAACATTCCTACATATCCCATAAGGATGGGAATCAATCCCACGTAGTTCTAGAAATACCCTTTGTACAAATTTGGTTCGTACATGTGATGGGTGAAAGGGGACTTTATTACAATGATGGTTTAACCCAAGATAAAAGGTTTGAGCATTTCCATGTATGCACGTAGTCTTTGAAATGAAACATGATTGAAAAATAAATGTAAATAATGGTTCCCTCTTAGGTGAGGGTATCAAATAATATTGTAGTTTATTATCATACTGGACAAAAGTGTTGTATAGTTTAACGTCGTATAACAAGGACGAAAGTGAACCAATGTAAAGATATTGATTCTAGGGGCGGTTTCACGAATTAACATCGTATGAGATAGAGGTGAACCGATGTGAAGAGATTAGTTTTGGGCTTGAACCTTTGGAGGTTTCCTACGTACCCAACCTGGAAGGCAAGGATCAAAGTCAGCGTAGTTAAATTAAATAATGAATTAATGATCAAGTTGTTCTTGGGGACAACGACCTAAAAAATGATGTTGGGACTTACACATGGTTAGTAGCCCAGAGAGAGTGTTATGGTTGAGGTTTTCTCTAAGCTCACGTGAGTCATACTTGGTGTGAGAAACAAGAGGTAACAACAACCTTAACAATGCACAGTTTAATGTCATGTAGCAGGGACAAATTAAGATACTATGCAGTTTAAAGTATTGCAGTTAGGACTATTGGAGCTACACAGTTTAATGTCATGTAGTAGGGACAAAGTATAGTTTAAAGTCATGTAGGACATATCACGGACTTTCTGTACAGTTTAACGTCATATAGTTAGGACGATGGGGACAATATAGTTTAACATCATGTTGGATGAAAGGGGAACTGTGCAGTTTAATGTCATGAAGTTAGGACAAAAGAGTACACCATTTAACGTCATGTTGGACGTATTAGGGACTTTTATATAGTTTAACGTCGTGTAGTTAGGACGTCACAGTTTAATGTCTTACTGGACGTAAGGGACTTGAAAATATTTTAGGGTCATATGTATGGACCATTGGTTATACAGTTTAACATCTTGGTGGAAGGTTGTGCAGTTTAAGGTCATACCGGACCATTTAGGGAACATTTTCATAGTTTAACGTCGTGTGGGATGAAAGTACAAATAGTTTAAGATCATATGTATGGACCATTGGTTATACAGTTTAACATCTTGCTGGACAGTTGTGCAGTTTAAGGTCATACCGGACCATTTAGGGAACCTTTTCATAGTTTAACGTCGTGTGGGATGAAAGTAAAAATAGTTTGAGGTCATATTTATGGACCATTGGTTATACAGTTTAACGTCTTGCTGGACGGTTGTGCAGTTTAAGGTCATACCAGACCATTTAGAGAACCTTTTCATAGTTTAACGTCATGTGGGACGAAAGTACAAATAGTTTAAGGTCATATGTATGGACCATTGGTTATACAGTTTAACATCTTGCTGGACGGTTGTGTAGTTTAAGGTCATACCGGACCATTTAGGGAACCTTTTAATAGTTTAACGTCATGTGGGATGAAAGTAAAATAGTTTAAGGTCATATGTATGGACCATTGGTTATACAGTTTAACGTCTTGATGGACGGTTGTGCAGTTTAAGGTCATACCGGACCATTTGGGGTGTATTTTGTGTTTATACAAAATACTTCTTCAAAAATCTGGCATTGGTTGGAGTAGTGATGAATTCTACATCCATCGAGATTAATGAATAATCTCTATTAGAGTAGACCCTATGTATTGAGTAAGGTCCTTCCCATTTTGGATCAAGCTTGGGAGGTTTCTTTCCTGGTATCATTGGAGTTCTGAGAACTAATACCAATTCTCCCTGAGTGAATGAACGAAGATAAACTTTTTTGTTAAAAGCTCATGCTATTCGATTCTGATAGACTTCCAAGTGGTGCAAAGTGCAAAATATTTTCTCATCTAACCATTCCAATTAATTCAATATCTTTTGAGATTGTTCATCTGTAGATGATTGATCACAAATGGCATCTCTGAGCGAGGGTAGTTGAACTTTAATGGGAAAGACTGCTTCTGTTCCATATACCAATGAATATGGAGTTGACCGAGTTGCAATGAGGGTGGTAGTCCGATAAGCCCATAAAGCCTGAAAGAGTTTATCAGGCCATGACCTATTATCTTTATCCACCATCTTTTGCAGTATATTTGAAAGAGTCTTGTTAAAGGATTCTATCTGGCCGTTGGCCGCTACATGATACTGAGATGAATGGTTGGATTTTATGTTGTATTCTTGATATAACTTCTTCACCTTGGATGAACAGAAGTTGGTGCCATTGTCCGTCAATATGGTATGAGGGACACCAAATCTGGTAATGATGTTAGAATTGATGAAGCTAACAATGCACTTAGAACTGACTTCCTTGAGAGGTATTGCCTCTGCCCATTTGGAAAAGAAGCCAGTAGCAGTAAGAATGTACTTAAATTGCTTGGCCGTAGCCAAAGGGTAAGGTCCCACCACATCCATTCTCCATGTGGAAAATGGCCATGATTATTTATCTGTATGAAGCAACTCTGGAGGTTGATGAATGAAGTTGGCATGTACTTGTCATGAATGACACTTCTTTGTGAAATCGACACAATCTTGTATCATTGAAGGCCAAAAGTATCCAAGCCTTCGAATCTGATCAGACAGTCTATGTCCAGACTGGTGGGCACCACAGACTCATGCATGCACTTCTTTCATGGCATCCATTGTCTCTTCACCATCAATGCATCTGAAGAGAAATCCATCAAAACCATGTTTGTAGAAAATTTTCTCTAGGTGATCTGGGCTATCATAAAGAGTAAAATTGACCACACGTCGCCAAATTTGTTCTTTATCGGCTCTATCAGCTGGAAGTGTTCCATTTTGAAGGTATTCCTTGATAGGTGACATCCATCCTGTAGTATGACCATATGGTTCAGAAATGGGACTAATTTCATTAATTTTCCCTGTTATGATTCGAACATAAGGTGAAATTTCACGATGGTGGGAAATACTGATGGTTGTCTCATCCCGATTTGGATCTGCCAGAGCTGTGGCTATATTAGCCAGTGCATCAGCTTGATCATTTTGTGATCTTGGGACATAAAAAAATTTCGGTTCTGAAGAGAATTCCTCCATTAACTCTCTGATGTAATCATACAAATGGATTAGTTCTTCTTTTCTGATGGCATAATCCCTATTGACTTGTTTGATTACCAGGTCTGAATCACCTTTCACCTTTAAGTGATTCACTTGTGCTTGAAGTGCTAATTCCAAGCCTATGATGAGAGCTTGGTATTCTTCTTCATTATTGGTACCACCTTCCCACAATAAGAAGGAATAAGGTAACACTGCCTTTTCTGGAGAAATGAGCACAATTCCTAAGCCAACTTTGTTGAATTTAGGATTTTCCATTTTCCTCCCTGTTAGACTTCTGAAAGCACCATCAAAATACATTTCCCATGCCTGAGGACTTTCTTGAATAGAGAAGAATTCCTCATCAGGGAGTTAAATATCTGAAGATGTGTCTTCCACTGAAGGGTGTTCAGCCGGGAAATCAGCTAGATCTTGGCCCTTTATTGCCTTTTGAGACTCATACTGAATGTTGAATTTCTGCAAAATAACTACCCACCTTTCCAGACGTCCTGTAAGCATTGGACGACTAAGGATGAATTTGAGTGGGTTATTTCGAGATACCAATTGGACCTCGTGATGTTGCAGGTAGTGTCTCAACTTCTGAACTGCAAAGATTAATGCCAGACAACACTTCTCAATACTTGAATACCAGGTTTCTACTTCAAGCATAGTTTGACTGAGATAGTAGAGGCTGTTTTCATTCCCAGCATCATTCTTTTGAGCAAGAAAGGCACCCAATGATCGCTCTAGAGATGTCATGTAGAGGATAAGTGGTCTTCCTTCAACAGGTGGCATGAGTACCGTTGGACTCAAGAGATATTTCTTGAGAATATCGAATGCTTCTTGACATTATTCAGTCCACTGGTAAGTGACTCCCTTCTTCATCAATTTGGTGAAGGGTAAACTTTTTCCTGCTAAATTGGCGATGAAATGCCGAATATAGGCTAAGTGTCCTTGAAGTCCTCTTAATTATTTCAAATTTTGAGGAGGTGACATACCAAGGATTGACTTGGTCTTCTCAGGATCGACTTCAATACCATGATGGCGTATAACAAAGCCGAGAAATTTTCCTGAGGTTACCCCAAAAGAACATTTTAAGGGGTTCGTCTTCAAATTATATTGTCGAAGCTTGCGGAATATGACTTCCAAATTAGCCAAGTGATTAGAACATTGTTTGGATTTAACCACCAAATCATCTACCTAGCATTCAACAAACTTACCTAAGAAGGGTTTGAAGATACGATGCATGGCACACTGATATGTTGCACCTGCATTCTTTAAGACAAAGGGAATTACCCAGTAGAAAAGCACACCCTGAGGGGCTCTGAAGGCTTTGGATTCCTCATCTTCTGGGGCCATTCAGATCTGATTATATTCGGAATATCCATCCATGAAGGAAAGTTATTCATAGCCAGCTGTTGCATCAATTAAAAGTTCTGTAATCGGAACTGGGAAATCATCCTTAGGACAATGATGATTAAGATCTCTAAAATCGATGCAAACTCTAATTTGTCCGTTCTTATTCTTTACAGGGACAATATTATCCAACCACTTGGGTTACTAAACTTCTCTGATGAAGTTAGATTTGATAATCTTATCCACTTAAGCTTCAATTTTGGAAGCATAAGTTGGGTGTGTTCTTCTCGCGGCTTTCTTAAATCCTCGATGTTCTTCTGATAAACCCAAATGACGAGTAGCAACATCAGGATAAAGCCCGGGCATTTCTATATAGTTCCAAGAAAATACATCTCTATTTTTCTTTAGAAAAGAAATATACATCTCTTGCTCTTCAAGAGTCATGGCCGCACTGATTAAAGTGGGGTGTGGATATTCTTTTGTACACAGATTTATTTCTCTGAGTTCATCCACCGTGGTAGAAATACCCTCTTCAAATGCTGGAGGAGCATCTCTGAGATCTTCCTCTTCTTCTTCATCATGTATTATTTCTCTCGTTTCTACTTGCATAGTAGATGATAAAGCAGAATTTTCATGATCAGAAGAGATTTCAAAATTTACATATCTTGAAGAAGAAGATTCCATTTCCGACCCGATTGATGATGAAGGGTCTTCTTTGGGTAATAAAGAGGAGATGATGGATTGAGAATCGACATCATTGTTCACCTCCGATGTTGCTATAACTTCTTCTGGAGTAATTGGCAAAGTATAGACTTGTTGGATTTCAGCAGATGAAATGAATACATCACCATTTGTGCTTTCATTACTACTTGGTGGGTTACCAATTTCTCCCATGTTGTCTGGCTCGATTTCCGTAACTGACATTATGGATCTTTCCATAAGAGTATTTTGATTTGGGTCTATCTTGTCAATTTGACTGATAGGAAACACATAATCTATACTCACATGTGTAAATGGATTTACTAGAATCTTCTCCAAACCATATGGAGCATTAACTTTGGTAATCTCCTTTGTTGTGGATTTCTCCCTTCCCTTCATGTGATAGAATTATGCCTCAATGTATTGAGACTCACATGTCTTTAATGGGGCCTTATCACCATACAATGTCCAAACTTGACCATCGAAACAATATTTGAGACATTGATGGTATGATGAGGGGATAATCGCATGTTGATGTAGCCAGGGTCTTCCAAGCAAGATGTTGAAGGCTGATTCTTGATCAACAACCATGAAATCGGAATTGTATACAAGATCTCCAAACTGAGTTCTGAGTGTAACTTCGCCCAGTGGTTCTTGTTCATTTTTATCATATCCTTGTAACATCATGGTAGAAGGAGATAAATCAGATTCCGTGAGGCCCAATCGACAAAGTGTATGAATGGGCATGAGATTGACTCCTGAACCATTGTCAATGAAAGTTCTTCGGGCGTCTACGCCATTGACCTTTCCAGACAAGTACAAAGGTCTAATATGTCCATGCACAACATCATCTTCATCTTCATCAGTAAAAGATATTATTGCATGGCATTCTGCAGGATTATTCTCTATGTGATAGACTTCAGCTGCAGCAATTTCAGTTTCAAACTCCTGAGGACTTGACAAAGCCACAGTGAGTGCTTCCTGAATATCTTTTGACAAATTCAGAGCATCCAGAATTGATAACTTGGCTGGTACTTGGGCCAAGTGTTTCAATATATCATACTTTTGATCCAGAGGTCTACGTTTCCCAACAGGAATATGTGGTTTAGCAAGTACCTTGGAAGCAGATGCTTTAGAAGTTGATGCATCTTGTATCGGGATAGGAGTTGGCAATATTCCTAGTTTTGGAATATTAGACTGATGAGATCCATTTACTTGCTGAGAGGAATAAGATGTAACCTTCAACCGGTCTTCCAAAATAACTGTTCCAGGACTGAATTTGCTATTGGTAGAAGAACTTGCTTGTTCTTGGTGAGCTCACTGAAGGGCTCTACCACGAGTTTCTGTTGCGTACACAGTTCTAGCAGGGGTAGAATTGGAATAGTGGCTTCTGAAAGATCCACATATTCCCCTATATCATGAGCCCCTGGAACTTCCTCTGATTACCCTATTTGATATAGGGAATTCAGGCTCATTGAAATCGAAACTGCGACTGACATATGGATCTGTTAATTGAATCATATTAATAGAACCAAAGATTAACTCTTCGTCTGATGAAGACTCTGCCTGATTAGCCTGTTTAGGCTATGCCGTTTGGTGGGGCGGTGACCATGGCTTTGAATTAGATGGCATGAAGTCTACCAGAGTGAAAGACAATTTAGGCTTGGAAACATACTCATCTTCTTTTGATTCTTTTTCTTTCTTTGAATCATGCCGTTTCTTTGAGGACTTTCCCTCTGACGAAGAGGGTTTTGCCGCAACATTCATGGTAGAAGACACAATCTGTTTCTTTAATTGTGTTCTCAAAATAGCATGAGTTCGGTTGATTGTCTTTTTGACCATCCAATCATCATACTTCTTTGCATTTTTACTTTTGACTTCTTTCCATTCGCTTTCCTCCTCCGGAACTGTAGCAGTGACACATGCTACTTGAGCTGAAGAACCTTTCAGTTTGACTTGTCCTGAGTCGACCATATTTTTAAGTAGGTCTTTGAAGACAAAACAATCATGGATGGGATGCCCCAACATTTGATGAAATGGGTAATAATTGGGATGGTCTTCATCTCCTTCCTTATTTTTCCTTTTGGGCCTTGGTAATTGAACCAGATTATTTTCCAGAGCCGAAATGAAGTAACCAGGAACATGTTCATTTCAAAAAGAGTATGTTTTGCTCTTTAAATCCTCAAATTTTTTTTTTGTCTTTGATCAATTTGATCATCTGGACGAAACAACCTTTGTTGTTGGCGCTCAGGAGGTGGAGACCTTCTAGAAGATGAAAGTTTTGAAGTAGAAACAGGTACAGGTTCTTGTTTAAGCATAACTGTAGCAGTTTCTGCTTTACCCATTCTCCTTCCTAGAGCTGGTGGAATTATACGAGATTTAGCCTTAGCCTATATAAAGGAGTCTTCAATCTTCTAAGAGATTGAAGTAAGGTCTCGAAACCCTCCTGTGTATTTCACAGGGATTAACAACATGCATAACTCATCACGCAAATTTTCCACACATATTGGCAACAATTCTTCTTGAGAGAGTGATAATCTTAGGGAATATGTTAATCCCTTCTAGAGAGCAATGAAATATGAGACCTTTTCATTCTCCCTTTGCTTACAGTTTGTAAGATAAAAAACTGTTGTCTTTGGAAAAGTTGATCTGAACTAAAGAAAGAATTGTTGACGAAGATCTTCCCATCCAGTAATTGACCAGGATTTCAAGCTTGTATACCAGACAAAGGTTGGTCCTTGCAAAGTCCGTACGAAGCATCTGAGTTTTACTGCTTCTTGCTACTCCGGAGTTCCCATCATAGGATCACAACAAGACACGTAATGCGTCAAATGCTGTTCAGGGTTGCCTGATCCATTGAAAATAGGGAATACAGGGTTTCCAAAATTGGATGGAGGAGAGATTGAATCTACCCATTCAGGGTAAATTTTCTTTTTTGGTTGAACCTGCACACATATCCCTTCCATATTTTCTAACCGAGCTGTTAATGACTCAATAGTAGTTATTAACTTTTGAGAAACATCTGGTTGAACTTGGACTTGGGTATGTACAATTACTGGAGCTTGGACAGATGTGGTGGTTGGTGCTAAAACTGATGTTAGTACTGCCAACTGTTGTTGCACTTGATCCGTAGGATTAGACCTATGAGGGTGTACTGATAGAGGAGGATATTCTTGATCCATCTCAGTAGAAACAACAAATTCCTTTAGCTGACTGACTCCAGCATGCTTAAGAAGAAGACTACTCTGAAGTAGTTCTGCATTCAACCTTCTTAATTCCTTCATTTCTTCCTCCTGTTGTGCAAACCTTTTCTCTAGTGAGAGCGATTGTCCTTCTCTATAGGAAGTATATGTAACCTGATTATTTCCTCTCCCTTTGTTGGATCCTTTTCAGAGAGGGGGAAGTGGGTTAATCGAAGGATTACCTAGGTTCTGAGTAACCCTTTGATTTCGTGTACGCACACCTTCTTCATTTGTGTCAGTGCGTACATCTTCTTGAGCAGGAACCTCTTCATCTGAGTCCCCTGAGTGAGCCTCATCTGGTGGATCAGCAACAACGACATTGATGACATTGATTGATTCATAACGCATCACACTACAGTCCTTTCTATCTGCATTTGTGTGATATTGTCTTCTTCCATGTCCTTGATGAGACATTGCCTTTTTTTGATTCGATCCTTTAGAAATTTCTTGACGAACCGTAATTTGGAGGGAATCTTCTGATAATTTGGCTCTTCTTTCCTCTTGAGGCTTCTTCCCCAATCGAGAAAATAATGAATTTATCTGAGGAGGGGATTGATGATTTGAAAAAGTCCCAAGTCCGGTGGACTGGGGCTGTTCCTACTGTTTCCGCTCAACTCATCGAATCCTATTTGTTGATTCTGAGGGTTGGTTTAAAAGAGTCCCCAGTATGGCGAGCTGGGGTGGCTCTTGACATGCTATGTCTGAGACTTTCTTAAAATCTCTCCTGATCTTGCGTACCTTAGTTCGGAAATAAGTTAGATGCATTAACCTATATCCACTTTTATCACCTAGTTCAAAAGACTGTTGGATGATTTCCGACACTTCTGTCACTTGATGATGTGATTGCTCCATACGAGAGGCCTGGTCAATATTCTTGTTTTCTCGATGCCAGAGTAATTCAACAACTTGTTCTCTGTATTATTGATTTTGAGAGGAACTAGTTGAGGCCTGTTCTTGGGCAATATTTTTGATTACAAACAAATCCTATTGACTGTGGCCGGCCATGGGCAATAACATTGAATGATACCATTTTCGACAGGATTTGCTGACTGGAGAGCACCGTGAAATGCAGTGCTCCATGAAAACCACATCCTCTGACACGAATACCAGATGGGGAATTGGCAATTAACTGACGCAATCTTCTTAGTGCTCCAAGACATGAATGTTGAAGGGATCTCTGCTTCTTTTCAGCCTTCAGATATCGAGAGACTGATAGAGATGACAAATCAATCTGACGTTGTAACCCTTCTATTATCTTAAGATGATCTTAATATTCATCATAAGATAATACTTTCTTTTTCAACTGACAAAGAGTTTTCCATATATTGAGATGAATATCATGAATTTCATCTTCCCTCAACATTTCTGGAATGTCATACTGAGAGTCAGCCAGAGGCCAGAACATGACTGACACTTCACCTTTTTCCAGCTGTTTTCTCATGTTCAAAATTTTCTCTTTATCATTTGATGAATATTCTTCTACCTGATTTGACCAGAGTTTGTGTTTCCTTGTTGGTTCATTGGATTCAACAGGATTGGTAGAGAAATAAATGATCAAACTAGAAGATGCATGACTTACGGGTGGTTTGGAGAATGACCTACACCCTGGGCTATCTTCTGATTGAGAAAGTATTTCACCTGCTAGCGATGAAGCATCATACATGACTGGTTTCGCATTTTCAAGTTCCTTAAGATAAGAGGGATTTATCGGCACTACATTGTCCACTGGAGCATTTTCCGAGCAATGTGAATCACTACTGCGGAGAGGACTTTCGCAGCGAAATTCATCATCATGGGGAGGACCACCATAATGGGTTACAACAAAATATGAGATCTCTTGCTCCTTGGTCTTCTGACCACACAGAGGGTTCCTATGGCTCTCATATGAAGATGCAACTTCAAGATCGACCGAATTGTCATGAAGCAAACCTTCATGAGGAAGTGTCTGTTGAAGACCTTCAGAATTAATGTTCCCACTATTGGGAAATGAGAGAGTAGAATCTTGAATTTCAATAGATAGCTGTCTGAGGGCTTCAAGAAGTCCAGCATCGAGCAAGGCCTTGTTACGGATTGGCTCTTGATCTCCTGACTGTGCTGGGTGAGTCTTTTTCTTAGATGCCTTCTTACTTTCCTTGGAAACCATTTGTTGACGAAAGTGGCTGCTCTGAGCAGGTGTATGTGCCTGATCAGAAAAGATGGCCAGGTTAGGCTGACGATCTCCACTCAAATCAGGTGTGTGTGCCTGACTTGGTTGTCCATATGATATGGGGGATTATGCCCCACAAACTTCTTAGACTAGAACAGATGTGTGAGTCTGTTCCGGAGTGAATTGTTGATGTGTCACTCCACTGGTAGGGATAGATTTATCTGTCTTTCCCTGAGATGCTGCTGAAGTTGTTATAATATCCTGGCATGCATCCAGAATATGAGCAGGGATTTTCTTCTGCTCTTTCACCATTGATAGAATATGCTTGGTGACTTCAACTACTGGAAAGGGGATATACATCCATTCTGGGCTTGGAGTAGGTGTATGTGCCTGCTATTGTCCTTCTTTTCCTGTCAGTGAATCCTAACAGTACTCAAGTGTGGGGGCAGAGAGTTGATTCTGCCTCCTATTTGTCGCCGGAGCTTTCCAACTGACTTCTCCGAATGCTACCAAGCGAGACTATTGGTAGGATTGATTAATACTAGAAGGTGTATGTGCCTGTTGATTGCACTTCGCCGAATGTGGTTGACGAGATCCATCATATGTAGTCAGACAAGCCAGCTGACTAGCTGATGATGTATAAACAGATGTATGTTCCTTCCTATAGTACTCTTCCGGAATTGTCTGACGGGATTGGCGTGCTGCTGCCAGATGAGTCTGCTGGACAACGGGATTAAAACGGGTAGGTGTGTGTGCCCGCTCATTGCTTGCCAGCAAGTTAGTTTGGTGGACTTCTCCGGAGATGGCAGAGACGAGAACCTGCTCACTGTTGACCGGATTCCGCCTCGGGTGGTTCGTCTTGCCTGCTCGGGTTCGAGGAACCTGAGCCGAATGCCTAGAGTCGGTACCCTCATCATGTTGAGGGCACACTGCCGCACGAGTCTGGCGGCGATTGTTGGTGGGAGACCTCTGGAAGGACTCATGTCTACTCGAATTAAAGCCCTGAGGGACCTGCTCATTCACCTCTTCAGAATAAGTGAGCGAGTGGTGATTGTGTTCTGGGGATAACAACCCGAAACGGTTGGAGTCGGTAGTCAGCACCTCCTGCTTCTTGATCACTGGTTGTCATTGTCCGGACGATCGGTGTGAGTTGTTCACTTGGAGGTCTTGTCGGGCAGCCTCCAGAGTTGGGATGGTACCGTGTTGACGGTACTCCTTAACTAGCACATTGGATACCCATCGTTGAAGACGCTGAGTAGGTGATTTCATCCTCAGAGCGGACGATGATCCAGCAGGAGTAGCAGCAGTGGCATTCGCAACAGCAGTATTCATAGATGTGAACTTGAGAGCGGACATTCTGGAAATGCAGAAGATCTTGGAAAAAAGTTTCTGTTTGATATAACAGACGTAATCAAGATAAATTCAGCCACTACATCTTTTGGATGAGAACATATGTCAATGATTGTTTTTGTTGGACCTCTCATTGAGTTTTAAATAGGGGCCTAACAAATAGGTAAAACATCATTTTAACTTGGTTAAGGATTCACGTCGGGTTCACCATTTTTTGTTTCCCTCGGAATTCAGGGATGACCTCCTTGATGGGAGGTTCAAACATTCCAATCGGTTTCTAACAGGTTTTTTTGTAGAACTGGAAACATCCAATGATTCCACATCCATTTGGACCTGCTTTCCAAAGGTAGGCGCTCATTAGTTTGTGGACTGATAAGGCTTAGGAATTTTCCTTGGTCGAGAGGATGGGAGGTCAGACTCATCACACCTTTTTAGGGGAATTATTGTCTATTCCGGGACTCTCTTTATAGATTTAAGTTATGTTCGTGAATCCTTATTACATTACCAAGTATAAAATGAGCTTCCCTTTAGATCTAACAATCAATGATCGATATGTAGGAAATTTAGAGAATCTTTTATATGTATTTGAGGTTCTTCATTGATAGAGAATCATCTATATTTGTTAGATATTCTTAGTCAATGGTATCCTTTGATACGTAAAAAGTCTCTTGGTCATTATGATGACCATGCTGGTTTTAAAGCCACTCAGTGGGGCACTTGATGTTTATTGTCTTTCAGAAGGACATGGATTATTTCAGAGTTGGGATTGAACCCGCAGATGGACTATGTCACGAACCAAATCTGGTCACCGCCAAAACCGGAACCAAACCCAGCTCGTGACATGACCCGAAGGGCGTTCCCTATCCCCACGGGCTGGCACAAGTGCCCGGGTATCATTTATTTTGGTTTGGGAACTATTTACCCGAATATGAAGGCATAAACCATTAAAAACAATCAATAAACTGAATCTGAAAAATTTATACGAAACGATGTTTAAACAAAAACCAGAACTGAATACATAGGTTTAGAGTCAATACAAAAGGTCCAAAGACACAATGTAACAGAAACAAAACAGCCCCATGGACTCCACATGACAAGGGGTCATCACCCATAAGTCGTCTCCACTACTCCTCCCCAAGGATGAGGACTAACACCCTGAACCGTCAACACCCTTAGCCTTTCCTTTACCTGGGTCAAAAAAAAAGGTCTACTTACACCCAAGGGGTGTAAGTAGGGTGTTAGCCTAAGCCCAATAGGATACCACCCTATGATTCCAAGGTGCATGCAATACAAGGTGAAAAAGCAAGCAGTTTTAATATGCAATTAAAAGCGGTGAAAAATTCCACAAAATGAAACTTTAAATTGAAAACATTTTTCAAGATAAAACTTTTAGAATGTTAACACATTTAAATAGGAATATTAGATACTGCATTATAATTCCAAAGACACCCAAAAACAAGGGAAAATACCACAAATCCACTGAGCAACAAAACCGGGAACACCCCTAGGCACTAGATAGTCTCAGGCCCCATGTACCTCGTACCTCAGTGTAATGTAACCATAGTAAAATCCTTTCTCGTGCATGAGCCACTAGTAGGGAACATACCCATAACCTAGTGGTCCCCAATCATCATCTACATAGTTTAGTTAGAGTTGTTGTTATCCAAATGCTAAGTGAAACAGGGACAAAACCCATCCGGTCCACTAGCCGTACTAGTACAAATCCGCCCCACCTAGGTACCCGGGCTTCCCCCTTTGTGCTCAAACAATTTCAGGATTTAACACACTTCCATTTTAATGTAAAACACCACTACTGGTCACATACACCAAATACAGTATCTATCTCATTTTCTACCACTTAAAAAACACAACAAACTCTTTGAATTTGAATAAATCAATTTCACAAAATCTCGTGTAGTTTTGCACACAAAACCCCTTAAGAAATCCACTTGTACACGATTTTCACAATTGTAAGTTACCAAAACAGTAAAGGCAGCCCAATAAATATCAATTAAAACAAAAAATCAATTTTTGGGAATCCTCATGTTAAACAAGAAGTGTTCTCTTTGCAAAACCTTCATTTTCACACAAAAGTGGAACCAAAACTTCACTTTCTTTACAAGCACAATTAAAACTCATTATTTGCAGCAATTACCAAAGGGGATAAACATTATAAACAGTATTTTATGCCTTATTACAGATCAATAAAAACAACTAAGTATTTATAGGGAATCCCCAAATAAACAAACAAAACACTTCTTTGGAAAACCCCCAATTTCACACCAAATTGACATTTTAAATTCAATTGCAATGGAAACATCATTAGAACCAATTTTTGTAGCAATAATAAAATTATATAAATCTGAAAATATGATAAATACAGAATGCTAATACACAAAGATTTCATCAACATTGGAATCACCTACCAAATCAAATGAAACCATTGAATCCTTTGTGCGAAAACACAAACGCACCACCGCCGCACCTCAAGAAGGGTAGATCAAACCTAAAAATAGAAAATTGGACCCAGAAAACCCCAGTTTAAACCTTAGGTTCGATCCCCTACCCACTGGTCATTGTTCACTTCAATAAAAAGGGAGGAAACCCTAAAAAAATAGAATGACACCCTAATCAATTTGAAAGGGGAAAAGAAATGGACAAACTTACTTGAGAAATCTAGAATGAATCTCCCCAAAACACTAGTATCTGAAATTTAAAACGGCCAAAAATCAGGGAATGGTTTCAAAAGAATTATTAGGTCATTTAGGAATTCGAATGGAGGGAAAATATTAAGAATAGAAGGAGTTATGAAAGGATCAATTTACCTCTCCAAAATCTGGACGATTTCTGAAATCCAGAAAGTTTCTACTATTTTCGCGACTCTATCGAGCTCAAAATTGTGGGAGGAGGGCATGGGGTCGCGCCTGGGATTCTTAGGGTCGATAGGGAGGTAGAATCACCGAAAACTCCATTTTAATGAATAAGATATTAATAAATTAATGAAACAATTTAAAACTGGAAAATGGGCCTTCGGGTTGGCCCAATTCTCAAATAAAAACAAAAATCCCCCATGCTTATGGATTTATAAAGGCCCCAAATTTAAATTTGGGGTTAATATATCAGGGGAGAACAATTAGGAGTTGGAATGAGTCAAAAATATTAAAAATTGAAAAAGTTATAAATGAAACAAAATTTATTTTTAAATCTGGAATTGGGCTCGCAGTTTGGCCCAATTCATGAAAACTCACCTATTCTCAATAAAACCTTTGGAAACCACCAAAACAAATAATGAGTAGAAAATAAATTTAAAATAACCCTAAAATAGGTTACGTACGTGACAATTCTCCCCACCTTCAAAACTTTCCGCCCCGGAAAGTCACAGCAAGGTCAAAGCAACAACCAAACCCAACTGAGAAACCAATAGGTACACCCTTGCCAGGTTTCACCCCCAAAGGTAAAAACACCTCCAGTGATCAATGATGGAAGGATTACTGTCACAAACCAAACTTACACCACTTTCCTGAAACAATAAAGTACATTCAGGATTTAGCCCAAATGAAAACTCCTCAAATACAATCTGAACAATACTCAATCAATTTACCCAAAAAAAACAACAACATTGAACAAGGTTACACTTCCCTACTATAACTAAACCATTGGAAACTCTCCAATATCAATGTTTACCCAATGAATATGTAGGTAGTTAGATATCTTAGAATGATAATACCTACTTCCCAGACAAGTCCAAAGAAAAAAAATATGAGTTACTCGTATGAAGAGACACAAATGGGCTCCCCTCCATAAGAGACAACTTAAATTGTTTTCCCGAGACAGAATCAAGACACTAATAGTGGGAGGCCCAAACATACTCTCTAGAAAAAGGGATATACTTCCATTAAATGTTTATGAAGGAATATTCATGAGAATCATAGTGGGTCTCCCCACCATAAGAACTGACCATCTTAACCGACCAGCATGGGCCGACACAGAAAGACCCAAAAAGAAATCAAAGATTTAGGAAGGGCGCAGGATTAGTCTGCATGGTTTGGGAAACTGTGCACTAACTATGAATATAATTCTTTCTACAAGGCTTCCTAGCACACGACCACTAATAAACGTGCAGAAACTATGTGCTCAACCATGACGAAACCATAGGTTTGAACTATTCCCATCTTTCATACTAAGGATAGGACTTTGTACAAGGGTTTAAATGGACCTGGGATTTTCCCTGACTACGAGCCAGCTTCTCTCCGAGACCTATGTCTGGAGCTCAAATGATTGAAGCATCTTCGGCCTCGTAGTTAATATTTGGAAACCCACTGAATGAGAATTCTTCTTTTCGGTGCCACCAAAAACTACACCGCAGTCCCAAATAAGTTTTCTAGACATAACACATTCCAAACTCACTTTACCTTATCCTGATATTTCACTGAAACAAGGTCTGAGAAGATACACACATATCAAAACTTGTTTCTTCAGGTGAGAAACAATAGAAGTAAAGAACACCTACACTCACATTCCTCTAAAATAGATGATTTTGAAGTTTTTCCAAGGGAGACATTTTCCCAACATAACAGGGACTCTCAGAGGATTTCACTACTTTCACCTATACAGTCAATCGAGTACATGACATCATAAGGCATCACCAAACATGACCATTTCAACTGATATAAACAATTCATGGAGAGGGACCTTATACAACATCCCCAAACAACACACAATTCTAGAAAGTGGCCACAATATCCTATCGTGACCATATTTCCCACACCGGTGGTTTAACATGAATTAATGCATCAAAGAAACTTTGAAGAACCCAAAGGTCCTCTTAGACACCATCGAGACACTCATCCACACTTACAACCAAAGAACACTTCCACCTTCGATGAATCATGAAACATTAGAAACTAAGGTTTCTTTCAACCATCCACAATAACTTTACCACTACAAGAGGATCCAAAAATCAACGAAATGAATGGGTGTAGACTCAATCAACAATGATCGATAAAATATTCCTTATATTGATCAACTGGAGGATTTTCCAATGGCGAAACAATATGGATTGCACTTCAGCTGTGCATTAACCCTTAATGGGGGAATACCTTATCCAATGAGAGAACCCAAGGACCCAACCAATCTGGTCCATTAGTCAAAACATGCCTCAAACCAGATCCAAACACATGAAGGGAACCACCGTAAAGGCATCCCAAAACATTTTTCAAAAGAGACCACTAATCGTCCCTACAACACAACTTATTGACCAAACCCAAACCCAAAACACAGTTCAAACAGGAGGGGTTCTTGGACTCAAAACATCCCACAACATCAACATTTTCCGAAAACACATAATATACACCATCCCAAAAAAAATCATCAAGAAATCATGTTTTTTTTATTTAAAAACATTTCTTTGAAAACAAATGGTTCAGCGGTAAGCGCATCCACCAATGGTACCCCATGGGCCTTACACATGCATGTTTCTATGACACACCAGGAACCCTCCTCATTTCCATCCCGACACTCATCCAGTCATGTCATCAACCATCCCTCTTCCCATATAACCCCATGCATGTGGTTGCTCATGAAAATACCAAAGGTTAAAACAAAAATTCTTTCCACTTTTCAAAACCAAAATGGTCAACCAACACATCCTTTTTCTCAAAACCGCTAACCACGAGATCAAATTCCAACTCACATCTTACAAAAATTTTCAGAAATGCACAACCATTTAAAAAAATAACTCACTTTCAATATATTCACATCAATTTCAAAACATCTCATCCCATTAAAACACTATTTGATTGTTTAGAAAACTCTATTGGAAACACTTTTCAAAACCAACTTCAATATAGTTATTGCTTTCAAAATAGGTGTAAAAACACCATTTTCCATTTCAAAACAACTCTAGAAATTCATTTCCACCATTTCATAAATCAATCCATTCCTTATTTATTTGAAAATAATTTTAGAAAAACTTTATACTTCTTAAAACCAAGTCCTTTTAAAACCAAAGTTCCAAGATTGCAAAACTATAGTACAAAACAATCTGAGAGGAAACTAGTTTCAGTGGGTGAATTGGAAATATGGTTGGCGGCCATATTCCAATCACTTCACTGTCACATAGAGTGTTCTAGAGAATATCCCCGACTCCACATGGCTTGCCAGGCCCTGTGATCTCACTGAGACCATGAACCCAACTCTCTTTTCATTTCCCCTAATCATCATTAAACCAAGAAAAACAAAGAACATAGATAAATACCGACTTCCCCGGGTGACTCGAATCCCATCATGAGGTGTGGTGATCAGGCACACTACCCATAACCGAACTACAAAGTCCCAACAATTCTAACTCTAATCTATCCCGACTGTTCCCTAAATAACATGACCCAAAGAGTTAACCAGAACCTCCTTTGATACCATTTTGTCACGAACCAAATCTGGTCACCGCCAAAACCGGAACCAAACCCAGCTCGTGACATGACCCGAATGGCGTTCCCTATCCCCACGGGCTGGCACAAGTGCCCGGGTATCATTTATTTTGGTTTGGGAACTATTTACCCGAATATGAAGGCATAAACCATTAAAAACAATCAATAAACTGAATCTGAAAAATTTATACGAAACGATGTTTAAACAAAAACCAGAACTGAATACATAGGTTTAGAGTCAATACAAAAGGTCCAAAGACACAATGTAACAGAAACAAAACAGCCCCATGGACTCCACATGACAAGGGGTCATCACCCATAAGTCGTCTCCACTACTCCTCCCCAAGGATGAGGACTAACACCCTGAACCGTCAACACCCTTAGCCTTTCCTTTACCTGGGTCAAAAAAAAAGGTCTACTTACACCCAAGGGGTGTAAGTAGGGTGTTAGCCTAAGCCCAATAGGATACCACCCTATGATTCCAAGGTGCATGCAATACAAGGTGAAAAAGCAAGCAGTTTTAATATGCAATTAAAAGCGGTGAAAAATTCCACAAAATGAAACTTTAAATTGAAAACATTTTTCAAGATAAAACTTTTAGAATGTTAACACATTTAAATAGGAATATTAGATACTGCATTATAATTCCAAAGACACCCAAAAACAAGGGAAAATACCACAAATCCACTGAGCAACAAAACCGGGAACACCCCTAGGCACTAGATAGTCTCAGGCCCCATGTACCTCGTACCTCAGTGTAATGTAACCATAGTAAAATCCTTTCTCGTGCATGAGCCACTAGTAGGGAACATACCCATAACCTAGTGGTCCCCAATCATCATCTACATAGTTTAGTTAGAGTTGTTGTTATCCAAATGCTAAGTGAAACAGGGACAAAACCCATCCGGTCCACTAGCCGTACTAGTACAAATCCGCCCCACCTAGGTACCCGGGCTTCCCCCTTTGTGCTCAAACAATTTCAGGATTTAACACACTTCCATTTTAATGTAAAACACCACTACTGGTCACATACACCAAATACAGTATCTATCTCATTTTCTACCACTAAAAAAACACAACAAACTCTTTGAATTTGAATAAATCAATTTCACAAAATCTCGTGTAGTTTTGCACACAAAACCCCTTAAGAAATCCACTTGTACACGATTTTCACAATTGTAAGTTACCAAAACAGTAAAGGCAGCCCAATAAATATCAATTAAAACAAAAAATCAATTTTTGGGAATCCTCATGTTAAACAAGAAGTGTTCTCTTTGCAAAACCTTCATTTTCACACAAAAGTGGAACCAAAACTTCACTTTCTTTACAAGCACAATTAAAACTCATTATTTGCAGCAATTACCAAAGGGGATAAACATTATAAACAGTATTTTATGCCTTATTACAGATCAATAAAAACAACTAAGTATTTATAGGGAATCCCCAAATAAACAAACAAAACACTTCTTTGGAAAACCCCCAATTTCACACCAAATTGACATTTTAAATTCAATTGCAATGGAAACATCATTAGAACCAATTTTTGTAGCAATAATAAAATTATATAAATCTGAAAATATGATAAATACAGCATGCTAATACACAAAGATTTCATCAACATTGGAATCACCTACCAAATCAAATGAAACCATTGAATCCTTTGTGCGAAAACACAAACGCACCACCGCCGCACCTCAAGAAGGGTAGATCAAACCTAAAAATAGAAAATTGGACCCAGAAAACCCCAGTTTAAACCTTAGGTTCGATCCCCTACCCACTGGTCATTGTTCACTTCAATAAAAAGGGAGGAAACCCTAAAAAAATAGAATGACACCCTAATCAATTTGAAAGGGGAAAAGAAATGGACAAACTTACTTGAGAAATCTAGAATGAATCTCCCCAAAACACTAGTATCTGAAATTTAAAACGGCCAAAAATCAGGGAATGGTTTCAAAAGAATTATTAGGTCATTTAGGAATTCGAATGGAGGGAAAATATTAAGAATAGAAGGAGTTATGAAAGGATCAATTTACCTCTCCAAAATCTGGACGATTTCTGAAATCCAGAAAGTTTCTACTATTTTCGAGACTCTATCGAGCTCAAAATTGTGGGAGGAGGGCATGGGGTCGTGCCTGGGATTCTTAGGGTCGATAGGGAGGTAGAATCACCGAAAACTCCATTTTAATGAATAAGATATTAATAAATTAATGAAACAATTTAAAACTGGAAAATGGGCCTTCGGGTTGGCCCAATTCTCAAATAAAAACAAAAATCCCCCATGCTTATGGATTTATAAAGGCCCCAAATTTAAATTTGGGGTTAATATATCAGGGGAGAACAATTAGGAGTTGGAATGAGTCAAAAATATTAAAAATTGAAAAAGTTATAAATGAAACAAAATTTATTTTTAAATCTGGAATTGGGCTCGCAGTTTGGCCCAATTCATGAAAACTCACCTATTCTCAATAAAACCTTTGGAAACCACCAAAACAAATAATGAGTAGAAAATAAATTTAAAATAACCCTAAAATAGGTTACGTACGTGACAGACTACCTATGTATCCTTTGTTTAAAAAAAGGAATTATAACCCACGTAGTTCAAGTAAGGGAGTATGATGTTTATTATTGATGGCTCAAAGAAGGATTTCATAATTACTTTTACACTCTAAGCTCACGTGAGTCATGATCGGTGTGAGAAACAAGAGGTATTGGTAAAAATCAGACAATTATTCCCTAAAAGATGCAATCATAAGAAATAATATGGGACTTATACATGTATGACAGCCCAGATAAATGAAGATTTGGATTTAATTCAGGGAATAAATCCAGGAACAGTGTCACACAGGTATATGTGCTTCACGGAGATTTGAATACTCTAACTTGGGGATTACTCCTGAAAAGGAGGCCCAAATTAGGAGAGGACTTATGATTGGGTTTTTACTCCTAAGATGGAATCCCAGATCAAAGGTAAATTAGGACTGGTTAAGAGGAATTAAGACTGGTGCTTACTCTTGAAAAGGAGGCCCAGGTTAAGAGACTTGAAAAATTAAGGTACTTGGGTCTTACTCCTAAAGAGGATGCCCATATTAGGGGACTGGGGCTTATTCCTGAAAAGGAGGCCTAGGTTAATGAAATTATGGTTGGGTCTTACTCCTGAGGAGGATTCCCAAATTAGGGGACTGAGGCTTATTCCTGAAAAGGAGGCCCATGTTAATGAAATTATGGTTAAGGCTTACTCCTAAGGAGGATGCCAAAATTAGGGGACTAGGGCTTATTCCTGAAAAGGAGGCCCAGGAGGAAATGAGGATTTGGGGCTTACTCCTAAGGAGGATGCCCATAATTGAGAATTATGACTAGGGCTTATTCCTAAAAAGGAGGCCGAGGAGGAAATGAGGATTTTGGGCTTAACCCTAAGGAGGATACCCAGACTTGAGAATTATGACTGGGGCTTATTCCTCAAAAGGAGGTCCAGGTTAAGGAAATTATGGTTGGGGCTTACTCCTGAGGAAGATTCCCAAATTAGGGGACTGGGGCTTATTCCTGAAAAGGAGGCCCAGGTTAATGTGTTCTCTCATCGTAAAGGATGAGGTTGAATGAATGAAATCTCAATCTTTAGTGACATAAAGATGTGTAAATCACTAGGTTTTGAGAGATATTCCATAGAATTCCTTTCAGATAAGGAAGTCAAATCAAGAAATCATTCCATAAATGGATTTGAAGAGTGTCTTGAAGACTAAATCTTGAATAGGAGAGGTGGAATGGCTTAAGAGGGGTGAAATGGGCAAGAACGACACCCAAAAAAGGCAGGGGCACGCAAGACCTAGCAGGCGCGCAGGTACTGCGTGGGCGCGCAAGTCCTGGTCGCGCATGTATACCTGCACGACACATGGGTACTTGCGCAATGGTTAACCAGCAGGGTAATAATTGAGCGACTCTTGGCTAAAGCCTTTATAATCATCTTGAGGTTATTCCAGAAGAGGGGCGCGCAAGTTCTATTGAAGGAGTAAGGCGGCGCGCAAGTGTGGCCATTTCCCTTAAGGGTTGGCCACTCAGGCACGCAAGTATTTATGAGTTTCAACACTTAGGTCTTCCTCCCCCTCTTTAGATCTTCCGTTCTACGTAAGGAATTACTTTAGAAGTGTTTTGGAAGCATTGAGAAGAGACTAGGGCACCGGGAGCTTAAATCTGAGTTTCTAGAAAAAAATCATCTCTCGAATGGGGGGCCCACAGGGTCTATTTATAGGCTGGGGAAGACCCGGGCGGTTATCCTTTAGGGCGCGCAAGTCCCTTGCGCGACCATTATGCATCGCGCAAGTAGACTTGCGCTACAGTGATGGAAATTGCATAGCACATGTGCTTTTGAAGCCTTGTTCATGCCTTTGTCGATTTTTGATGTATTCCTCAAAGGATGAATCAATTTCTGCTAAGTCATTTCCCTTTACATTCTTTTAGATAATGTGACAAAAAAGGATCGTCAACACCTACCCAAGAAACAACCCAATTGTTTTTCTTTTTCCTTTTTTTTTGATTTTTTTTTATTTTTTTGAACACTTGTCAATAAAATTTACAAAATTACATAAATGAAAGTACATTACATTCCCCAAAACACACTGAATGACAACCTCTCCCCCACACTGAAATGGATGCTTTCCCTCAATCATATGATAACATGGTGAAATCAACAAAGGGTACCCAAAATGAAATCCATCCCCCCCACACTTAAATTTCAAAAACAAAAATTATACAATGAAAATCCAGTTTGATATTGGGTGGGAAAATTTATTGGTCTTGTAATGTGGCTATCAAAGAAAAGGTTTTCATGGGCTTGAAGGGGCTTTCAAAAGGAGGATTAATGTAAGGTAAATTGGAGGCTATTTGGCTATTGTGATTATCATGTGGTTCCAAAAATGCCTCTATCATATTAATGCACACTAAAGTAGGAAATCCAACTAAATGGTCCACAAACTCAAGACTCACAAATTGGGGTGAAAAACGCAAATTTTGAAAAGATGGTCATATGTGGACTTAGCATGAAAGCAAATGTTGTTCCTCACGGTTTGGGAAAATCATTTTCCAAATCAAAAATTGAGCATTCAAAATTTGTTAATTTTGACACAAAATTCTTTATCCAAAGTCATGATGAAGATACAAAATTTTTGAGATGAAAACATGTATGTTAACTCCCCAAAATGGTTGGACAAAATTAGAAAATTGGAAGGTGAGTAATCACGACTCTTGATTTTTTTGTAATTTTTTTATGATGTTTTTTTGTTTATATTTTTTTAGTTTTTAATAATGATACACCCACAAAAAAGAGAAAGTAAAAAAATAAAGGTTTTGATAAAGAAAGTGGTAAAATAATGAAAGAGAGAGGAAGAAGAAGAAAGAGGTAGAGGGAGGAAGAGAGAGAGAGAGTTAAAGGGAAAGAGGTACCCCCTAGTTTGGATTTGGCGGGTTTCCATCTCCATCTAGTGGTAGGTCGACTGGAGAATTTGGGGATCCAGTGGAAGTCGATGTTGATCCAGGATTGTGCATCCTCTCATGGTGATTCTTTAACCGATGTCTATTAACCATGAATGTCCTTTTGGAAGAGGGGTCTTGGACTTGCACTTCACCAAATGGGTAAACATTAGTAATAATAAAAGGACCTTCCCAATGAGAATTAAGCTTACCTAGGTGAAGCTGAAATCTAGAATTGAAGATCATTACCTTTTCACATTCATGAAATACCTTTCTCAAGATGTGTTTATCATGGAGTACCTTAGCCTTTTCTTTGTACAGATTGGAATTCTCATAGGATTCAAGTCGAAGCTCCTCCAGTTCAGCCAATTGCAATAATATTTATTCACCGGATTTTTCAAGATCAAAATTACAAGTTTTCACTTATCGAAATGACTTATGTTGTATTTCAACTAGAAAATGACATGATTTACCAAAAACAAGCCTAAAATGAGACATCCCAATGGGTGTCTTATAGGCAGTTTGATAAGCCCAAAGTGCTTCACTAAGTCTTTCAGGCCAATCTTTTCTGGCGGGTTTTATAATTCTCTCAAGAACTCTTTTCACTTCTCTATTAGAAATTTCAGCCATTCCATTTGTATGGGGGTGATATACAGTTGAAGTTTTATGTATAAACCCATTATTTTTCAAAAAATATTCCATGGTTCTATTATAGAAATGGGTTCTTAAGTCACTTATCAAGACACGTGGTGTGCCAAATCGGTGGAAGATGTGTGTCTTTAGGAACTCACTAACAGTATGTGAATCATCCTTTCTAGTTGGTTTCGCATCAACCCACCTAGAAACATAATCAACCACAAGAAGTATGTATGAGAATCCATTAGAAGGGGGAAATGGTCCCATGAAATCGATACCCGAAACATCGAAGATCTCACAAAAAATTAAAGGCTTTTGGGGCATTTCATTTCTCTTGGAAATTATGCCAAACTTTTGGTAAGTGGGACATGATTGACAGAACTCAAGTGAGTCCTTGAAAAGTGAAGGCCAAAAGAATCCAGAGTCTAGAACCTTTTGTGAGGTTCTTTGTGGTCTAAAGTGGCCACCTCTGGGAAGTGAGTGACAGAATTCTAATATGGAAGAATGTTCATTTTCATCGACACATCTTCTTATTACCATGTCAGCCCCTATTTTCTAAAGTTTATTTTCATCCCAAAAATAGTATTTTGACTCACTTTTCAACTTCATTTTTTGTTCTTTTGAAAACTTTTCAGGAAAAACACCAGAAACCAAGTAATTTACAAATGGGGCATACCATGGTATTTTTGGAGTGAGAGATGAAAGGTGCTCAGTGGAGAATTCAAGATCGATGATTTCAGAATGAGAAGAATTAGAAATTCTACTCAAGTGATCATCCACAGGGTTTTCTTTTCCTGGTCTATCTTTGATTTCATGGTCAAACTCTTGGAGCATTGGGATCCATCTTATTAGCCTCGATTTGGAATCACTTTTCTTGAGTAAGAACTTTATAGAAAAATGGTCTGTGAAGATGATGATTTTGGCACCTAAGAGATAGGGCCGGAATTTATCTAAGGCAAAAGCCACTGCTAAAAGTTCCTTTTCAGTGATAGTGTAGTGAGATTGAGTTTAATCCAATGTTTTTTAGGCATAATAGATTACATGAGGAATCTTTTATCTTCTTTGACCAAGAACAGCCCCAACAACTCTATCAGAAGCATCACACATCAACTCAAAGGGTAAGGAACAATCTCAGGGTTGGATTATTGGGGCAGATGTTAGAGCAGTTTTGAGTTCAACAAAGGCTCCCTTGCAAACCTCATCGAAATAGAAAGGGACATCATTTTGTAGGAACAGAGTGAGTGGGAGGGAAATTTTACTGAAGTTATGGATGAATCGCCGATAGAAACTGGCATGACCGAGAAATGAACGGATGTCTCGAACAGAAGTGGATTTAAGAAGTGATTGGATCACTTCAATTTTGGCAGGATCAACTTCAATTACATCTTTTGAAACTATGTGCCCTAGAACAATCCCATTTTCAACAATGAAGTGACATTTTTCAAAATTTAACACAATGTTACACTTGACACACTTTTGGAGGACTAGAGAGAGTGAATTAAAATAAGATTCAAATGAATCACCATAAATGGTGAAGTCATCCATGAAGACTTCCATGCAGTGTTCAATGAATTCGGAAAAGATACTCATCATACACCTCTAGAATGTTGCAGGAGCATTGCAAAGTCCAAAAGGCATACTTCTATATGCATATGTTCCAAAAAGGAATGTGAAAGTAGTCTTTTCTTGGTCATGAGGTGCTATTAGGATTTGGAAGTAGCCATTGTATCCATAAAGAAATCAATAGTACGACTTTCCAGCTAATCGTTCTAGCATTTGATCAAGGAATGGAAGCGGGAAGTGATATTTTCTTGTTTCAACATTCAATTTCCTATAGTCGATGCACACACCATTTGTTTTTCACTCCAGTTGTGACTACCTCTCCATGTTCATTTGTGACAACAGTTATCCCACCCTTCTTAGGTACAACTTGAATTGGACTAACCCATTAACTATCAGAAATTGGGTAGGTAATACCAGCTTGAAGAAGCTTGGTGATCTCTTCCCTAACTACCTCAAGGATGAGTGGATTGAGTCTTCTTTGTGGTTGTCTAATTGGATTGGATGATTCCTCAAGATGGATGTGATGCATAAAAAGATAAGGGTTGATTCCTGGTATGTAATCTAGGTTCCAACCTAGGGCCTTTTTGTTTTCCTCAAATAACTGAACAAGTTTGGACTCCTCAGTTTCAGTAAGTGAAGAAGAGATAATGACAGGATAAGAGTGATTATAGAAAAGGAATGCATATTTCAGGTGTTCAGGAAGAGGTTTCAAATCAGTCTCATCTTTTATTTGTGGGTTATAAAACTCAGAAATGGAGGAAAGGACTTCAGTTGCTTCAGATTCATTCTCCTTAATACTTTACAAGGTGGATCATTAGAGATCAGAGTTGATGTGGGATTCAAGGGAGTTTTCAATTTCCTCTAGATTTATGGAGTCTATGAATGATAGGTCCACATCAACTTTACCATTTATGACTTGGTTAATCATGGTGCAGATTTCACAAGATCCTTTGTCATTAGAACATGAAGAACATTGTGGATTGGGGTTCAATTGACTCTTAGAAGTGTCCTCATAAGCATGGATTGAGAATGCAGAGTGATCCTCAGATGGGTATCGTATGGCTTGTAAAATGTTGAACTTGACCAGTTGGTCACCAAATTCCATGGATAAGATTCCTAAATGGACATCAATCTTCGTTCTCACAGTCATGAGGAATGTTCTTCCTAGAATTAGGGGAGATTGATAAGAGTTCGTCTCACCTTCCATGTCAAGGACATAGAAATCAACAGGGAAGATAATATCATTGACTCAAACAAGGACATCCTCAATTATTCCCTCAGGACTGGTTGTGATTCGATTGGCTAATTGAATGACAACACCCGTTGGATGTAAGGGACCTAGAACAAGGTTGGAGAATATGGATTTGGGCATGACATTAATTGAGGATCCTAGGTCTATGAGTGCATCATCAAAGTTATAAATTCCAATTTGGCATGGAACCGTAAAGGTCCCTAGATCTTTGCACTTAATGGGTATGGACTCTTGGGTTGAAACATTTTCGAAGGTCCTAAGTTTCCTCTTGTGGGTACACAACTCCTTGAGAAACTTGGCATAGGAATTTTTTAATGGCATCTAATAGTGGAATGTTGACTTCAACACGTCTAAACATGTCGAGCATTTCAGGATCGGGTTCAAATGACTTCTTTAGCTTAGAAACGGCTTGAGGAAAAGGAATTGAGTTCCTATGTGGAATATAAGGAGGTGAGGGAATGGTTTCAAATTCCTTTTCAAGATTCTTTTTCTTTTCATTTTCTAGGTCAACATTTAAAGGTGGTTTATATGACTTATCATGAGGTAAAATAATTTGATTTCTTGATCTAAGTGCAATTTCACTTACATTACCCTTGGGGTTGGGTAATGGTTGAGCTGGAATTTGAGAAGAATTGGATGGTTGCTGCTGACTAAGGTGGGACACAAGTTGACCGATTTAGTTTAAATGTTCTTGAGGCTGGAACGAGTGAAGGAGGCAAGATCTTCCACTACACTTTCCCATGGTTTCTTGGAAGAAGTGGCTTGTCACGGATTGGGATTACCTATATTTTTGTTCTTGGTAAAGCGATTGTATTGGTTTTGGAATTGGGAAGGCTCACTAGGATAATGGAATCTGGGAGGAGGATTGTTCCTTTGAGGTTGAGGAATAAAAGGATAAGGTTGTTGGAAATTACCAACACCTTGACCATATTGAAACTGGTTTGGGTTTTGAGGAGGGAATTGAGGGGGATGGGATATGGGATTACCATACCTCATGCCTTGGTTATAGGAAGAAGATATGGGCTTAGAGTGAGATTGGTTGAAGTTTCTAACAAACTGACCTGATAGTTGAGGGTTGGTGTTCTGCTGAGAATATGCTGCATTGAGCTCCATTGGTCCAGATGAATCAGATTGATACTCTTGAATTTGTGTACATGTGTCTGTTGGATGAGATGAAGAGTTGTAGATTCCACAGTTTTTGATAGGTCCAGGAAACATTGATTGCGGAGAAGATGAGGTTGGGGATTTGGTAGCCACAGCTAGTTGTCGCACAAGACCTGTAAGTTCACTCATCTGCTCGGTCATCTTGCTCGACTCAATTGATTGATTACCTTGGGCTTTCTTGACTTGAGAATGTGCTCGAGTATGGAATTTTTGTGTGTTTGTATCCATGTTACTTATGAGATCTCTTGCAGCTTCAGGAGTTTTATCAACAAGAGCACCGCCACTTGCGGCATCAATGAGAGTTCTCTCCATAGCCAATAACCCCTCATATATGTATTGGATCAAGATTTGTTCAGGAATTTGGTGGTTTGGGCAGGTTGCAACAAGATTTTTGAATCTCTCCCAGTACTCATGGAGTGATTCACTTGGGAACTGACGGATACCACTTATTTCCTTTCAGATAGAAGCAGTACGAGAAGTATGAAATAATTTCTCTAAGAAAAGTCACTTCATGTCATTCCATGTGGTTATAGAACCATGAGGGAGGTAGTAAATACATGACTTGTCAGTGTCAGCTAGGGATAAAGGGAATGATCAGAGTTTGATTTGTTCCTCTGAAACCCCTTGAGGCTTCATGGTAGAACACACTACTTGGAACTCTTTAAGGTGGATATGTGGATCTTCACCGACATGCCCGTAGAAATGAGTAAGAAGATGAATCAAACCCGATTTGAGTTCGAAGTCATCTTATATGTTTGGATATTGAATACCAAGAGGTTGGTAATTCATATTAGGGGTAGTGAGTTCTTTAAGTGTTTGTTCCCCAGGATTGGTCATATCTAATTTAATTGGTTGACAAGGACTGGTTCTTGAATTATTTGATTATCTCTTAAGTTCCTCCTAAGTTGGAAAAGATTTCACTCAATTTTAGGGTCAAACAAATCTGAGGGATTGTTTGGGAGGCTACGGGGCATTCAAAATGATGTTGGAAGAAAAAGGAAGACGAGTTTTTATTTCTTTGTTTTCCATTTATGATTTTTATGAGAAGACGGGTTTTTCTTTGTGTTTTTTTCAATTTTTTTTAAACTTTGTTTTTTTTGGGTTTTTTTACAATAACAAGAAACTAATGAGTACATAAAGAACCTTCCCTGGAAATCACGCCATTTGAAACGCACGACTGATTTTCACCTATCGACTGGTCAAAGATCCGGTGCTCTGCTAATATGTATAGAAGCACTCGGGTCGAATCCTCAACGATGATACTTTGTAATAGTCATTTGTTTTTAGTTGATTGTATTATGATTAGGGGGTTTGTTTGCAGAGCTTATTAAATAATTTATGTATGATGTTTGATTTAACAATTTGATAATGATTGGGGTGAGTTCATTATTAGGTAGTTAAGCTTGTGATATCCTTGAGCTTTGCTTTATATTGCATTAAATTAACACCCATGTCACAAGATGACATTGATTAGAATTCCTAAGTGTTAAGGATTTAATCCAAGACTGAACTTAACTTAAGGTTCTAATCTCAATCAGATCTTATTTATGGTGGTGTATTTATGGTTCCAATAATCCATGGAAACCACATGTTAAACAAAACAAGTCATTAATCCATGACATGTTAAGTCCAACACACACAATGTTAATTCAAAGAATATTCATCGAGAAAAATATCTCAATCACTTAACATACCTAAATTATAACTCACCCCAATGAGATATTTACTCATCCATTTGGGTGTTTAATAATCTGGTTATAATGATTATTATTATAATTTAAGAAGAGAAGAAAAGTAAAGGGATAAGAAATGAGTGGTGCATCGAACACACACACACGAACAATGATGATAATTAAAGACTGATTTTCGATTGAATGAGAAAGAAAATGAAGGTAAGGGGATTCAACTGTATTTAAACTATTTTAAGAACATTTATATTAAAATATAGAATGTGGATGATAATAAGAGATATTGAAGAAGAAACTTTCATTTAAAATAGAATTACAAAACAAAAACTTTCAAGATTATAAACAAAGAACAACACCAAAGTGAAATGAAACAAGGAGAGGAGGAAGGGTATCTCAAGTGAAAACATGAGTATGGAAGGTCCTCCCAAGACTTTTGAAAGGCTTTGTTCGTGCCAATTGATTCTTCTCTATTCTGAAATGCCAACCCCTTTGAAGGAGAGGAGGGGGATGCATTTATAGCCCAAAGAAGTTGACTGTTTTCATTCCCAATTTGTCCTTCCACTTGCATCTCCATGTTGGCTATTAATACAAATGTATCTCAAGATATCTCCTTAAAATTTGTATCTAATAATGTTGTACGACTACTCTCAAAATTTGTAGGTATTTGGATCTATGTATCCAAAGTTATGAATGGCTGATTAAAAAATATTAGTCTGTCCATCTCAATCTAGTCCTTTTGATGTCTAAAATGTGAAAGGGTTTTTTAATAGGAATACGCCTTCCAAAACGAATGATTTCTTCCACAAAGTAGGCCGTCTATATCTCCTATTTCACACTGAAATATATTAGCTTTATTGGATGCTTAAAACATGAGATATGTCATGAATACTCTAATGATTTTATTTCTCGGCCATAATGGTGGGATGGACTTTAAAGTATATGTTGGGACCATTGTTTTTGGAGTTGGGCCTTGAAATTTTAATCCAAGACTCTTTAAATTGTCCTCAGAACCTTTGAGGAGAATGAAGGAATTTTAACTTCTAGATTGAGCCCAGTAATTCAATCTTCATGACTAGTCCAGTTTCTTCACAGATTCAGTAGGCCCTCTTGTGTGGTCCATATGAGCCTTCAAATGGAAGAATTATACCATAATTTATTCTAATGAAATGTTTTATATTTCAATAGAAATCCTAAAAAATAAGAACCATACAATTTGGATCAGTAGGGTGAGAGTTATAAATAAAATAGTAAACTAACTCAATTGGACTAATTCTAAAAAAATACTCAAAAATTATACTTAGTATTAAAACATTAATATTTCGCACAAATTATGCACATTTCATATAAAATAAGTAAAGGGGGTATATAATAAGTCATGAAAATATTAATAACATCAGACGTGGTGCCCAGCCTTCACCTTTTGGAAGACCAAACATTGAGACACAAACTCCACAACTGTACGCTTCAGCCCAGGCCACCAAAAATGACTCCTCAAGACTTGGTGCATCTTTCTCATGTCAGGATTCATTTCTAAAGGTGAACTATGGAACCCTATAAGAACCGTATCATGCATCACCAAAGGAACAAAAATACTTCACTAATATAACACTCGATGTTGTTTATCCTCAAACCAACCACCAGGGGCCTTGCCAAAAACAACTCGGTCTATCCAGACCTCCACCTTTAGATCCCCCAACTGGGACTCTTCCACCTGCTGCACCAGATATAACTTAACCATCATCTAAAAAAGACAACCTATACCCCCAAATTCTCCTATATCGAGATATAATGTTGAAAGTTCTTCCATTACTCTCCTTGAATCACTAGATTCGTGCATTGTATCACTATACAACTTCCTACTTCGTGCATCAGTTACAACATTACCATTTCTAGGTGTATATGATATTTCGAAGTCAAATTATAGTAAGAACTCCATCCACCGATGCTACTACAAGTTCAAGTCATGCTGGGAGAAAACATACCCCAGGATCTTATGATTGGTGAAAAACACAAAGCGCTTGTCAATGAGGTAATGTCTCCACAACTTTACTGCAAACACCACTGCTAGTAACTCAAGATCATGGGTGGAATAGTTATATTCATGGGGATAAAACTGCCGAGACCCATAAGAAACAACTGATCTCTGCTGCATTAGAATGTATTTTAACCCTAGACGCGAAGCATCACAAAAAAACATCAAACTGAACACCCTCTACTAATAGACAAAGAACCAGAACATTGACCAACTTCTTATTCAGATACTCGAAAGCTGCCTGAAACTAATCATTCCACATGAATTCCCAATCCTTCCTGGTCAATTATATCAAAGGAGTCGCAACCCAAGATAAATTGGCTATAAACCTCTTGCAGTAACATGCGAGACCAAGGAAACTTCACACCTCTACCACTGTCTTAGGGGTTTCCCAAGACACAACTTCTTCTATCTTCGACAAATCTCATGCTAATCCCTACTGGTACACCACATGCCCTAAGAAATTAACTTCTCGAACCCAAAACTCACACTTTGACAATTTACCAAACAACTAATGTTGATGAAGAACTCCCAAAACAGCATGCAGATGCTCTGTATGCTCCTCCTCAGATGCAGAGTACATAAGAATGTCATCGATGAAAACCACCATAAACTTATTCAGGAACTCATGGAACACAATGTTCATTAACCCCATGAGCATAACTGAAGAATTTGTTACACATAATGACATTAAAACAAACTCATAATGCCCATGACAATAATATAAAGCAGTCTTTAGGATATCCTCATCCTTCACACGCATCTGATGATATCATGACCACAAATAGATCTTTGAGAACCAACTTTCACCCTTCAGTTGATTGAATAAATCATCAATCCGTGGAAGAGGATAAATATTCTTCACTGTCACTTTCTTTAAGTGATGATAATCGATACACAATCACAAACTGTCGTCAGCCTTCTTTAAGAAAAAAAACCGGTGCACCCCACGGTGACACACCCAACTGAACAAAACCGAACTCTAACAGACTATTGAGCTATATATGTAGCTCCCATAACTCGTAAGGGGCCATCCTATATGGATACATAGAGATAAGAGACACTTTGGGCTATAACTAGATCCCAAAATCGATCTCTCGTCAAGGGGGTAATGCTACAACCTCTTCTGGAAGGACATCAAGGTACTCATATATGACCTTGGGAAACACCAACTTCAAAACCTATGAAGAACTTATCATTAGATCAGACCTAAAGTATGACAAGTATGGAACATGACTCTGACCCATCTAAGGGTCTTGCTCGCCAATAAACACCGTTGGCTCTCCATCAGCATCGAAGAACACCTCCTACATCCAAAATCAATATACAATAGCTTACACTAAATACAACTAATCCACAATGAGGATGAAATCATATGGTTGTATCTATAAACATAGGAAATCTCTTCAAGAGAAATGCTTCCTCAGCACTAGATCAAAGTCTCTACATACTTCAAACAAGTCAGATCAACCTCAACTAGTATAGTCAATTTCAAGGGAACTGGAAGCCTCTCTACCTCAAGTCCCAAAGCATGGAAAATGGAAGGTGATATAAAAGAGTGTGTCTCACATGAATGAAACAAGGCATACACCCAAGTAGAAAACAAGAAAAGGGAACCTCGAATGATGTCTGGATCACCTGACGCTGGTAATGCTAAAGCATGAAGTTGATCACAACCTACTCCACAACCTCTCTGACCCTAATGATGACCACCATAACAGCCGCACTCTGCTCTCTAAGGATGGAAAGCATCACAGGGCTATCCTCTTTCTACCCAATCTTCTCTCTTCTGATCCAAAGGTAGTCAACCTCTTACTTCCGCCTCTGCTAGAACTGCCTCAATGGAGGAACATGGAGTGTAACACCCGGTCCATGATAAATGCTTTGAAAGGTCAGTCACTCTCTCTGTTGATGACCTCAGCCTCCACAAGAAAAACAATCTCCTGATCCCTTGGAATATCCATGAGAGCCTCCAAACCCATATAAATGAGATGTTGAGGGCTGGGACCTACCCCCGGCTGAACATAAACTCTTCTTCCCTAAAAAACAGTAACCCCGAACCACATATATGCTTCGTAAGGAATCTTGAAGACTCCCCTATCATGATGATCTGATTCTGGCTAATGTCATCTTGATGACCTCTTCCCTCACAAACACCTCAATATACATCTTCAACATAAATGGGGTGACCTGGAGTTGGATATATGGATGAAAAGACTCCTAAAAATTCCTTTCCCCGGCCTCATCATCTGGAAAAAGGTCCAAAGAATATCATAAAAGGTTCCTGAAATGTATTCCAAACTCTAAAACAATAGATCTCCCCTATCGAAGGGTATGTATCTCCTGGAGACTGGATTCCTTCATGTTTAAAGAAATAAAACCAACTCTGAACTTGTCTTAGAAATCCTCCCATGAGATTGCCGACTCCTCACGACCCCCAAGGAACAAGAACCACCACTACCTCGCTGCCCCACATAGCATCATCACAACCAAATACAACCATTGCTTATTCCGAGCATGAATAGAACTGAAGGATATCTCAACCTCTTCAAACCAGTCTTCTGTGACTACATCTGAAACAGAGCCCTCATACTTCTGTAGACTATGGCGCTGAAACTCTCAGAGTGTCCTCCTCTAAGTGTCATTGTCGTAAACCTCTACCCTATGGCGATCTGCTGGCACAACCTGCTAGACATATTCTGCGCGAACCTGATGAGGACGTCGACCTAGAGCCATACCTGCAAAATAACAAATAGTTAGTGATCCTAAACCTGGAATATGGAAGACTCAACATTAATTAATTAATTTTTTTTCTTTTATTCATTTTAGGTTAACCTATCCCAATGTATTCCCATTCAAACATAGGCACAAAGAATAATGATGCATGATCCTTTCCTAGATCTCTAACCTAGAACCAGTATCACCTCATTTAGTAGCCACTGTAAACTTAATGGTCTATACATCATATCACAGGGTTCCCTAAACGCCTATATCTCAGCCGGTCTCCTATTTTTACATCACTTTCTAAATTTAACTGACACCTTTTCCCTACCAACCCATGAAACCTCACCTATGCCTAACACCAAATTCCATCTTATCCCTAAACCTCCCTCTAATACCACTTTTTTGCGACCCCTCCCAATAAGGTACACCCCTCCTGGGTCGGCAATGTGAGAAGGGAGATAGTGACCCCTGAGTCCCGCCTCCAGTAGGCCCTGGGTTAGAGACTAGCACCAAGGGTATAGTAAACACACAAAATGGGAGGCATTAACCTATAAGAGGACACATGTGAAAGAGAGAGATTATATAGACACCAACCAACTCAAACTTAGACTACAATATAAAAGAAATACCAAGTACACATATGTAATGTCATTCAAAAACTACTAAAACTAAAACAGAAAAGTGCAAGTACCAAAAGAAAATAAAAATAGCAGTGACCACGAAGCCCAAACAACTCCTGCAACCCCAAGATAGTATTAAATATATTGATATCCAACCTACTCCAAGTTACCTGAAAAATAGTTTATATATATACATAGGGTGAGTATAACAGTATACTCAGTAGGATCCTCCTTGAAGCCTCTCATGCAAAAGTAAAGAAAGCATGCTAAAGCACAGTGAACAACAATTGAAACTAACTCGTTAGTTAAACATGTATACTAAGTTCCCAACCTAAATTTGGATACTCTCACTAAGTATCACATAAAAGATTATATAATATAATAAATAATATCAAGGGTACCTCGCTACCACTTGCCCTCTGGTTTTCCACTTTTCCCCAATGTCGCACGTCCTAATCATCTCTCTCCAAAAAGGCTTGACTAAAAATACCTAGGCGAAACACCACAACATGAACCTCATGCCAAAAAACCACTACTTCCACCTCACCAAAGTAATCAGGTAGTTTCTGGGAGCCACCGCAACTCGCATAACATTTATCATACATCAGGCATTATACCTCAAGCCATTACAACCCATGTCACGACCCCCTCCCCACAAGGTGTACCCCTCCTGGGCTGACAATATGAGAAGGGAGATAGTGACCCCCAATTTCCTTCTCCAGTAGGACCCGAGTTGGCGACTAACACCAAGGGTATAGTAAACACACAAAATAGGAGGCATTAACCTCTAAGAGAACACAAGTGAAAGAGAGAGATAAGACAGACACCAACCAACTCCAACTCAAACTGAAATATAAAAGAAACCCCAAGTACACATATGTAATTTCATGCAAAAACTACTACAATTGAAATGGAAAATTGCAAATACCAAAAAAAAAATGGAAGTGACCATGAATCCTGAACAACTCCCGCAACCCCAAGCTAGTAGTAACCAGCCTGATCTCCAACATACTCCAAGTGACCTAAAAACATTTTATATATATACATAGGGTGAGTATAACAGTATACTCAGTAGGATCCACCCTAGATCCTCTCATGCAATAGTAAATAATGCATGCTAAAGCATAGTGAAAACAAGTGAAACTAACTCGTTATCTAAATAAGTATACTAAGTTCCCAGCCTCACCATGGCTACTCTCACCAAGTATCGCATACAAGATTATATAATATAATAAATAATATCAAGGGTACCCCGCTACCACTTCCCCACTAGTTTTCCTCTTTGCCCCAACGTTGCGATTCCTAAGCATATCTCTCCAAAAAGTCTTGTCTGTAGACACCTGGGTGAAGCACCACAACATGCACCTCATGCAACACAACCACTAAATCCATGTAACCAAAGTTACCAGGTAATTTATGTGAGCCACCATAACTCGCATAATGTGTATCATATGTCGGGATTTATACCTCAATCCATTATAGCCCATACACTGAGTAAGGATCCTCAAGTCATCACAGCCTATACACGTTACACCTACAATAGTCCATAGAAAAATATATCTAGAATATATGTGTGTGAATAACCACAAGCCATTAAATCCCTCTAAACACATATATGGGGAACACTAACTGTTGTGCCTACCAGCACAAGTAATTACCAAGAGAAGAGAATGGGGCCAAAGGAGGTAGTAAGCCATCCATCCTCCCACCGAAATGTTGGGGAAAATACCCCCGGGGCTCAGAATCCCCTGGGTGTCAGTTTCCATAACTTGTGGGGTGGAGTAGTGTATAGAAACACAAAGTTGAAAAATATAATATATCTCACAACCACACTATAGACATAACCTAGTCTTAGACTCAACTTCAGCTAACATCTCTTGGAATCCCAGCTTCCACTACTAAGACTAGGTATCCTATAAAAACAGAACCATTTAAAGAGATTTATTATATTACTTCATACCCTTTTTATCAGTTTCACTTTACATTAATTAATTTTTTAAACAGTAATTAACCATTATCAATTACACATTATATTTCATTAGCATCACACCAAATTTCCAATGTTCCTTTAAATTGTAAACTTATCATTGTGTCCCAACAAGCTCCAACCCCATGGGTTAAAATCATTTATTCAATAATTTATTAATAGCATTATTACTTTCCCATATTCCTAGGAATTCTAGAAAATCATTCTAAGCTACCAAACACAAGGGGATCAATAGAGTGAGTTGATGGACTACCCGTCAAGTCTTTTCCACCTATAACAGGAGTGTAGAACCATCCTCTCTCGATATGATAAACACGGAAATTACATGGCATACCCCATGTCTCTTCACCCCTTTTGGAAGGAGGGTAAGCAAGACCATCTTCCATGATAAATGGGGAAAGTAAATTAGATAAAAAACCAATAAGATTCAGTAAGAATCAAATCACTCACATCCAACCTATTCCATAATCTATGGTGTCATTCCTGACACCCACATGCATAAAATGATGCCTCTTTCCACTCTAGGCATCAACTGATACCACAAACAATGGGCCTCCCTACCCCCACATATCACAACAGCAATCCAGGCTCACATCACAACACAAGTAGCAAGAAACAAAAATTATATTAATGGGGTTCTTGGCCCTTAAACAAGGCATCTAGCCTTCATATATAATGAGACCTCATGGCTCCAAATCACAAGGAACTCATTCTTACAAGCCAAAGGGTGACTCAAAACCCTACTAGGAATTATCTTTTATCCATCAATCCAAATATATATTTTTATTTAAAAGGCCACTTTAAGGGGAAGTGGGAAACCAAGTTTACAGGACAAATCACTATTTGCTAAAAGAGCTCACAGAATTACAAAAAACAAGACTAAGATGACTTGAGTTATCCATTTTATATAATTCCTAGTTCAAATTACCTACCTGAGTTTCTGGATCCTCCCTGATAAGGACTTCGAGGTGGGACACCATCCTGTCCATTGTCTGGATGAACTCTTCCATGGTGATTATGCCACGGTTGAAACCCCGAGCAACAATTCGGTCTTGCTTGTCAATCCACTCATATATCTCATCAGAGACTTCCCCTGCACCTGTCTCATAAATTTTTAAAATATCCTCCTATGAGGCATTCATTCTAATAACTTTTTCCAACATTTCTTCCTTGGAGTGAATGATGAGTTTCAAACAGTCCCTTACCTCATCCTCCCTCACTCTCGTGTCTCGACTTGAGACACCACTATCCCTATCAATTGTGATTTTGTTCAGTTTACTTCTATCCTTCTTGGCCGACCTGGTTTCCATCGGTTTTGGCAAATGAGAATAGTCTTTGCGTCCCTTGGGCTTTTTCCCCTAGACAACAATGCATTTACCTACGTCACGTTTACCTTTGGTCCCTTTCTTCCTTCTTGGGCTATGGGGTCCATTTCCATAGGCGAGGTCCAAATAGTTAGTTCTTTAATACATCTTGAATTATCTGACTTATTGTTTATAGGTTACAAATATGGGCAACCTAAATAGTAATCTATCACAAATTAACTAAACAGTTAATTTACATTCTTTTAATTCATTATCAACAACCATAAACATGCCTCTAGCTCATAAATTAGTTTAATCAAACATGATTACTGCAACAACAACTATATTCATTTACATGCCTCTTTATCTTAGGAAAAAAATTACTATTAATCCCAGTTTACGTTCTTTACCAATTTTTTTCAGGAACAACATGCTAAATAAGGAAAGAATAGATATCACACTATCTATAAAAATAATAGAAAATAATATATGATCGATACCAATTTGTTACTTCGGTTCAAATATTTATTACATCAATTCCATTATGATCCAGTGGGATAAAACATGCTAACTATATAGTTGCACATAAAGGAATACAGAAGCAACGAATCCCCTACCTCAAAAGGTTCTTGACATTCTTTACACGATAATGATCCACACAACGAATCACAATTGTCTCCCACCATGACAACTACATCCACTTGAGGATACTGCAACATGACCACACTAACCGACACCCAAGAAATCTCTATTAGAAACATGGAGATCACATGACATAACATGGAAAGGAGAATCGGGAGAATAAGGATTAAAGAAAACATAAGAACATAGGTAGATCATACTTTCTATTGATGATGGATCAACACTTGTTGCTTGCACCAAAACAGGGGGTGTGCATACAGCACGAAGAAATTTCAAGGGGAAACGATCCAATGATTAAGGTTTGATCACACCACTGCTCTGGGAAGAAGGAAATGTTCAAGCATATCGCACCATGGAAGAAGAAGGTAGAAAAAGGGAGGAATATATATCATCCCTTTAGAATATTTAACAGAGCAGTGGTTTCAGATACACATGATTTTCCATTAAAAATGGACTGCATTAAACCACATGGTTTGACCAAGTAAAGGAATCTCAAGCCATAGGAAAATTAAGATAGGAGTTATGGAATTTGAATTGGCCTTAAATCCCTTAAAACAAGGCCTTGAATATGTTTTTCATCAAAGAAAATGTTAAATGGGTGAAACTGTAGGAAGCTGGAAATAATGTACACCTACCGAAACCTAGAAACATTGTATACCTACCGACGTCTGGAAACAATGTACACCTACCGATGTTTGGAAACACTGTACACCTATCAACGTCTGGAAACACTATACACAAAACTGGGAACACTGTTCACAGAACTAGAAATTTGGAAATGTGTTGGGGATAAGTCACCTTGACCTCCCAGAACACCTCAGACACCAGATTTCAGCAAGGGAATGGAATAGAGAGGTTCAGTCCATTACAATACCTATCACACCACAAATCAGATTGAGGCTTGGATGAATGATACATGTCCTAAATGAATCATGTATCATTTTCCTAAAGTATCATTACAACCATGATGTGTTTCCTCGGTTTTGAGTATGCCACATGTGCTCTTTAATAAAATGTCATTTTATACTTGAAACACGCACTTTGAGCCATATAGGTGGAATCATGTGTGGATTTGACATTATAATGATTCATAAATGTCATAGATAAATTATGAATCATTGCCCCAAATTATCAAGACAATACAAGCATTTTTTCTCAGTTTTTAGTGAGTGACACTTTTTTGTATTAAAATGTCAATTTTAAACTGATAACAAACAGTTTGAGTCATACCCATCACACCATGCGTCGGATTGAGGTGAGGGTGATCCCTATATGTCAAGAATGATGTATGGATAATTTTCCTAAAGTACCAAAACAATATGAACATGTTTTCTCAATTTTGAGTATGTCAGTTGTTTTTTTCACTAAAATTAATGTCAATTTTGAATAAAAAAGACGCACTTGGAGTCATACCGGTCACACTGTACATCAGAATGAGGAGAGGTTGAATGATACATGTCTTAAATGACTCATGTATCATTTTACTAAAGTATCAAAATAATCGGAATGCATTTCCTCAATTTTGAGTATTCCACATGTGTTTTTTACAAAAATGTCATTTAAAACTGGAAACACGCACTTTGAGCCATACAGGTGGCATCGTGTGTGGGTTTGATATGAGACTGATTGATAAATGTCAAAAATTAATTATGAATCATCATACCAAATTATCAATAAAATATAATCATTTTTTCTTGGTATTCATTAATTGACACTTTTTGCATTAAAATTTCAATATTAAACTGATAACAAACATTTGGAGTCATATCGGTCACACCGTATGTCGGATTGAGGTGCATGTGATCCCTACACATCACAAATGATGTATGGATAATTTTCCTAAAGTAAAAAACCAATATGAATGCATTTTCTTAGTTTTGAGTATGCCATGTGTTTTTTTACTAAAATTACATTTTAAATTGGAAAGATGCACAATGACTCTTATCTTAAGTGAAAAGTTTTGTGTGAACTCTTAAAAAAAATTTCTCAAACAAAATAATGTTATGATCCTTATTATACTTCATTTCCCAACAATTTTATTGTTTTCAAGCCATTGATTCTTATCCTCCACCACCTTGGTCTCCACCTCAATCTTCGCCTCTGCCTCCTTCTCCATGTCAGTCTCTGACTCCAACTCTACCTCCACATTTTCCTTCAACTTCGACTCTACCTTCACCTCCACCTCTGCCCACACCTCCATGTTTACCCAATAATTTTATTGTTTTTAGGTCAGCGATTCTAAACAAATTGATTTCCTCTATTAATTTTCTCCTTGACAAAGAGATCAAAAATAATATATAATAATTAGGACACTAATGTTTCACACCCCAAATATCTTTTGAAGGTCATAACTCATACTAGATAAAAAACATAGTAGGTAATCACCTAAATTTTTTGTCAGAATACATTCTAACAAAAAGTACAATTCCCACTCATCTCTAAACAAATTAATTTCCTCTTTTGAGTATCTATTTTGTCAGAAATCCTGATCATACTGAGAAAATATAGACAAACAAATGATTGTGAAATATATTTAATGAAATTTTAATTACCTTTTGAAATTAATTGTTTGGGGATGCTGGTCTCATCATTATTTATGATTTATCCCATAAATTTTCGAACATAATATCCATAATCGATTTCATTATCTTGTTTTAGACACTATAGAAACATTAACTAAAATAAGTAAATTGTTTTGAAATGTTTTTAAAGTTAAATATTTATATATATACCTTTTTTTTCTATTTGTAGTAATCCACAGGCTTTAGCTTTTCTGACACCGACTTCATGCCATGATTTAGACTGTATTTAGTGACCACTCTATCATAAAAAATTATCATTAAAACACAGATCGAACACATAATTCTATGTTTATCTATAAAATTTTGATTTTAGTGTATTATATATTCATAATACACATCATGTGTGGTCGGTTGGTTGGAAATCCATGCATTGAATCCAAAAAATAAATATTCGGGGTGTCTATGTTGACTGCTATCAGCATACAGTTCTTCCTAAAAAACAAAAACAATTAAGTAATAAAAAAATGAAAAATATATTTTATGTGATTAGATCGTAGAGTTTTACCCTTTAAGTGTAGGGATAAAAGAGTATGTTTTATAATGATTTTTTATTAAACGATTTGAGTAACTCGTTTTTTTTTCTTGTTAATTTATTCCTCATTCAAAGTAATTTCTATCATAGAAATGATACTGGAATTAATGAATCCAAATCATTCTTCGCACGATACCCCCCTTATATAGTCTTCATATAAACTCATATACAAAATAAGAATAGTTAATATCTTTAATAAAAATATTTATCTCACTATTTGGATAGAACTATTATGAAAATATACCTTATGTATGAATACACAACTCAGAAGCCCTACAATTCATGCTTGAGAATCTCATTTAGAGTCTCAAGACCAATTCCACATTTCAAGGAATCTCCATATATTTCTTCCTAATATTCAATGCAAGACATATTTTTATCTTTAAATATATTATTTACATGAAGGTGTAATGATAATAAATTCTGCTCCGGAATTGGCAAGGAGAAGGTACTCTCGGAAGGTCATTTTATTTTCCTGGTTGATTCACTAGATTTTATTGATTTAGCCTTTCGTTTCTCTGCTGATTTATCCATATATAATATCATACCTTACCTTAGAAATTTTATAATAAACTATTAAATGTATTTAATATTATTTTTTTAAAGACTTACCTAATGTATCTTTATAAGATTAGACAACCATGCTATGAAATTTCTAATAGTAGTTTCGATTGTTGTAATTTCTAGACCATTAAGTGGAAAAGGAAACTCAGTAGTCAACTCATAAGCTACCTAAATCCCCACCCTCATGTGATTTTTTAGGATTGGTTGATTGTGTAGCTGGTATCCCAAGATATTATACATTGTACCCATCGCAACACGGCGGTACATGGGTGTTGACAGATAAAAATCACATACAACTGCACCTTGCATAATTTTTGTAATATAAAGTTATCGGAAGTTGTTTGATTCACATTTAGAAGAAATATTAATGAAAAATTTGATTACCTGAGGTAAGGAATTCAGTTGGGGGAATGATTAGCCTCAAATCTAGTGGGATCATTTGGTTCATGTCCAGATATTTTCTCCACCACTGATTTACTTGGATCATTTCTTATACATTGGTCTTCCAAACCCGACTACGAAATAATGTCTTACAGTTAGTCTATTTGTGTCTGTATTTATCTCATTATATTATATGTATCTTCATGTGGTTTTATCTTCTCAAAATATGTTCTAGGAGAGACTCCAAAACCTAATCCTCTAACATGACTATATTGCTCAGGCCACTTCAAATCTACCGAAATCCACTTTTCTTCTAGTGTGATCGTTGATGATTATTGTGTCTAAACCATATAAAAAGATAAGAAAATATTTATGTTTATGTGACATTGTTATAAATCATAAATAATTACAATTATCTCATACTTACACATGCTTATTATACTGCTTTTCTGTTTTCATCATCTAATATACCATCCATATTTACATGAGCCTCCTTCTGTAGCACATGACATGGGATGAAAGTGGCTTCAGATTTTGATTCATCAATTTTCATATAAATAGAGGAACATATGTTGTTTAATGTTAAATAATTAAAATTTTATTGTTTATTTAAAATACATACCATTTTCTTCTCTAATGATGCATACCCAATCATTCCTTTGCAATAAGGGTACACCGGTTTTGATGAATGTTCTTTATTTTCAGCACTCTTTTACTGTTTCATAAATTAAAATTTTTGAATAAAGTTGGATAAAATGAATAATGTAAAATAATATATTATCGACTGCAATGCACTTGAAATGAATTCTCAATATGATGATTGTTGAAAGATTTTCACATTTCCTACTTTATAATGTGTTTATAACTAAGTAGTGGGTGGGGATTTATTTTCCCCTCTGCATCCCTAAGATGTAACTTCAATAGAAGAGTCCGTAAGCCCCTATGGGATTTTCCAGCGGCCATTAAGACAAATTTCTTATGAAAATATTCTAAAATAAGAAAATTATACAAGGAATAATGAAAACTAAATCAATGTTTCGTTATATATTTTTTCAGTAAAATAGAGAAAGTATATTGTAACATTACCGTTATATCTTTCCAAAGGATTTACTTTGTTACAGGTTGGACGCGGTGCCATGAGTCAATATCAATCGACGCATTCATCCTTTTTGTGACCCTAAGATAACTAATGAAAGTTGAATTTTTGGGGTCAATAGGTAGGCTGCATTGATTCTAACCAACCTAAAAATTTATACCCTGACTTCTTACATTGATAATTTTATTCAAAACTGTGATATTGCATTGTTCTTGTTTTGTTTTAATTTTTTTCATCAACATGTTGTTGATCCCTTAATAATTCCATAGTTTTATCATCAAAATTATGTTCTTTATTAGGATTAGAAATATCATCATGTTGAAAATTCATTGTCTACATGAGTAGTCAAACATTTAATTTGTCTTGAATAACAACAATGTAATACATGTCATGCATAAAATTCCACAATTTCATGCATATTGCATGAAAATTATTACTATATTGAATATAGATATAATACCTAAATAATATAGTACAACTAAACTTCACTAACTTGATTTCCTTCTATCTCTTGATGATTTATTTGAGGATACTCATTCCCTCTTTCAAACTAGCCTTCCTCCCATCACTGTTCGGGAGGTATGTCATCAATGAACTTTGGAACCACAATTATGGGAGGAAGGTTAGTTTGAAATAGGGATTCCAATATATCCTCAAGATATGGAATACAATCAAGCATATAAGGATTAAAGTGTCTTAAGAACCTACACTAATGGAATAACTCAAAAATCCTCATCAATTGAAGAGGAATTGGAATGCCTCCCCTCTAATGGTGTTAAAGAAATTAATCTCACCCACCTACATTGGACATCACTTATATCTACTCAATGATTCCCCACCTTCCAATTTTGGATATTTTTGTAATGCACCATTATATCCCTCCAAAAAAATACATCCCTTTAAAGGGTGATTTTTTTTAACTTTTTCTCAGAATTGATCTAGACTTTTTTTATACTTTTAAATGAAATGAATATATTCAATGAAATCCCAAATTTATTATTATGATGTATCACCATAAAATCATAGAGTAACCATAGATACTTCCCATAATTGAAAATTATACCACATAACTTGAAGTAGATCTACAATTACCTCTAGGAGTGTCTTACTTTAGGACTGATAATGATATTGTCGGTTATAAAATATAATATTGGAGAGAGGTATCCCTGTAACAAAGTATTCTAGCCTTTTAGAAGATTACACTAGCCTTAAATCATAGAAATATTCTTGAGGACCCTTGATCACCAAAGGAGTGCAAGCGTCTTAACCTAGTGATAAATAGTGATCAAAGAATAAGAGAGTTTTGTCAATGGAATGTAATAAAGGGTTAATTATAATAGGGGTATCATGTCCATTTATAGGGACTCTACATTTAATAAAGAGTGCCTTGAGAATTTACCGCCACCTCATGGAAACTGATAATTTCATCACGTCGAAGTACTTATTTCAATGAGTGTTTCAATAAATGTTTCAATCCATCTATGATGATCTTTATGATTTATAATTGATGAGAAAACATTTGGGTTAAGTATCCAAATTTATTCATACAATATCATATATTTAATACCCCACCAAAATCTATGTTGGTCATATGTCATAGCCTCTGATTAAAGTATATATAATCTTAAATTTCCATTTATGATTCAATGATATTAGAAAATAAGATATCTCTCTTTTGTGCATTTTTAAAATGGATAAAAAATTACATGACTTATAGAACATAAAGATCCAAACCATAAAAAGTATATTTTAAACAATTTTTGTTCTCTCTACAATTATTCACCATGTTATATTAATTTTCAATTTTTTTATCCTATGAATTAATTATCTATATATTTTGATTAGTAAATCTATTAATAAATCACATCTCATAGTTTTCTTGATCAACTATCCAACCATGGATAACTCACTTACTTTTGGGAAATACACTTTTTATATGTTGTTGTGTATTTCTAAGTCCATTTACCCAATTATTTCTCAGATCTATCCAATCTAGGAAATTCTTAAAAAAATTGAGAATACTTTTCTCACCAAAGAAACTCCCCATCACTCTTTTTAACCCATGGTTAAAGATTAATAATAATCTTGAATTAATTAAAATAACAAAACTCTCACAAAATGCATCCCTAAAACAATTTTTGGAATGTGACTAATTAATTCAATATTTTTTTTAATTGAATAAAAAAATATTCATCAAAATCATAAATCTAAATAACTTGTTTCACGGTTTAACAATTTATATGAATAACCAAAATCCACAAAACATGTTTTAATGATTTTTACACTTACATTGGTCCTTATATGTTCATTACCCATAAATGAGGGCCACAACTTGGTAATCCCTAATCCTTAAAAAGCCTCATTACTAAGCCTTTATAATCTATAATCTAGTATAAAATATGAATTCAATTTGAGAAAAAGTACCAAGATTTTGGAGCCCTATATTATTCAAATGAAGAGAAAACTGATGGTGGATGAGAGGTCTCCTTGTTAATGTCGAGAGGAGAGTAAACCATCTATGTGTGTCTCTAGGAAAAAATGGACTGGACACTCAAATACATATTGAAGGAAAAAAATGATGAAATAGAACCACACTCGTTGTATTTTAGTAGCGATAAGAATATTTTTAGGGTTCATTATGTTTAAGAACTGCACAAAAATGCAAAAGGTAGAACCCAAAACATCAAACAACGATAGAGGAAGAGTAGAAAATAACATACATTGGATTCTATCCTTGATTAATCCAAGGGAACATAAAGGAGTCACACCGACAGTAGAGGAGTTTCATGAGAGCTTGAGAATCGCAAGTGATTGAGTCATGGTTATAGTTTTTTTAAATAGATCAGCGATAATTTTAACAGGGCTTTTAGAAAAGTGCTCACAACGATCCCTTTTATCATCACTAAATTTATAAGTGCTGATAAAATGAATATTTATCAGCGCTAATGTTTTTTCATTGATAAATATATCTTGTAACATTACTTTTTTAGCACCGATAAAGATGGATCTTTATCAGTGCTAAAAAAGCACTCATAAAAGTTTTATAATTATAATTATTTAAATAACTTTATTATAATTTTATAATTATTTAAATAAATTTATTATAATTTTATAATTATTTAAATAAATTTATTATAACTTTCTAATTATTCAAATAAATTTATTATAATTTTATAATTATTTAAATATATATATATATAGTTATATAAATACTTATTTAAAAAAAATTATTTATTTATAATAATTATAAATATACTAAATATACATTTATAGATATATTTAAAAATATTTATTTACAAATATATTTGTAACATTATTAATGGATATATAATCTTAAATACATGCATTTTAAAAATGAGTGAAATTTAATAATTCAAAATGAGTACACTTTAAAAATATTAAAAAATGGAGATGTTTTGTTAATTAAATTTAAGTTATTAAAAAAATATGGATATATATATATATTGAAGTGGATGAATACATATTTAAAATACTAAAACATTGTAAATATATATATATATAAATAAAAGAAAATAATCAAATTCAAAAATAAAAAAAATAAAAAAAATGAATACCTTAATTGTTGCATTTCAAGAAAAATTTACTGATTAAAAACATAATATATATTAAATGTATCATGTTATAATAAAGTTATAAAATATACTCAAATTTGAATAAATTACATATATATTATGTGTATATGTTTCTATATATTGCATAAATCTATTTGTGTGTGTGTTTGTGTATACAAATGCATTTACACGCACAAACACACACACATATGTATATATGTGTATATATGTGTGTGTGTGTGTGTGTGTGTGTGTGTGAAATAAATGAAACACACAACATTTGATATTGGTTAAATTGAAAAATTAAACAACATTAAAAATGAATAAGACATTAATATGTTTTTAATTAACATTTTATTTATATTATTCTTATTAATTTTATATATCTATATTTAATATATACTATTTATTAATATTAATAATCTATATATATAAATATTAAATTTATTCATTTTTATCAATAATTATTCAATTAATAAAATATTTCATATTTTCTTTAATTTACTCATTTTATTTTTATTTTTTTATTTTTTCATTTTATTATGGACCTTTATTAGCACTAAAAAGTGATGATAAAGGGAAACTTTTATCAGTACTAAAAATGCACTGATAAATGGCATCTTTTATCAGTGCTAAAAATAAATCAATGATAAAGGTTAACTTTATCAGTGCTAAAATAAAGTACTGATAAAGGTTACCTTTTATCAACCCTAAAAATAGTACTAATAAAGAAGATATTTATCAGTGAATTTTTCTAGAATTGATAAATGCCAGTGCTGTTATAGGAGTGTTTTGTATTAGTGATTGTTTCATCTCGATTTGGACCTGAAAAATCTATAACTACATTTTCCAACACATCTTCCTAATCATTTTTTGATCATGCGATGTGAGTCAATGTTTTCTCTAAGGGAAATTCTGCCATTAACCCTTAGACATAATCACATAAGGGGACTAGTTTTTCCTTTGTAATGGCATAATCCCCATTGATCTTCTTGGTTATTAATTTTTAATCACCCTTCACCTCTATGTGGTTCACTAATACTTGGAGTGCCAATTTCAGGCCTGTAATAAGAGCCTGATATTCCACCTCATTGTTGGTACCATCTTCTGATAACAGGAAAGAGTATGGGAATACTAATTTTTTTTGGGGAGATAAGCCCAATTCCTAACCCATCTTTGTTGAGTTTAGAGTATTCAATTCTCTTCCCCATTGGACTTCTAGAAGCACCGTAAAAATATATATCCTATGTTTAGGGATATCCTAAATAGATAATATTTCTTCATAAAGTAGTTCAGTATTCAATGATTTATCTTCTGTAGATGGGTGGTTAGTGAGGAATCCTGCTAAGGGTTAGCCTTTCACTGATTTCTGAGGCACAAACTGTATATCAAACTACTACAGGATAACTGTCCACCATGCCAGGTGCCCTGTGAGCATAGGATGACTGAGGATAAATTTTATTAGGTTATTTATAGAGAACAAATGGATCTTATGGTGCTGCAGGTAGTTCCTCATCTTCTGAACTGCAAAGATTAACACCATGCAACTTTTCTCAATATCTGAATATTGAGTCTCTGTGTCGATCATAGTTTGAATGAGATTGTCTATACTATTTTCATTCCCAACATCATTCTTTTGTTAAATGAAATAACATTATAATATCTATATGGATTTAATATATATAATGAGTGGCTTTCCTTTAATAGGTGGTATCAATACCGGTAGGCTTAAGAGTTATTTCTTGAGGAAATCAAATGCTTCTTGGTAGTCATTGGTCCACTGATAAGTGACCCCCTTATTATTCAATTTTTTTAAGGGAAAACACTTGCCTTTGAGGCTAGATATGAAGTACCGAATAAAGGAAAATTTTCCATGAAGTCCACTAAAATATTTTAGGTTTTGAGGAGGTGACATGCTAAGGATAGTTCTTGTCTTCTCAGGATCAAATTCTATGCCATGATGGTGTACAAAGAAGCTGATAAATTTCCCTAAGGTTATTGTGAAAGCACCTTTCAAGGGGTTCATATTCATATTATGTTTTCAAAGCTTACTGAAGATGGTTTCTAGTTCAACCAAGTGATCATAGCATTGTCTGGATTTAACCAATAGATCGTAAACATAGAAGTTGGAAAACTTTCCCAAGAAGGGTTTGAATATGTGATGCATAACAAATTGATATGCGTCACCAATGTTCTTTAAGCCAAAGGTAATTAACCGATAACATAATATTCCTTGATGTACTCTAAATGTTGTGTCTTATTCATCTTTTGAGGACATTCATAATTTATTGCACCCATAGTATCCATCCATGAAGGAGAGGGCCTAATAACTAGTTATTGCATCAATCTGGAGTTCTATAATTGGAATCGATAAGTCGTATTTGGGACAATGCTGGTTGAGATCATTGAAAGCAATGAAAACTCTAATTTTAAAATTATTATTTTTTATAGGGAAAATGTTGTCTATCCTATTTGGGTATTTTAACTCTCAGATGAATTCATCCTTAATTATTTTGTCCACTTCAACCTCAATTTTGGAGGTACGAGTTGGGTGTATCCTTCTGGATGCTTAATTGTATCCCCGATCATCTTTTGGAAAACCCAAATGATGGGTGAACACCTCAATGAAAGGCTTGGAATCTCTGTGTAATTCTAGGAAAACACATCCTAGTACTACTTTAGGAAGGAGGTGTATTCCTCCTATTCTTCGGGAGTCAAATCTACTCTAATTAGAGTGGGGGTATAGATCTTCTTTTTTACCTAAATTTATTTTTCTAAGTTCACCCACAGTGGTAGAGACACCTTCCTCAAATAATGGAGGGTCATCCTTGAGATTCTCTTCTTCTTCCTTTTCCCCATACTCCTTCTCATGCTTCACTACTTGTGCTTTTTCATGGGGATGAGATTATAAAAAAATCATTGTAAGGAATAGGGGAGTCTCCATTTGAACATCCAGAGGATGAGGCAATAATTTCAGGCTCACTTGTTAACATGAAGCATTCTTGGAGTCTTGAAGGGGAAATAAGGGAATGAAAATGAGTCTCTTCACCTTCTCCTATAGTCATGACATCTTCTTCTAGTTCAATTGATAGAATCTGGCTTTGTTGAAGCTCAAGACATGGAATGAAGACATTTTCATTCAAGCTTTCATTATCAATCATAGAGTTTAAAATCTCTTCAGCATTTTTGGGCTCAACTGTCATGACTGGCATTATGGAAGTCACTGAATGGAAATGTGAATTCTAGCCCAACCCTTCAATTTGATTAATAGGTAGCACATAATCTACGCTGATCTTCTTGAAAGGGTTAGGTGGGATAATCTCCAATCCATTTAGGGCATTGATTTAGGTAGCAACATTAACCATTTTTTGCATCCATTCATAGGGATACAACCCCGCATCAATGTATTATGTTTCTCAGTATTTGAACGGGACCATGTCACCATACAATGTTCCAATTTGACTATTGATAGAATATCTAAGACATTGGTGGTATGACAAGGAATGACCACATGTTGATCCATCCAAGGTCATACTAGAAGAACATTTAAAGTTGTGTCATGCCAGATCACCATGAACCCTGAGTCGGATATAAGATCTACAAACTGAGTTCTGATTGTGATCATTCTAGGAGTTTCCTTATCATTATTTTCATAATCCTATAACATCAGAGTGGAGGGAGACAAGTGAGATTCATTGAGACCCAGTTGATGAAGTGTTCGAACTGGGATGAGGTTGACTCCCGAGCCATTGTCAATGAAGGCTCATCATATATTAATGTCATTTAGGCTATTAAATATATACAAGGGTCTGAAATGTCCTTATATAATAGCATCCTCATCTTGGTTGGTAAAGGAAATGATTGCATGAAATTCTGTAGGATCATTCTCTGCATGATATACTTCAGCAGTAGTGACTTCAACTTCAAATTCCTGAGGGCTTGAGAATGCCTCAATGAGTGCTTCCCAGAAAAATTTTGACAGACTCAGAGCATCTAGGATTGATAACTTAGCCAACACTTGGGGCCAATTTCTTCATGACATCATATTTTTGATATAAAGGTTTGTGTTTTATGAAATTAAGATTCTATTTTGTAGTCACCTTAGGAGCTTATGTTTCTGATGTAGATGGGAAATTCCTTAGGATAGGAGCTAGAAGCATCCCTTCCCTTGGACGATTATGCTGGCTAAGTCTTCCTACCTACTAAGGTGGTCGTGGCGTAACCTCTAACCGGTCTTCCAGGATATTCATGTTAAATAAGACCCTATCATGTGTGGTGGAATAACTCCCTCGTCCTTTTTGATATCGCTGGAGATCTTTCCTCTACGTTTTGGCCACATAGACGGTTCGAGTTAGGGTATGGTTGAAGTAGTTACTCATAGCACAACCCTGATGACCTATTCCCCCCAGTTCCCTACTCATGTGTGGGTAAATTATGTTTATAATCATAATCATCATTTGAGTAGGGATCCGTTAAGTGAATAAAATTAACGGAACCAAAGACAGAATCCTCATTAGATGAATATTCTACCTGGGGGTCAATTCTTATCATGTAATTTTTTTTGGGGAGATGACCATGATTTTGAGATGGTCAACATGAAATCTTATAAGGTCATGGAAAACTTAGGCCTTGAAACAAGATCATATTCTTCTGTTTCTTCCTTGTCCTTCTGACCATGTTGCTTATTTGAGGATTTAACTTTAGAGGATGAGGATTTTGATAAAGATGGATTTTTTATAGTGTAAGTGGCATGAGGCATAGTTGTCTATTTCAACTGTATTCATAGAATGACATGAATTAGGTTGATTGTTTTTATTACCATACAATCACTAAACTTTTGTGAATTATTATTTTTAATTCTTGTCACTCGCCTTCATCATCTAGATTGGTAATAGAAATGTATGCCACCTAGGATGGTGAATTTTTCAGTTTTACTTGCTCAAAATCCACCATCTTTTATAGGAGGTACATGAAAAGAAAGTACTCGTAGATTTGATTCCCAAACATTTTATGGAAAGGGATATAGTTTGGTAGATCCTCATAACCTTCTTTTTTAGGATTCTTGAGATTTGGAAACCCCAATAAGTTGTTTTCCAAAGGTGAGATGAAGTAGCCATGGACTTGGTCATTCTGAAAGGAATAGACATTGTTTTTCAACTCCTCAAACAATCTATTCTTATGGTCTCTTTGATCATCTTGACGGGGTGGTCATTGTTGTTGATGCTCAGGAGGTGTAGCCCTATGGTATGATACAAACTTTGAGGTAGGAGTGGGTATAAGGGACTGATTAAGTGTAATTGTAGTGTTCTATGCCTTTCCTATTATCCTTCCTTGAGATGATGGGATTACCTGGGAATTAGCTTTGGTCTCTATGATGGAGTTTTCCAACTGTTGAGCCATTACAGCCAGATCCCAAAACCCTCCTTTGTATTTTACAGGGATCAATGGTGTATATAACTCATCATGGAGATTTTATACATAGATATGGAACAACTCTTCTTGAGGGGGGTGGTAGGTTTAAGGAGTAAGTCAATACTTTCCACTGATCATTGAAATTTGAGACTCTTTCATTATCCCTTTTCTTGAAGTTTGTGAGATTGAAGATTGTAGTCTTCTGTAGCATTGAACTGAACTAGAAGAGGAACTTATGATGGAGATCTTCCCATATAGTGATCAATAGGTACTAAAAACTTGTATACCATATGAAGGATGGCCCCTAAAATGATTTCAAAAAGCATCTGAGTTTAACTGCTTCCTACTGATCAGGGGTTCCCATCATGGGATCACAACAAGAGACTAAATGCGTCAAGTGCAGCTCTAGATCTCCTAATCCATTGAAAATTGGAAATATAGGATTCTCAAAGTTTGGCAGAGGAGGAGTCGGATCCACCCATTCAGGATCATCCTTATTTTATGGTTGTATTGGTGCACATCATCCTTTCATAGCTTCCAATATAGTTTTCAATGACCCAATGGTGTTTATAAGCATTCGAGGAATATCTGGATAAGCTATGATTTGAATAGGTGTGGAGGATGGAGCCTGAATAGGTGCGATGACTACCAAGACCACTGGTGGCAGCACTACTGGTATCTTCCATAGGTAACCAATAAGGGTAGGCTTGTAAGGATGTGCCTGACAATGTTATGGTATCTTCCATAGGTAATTCTTGATCTGTTATTATGGGATTCAAGTATATTGGTGGTTGATGTCCCATATTGAGATGATGTTCCCTTTATAATTCAGTTTTTGTGGAAAACCCTCTTTTTTGAGGTGTACCAACTAGAAGTGTGAGTTGAGGGTCTGATTGTGGAGAATATCTAGCAAGAAGATTGCCTCAGAGTAACTCTGCGTTGAGTCTTCTTAACTCTTTCATTTCCTCCTCGTGCTGAGAAAATATTTCCTATGGAGAAAGGGATTAGACCTCTCTGGTGGGAAGGTGATACATGGTATGAACCTTATATTTTCCCCTATTAGGTTCCTTTCAAGGGGGTATAATTGGATTATTTAAGGGGATACCCAAATTTTGGGTGAGCCTCTTGTTTTGGGTACGCACACCATCTGTATTCATTTTGGCGTGGACCGTCTCATGAACATGAAATTATTCCTCTGACTCCCCTAAACTAGACTCATGATCTGAAGGATTTTCAGTGATGGAATTGATGACATTCATAAATGTGTAGTGAATCATAGGCATTCTATTGGAATCCCTACAAGATATCCTTCTTATGCATCCACCACATGACCCTATCATATTCTTCGTTGGTTCTCAGGGGGTTGTTTGATGAATAGTGACCCAAAGGGAATTTCAAAAAGAGTTCATTCATATGATTTCCAAGTGATTTCATTGAATTATGGGATGAAAAAAATTGAGAGGTTTTATTCTGCAACATCTTCCCTAATCGAGAGAAAAATGATTTCTTCCAAGGAGGGGATTGTTGGGATGAAAACTCCCCCAATCCTAAGGGATGGGGTTGTTCCTATTCTACCTTCACAACCCACCAGGCTTGGTTGGATGATCTTAAGGGTTGGGTTTAAAAATCCCCCAGACCTACTGGCTAGGGTTGTTCCCGAACCATTGTGGATGATATTACCACAACTACTCTTCTGATTTTATAGATTCTAGTCCAAAAATTGGCTGGGTGCATTATTTGGAACTCACTTAAATCACCCATTTCGGAAGACCATTGATATATTTTCAAGATTTTCTCAATATTTCAGCTAACATAATATAATAGGGATACCTTCTCAATTTTATCATATTCTCTATGAAAAAGCATCTCAACATATTGCTCTCTCTCGGCTAGACATTGATAAAAGTCGGTCAAGGCCTATTCTTGTTGAGCATATCTCTGGTCATGAACAGATTACATTTGTTGTATCCAGTCTAGGGAAATAACATTTCATGATACCAATTTTGTCCGGATTTTCTAGTTGGGGAGTGCAATGAAATGAAATGATCCATGTACACTCCATCCTCTGATATGAATATCAGATGGGGTATCTGCGATCAGCTTTCACAACCTCATTAATGAACTGAGGCTTGCACATTGAAGGGATCCCTATTGTTTCTCAATATTTGGATATTGGTAAGCTAGTAGAGATGCCAAGTCAATTTGGCAGTATTACCTTGACATGATTTTGATACAAATCATAGGGTAATACCTTTTCTTTTAGGTGATGAAGAGTTTTCCATATTTTTAGGTGGATGTCATGAATACAATATTCCAAAAACATATTTGGAATGTTGTATTGGGAGGTGTCTAAAGGCCATAACATGATTGGTATGTCATGTTTAGCCAACTGTTTTCTCATGTTTAGAAGATCTTCTTTATCTTTCACAAGAGGTTCCTCAACCTGGTTCGGCCATAGTGGATGCTTCCCGGTTTTATTATGACAAGTAATGGGATTTTCTAGGGTTTCCTATGCTATATTGATAGTAAAATGACCCAAGGGAGGTTTAGAGAATGAACGTCACCTTTGGTTGTCTTCTAGTTGAGAAATAATTTCACCTACCAGTGAAAAGGCATCATACATGGCTAGCCTCATGTTTTAAAGTGCCTCAAGATAAGAGGTCTTTCTCATCACTATATTTTCAATTGGACAATTTTATTGGGAATGTAAATCACTACTATTGTAATGTCTCGGTTCTGGAATCCACCCAGAGGTGCCCTGTACCCAGTTGGTCACATGGCCTCAAGCGCATTTCCCCAAACGCCAGAGGCTGCCAACTAGTAGTGAGGGCCTTGCGTGTGGTAGTGGGGAAACTATTCCCTCATTGGCAGAGTAACATAGTGTAAATAAAATAGATTACAATAGTGGAAGTAGTAATAATATCATACAATCAGTAAACAAAAGAAGACTGAAAGTAAGAAAAACTGGAGCACATATATAAATGGTGCATGATACATATGTATAGGAAATCATCCAAACAAGTCACAATGCTGGAATACATAAATAAACCAAGTACAAAAGAAAACTAATAAACTCCTTAGCATCGCAAGCCGCAGCTTGGTCTCATGCTCTCCAGCTCCTCAGCAATTAAGTACCTGAAGTAGAAGGGTGCTTGCCCTTATCTATACCTGCAGCAATATAATCTGTTTGGGACCAATATCATGACCCAAATAGGGTGTGAGACTAATCCCAGTAGGAGACCACTCAAAGATCTATGCCTAATAGTTAGTGAATATATATGGCATGTAATAAGTAAAAAGAAGCAGTAAACAAGGAAGTACTCAGCAGCAACCATTCCCACAGTTCAATTGCATTCAATTTCTTATATCAAGTAAGAAGCTAATCAAAGCAGGTAACCCTATGGGAAGTACTATCATCCTAACCCCTCTGTTTCAACCAAAACAACACAATCAACCCTCTGGGAATTACACACAGTTAAACCCTCTAGTTCAGCTTAAGCATAGACTCTCTGATGAAGCACTCACCATCAATTTCCCCTATAGTCTCATATCGGTAACTAAAAAGCACTTTGGGGAAGCACTCAATGTCCAATTCACCCTGTGGCCTACATCAAGAAACTACAGACACTCCTAGGATTCACTTACATCTATTCCCCCTATGTTCTCATATCGTAACAGTAAAAGAGACACTCTAGAGAAGCCCTCAACATCTATTATCCCTATGGTCCACTACACAAGGTTCTCATGGCCCTATGTAAGTCAATCGAGCACAATAATATAAAGTATCAAAAATAAACCTCCATAACTACTTGGCTAAACAGTCTACAACATAACACAACATGTTAGATAAATAATCACTCCATCCTACACTACTAGGTATGGAAAGCAAGTGGTAGACTAACATGCAAATCTAGGCCAAACGGTCAAAACAAGAAAACATGGGCCAAACATTTATATCTTAGAAAAAACAACCCTAATCTCAACAATTTACCTCTATCCAAACAAACTAGGCATATCTGGCAAAGGCAGGGCTAAAACCCATAAACATGTAATACCCCGAATGAGGGTATTGGGAACTTTTTCACATATAACTTAAATACATTCTACGGAAAGTCACAAACCACCTAACTCGGTGTTGTAGGATCGTTATACGTGAACCTCGAGGCTTGAATCACCCAAGAACACTGTAGATATACAAAAATGCTAAAAATTCTCAACCGAGGATATCTCGTGAAAGAGGAGGAATCAGGAAATGAAGCTCTAGAAGAAGGAAGAGATTACTATGGCGATCCAAATGCAATTGATGATAGTAGAATTAGAGAATAGATGCTCGATCGGGGGCTTGTGGAAGTATCAACGTCGTACAGATGATCTCAGTCGAAGAAGGCAAAGAAAAAGACGCTTCTTTCAATTAGACGTGACCCCGATCTGTTTAATGAGAAAAAATATTACACAGCATATACTTTTCCTTACCGGTCCCCACATTAGGTAGTCTCCAGGTCACCACACACGATCATGTGCACGGCCATTACATGGCTAGCACACGACTACCCACGGTAACCGAGTACACGATGTGTACTTATAAAGTACACGACGTGTACTTAAGAAATTTCCAGAAATTCCTCTTTTTCTTTAAAACACTAGAAAAATGAAAACATACCTTAAAAGAAGATTTGGGTTATTACAAAATTCCCCCCTTAAAGAAATTCATCCCCAAATTTCCCTAGAAAGGTGGCGCATAAAAAGAATCCTTGAAAAGATCCGGACACTGTGATTGTACATCAGCCTCCCTCTCCCAAGTATCATCCTATACTCGCCCATGTTACTATAGCACTCATACCGGAGGAATATACCGGCCATGAAGAACCTTCTAACTTTGATAAAAAATCCTGATAGAATGATCCTGAAATGAGGCTTACACCTCTAACTCATCCTCCTCAGGTTGAAAAACATGAGACGGGTATGAGAAGTAACTTCGAAGCTGAGAAATGTGGAAGACATCATGCATATCTTGGTACCTCTGAGGTAATTGAAACCGATAGGTAACCAGCCCAACTCTCTCAAACACCTCAAATGGCCCAATGTAACTCAGCGAAAGCTTACCCTGTCTCCTAATCCTATTCTATCCCAACCTCAGTGTGACATGCAGGAAAACCTGATCTCCGGCCTCAAACTCTATAGGTCATATCCATCAATCAGCATAAGACTTCTGTTGTGACTGTACAGTAGCCATCATCTTCTGAATCAACTCTATATACTATGTGGTCTCCTGGACAAGATGAGGTCCCAACATAGCTTCCTCTCTTTCCTCCAGCCAACATAAGGGTGATCGGTATGGCCTACCATACAAAGCCTCATAAGGTGCCATCTGAATAGTTTCCTGAAAACTATTATTGTAGAAAAAATCAACAAGAGGTATGTTCTTCTCCCAAGAACTTCCAAAATCTAGGATGTATGCTCGAAGCATGTCCTCAAGAACCTGAATTCTACGCTCAGACTGGCCATCTGTTTGGGGATGGTAAGTCATACTCAAAAGCACCTGTGTACCCAAATCCTTCCGTAGCCCCTGCCAGACCTAAGAAGTAAAACATACATCCCTTTCTAAAACAATAGAGGGTGGAACTCCATGTAAACATACAATCTATAAGATGTACAACCTTCCCAGGTCATCAACACTGAAGGTCTCCTTGATCATAAAGAAGTGAGAAACCATCGTGAGTCTGTCAATGACAACCCATACTGCATCATTCCCTCGAGGAGACCTCGAAAAACCTGTCACAAAATCCTTCGCGGCATAATTCCACTTCCACCCAGGAATGGGTAACTGCTACAAAAGCCCTGCTGGTTGTTGATGCTCTGCCTTCACCTGATGACAGGTGGAATACCTCATGATGAAACCAACAACATCTCTCTTTATATCTATCCATAAATATTGATAATGTAGATCACGGTACATCTTGGTGACACCAGGATGAACTCCCCAAACTGAAGAATGAAAGTCCCGCATCATCTCCTCGCGTATGTCTGCTGACACCCATACGTGCCCATGAAAACAAAAGATCTCATCCTCAAGTATGGTTCATCCAGGAATAGGGTTTTCTCCTGACACACTCTCCCATAGGACTAGGCCTTCAGAATATGATAGATTCCTTATTCACACTTGATCAAGAAGAGTAGAGGTAACAACTATAAGAGAAATAAAAGTATGCCCCTGTCTGTTGTGAACCTCCAAATGCATATTAGAGAACATAGCCATAAGCTACCACTCACTGTTGGCTTCATGAACTTCCTGTATCTGAGTCCTCCTGCTCAACACATTAGCTACTGTGTTGAATTTCCCAGGCATATAGGCAAGATCAAGTTCAAAGGACTGAATGTACTCAACCCACGTTTGCTATCTCAAATTCAGGTCATGTTGAGTGAATATGTACTTGATACTTTTATGGTCGGTGAAAACCACAAAATACTCTCCTAAAAGATAAGGTCTCCAAAAGCGTAAGTCATGAAAAACTGCTACCAACTCGAGATTGTGTGTCAGGTAATTCCTATCATGTGGACTCAATTTCTGAGACCTGTATGCAACGAATCCTCCCCCCTACATAAGCACAACGCCCAGCCCAATACCTGATGCCTCATAGTAAACAGTATAGCTCTTTCCTAGCTCTGGAAATACTGGTATCGGTGCTGAAGTCAACCTCACTTTCATCTCCTGAAAGGCTGACTCACAAGAATCTGACCACAAGAACTTTGCACCCTTCTTAGTCAGACCTATCGGTGGCACTTCTAAGCATGAAAAGTCCTATATGAAACATCTGTAGTATCTAGATAAATCTATAAAACTCTATAACTCAAAGACATTCTTCGGCTTCTCCTAGTAAACTACTACTCTCACTTTCTATAGGTCTACTAATACTCCTGTCTATAAGATAACATGACCTAAGAAGTGAACTTGATCCATCCAAAAGTGGAATTTTGAGATCTTATCATATAATTGATGCTCTCTCAGTGTACTCAAAATGATCTCAATATGGGTATAATGGATGTGTCGAGTGTGAGAGTACACCAAGATATCATCCACGAAGACTACTATGAAAGAATAAAAGTATGGATGGAACATCCGTTCATTAGTTCCATGAAGACTGAAAGCGCATTCATGAGACCAAACGGCATAACCACATACTCGTAGATACAATACCTTCTCCAGAAGGCTGTAAAAGGCATATCGAATGGTCTAACATGCAAATGATGGTAACCAAATCTCAAGTCAATCTTCGAGAACACCTAAGATCCTCGAAGTTGATCAAAGAGATCATCAATCCTAAGCAAGGGGTATTGGTTCTTGACCATCAACTGGTTGAGCTTCTTATAATCCACGCAAAGTCTATGGGTACCATCCTCCTTCTTCACAAGTAGGACAGGCGAACCCTAAGGAGAAGTATTGGGTCAGATGAAACCATTTTCCTTCAACTCCTCCAACCGCTTATTGAGCTCCTGTAACTCTGGTGTATCCATCCTATAAGGAGGAATGGACACCAGTTCCACTCTTGGAATAAGCTCAATAGAAAATGTAACACCCCAAGCTTCCATGGTACGGTTCTCTTTGAATAATAGAGTAGCGTGTGTTGTACGCAACCTCGAGTTCTAACACACCGCGACCAATAAAAGTAGCAGTTATGAATAGTAATACCCACTTTTTGAAATTATATAAATTTTATATTTCAAAATGGACTTCATTTTTGAATTCTGAATATCAAAATTAGCCTATGTTGAATTTTTGGTATTTTTCTGAGAACTTCCAATTTTTTATGAATAGTGAAAAATAATTAAAAACAACTTTTTAATCAAAATAATTTATAGTGATAAATTATACTATTGAGTGATTTTAAATTATAATTAGAATATATTTTTACCATTTTATCCAATGGTGGTCATTAGAATTAATTTCACTTTGAAATTGGACATAAACAATTGTCAATCTTTTGATATATATTGTTTCTTAAAAACACGCTATTTGTTGTGACAGCGGGAATTAATTATAAAATTAATTAATGAAACTTATATGTTTGGAATTTTGTAAAATATACATCATTTTTGAATTTGGAATATCAATTATACCTTAGGGTGAAATTTTGTCATTGTTCTCAAAAACTTCAATTTTTGATGAATAGTAAAACCACTAAGTGGTAGTTAAAAAACTGATTTTTCGTTTAAATGAAACATTACCACTTCTGTGATTTGATTTTCAAAAATCTGACAAACATGGTTGTTATTAGGAAGTAAAATTTTGTTCAATGGGATTAAAACAATTTTTTGGTGAATAGTAACTTATAAGTTTAATTAATCGCGATTAAAGGTAATTAGTGAAATTTAAGGTAAAAATGATATTATAAAAATATGAAAATATCTTGAAACTTGTCCTACCCTTATTGGATGAGTCATGGCCGATCAAGAAAATCCATGGGTCAACTTGGGTACCCCATGGAGCCACTTGGGTAAGAAAATGACATTAATAACTTATTATTTAAAGTAAAAATAAAATTGTCACAAACATGTGTTGTTTTACTAGAACAATTATTACATGTGGTTATATAAGTTAACGTTTCGACAATAAATATTCATTGGAAAGCTAAAAATATTTCCTACATCATGATATTTTTTTATAATTTTTAGACATTAAATAAATTAAATTTTTTATGACACCATGATGATACAGCGATTACCTCATTAATTAACGATTTAAACAAAATGAAAAGATAATGTAAAATCTAAGACTTAAACTTGTAAAAAACCTATTGGATGAGTATATTTCGAACCGTTGTCACCTTATACTCTAAATACATAATTTTGGGACCCTTGAAATCCGAAAATCACTTCATAATAATGTAACATTTCATGACTTTCCAAGAGTTCCCCTCCTCTCCTCTTATAAAAGGCCCCCACCTCTACCACCTTATTCACACCTTCAATCCATTTGGCTCGGGAAACCTCTACCCAAATACTCTCTCAACTTCTCTCTATTACTCCTAGAAGCCTCACTTTGGGTATAATTCTTCCCAAGGAAGCCTTTGGCTCAAATCAAAAAGGAGTTACCCGATTTTAAGGTAATGTCTTCTCTTATGTTCTTTTGTTTTATTTTGCTTCTCCAACCCCTTAAAATCTTTTTATTACATTATTTTGTAACAAAAAAAGTATCTTAAATATACTAGTATTTTGTTATGAGATGTAGTTTATTTACACTTACACACACCTTCATCTAATGGTTAAATAACATACTGTTTCTGTGGTTGGTGAATTTATGCCTCACGAAATGATGATTGTTCAATCTTCTTTTAACACCTCTCATGGTGGCCATTAAGATGTCACTATATTTATATATGATATATATTATGTTTATGTTTTTATTATTCTTCTGTATTTATCATTTATGGCATACCTTTATGATTTCCATTATGAGTAAACACGATAATTTCATTTTAGGAAGTGCGGACTACCGCCCCCTCAAACTGATTTGAATCGTTAATGCCATATGTGGGATGTATAAAGGATGGAGTAAATGATATTATATATGATATTATACTGGAATTATAATATAACTTTATATCATTACGATTTCATTCCATTAAATATGAAATAGAAATGAAAGTAGCGTTCATGCGTACGTACGGATTACCGTCTCCATGAACGGTGCATTTCATTTCTTACCCCTAAATGTTACGTAATATTATGAATGAATGTATATAATGGATATATATGATATATATGATATCTACATCATGAATATAATTCTGTATATAATGGATATTTTACCACATGAACAAATTGTAATTATAAGAAGTTTATTTTTGACTCAAGTACCAAAGATCGACAAAATGACCGTTATTAACTTAAATAATTACATAATGTCCATAACATGGTAATAAGTGATATAAAAGGAATAATGAACTTGAAAAAGGTAATTAATCAATTAGAAATTAACTCTAGTTTATTATTCAGGAGGTTAAATAACGATCGAGTCAAGTCAGACACGAGGTAAGGGAACTTCTTAACCCAATTTCCGTTCTTTGGGTTAATCTCCTACTTTCCAATTATGTCATGATATTATTATGTCCTATCTTTTATTTGTACTTTCTTTATGTGTACTTATAGTGAATACACATAATAGATCTATTTTATTTAAAAATGATCTTTTTAAGGGACTTCGTCTCAATCTCCATTCATTGAGGCATAATTTGTTTTATACACAAATTTCTTTTATACAGTGTATAAACCCCTTTGACTTTTACATTTATTCAAAAGGAATCCTTTTTATATGAAGTGTTTTACTAAACGACAAAAGTGAATGTTTTTTTTTTCATACGTATGCGGCGACAATGACTTCTCTGCCGCCATGACCATTATTTGAGTTTCGGCTTCCTCTACAAGCCATAACATTTTTTAAATGAAAAATAAATACCAAGTTTTAATTTTATTTTATTTTGGTATTGAAAATGGTTTTGAAAGTGTTTTTTATTATATCAATGTGTTGTTTTGATATCTTGTGATTGAAATGTGGAAATGTTATGTTTCCTTTATGCATGTTTTATGTGATACGATTATGTTATGGTTTATGATATGTTTAAACATGTTCATATGAGGAATGCATTGGACTTAATAAGTGACGGGTGGAGCCCGCTATAGCTCCTCGATGCATCGGTAGGTCGCATGATACAAACTAGTGTCTTGGCACGAGGCCTTGATAAAATCTTATTTGTAGTCTTGGCATGAGGCCTTGGCTATGTGGTTATGATCGTCTGGCATTATGAATTCCATCATTATGAAAGTGGTTATTGATATTGCATGTGATTATTCGACTAGTAGAATATCTATGTGAATAAGTAAATGGTATTATTTAATTTAATTTTTCCATATTATGATGAAGTTCAAGTTTAAAAGGCTTTTGTTTTAGTTATACATTCCCTTAAATATTAATGTTTATTTATGAAAGCTTCCGCTATATTGTTATCCTTACTGAGCATCTGAGCTCACCCCTTTCAATGTTTTATTTTTCCCAGGATGTGAAGAAATATTTTATGACTGACCTATAGTGATAGTCTGAAGGGGATAGAAGTGTGGACTATAGAGATTATTTTATTGTGATTTTTCACTTTATGTTGTAATGTAACATTTATGAATGTATCTAGTGTTTCAAGGCTACTAAACTAATCAGTCTTTCGAGACTTGATCTTTGTGATCATGCCAATGTTACGTAATAATGCACCGACTCTGGGTAACTGGGGTCAAGGCATTACAGTTGGTATCAGAGGCAGTTTAGTACTAACCTTGGAAGCTAGATTTAGATAAACTCTGATTAGAGCACATAGCCCTAAGATAGGCTTTGAAGATTAGTATAGAAGAACTTCCTAGAATTTTGGTATTATAGAGATTTTATGAGTTTTCCAAGCAATAAATCCCTGTCTGGATACGAGCAGGTAGAGGCGGCTCTGGCACAGATGTACCTAGGAGTAAAACCCAAAAACACCGCTTTGAGCTAGACTCGAATGGGAACTGGTGCACGACAACGGGCCTTGCTTCACTCTTGGTTACGACACTCCTAGGGGATATGCTTAGGATAATTCTCATTTCATTTACAAACCATTATGAAGGGTTTATGAGTATATAATTCCTCAAAGAAAACATTTCTTTTTATGATTATGGATTATATCCATAAATAGTTCAATTTATGTTAAGTGTTTTACAAGTATGGAATTATGTATTTTGATTCATAAACTAATCTAGTCTATGCATTTGTTTAGAAATGACGCCTAGTGGGAGGAATGAAAACCATATAAATGCATGCACTCCATGTAGGGATTTCCCTCCTACTCAATATAATTATTGTGGAGCTGGAGATACAACTGGTGCTGATAAGCTTATCACCATACTGGGACAACTCACTCAGGTTATGAATAATAACCTCACTCGTATGTAGCACCCTGATCCGCAACGTGGAGGATCAATGTTAGACCGCTTCATGAGGCAATAACCGCCAATATTTAATGGGGGTACAAATCCATTAGTAGCTGAGCAATGGATAAACTCCTTAGAGAAAATATTCTACGCCTTAGGGAGTAGCGAAATGGAGAAGGTTGTCATGGCAGTTTACCGCCTCACTGGAGATACCGATCAATGGTGGTCGCTGATTCAAAACACAAAGGAAGATAAAGAGGTATCAAGTATAGAATGGAGGGATTTTAAGGAAATTTTCTTAGAAAAATACTTTCCACATGACCATCAAGCAGATATGGAAAGGAAATTTCTGAGTCTGAGGCAGGAGGATGATAATGTCGCAAAGTATGAGGCTAACTATACAAGGTTAGCGAGGCATGCTACAGATTATATACGTAACCCAAGAAGTAAGATTGATCATTTCTTTAATGGGTTCAAACCATTTCCCCATCGATCATTAGTCTCACAATCCTTCTCATCGTATGAAGATATTGTCTCGTGTGCTATCAAGACAGAAAAGAATTCTCCAAGTCTTATGATAACAAAGTAAAGCAAGATAAGAAGAGAATGGTGGAACAAGAGACAGATAAAGGGAAAAAGGGAAAGAAGGATTTTCCATTATGCGATAATTGTGGGAAGAATCACCCCGATACTTTCCTAAAAGTAATGGGAGTTTGTTATAAATGTGGAGAAAAAGGTCACCAGGCTTGTGATTGCAAGGGAAAGAAAGAGGCTATCAATATTGAATGCTACAATTGTAGGGAAATGGGGCATTATTCAAATGAAATTCCAAATCGTCAGGGAAACTTACCTCAGAAAATTCCAAGGGATCAAGGACAATCTTATGTTGTTACTACAGTTGAAGTGGAATAATTAATGTATTGGTGCTTTTGGAATCAAGGATTATATTCTGGTAATAAGAATAATGTAATATATATAAGGATTGTACTGCAGTACTTGTTGTTTTCATTAAGGTTTTAATATGATGAAGGTAATCATATTTTTATATGTGACAATAAGAGAAGATTTACTTTGTTTGAGGAATCTGATGATACAATTGATTTTGGAATTTAGAGACCTTTTAGAGAAAGTCTGGATGGAGGTATTTTGGATAATTATAAAGGTTGAAATGGATTAAGTTAAACTTTGGATAGTATTGTTTAAGGTTAAAACATTTATGAAGATTATTTTTGGAATATTATAATACTATAGTTTTAGGAAAAGGACAACCAGCAGGTTGGGGGATAACCCGTCGCATTGGACAAAGCTGTAGGAATCAAACCCACAACCATAGTGCGATAGGCCTTTATTACCTACCACTAGCCTACAGGAAGTCCCTGGTTATTACAAAAAAGTTTTCCTAATCTAAATGGTATGTTTTAATATTTAGAACCTTATACAATTATGATAAATTAAATATTTTTGAGTTCTATTAACTTTTGGAGTGCAAGATGGATTTGTGGTAAAAATTTATTAAAGAATGAAAGTCTACATGACAAGTAAGTATATTTCCTTACGTTCTTATTAAATCTCATAAATAAATTCCTCAACTTTATGAAAGGTAACTTAAAACAAAAATGTTTTCGGTTAACTTTTCTAATTGGGGAATCAATGACTATTTAACCAATCACAAGTTTGTGATTTTTTTGTAGTTAACTTTATCCTAATCCTGTTTTATACAACTCTCCATCAGACCTTGATGGTTTGTTTTTCCTCCATATCCATATTTTCATAGAATCCTAGTATGGGATATCTCGGGTGACATTTGTACTTCTCTTTCTATCTTTTAAAGTTATATTTTTATTAACCTTATTTTCGATGTGGGTTTTCCATAAAGGTATTTTCTATTTCAACCTTTTATTTTCAAAGAAAAATTTTAAATTTCGAGGACGCAATTTATTGAAGGAGGGGATAATGTAACACCCCAAGCTTCCATGGTACGCTCCTCTTTAAATAATAGAGCAGTGTGTGTTGTACGCAACCTCGAGTTCTAACACACCGCGACCAATAAAAGTAGTAGTTATGAATAGTAATACCCACTTTTTGAAATTATATAAATTTTATATTTCAAAATGGACTTCATTTTGGATTCGTAATATCAAAATTAGCCTATGTTTAATTTTTGGTAATTTTCTGAGAACTTCCATTTTTTTATGAATAGTGAAAAATACTTAAAAACAACTTTTTTAATAAAAATAATTTATAGTGATAAATTATACTATTGAGTGGTTTTAAAGTATAATTATAATATATTTTTACCATTTTATCCAATGGTGGTCATTAGAATTAATTTCACTTTGAAATTGGACATAAACAATTGTCAATCTTTTGATATATATTGTTTCTTAAAAACACGCTATTTGTTGTGATAGCGGGAATTAATTATAAAATTAATTAATGCAACTTATATGTTTGGAATTTTTTAAAATAGACATCATTTTTGAATTCGGAAAATCAATTATACCTTAGGGTGAGATTTTGGCATTGTTCTGAAAAACTTCAATTTTTGATGAATAGTAAAACCACTAAGTGGTAGTTAAAAAACTGATTTTTCATTTAAATGAAACATTACCACTTCTGTGATTTGATTTTCAAAAATCCAACATACATGGTTGTCATTATAAAGTAAAATGTGGTTCAATGGGATTAAAATAATTTTTTGGTGAATAGTTACTTTTAAGTTTAATTAATCGTGATTAAAGGTAATTAGTGAAATTTAAGGTAAAAATGATATTATAAAAATATGAAAATATCTTGACACTTGTCCTACCCTTATTTTATGAGTCATTTATGACCAATAAAATCCATGGGTCAACTTGGGGACCCCATGGAGCCACTTGGGTAAGAAAATGACATTAATAACTTTTTATTTAAAGTAAAAATAAAATTATCACAAACATGTGTTGTTTTACTAGAACAATTATTACATGGTGTTATATAAGTTAACTTTTCGACTATAAATATTAATTGTAAATATAAAAATATTTCCTACATCATGATATTTTTTTTATAATTTTTATACATTAAATAAATTAAATATTTTATGACACCATGATGATGCATCGATTACCTCATTAATTAACGATTTAAATAAAATGAAAAGATAATGTAAAATCTAAGACTTAAACTTTTCAAAAACCTATTGTATGAGTAGATTTAGAACCCTTATCACCTTATCCTCTAAATACATAATTTTGGGACCCTTCAAATCTGAAAAGCGCTTCATAATAATGTAACATTTTATGACTTTCCAAGAGTGCCCCTCCTCTCCTCTTATAAAAGGCCCCAACATCTACCACCTTATTCACACCTTCAAGCCATTTGGCTCGGCCAAAATCTACCCAAATACTCTCTAAACTTCCTTATATTACTCCTATAAGCCTCACTTTGGGCATAATTCTTCCCAAGGGAGCCTTTGGCTCAAATCAAAATGGAGTTACCCGATTTTAAGGTAATGTATTCTCTTATTTTCTTTTGTTTTATTTTGCTTATCCAACCCATTAAAATATTTTTATTCAATTATTTTGTAACAAAAACAGTATATTAAATATACTAAGAATTTTTTATGATATGTATTTTATTTACACTTACAAAAACCTTTGTCTAATGGTTAAATAACATAGTGTTTCTGTGGTTGTAGAATTTCTGCCTCACGAAACAATGATTGTTCAATCTTCTTTTAACACCTCTCATGGTGGCCATTAAGATGTCAATATATTTATATATGATATATATTATGTTTAAGTTTTTCTTATGCTTCTTTATTTATCATTTATGGAATACCTTTATGATTTCCATTATGGGTAAACACGATAATTTCATTTTAGGAAGTGCGGACTACTGCCCCATCAAAGTGATTTGAATCATTAATGCCATATGTGGGATGTATAAAGGATGGATTAAATGATATTATATATGATATTATACTGGAATTATAATATACCTTTATATCATTATGATTTAATTCCATTAAATATGAAATAGAAATGAAAATAGCGTTCATGCGTACGTACGGCTTACCGTCTCCATGAACGGTGCATTTCATTTCTTACCCCTAAATGTTACATAATATTATGAATGAATTTATATACTGGATATATATTATATATATGATATCTACATCATGAATATAATTCTGTATATAATGGATATTTTACCACATGAAAAACTTGTAATTATAAGAAGTTTATTTTGGACTCAAGTACCAAAGATCGACAAAACGACCGTTATTAACTTAAATAATTAAATAATGTTAATAACATGGTAATAAGTGATATAAAAGGAATAATGAAATTTAAAAAGGTTTTTAATCAATTAGAAATTAACTCTAGTTTATTATTCATGAGGTTAAAGAACGATCGAGTCAAGTCGGACATGAGGTAAGGGAACTTCTTTACCCAATTTCCATTCTTTGGGTTAATCTCCTACTTTAAAATTATGTCATGATATTATTATGTACTTTCTTGTATTTGTACTTTATTTATGTGTACTTATAGTGAATACACATAATATATCTAATTTATTTTAAAAAATATCTTTGTACGGGACTTCATCTCAATCTCCATTCATTGAGGCATTATTTGTTTTATACACAAATTTCTTTTATACAGTGTATAAACCCCTTTGACTTTTACATTTATTCAAAATGAATCTTTTTTATACGAAGCGTTTTACTAAACGACAAAAGGGAATGTTTTTTTTGTCGTACGTATGCGGCGACAATGACTTCTCCATCGTCGTGACCATTATTTGAGTTTCGGCTTCTTCTACAAGCCATAAAATTTTTTAAATGAAAATTAAATAACTAGTTTTAATTTTCTTTTATTTTGGTATTGAAAATTTTTTTGAAAGTGTTTTTTATTATATCAATGTGTTGTATTGATATCTTGTGATTGAAATGTGGAAATGTTATGTTTCCTTTATGCATGTTTTATGTGATACGATTATGTTATGGTTTATGATATGTTTAAACCTGTTCATATGAGGAATGAATTGGACTTAATAAGTGACGGGTGGAGCCCGCTATAGCTCCTCATGCATCGGTAGGTATCATGAGACAAACTAGTGTCTTGGCACGAGGCCTTGATAAAATCTTATTTTTAGTCTTGGCACGAGGCCTTGGCTATGTGGTTATGATAGTCTGGCATTATGCATTCCATCATTATGAAAGTGGTTATTGATATTGCATGTGATTATTCGACTAGTAGAATATCCATGTGAATAAGTAAATGGCATTATTTTATTTTATTTTTGCCATATTATGCTGAAGTTCAAGTTTAAAAGGCTTTTGTTTTAGTTATACATTGCCTTAAATGTTAATGTTTATTTATGAAAGCTTCCGCTATATTGTTATCCTTACTGAGCATCTGATCTCACCCCTTTCAATGTTTTATTTTTCCCAGGATGTGAAGAAATATTTTATGACTGACCTACAGGGATAGTCTGAAGGGGATAGAAGTGTGGACTATGGAGACTATGTTATTGTGATTTTTCACTTTATGATGTAATGTAACATTTATTAATGTATCTAGTGTTTCAAGGCTACTAAACTAATCCGTCTTTCGAGACTTGATCTTTGTGATCATGCCAATGTTATGTAATAATGCACCGACTCTGGGTAACTGGGGTCGAAGCGTTACAGAAAAGTCCACCTCTCACTCTAGAGGAAAACTTGAAAATTCCTCTAGAATGAAGTCCCGGAAATGATCCACCACTGGAGGAAAGTCCAACTGTGAAGTCCCCTGGTCATCCAGATATAGACTAGCAATATGGGTTGTAACTCCTCCTAACCCATGATGCTCGGGTCCCGCTCTGCTTGCCTGAAAATTCCATTCACCCTTATGGAGAAATGATCCGCCTTTTGGTGATGTGGAACTCACCCTATAGTGATAGCAATCTACAACAACCTAGAAGGGAACTAACCAGTCCATTAAGAGAATGACGTCATAGCTTGTCATCTCTAAGACATAGAGATCCCAAAATAAGTGACACCCACTAACCTCTAGAGGTAACTCCTTACACTGACATACACTAGCCATTCTAGTCCCCAACGGAGTGTCCAGTGTCAAGACATTAGCAGAAGAAAAGATACAGATCCAATGGATCTCCACAACAGCAACAGATATAAAGATATTGGAAGCCCCTGTATCGAAAAGAGAGGAAGCTAAAACTGAGGTAACTAGAATGGTACCTCAAACTATAGAGGTTCCAGGATCCTTCTCCTACTGGGTCTACTCCACTGCAAAAGTCTGACCTGCACCGTGGCCCTGTGACCCTACCTGACCACTCTGAGCTGATCCACCCTGCTATCGCTAAAATCCTGGTGAATGACTACCAAGACCACGACCTCCACCTCGGCCTGAACAGCTATAAGAACTCTAGTTCCTTGACAGAATATAAACTGGTGGTGCTGCTCCTGAACGAGGAGTCATCAAAGAACCCCTATCACCAGCTGTTGGTGAGAAGATCTGACAGAAGCGTTGTAGATGGACAATATTTCCACAAGATCAGAACTCCACTGGGTCTCTCAGGAAATGTGGCCTCGTATTCTTAGTCTTTCCACATTGGTATCATACAACCTAGATACCAAAATATGTCTCTCTCCTCCTCGTATCTCCACACGAAGACTCCCTTTGGCGCTTCCTACTGTCAGTAGGAGGGATACCAACTCCCGATATCGAGCATCCATGGCTCACAACTCCAAAATCCCTCAGATTTTGCTCTATGATCAACGCCTGGTTGACTATAGAAGTGATGGAAGTCAACCTGAAGATGTTCACCGAAGATCGGATATCATGCCTAAGACTATACTCAAACTTCCTTGCCAGGAATAACTCATCAACTCCTGGGATGTGTGTGAAGCGCTGAATCTATGTGAAATGAGCCGAATACTCCATAACAGAAAGAGTACCCTACTCCAGACTCATGAACTCTTGGGCTCGATCGGAACTCCAAGTATCTAGGTAGAAGTAGTCATAGAAAGCATACTGAAACTCATTCCAAGCCATAACTTGCTGGTTTCCTGCCTGTGATATCACATCCCACCATCTCTTGGCAGAATCCCAAAGCATATACACAATGAGATTTACCCTCCTCTCTCGAGGCATCTCTAGATGCTAGAAGATAGAAATCATGGCTTCTAACCATGACTCTGCAGCCTGAGGTCCTCCTTACCCTATGAAGGTGGGAGTATGCTACTACTAGAAGACCCGTTTCAACTCTATGATAGAAGGTAATGATGCGGTGCTCTGCGGAAGTTCTGCATAAACCTTATAAAGCCCTCTCGGAACTGTGTGTCATCACCTGTGTCCGGAATGATGGATGGTGCCAAGACTGGCACTACTGGAGGATCTACTGGTAGTCCCTAATCAGCCATGTCCAGTGTCTGATCACTGCCTTGCAACTGGCATACAATCGGAGGAAGTATTGGTTGCATGACTCTACAAGGTCAAACACACACCTTAGATCAATTTTATCAAGGACTGAAAACTAGCAGTGTAAGAAGGGAATATGAGAAACAAAGCATTAAAGTTTTTTTAAAACATGAATACATGGCATGTATAATTCCTAAAGGGCATGTTCCCTTAAGCCTTCACATGGTAGTGTACTCCTGCTAACCCAGGTCATGTAACACCCCAAACACACGGCGTGTTGTCTTAACACATGGCGGGTACTTGAATTCTCTTCCCCTGCTCGAGTTCTTCTACATGGCTAACCCAAAATATTCTCAAAGAACAAGACTACATGACATGTACTAGATGAGCTTCACCAACCCGTGTTGTTAGTGACATGGCTGGTTACACGGTTGACTCTACACAGCGTGTTCATTCCATACATGGAGTGTACTTGGAAGATTTGTATCGACCCGTGTTGTTCGTTACACGGCCGGATACATGTTTTACACTACACGGCATGTTTCAGGTGTACACGACATGTATTAGAAAAGACTCAACCAACCCATGTTGTTAGTCACACGGCTGGTTACATGGCTCTACAACTCGGTGTGTACATCTAGCACACGGCGTGTTCTACCAAGATTTCCCCAACCCCGTGTCTCTACCCAAATAGCCTATGACATGGTTAGAGACTACACAGTGTGTATATAAAGTAAACGGCGTGTACTTAAGAAAAATAGTTCCTTCCCAAACAGAAGGACACATAACATGTATTTATCATTACATCCTGTGTATTTTAGGTTTTCCCAGATAGTAATCCTCAGAAACTACTTCAGATGCCCAAAAAACACAGAAATGAACCTTAAAGTGCCAAATTCTGATCTTTGAGGTCCCATACTCCCTAAAAATCAAATGTTGGCATCTTATATACGTCATATAAAAGGAAAAAAAGGCAATGACCCACCAAATTCTGGTCCGTGAGGGCCCATAACACCTCAAGAACAAAAGTTTGGCATTCATTGAAACAAAAACTTATGCAAAGAAATACCCTATCAAAAGAAGGTATTATATCAAGGCATATATCACAACAACATTCATATCTATCACAATGTCTATCACAAAAAAATGCAATCTCTAATGAACCCTAAATGGCATGATAAGAATGCATGACATGTGATTTCTAGCATGTTCCTATATGATGCATGATATGACATACCCTCATCTCATCGGGTTGCAATATAAATAGAACATTAATAACATCTATGATAATAGCACAAAACATGTGAATCACCCAACGATGAAACCTAATCAACTGTAAAATTGAAAAACCATAAAAATTGTAATAAACAAGGTAAATTAGATTTTCCCTGTACATGGATTAGCTACTCTTGAGTACATTTAATTACCAAGTACATATTCCATCCTATCCCTGTCTATAGGCTCCAAAGAGTAAGTCAAGAAGAAATAATTCCCCTGATATCACTTTGTAACGTCCCGGTTCTAGAAGCCACCCACAGGCGCCCGGTACCCGGTTGGTCACATGGCCTCAAGTGCATTTCCACGAATTCCAGAGGCTATAGACTAGTAGTAAGGGTATTGGGTGTGATAGTGGGGAAACAATGATCTCATTAACAGAGTAACACAGTGGAAGTAAAATAGATAACAATAGAAGAAGCTGTAATAATACCATACAATCAGTAAATAGTGGAAGACTGAAAGTAAGAAAAAACTGGAGCACATATATAAATGATGCATGATGAATTTGTCTAAGAAATCTCCAAACAAGTCACAATGTTGGAATATAGAAATAAAACAAGTACAAAAGAAAACTGATAAACTCCTCAACATCGCAAGACTTAGCTTGGTCCCATGCTCTCCAACTCCTCAGCAATCAAGTAACTGAAGTAGAAGGGTGCTTGCCCTTATCTATACATACAGCAATATAATCTGTTTGGGCCCAAACGCATGACCCAAACAGGCTGTGAGACTAATCCCAGTAGGAAACCACCCAAATATCTATGCCTAACAATCAGTGAATATATATGGTAGGCAATAAGTAAAAAGAATGAGTAAATAAGGAAGTACTCAGCAGCAACCATTACCATAGTTCAATTGCATTCAATTTCATATAACAAGTAAGATTCTAATCAAAGTAGGTAACCCTATGGGAATTACTCTCAGACTAACCCCTTTGGTTTAACCAAAACAACACAAGAAACCCTCTGGTAAGTACACACAGTCTAACCCCTATGTTTCAGATTAAGCATAGACTCTCTCAGGAAGCACTCGCTGTCAATTCCCCCTATAGTCTCGTATCGGTAACTAAAAGGTTCTCTGGGGAAGCACTCAACTTAGAATTCCCCCTGTGGCCTGCATCGAGAAACTACAAACACTCTGAGGAAGCACTTACGTCCATTCCCCCTATTTTCTTGCATCGTAATAGTAAAAAAGACGCTCTGGAGAATCCCTCAATGTCTATTCTCCCTATGGTCTACTACACCAGGTTCTCACAACCATGTGTAAGTTAATCGAGAAAAGAAATATATGGTAGCCAAAGTAAAACTCAATAATTACTTGGCTAAACAGTCTACAACATAACACATCATGTCAGATAAATAATCACTCCATCCTACAATACTAGGCATGGAAAGCTAGTAGTATCCTAATAGGAAAAGCTAGACCAAACAGTCAAAACAAGAAAACATGGGAGAAACAGCCATAGATTATAAAAAACAACCCTAATCTCTACAATTGACCTCTATCCACACAAACTAGGCATATAAGGTAAAGGCAGGGCTAAAAACCATAAACACACAATACCTCGAATGAGGGTATTGGGAAATTTTACACATATAACTCAAAGAATTTATAAGGAAAAGCACAAACCACATACCTCAGTGTTTTAGGATTGTTATGCATGAACCTAAAGCCTTGAATCACCCAGGAACACCATAGATCTACAAAAACGCTAAAAATTCTCAACCAAGAATATCTCTTGATAGAGGTGGAATCAGGAAACGATGTTGTAGAAGAAGGAAGAGCTTACCATGGTGATCCAAATGAAATCGACGGCGATTTAATCGAAGAATAGACACTCTATAGGGGGCTCAGGGAAGGATCGGCATTGTATGAATGCTCTCGGTCTAAGAAGTCAAAGAAGAAGATGCTTCTTCTAATTAGATGTGACCTCGGTCCGTTTAATGAAAAAAATAAAGTACACAATGTGTAATTTATAAGTACACAATGTGTACTTTCCCTTACCAGCCCCTGAATTAGGCGGTCTCTAGGTCACCACACACGGTCGTGTGCATGACCATTACACAACCAAAACACAACTACCCATGTTAATCGGGTACATGGTGTGTACTTATAAAGTACATGACATGTACTTAAGAAATTTATAGAAATTCCTCTTTTTCTTAAAAACACCAAAAAAAGTAAAACATACTTGAAAAGAAGATTCGGGTTCATAAAACTTTAGAGAAAACTTTCACAGCAAATTCCATCATGGGGAGGAACACCATGGTGGATTACAGCAAGGGGTTGACCGTATTGTTCCTTGGTCTTCTGGCCACACAGAGGGTCTTTGTGGCTCTTATCAAAAGATAGTTTCTCAAGATTGACTGAATTTTCATGAAGTGAGCCTTCATGAGGAAGTGTTTGATGAGGACTATAAGAACCCAGATCTTCATTTCAGGTATGGATCTTGATTTTGGGTTATTTTTTAGGAAAAAGGAAGAAATGGGATTTTTTCTAAGTACACGTCGTGTACTTATGAGTATACGCAGTGTACCCGGTTTCCACGTATAGTCATGTACTAGCCGTGTAACGGCTAAGTACATGGCCGTGTGTTGACCTGGCTGACCCGATTAAGTCGAGGGTCAGTTGAGGTTAATACACGACATGTACATTTAATATAAGAACTCGTATCTTCATTTCAGGTATGGATCTTGATTTCGGGTTGTTTTTTAGGAAAAAGGAAGAAATGGGAATTTTTCTAAGTACACGTTGTGTACTTATGAGTACACACTATGTACCTGGTTTCCACTTATATCCATGTATTGTTCGTGTGATGACATGGAAGACCTGTTTAATTCGGGGCCTGGTTGAGGCTAATACACAGCGTGTACATTTAATGAACACCGCATGTATTTTTATTTTTATTTGATAAATTAGATTGGGGTCATGTATCATCTTCAGAAACACTTTATTCTAACCTTGGTTTTTACAGGAGCATCACAGAACGACCTACAAACATCAAACCCCTCCTGATTCTTCATCCGAGCTCTGATCAAGACATTGTTAAGTGTGTTGGAATCCCACCAGGAAGTTATCAATTCCCCTAGGGCCTTTATTCATGATTCTTCCTCTATTGTGAGTTATTCAAGGATGAAATTTTTCCACTTTTTTTAGATATATTTCGTTTTAGGTTGATTAAAGGACCGGCGTTCAAGATTATTGATTGTATGACATCAAGGTAGGTGGTTTGTGCCTTCCATCGTTCATCTTTGTATTATATGTGCTAAAAGTGATGCATACCCATGTTTGGGGTATTTCATGATTTGGAATTTAACCCTATTATTTACCTACTATAGTTTAATTGATTAAAAAGGGGTTTTTTCATATGTGTAAGGTTAGATGCCTTGTTTATGGGACACCCATGGGTGCATTTCCCTAGTTTGATTATTTATGGTCATTTGGCCTAGGTTGCCTATGAGGTGTACCTTGTTTCCATGCCTAGAACTATTTAGGATTGAATTTGATTTATTATATGAATTTCATGTGTTATGCTTGTGAATGTTAGCCATGTATTAGTTATAGATTACATGTGTTGCCTTGTTATGATATGCACGCTGTTTTTCCAATGGACCATGAGATCCTTGGACCAGGAAAACTATGGGGGTTTCCATGTTTATTTACACAGGACCATGAGAGCCTTGGAATAGATGATTGAACCAGGGTTATTAACCATGAGATCTACTCATTAAGTCCTTTATAATTTATTGATTCCATGTTGACCCAGGGTTATTGACCGTGAGAGCTTCCCAGGTGGTCATTTGTAAATGATTAGTGTGATGTTAGACCAAAGTGGTTAGACAGTTAGAGATTCTCATAGGGTTGTTATTTAATGAACTGGTTCTATATTAAACCAAAGGGGTTAGACTGTGAGATCTTTCCCAAAGGGTTGTTTATGAATGATTGAATGATTGTGACGAGTCTACCAAGAAAAAGCACAAGCTTGGACTCAGTCTTACTTGATTATTTAGATGGTCTTTTGAGATGTCTATTTTGTCACTATTACATAGGGGGATATAGAGCTTAGTCTAGATCCCAAGGTTACATGATTCAAAGGATGAATAATAAAAGTAAATGAATGTAATTGAAAACTATAGTATTGGTTAATTTTTAGTACTTCCTAGTTTATTGCTTCATTTATTCACATTACCTTCTATATATATATTCACTGACTATTAGGCATAGATCTTTTGGTGGTTTCATACAACTATTCATGTCACACCCTATTTGGGTCATGTTTTGGAACCAAATAGATTATATGGTTTCAGGTATAGATAAGGGAAAGCGCCCTTCTTAATTAGGAACTGATTTTTGAGTGAAATCTGAGGGAGTTGGGAGCTGCAATCCAGGGCGGTTCAACATCCAGGGGTGTTACTCCTTCATTTGATAGTAGGAAGTGCCACAAGGAGCCTTCACATGATGATTCTAGTAGAAGGGATGTATCTTCAGGTAGACGGGCGAGGTGCTACCAGTGCAGGAAGAGTGGGAACATGAGACCTCAGTTCTCGAGAGACCTAGTTGAGTACTAATCTTGCGGCAAGATAAGTCTTCTTCATCATTTTTGTTGGTTTTTATCACTAGAAGCTAGTGCGAGGGTATCAGTTATGACTTCATGTTCTAGAGCAGGACCACCCGTTTCTCATCAGTTAGAGAACTCGAGTTCATCAAGTCATTTAGACCGAGGAGGTGTTTGTGGCTGGGGTAGCCAGACGACAGGTTTTCAGTGACAGTAGGGTGGACCAGCTCAAGGTATCCAGGCGGGGTCCTAGCTCCATGGTACATGTCAGAATTTTGCAATGGAGTAGAACCAGTAAGATCAGGATCCCAAACCCTCTATGGTTAGAGGTATGGTTCAAGTTGCCTCAATTTCAGATTTTTCTCTTTTTGATACAGGGGCTTCCCATAGTTTTATATCTGTTTCCATTTTGGATAACCTTGGGATCTGTATCTTTACTTCTAATGATGTTATGATGCTAGACACTCTATTTAGGATTAGGATGGATAGTGTAAATCAGTTCAAGGAGTTCCATCTTGAGGTTGGTGGGTGTCACTTCTTGTGGGACCTCTATGTATTAAAGATGATATCCTTCGATGTCATTCTCAGAATGGACCCGTTGGTCTCCTTTCAGGCCTTTGTTGACTGCTATCGCTACAGGGTGATTTTCATATCACATGAGGGCTGGTCTTTTCTACATAAGGGATAATGGGATATCTAGGTGAGCAGAGATGGACTCAAGCATCATGGGTTTGGAGTAATTACATCCCATATTGCTAGTTTATATCTGGATGACAAGGGGACTCCACAAATATACTTTACTCTAGTGGTGGATTATTTTAGATATGTCTTTCTATAGAAATTTTCAGGTTTAACTATGGAGATAGAGGTATATTCCTATATTGATATTGTGCTAGGAGCGACACCGGTGTCCATTCCTCCTTATAGGATGGCTACACCAGAGTTACAGGAGCTCAAGAAGCAGTTAGAGGAGTTGCAGGCAAAGGGTTTCATCCAACCTAGTACTTATCCTTGGGGTTCACCTATCCTTTTTGCAAAGAAGGTAGATGGTACCCTCAAACTATGTGTGTATTATCAGAATCTAAACCATTTTATGATCAAGAAATTATATCCCTTTTTGAGGATTGATGATCTCTTTGATCAGCTTCGAGGAGCCTAGGTGTTCTTGAAGATTGACTTGAGATACTATTATCATTAGTTAAACTTTATATCATAAGATATACCACTTACAACCTTTCGGATTAGGTACGGTCTATACGAGTATTTGGTTATGTCGTTTAGTCCCAAGAACACACCGGCAGTTTTCATGGCACTGATGAAAAGAGTGTTCCATCATTAATTGGATTCTTTTGTGGTTGTTTTCAGGGATGATATCTTGGTGTACTCTCACACTCGACACGACCATTCCATCCATATTGATATAGTATTGAGTACACTGAGAGAGAATCAGTTATATAATAATCTCTCAAAATTCCACTTTTGGATAGACCATAGGCGAGGATGAGGTTTTTCATTTTCATGGACACGTATGGGTGTCAGTAGACATATGTGAGGAGTTGATGTGAGAATTTCATGCCTTAGTACGGGCAGTTCATCTGGGTGTCACCAAGATATATTCATATCTACACCACCAGTATCGGTGTCCAGGAATGAAGAGGGATGTTTCTGGTTTTGTTATGAGATGTTCCACCTATCAGCAGGTGAAGATAGAACATCAGCGACCGAAGGGGATTTTACAGCAGTTACCGATTCCCAAGTGGAAGTGTAATGATATCTTGATGGATTTCATGACAGGTTTAATGAAGTCACCTCGAGGGAATGATTTGGTTTGGGTTGTTATTGACAGACTCACAAAGGTTGCATGTTTCATCCTGATCAAGGAAACTTTCAGTGTTGATGAGATTGGAAGTTTTTACATTCAAGATATTGTATATTTTCATGGGGTTTTGCACTCTATCATTTCATATAGGGACACCCGGTTTACTTCTCATGTCTGGAATGTACTACATAGGGATATGGGTACACAAGTACTTCTGATTACAACTTACCATCCCTATATAGATGACCAGTTCGAACGCACAATTCAAGTTTTGGAGGACATGATTTGAGGATGCGTCCTAGATTTTGGGGGTTCTTTTGAGATACACAAACCCCTAGTAGAGTTTCCCTACAATAACAGTTTTCAGTAAATAATTTATATGTCACATTATGCGGCTTTTTATGGTAGGTCATGCCAATCACCCCTATGTTGGCTGGAGGTAGGAGAGGAAGCTAGGATAGGACCTCATCTTGTCTAGGATACCACTGAGTAGGTGGAGTTGATTTGGAAGAGGATGGATACTGCATAAACTCTCCAAAAATCTTATGTTGATCGATGGATATGAAATATGGAGTTCTAGGTCAGAGATCATGTTTTCTTACATGTCACACCGAGGTTGGGACACAGGAGTATTATGAGGTAGGGGAAGCTTTCACCAAGACACATTAGGTTGTTTGAAGTTTTGGGGAGAGTCAGGCTGGTTGCCTATCAGTAGTAGTTACCTCAGAGGTACTGGGCTATGAATGATGTATTTAATGTTTCTTAGCTACGAAATTACTTTTCATAATTGTCTCATGTTTTTTAACCCGAGGAGGTTGATTTGGAGGTGGATGCATCCTTCAAGGAACACACTATTCAGATTGTGGATCGTAGCACGAAGTTTATCTATGGATTTTATGTTCCTCTGGTATGGGTGCAATGGCAGCATGAGAGAGTACATGATGAGACTTGGGAGAGTGAGGATGACATATGATCACAGTGGTCGGAGTTGTTCTCTCTTCTTCACCACCCTTAGAAGGGAAATTCGGGGACAATTTTCTTTAAGGGGGAAGTTTGTAAGAACCAGGATCTTTATTTTAGGTATGGATCTTGATTTCAGATTGTTTTGGAGGAAAAAGGAAGAAATGGGAATTTTTATAAGTACACACCATGTACTTATGAGTACACTCCGTGTTCTCGGTTTCCGCATATAACCGTGTACTGGTCGTGTAACGTCTGAGTATATGGTCGTGTGATGACCTGGCTGACCCGCTTAAGTCCGGGGCCAGTTGAGGCTAATACACAGCATGTACATTTAATGAACACACCATGTATTTTTCTTTTTATTTGATAAATCATAGTGGGGTCATGTCTCATCTTCGAAACACTTTATTCTAACCTTGGTTCATTTAAGAACATCGCGGAATGGACAAAGAACTTCGAAACCCTCCCGATTCTCCGTCCGATCTCTGATTGAGACACTGTCAGGTGCGTTGGAATCCCACCAGTGAGTTTTAAATTCCCCCAGGGTATTTATTCCTAATTATTCATATCTTGTGATTTATTAAAGGTTAAAATTTTTCCCCGTTTTTTTATATCTACACCGTTTTAGGTAGATTCAAGGGCCGACGTTCAAGAGTATTAATCATATGACATCAAGGTAGGTGGTTTGTGCCTTCCATCATTAGTATTTGGATTATATATGCTAAAAGTGTCATACACACACATTTGGGGTATTTCTTGATTGGTAATTTAACCCTATTATTTACCTTATATGGTTTAATTTATTAAAAAGGGGTTTTTTCATATGTATAAGGTTAGATTCCTTGTTTACGGGACACCCCATGGGTGCATTTCCCTAGTTTGACTGTTTATGGCCATTTGGCCTAGGTTGCATATGAGGCATACCTTTTTTCCATGCCTAGAACTATTTAAGATGGAGTTTGATTTATTATATTAATTTCATGTGTTATTCTTTTGAATGTTATCCATGTAGTAGTTATAGATTACATGTGATGCCTTGTTATGATATGCGCATTGTTTTTCCAAAGGATTGTGAAAGCCTTAGACCAGGAAAACTGTGGGGGTTTACATGTTTATTTACATAGGACCATGAAAGACTTGGCATGGATTATAGAACCAAGGGTATTGACCATGAGATCTACCCAGGAGGTCGTTTATCATTTATTTGTTCCATTTTGACCCAAGGGTATTGACCATGAGAGTTTCCCAAGTGGTCGTTTGTAAATTATTAGTGAGATGTTAGACTAAAGGGGTTATACCATGAGAGATTCCCAAATGGTCATTATTTAATGAATTGGTGCTATGTTAAACCAAAGGGGTTAGACCGTGAGTTCTTTTCTAGAGGGTTGTTTATGAATGATTGAATTATTGTGACGAGTCTACCAAGCCAAAGAATAAGCTTGGACTCAGCCTTACTTGATTGTTTAGATGGTCTTCTAAGACATCTATTTTGTCACTATTACACAAGGGATACAAAGATTAGGCTAGATCCAAAGGTTTCATAATTCAAAGGATGAATAATAAAAGTAAATTAATTTAATTGAAAACTATAGTATTGGTTAATTTCGAGTAATTCTTAGTTCATTACTTCAATTATACATATTACCTGCTATATATATATATATATTCAATGACTATTAGGCACAAATATTTTGGTGGTTCCCTACTAGGATTAGTCTCACACCCTGTTTGGGTCATGTTTTGGAACTAAATATATTATATGGTTGCAGGTATAGATAAGGGAAATCCCCCCTTCTTCATTAGGTACTTGATTGATGTGGGTGCTGGAGAACATGGGATCAAGATGAGGCTTGCGATGATACTGGAGTTTACTATTTATTTTGTATTTTGTTTCTATATTACTTTCCATCATTGTGACTTGTTTGGATATTTTATTAGATACATATTACATGCATCATATATATATATATATATATATATTGTGTCCTATGTTGGATTTACTTTTAGTCTTCCATTGTTTAATTTTTATTGGTATTACTACTTCCTCTATTGTTTACTAATTGTTATTTAGTCATGTATACAATTCCAATGAGGTAATAGTTTCCCCAATATGACACCTCGGCCCTCACTGCTAGTCGGTAGCCTCTGGAATTTGGGGAAATGTGCTTGAGGTCATGTGACCAACCGGGTTTGGGGAACCTTTGGGCGGCACCTGGATTTGGGATGTTATAATGAACATGATATGTATTAACCTCAACTAGCCCCTGACTTAAGCAGGTTACCCAGGTCATTACACAGATATGTACTCAGCCATTACACAGCTAGTACATGGCTATACGTGACAACCGAGTACACGACGTGTACTTAGAAAAATTCCCATTTCTTCCTTTTTCCTCAAAAACAACCTAAAATCAATATCCATACCTAAAATTAAGATCTAGTTTCTTAAAAGGATCTTCATAATTACCACTACTACTCCCATAATTTGGTAATGGGAGGGTATGATCTTGAGCTGCAAAAGATAAATGTATGAGGTCTTCAAGAACTCTAGCATTGAGCTGATCCAGATCAGAAATCGTCTCTTGATTCTCCAATCATGCTTGATGAGACATCTTTTTGAGTGTCTTATTACAATAAATTGGGGCCACTTGATGGGAAAAGTGATTAGAATGGGCAGGTGTTTGTGTCTGACTTGGAGTGGCTATTGGAATAGACCGATTATCTGTAGTTGGAGTGGGTGTATGTGTCCGATATGGCTTTCCATATATTATGGGGGAGTTTTCCCCATAACCCTCCTCTATAAGAGTAGAGGTATGTGCCTACTCTGGGGTGTTATAATGATTAACTAACCCATTTTTGGAGATAAACTTATTTGTCTATCCTTTAGGCACTACTGTTGTCACTGTGATGATATACTAGAAAGTCTATAGGATATGGGTAGGGATTTATGTCTACCCTTTCACCATTTCCAAGATGTTATTGGTGAATTCAATGACCAAAATAGGAATATAGATCCATTTCATATCTGGAACTGGTGTATGTTCCTACTATTGTCCTCCCTTTCCTATCAGTGAATACTGATAGTACTCATGGGTAGAGAGTTGAGTCTTCCCTATTCTTATCATCAAGACTTTCTGAATTGGTTTTCCATGTGCAGCTAGATGAGGCTACTGGAAGTCTTGATAAATATTGGTAGTTGTGTGTGCCTTCTCGTTGTTTTCCACCAAACATAGTCGACATAATTACTTGAGTGATGTCAGATGAGTCTTCTGGTAGGCTTGGTGGGTGCATGAAGGTGTATGATTCTTCTTGTAGGCTACTTCCATATTTGGTTGTTGGTCTTCTCTAAATGTCATCAGGTGAGTCTGCTAGCTGGCTGTGTGAAGGAGGATGGGTGTTTTTGTCTTCTATCTATTTACCAAAAAACTGGGTTGTTGGGATTCTTTAGAGGGGGAGAAAGTGTGGAACTACTCCCTATTGGACAGTTGTCATCCCCGATGGGCTGTCTTGCATGCCCAAGTTTGAGGGACCTGGGCCGAACAACCGAAGGCAACACCCTCATCATGTTGAGGGTTCACTTCCATGCAATGTTCATGATGACTATTGTTGTTAGTATCCATTTATAAGGACCCCTATGTCTTTAATATGAGGATAGAAGTGGCCTCCTAATTCACCTACCTGAAATATAGGAGGGACTAGTTGTTGAATTTTGGGAAGTGTCGTCTACTTCAGGACCACCAGTCATCATTGACGGAATGACTAGGGGTGATTGTTGATCTGGAGGTATTGTCGGGCATCCTCTAGGGTTGGGAGGGTACCATGATAATGGTTCTCTCAAACTAGTGCATTGGAGATCCAACGTTAAATATGCTAATTCAGTGATGGTGTCCTTCGTGCAGACGAGGATCCAGCTTAAGTAGTAGTCAGGGCATTCATGGGTGTAAACCTGAAGGAATCCATTAGATTAAAGGGAGTTCTTGAAATGGAGTGCCTATATATATGAAAAATACAAACAATGAACTCAGGAAAATAAATATCTTTTTGGATGAATACATGCATGATTGATTTACCTATTCATCCTTTTATTTATTTGAGAATGGAAGTGGCCTAATAGTTATGTGACACTATCATCTTGGTTAAAGATTCACATCGGGTTCACAATTTTTTTCAACGGAAATATGACATCATTGGGGAAATAGTTATTTCTGAATGGTTTCAAAAGGATTTGTTCTTGGAACCAAAAACACCCAATGGTCTTATATCCATAGGGACCTACTTTCCAAATGTAGGTTCTCATTAAGGATTTTTACCCATGATGCTTATGAAATCTCATTGGTTGAGAGGATGGGAGGTCAGGATCATCACAACCTTTTGGGGGGAATTATTTCCTACTCTAGGAATCTCTTATAGATTTAAGATATGTTCATGAATCATTCATTAATTCCCAAGTATGATGTGGTTTATCCCAATATTAGAAATAAATTGTTATAATGTGTGAAAATCAGAATCATCTGTATGTATTCAAGGCTCTTCATCAATGAAGATATATGTATGTATCTGAGGTTATCCATTGATTGGATCCTCTTATATACTACTTATAGATTCTTTGGTCATTATTATGATGATGTTGGTTATCTATCCATGTGGTGGGGAAATCTAAAGTTAATGGTCATCCAGGTATATGAATGTTACTCTGGAATTTATCATCATCCATGGATACAGAAGTTATTATGATGTTGGGATCGAACCCACAAATGGGATTCCTACATATCCTTGTGAAAGGAATAAAAACCCATGTAGTTCTGTGTCACTTAATAGAACACATCGTACCTTTTAAGGTCGTGTGATAAGGACCCAATCATACAATTTAATGTTATGTGGTAAGGAAGTCTTGGTGGAAGATGCTTGGTCAAAATTTGGTGTGGTAATTATACCTAAGTATCCTAAGGAACTTGGAATGGATATGAGCTTCCAAGTTGAATCAGACCCTACTGTGGATATGGACCAAAAGAATAGGTTTGGTTTAGAATTTTGGGTTTGAATCTTAGGGAGGCTTCCTACGTATCCTGTTTGGGTGGGAATAAAATCCCACATATTTCATTAATGAGGACCCACACCTATGGAGTCCTTAAAGAGTATGTATCATAGGGAAGTATGACCCTATGAGATGTTAGGTTAGGGATTAATCTTAAGAATGGTATCCCCTATGAAGGCACCATGAGGTATGTTTTAACTCATTTCGATCCGGGGACTTAATTCGGGGCTTTCTCCTAAGGAATATTCTCAGATTAAGGGAATTAGAGTTGGATACCTAAGGAGGATGTCCAGTGATCTCAGACCCTAAGTGGGCATCCTATATATCCTAGTTAAAGTATGAATCATATTTCTTATATTTTAGTCCTTCTAGTGGATTGTTTGTATGTCAGGATCATTACAAACCTCTAAGACCATGTGAGTCATGCTCAAGGTGAGAAACAAGAGGATGCAAAATATTAAACAAAGTACACATTTTCATTCCTTCTATGATGGAAGAGGCTGAGGCTATGGTGGAAGAGGTTTGGGATACAATAGAATAGGCCAAGGCTGCGACACTTCCCTATATTCACTTTACATTAGATGAGAGTCCAAGGTAAGGAAGGAATGAAGGTGAAGGGTGTAGAGAGGAGTGAGAATACAACCACCTACATGAAAGGCTAGGGGCTTACGCTAGGATGGTCGCCCTTTTATTGGTCCTAAGTTAGGAGGGAGACTTTTCTTTTGTCAAAGGGAAAATAAAGTGTTATCTTTATCCTCCATACTAGGGACCAGAGGCTCCAGGTATTAGAGATGATAAGGGGATGATAGAGTCATATCCCTAGAATCAAAGACCGGGAACTCCACAACACTATCCTTGGGGTAAGGGTCCACACGACCATAGATATAAAAATCTACATATGCCTCGAGGATCCTTACCCTCTAGTAGGAAAAGTGTGGGAAATATCTAACCGTCGAAATATAAATCCAAATGAGAGACATACTGATGTGCATGTCCTGGAGATTTTGTAAATTAGGAGGTCTTGGTGGAGGTTTCAACATGGTCCCTTTCAGTTAAGGGATCCAATGAAGAAGAATCCTTTCCCTGAGTGGCTTTGAAAGAAGCTTCATGAAAGGATCTCACAAGATAAAGGGGCGAGGTGAACCAAGGAGGACCGCACAAGGGGTGTACCACGTAAGTTGGCTTGGGAGAATTGGTTTCACCTTAGGTGATGAATAACCTGGATGAATAAACTTGGGTTAAGCTTTGTTCAATTCTTTAAGAGTCTCTATAGGGATTCCTAAATGTAAGTCACGCAAGTTCCTATTTGAGGAAGGTCAAGTTGTGCAAGTCTTATTAAGTCAGGGGGTTGGGTGAATGAGTCACACAAGTGTTATTTATTTTTAACACTGAAAGGACTTAAGTCTCACTATCCCCCTTTAATTCCATCTCTTTAGGTGTTATGAAAATACCTTGGAGGTTTCGAGGGACTTGGGCGAAGCACTAGGGTGATCATAGTAGAAATAGACCTTCGTGGAAATTCATCTCCACAAATGAAGACCCCAAGGGTCTATTTATAGGTGAATGTGAGGCCTTGGGTGAAGGTGACTGGTCATGCAAGTGCTTGCATTCCAATGGTGATAAGGGCTACCTTGGGTAAACCACTTTCTGAGGCTTTTCAAATCTTGGATTTCTTAATCTATCTTCTCCCCCTTTTTCTAAGACATTTCCCATTTGTCAATTTTTCATCCATTTGATGAAACAGAGTGTCAAAAATGATGGATATCTCATCAGGTGTCTATCAACTGCCATTTATTCAAGAAACAGGGCATCAAACACCCCAAAACACCCCAAACCCAAGTCAAGTAAAAACCCCAACCTATGCCACAAATTCCATTTTTCAAAAATTCCTATTTTAAATAAAAACCCAATAAAATTGATATAGAGATGTACCTCCATATAATCAATGTGTGGAAATATGAGAACATCATCTTAGGACATCCTCTACCTAGGTTGTAAGAAATATCCATCTGAAATAGGAATTTTCACCATCCTTCTAGGAAATTGCCATTCTTGACCTAAATAGAAACAACATCACAATAGTTGGATGAATAAGGAAAAGAGAAAAAAGGAGGGAGATATTATCATACCTTCCTTAATAGATGAAAACACCCAAGAAACTCACCCCTTACAAGGGAAACCAAAGGGAAGAAAAGGGGGGAGTCCTCTAGGTCGTGTAAGATAGAAACAAAAGGGAAAGGGGGATTCCCCCTTTTAAAACCCGATGGGTGAAATGGTAAATTCCACCTCTAAAATATCTACAACTAGCTGGTGGAGGACACCGACTACCTGGTGGAAACAGTAAGCATCTATTACCACTTCCAAAAACCTACATCTTGTCAGTGTCTCTATTTTAGATTGGGCTATAGCAGTCTCTTGACTTTTCAAGGGGATCCTCCGAACCTCTAGGATAAATCCTAAGCCTCCTTTCATGAGTAAAACACCAATATTGAGGTATTCCAACCCTGAGAACTTGGTTCATAATCCCATTTCTCAAATTGACTTGACCACTAATTGAAAATTCAAACTCTTCTTGAATTTTAAAAGTTTATCTGAACATGGGATATAACATAGTAAAAAAATTATAAGATTCATTATGATAGTCAATGTACTTTGAAATTTAGGAAGAACTCCATGTATCACCCCCAAATGAAGCACATTGAAATTATCTATAATTAAATATGTGAGGTGATAGATAGTCGATAACTAAAATTTGTGAAGATACACATAAAGGATAACCTAGAGGAAATAATTATAAAGGTGTAATCTTAGGGGAAGATATACCTTTATAGATGATCTGGTTGATTGCAGCTGAAGGGGGAGTACTGCAGAAATATAGCTTCCACCCACCTCTTGTCAAAGGTAGTGCAATAACCCCACAATTTCCTTGTTAAATTCCAACATGGATCCTATATGTGAAAAAACAATTAGCTTGATAGCCATGTCATAATTACAAGGATTGTGGGTGTGGGTGGGGATTGGTGATGGAGTTTCATCAAACTTGACACCTTACCCACATGCCTACAAAATGAGGCCATGGGAGGTGTCCAAGATCATTATTTGAGTCTGAGAGATCTTTGTTTCTAAGAGTCCATTAAGATCTATTATATAAATATAGAGAGGTTTTAATACCTTGATATTTTAAAATAACTCTATGTTTAATAATTTACACAAAATTCAACACTGAGATTTAATGCCCATGAAATATTATCATTTAAATATGATCATTATAACATAGCCATTGAATTGGAGAGAATGAATAGGAATAACCATATTATGATATATATATATATATATATATATATAAAAATTCTATTCAATAAAAATGTATTTATAAATGTATAGTAAATAAACACTCAATTTTTATTAAATTTATTTTATACTTCAAAAATAGTTTTTCTTCAAAAATGGGTTTTATTTATTTTTATAAGAGAATATTATAATTAATTTTTGTCACTTTTAGAAATTTTATTCGATAAAAATTATATTGTTTTTAAAATCATCATATCAAAATTATATTAGGTTTAAATATTGGTATTTTTCTGAAAAGATTAATTTTTCAGTGAATAGTGAAAAAATACTAATTTTATAGAAAATTGTCTTTTCCATTCAAGTATTAAAAAAGTCCCATTTTATTTTGAATTTATTTTAAAATTTCATTAGTTACTTTTTACTAAAATTAATCAAATTAATTTCATTATAATCAAAATTATTCTTAATTTTGGTATAAAAACATTTTTATACTTAAAAATGCATTTTTCTAGAAAACTGTTCTCATCTCATTTTGTGAATTTATTTTAAAAGTAATTTTTGAAACTTAAAAGAATTTAATTTTATAAAATGAATTCCATATTTGGAATATTAATTTCCAAATTTGGTAAATATATTTGACTTTATTTTTTTTCATAATGAACATTAACCATGGTAAAACTTTATTACTATAGTAAAGTGTAAATTGGGTTAACTATGGTTAATACTAATGTAAAAAAGCTTTAAAATCACCCTAAAACTTTTATTTAATATATTTCGTGAGTTTAATTCTACAAATACTTTTAAATATTCTAAAATATGGCATTTTGGTTCAATTTTTATTTGATAAAGACCATTATATTATTTTAAGTAAAGGAAAAATCCAAAATGTCTTTTTATTTATTTTAATATATATAATATTTTGTGATAGGGTTAAAAACAAGTTATGAATAGTTATAAAATTTTATTTTGGAAATTAATAAAAAAATTATGATGGTAATATTTTTTTACTGATGAAATAATTACCTTAAATGCATACATAATGGCAATACAGTGCTTGTGAACGCATTAGAAAAATCAAGTAAATGATTTTAAAAACTATAAAAGTAATATTTTTTGCTTGATTTATGGTGTTTTGTGATTTGTTTGATAAATATTATTTATCATTAATTTTTTAAAAGTTTTTATTCAAGCTACATTGCTACCTTGATTTTTTTAAAGTCAAATTATGTGAATAGTCCCGAAAATGACTTTAATGGTATTTTATGTTAAATAATATTTTATTAAATAATTTAAAATTCATAAAATTATTATATTTGTCCATTTAAATTCTACATGGTCTATAATATCATCAATTTTACACTTATGTGTCACTTTTCCTTTTATTATCATTTTCTTAAGCCATAAAAAGTAAAAAAAACATTGTGATCATGGAAATCATTCAAAGGGTTTGCGAGAGGTTGAAACTAAGAGATAAGGGTTAAAATATCACCTAAACTTTTATAAATTTTATTATATGACATTATTTTTAATTATATACATACTATATTTTAAATATAACAATTTTTAGCTACTTGAACATGAAAATTAATTATATTAATTTAATACATTAAGTAATTCCAAGGGAACCCCTCCCCACACTTATAAAGGGACACCACAACATCTCTCTTACTCACACTTAATGGGTCATGTATCATAAAAAACATCTAACCAAATAACTTAAAAACAATCCTCCCCACTTCTTATAGTTCTTGGTCTCACAAAAAGACTAACCTAGAAGTCTTAAAGTGTTAATCGAAGGTGTTCTTCTAAAGAGGAGGTAATCACCTTAAGCAAGAATTTTAATTTTAATTCTTATTCCACATCATTAAAATATTTTTAAACTATTATTATATAATTATATTCAATATATTTAAATTTTATTATGACTATGGTATAACCCTTTTTCATCTCCTATTCCTTCCCATGGGAAATGAAAACATTATTCGTGCATACATGTGGACTACCACCTCCATGAAGCGACATGTTTCATTTTTTTTATCACCACCTCACTAGGCTTTTTATTATGACATATTCAATAAACATATATGATATTCATTACATAATTATGATTATGGAAATATAATATATTACTTACCTTCTTACCCTTCCACCTGTTAAAAAATGATAATGTCGCTCATGTGTATGTGTGGAATACCACCTCCATGAAGTGATGTGATTTGTTTTTCATATTTTATTATCATGGATGTTTCCAAAATTTTATTTAAAATATAAACATGATTATTATTTCATGATTATTATTCTATATATGATGGAATAATGGCCCCTTGGACCACTACCAACCTACCGAATCCATTTTTCAATTATGAACTGAACGTCCTCAAAACACCCAATGTGGAGTTAAATAATTAAGTAATTAAATATTTCATTGAAATAAATGGTTTATTGATAAGTTAATAAACATATAAATGGTTATTAAACAAGAAAAATAATTAATATATGTTTATTATACATGATTTAAAGGATTTACAGAGGAAGTTTGGACTTAAGGTAAAGGGTTTCTTAACTCAATTTCTATTCATTGGGTTATACTTCTACATCATTGAATATGTTATGAAAATATATTGTGAGAAATTAACTCTAATTATATTATATTTCATTTCAAATTGTTTTTTTCATTTATAAATATTACACATAATCAGTTCATTGATTAATTCTATCTTCAACGATGTGATATTTGTAAGGATTATTTGTCTACATATTTTTTATTTGAGACTTGTATTGTATTATTCACATAATTAATTTTATAAGGTGAATATATTTCCTTTTGATATATTATATCATGAATTAATCTTTAACAGTTTTGTTTAGATTTCCATGGAAGTTATATCTTTCATGAGATATGGATTCATGTAACGAACCGAATTTTCATAAAGGTACGAATCATTTTTTTTGATTAAATTCCTTAGTTTGGACGTTTTAATTTTACTTAATGGATTCATGGAGGTAACAAGGGTGTTTGGGTCTTGTTTAGAGCCTAGAACCCTGATTTTTAAAGTAACAGACTGGGTTACATGGTTAGAAAAAACCATACAGCCCAGGCCGCATGGTCTCTCCCAATTGTGTGGGGGAATTTTATAAGGGACTAAGGGGCCACATGGTTTTTCTACAAATGTGAAAGCCTAGGTGTATGCCTGTGTGAAATTTTTAGAGGTTTAGAAAATGGTTATCTTATAAATTGTGCATGGTTAGCCAAACTATGTTCCTATCATGTACAGGGTCCCTCCATAGACAATGAGGTTCACACGGTTGGCACACGGTTTGGCCAACCATGTGTCCAAACAATGCAATCCTATCTAGAAGGGTGAATTTATGCTTTTAACCTTAATAAAATTAAAACCTCACCCCTCTTCCCTCTTTTCTCATTTCTAGTGGATAGAACCTACTTCCCCTCTCTCATGATCTCACTTACTTATCTATCTAGGTATCAAGGTAGATCCTTCATCTAGACTCCAAATCAAATGTCATCAGAAGCATTGGATAGCTAGGGGTAAGCTCTTAAATTATCTTGATTCTGTTCTTGGTTAATCTTTCCATATATTGTGCTATTTTGATGTGAGCTCATTCACCCTATTTTCAGGATGTTGATTATCTCTTTATTTTTCTTTTGATCTACTTCAAATATGAATCCAATATTGGATGAAGAGTCATCTACAACATTAAAGAAGTTGGTCTAGTTGTTTTCCCTAAAAATTGAGTTTTTTTTTCATAGCTCTATTGTTGTTCCGGATTCCAAACATTACCGTACATAACCATAAAATGTGTTTTTCCATTCTAATTAATTGTAAACATGTTGTTATACTCATGTGGTCCATTTATAAGTGATTAAAGGGTGTTAACCATGTTCATTTATACCCCTTTGGGTGTGCTAAATTAGTTTCCCTCTTTTATATCATTCTTTAAATGGACTAAACACCTTCTAAATGTTCATCATGGGTTGTAAATGGAATTTCCTTCCTTGTATAATTTCCTAGTTGATTAAAGTAACTTATAAGTTCTTGGTTTGACTTAAATATGAATTGAATTGCTTAATTAATTGAATGAATTATTTCAAAATGAATGATAATGGGTTGAAAGGCTATGCCAAGTGATGTAAGATTTTATTATGTGGATTATATGAACTGTGACTCCAATATATATGTTGGGTCTTGATGACTATGATTCTTATGAGGTGATCCGTTGATTATTATTATTATTATGATCATTCCATTTCTATTTTTTGGTGAACTATGGTTAAGGGACTTGTTGGGCATGACGTTTCACTCTCACTTACATCAGGTGTTGAGCATTAGATCTCACACCATGCCACTTTTATTTGGATGATGGGTATATTGCACCACATACCTACATATTGGGTTTTATAAATGATGAATTACCCCACATATCTCGAGTGATAATCATGAAATCTCACATTCATTATTATATTCAGGGCATGTACACTCCGCTTGACCCTATATCTCGTTAGACTGGTTATGGATGCCTGAGTTACGCCCCGAGTCCATCCAACAAATAGTTTCCATGTATATTACTAATTATTTAATCATGTACTTAGTCAATATACATTCATATAGTATATAACTATATATATATATATTATTACTTATATATATATGATACTCATATCAGACTCATTCCAGCTTACACCAAAGTAGGCAAAGTCTGTCAGGTGTCCGGATGGAACTTGAGCCGACTGGTACTTATTTATTCATTGTTATTTATATTTTATTACCTGCGCACTTCTATTGTTGTGTAAATAAGATGTATTATTTATAGACACCATTGGGGGTGACCTACTAGGATTTTATCTCACACTCTACTTGGGACACCTTTGGTACCTGAGTAGATTACATGTTTGCGGGTATGGATAAGGGAAAGTTCCCTAATATATATGCTTTATTTGTTTATCTTATATCTTTAAGAATGGGAGTAGAGGAATGAGAATATGCTCGTGATTCTAGTGGAGTAGTCTTTTGGAATTTTTTGTTTTTGTAAAGAATATTGTATATGCCTTTACCCTATTTCACAATTTTATAAATCGGCAGGCCATGTCATCATTGTATTTGAATCAACCTATTGGATTTAGCTATTATTATAGTTTTTTGGTTATTTACGCTTCTAAAATTTATCATATTTGTTTCTGCTATGTCGTTTTGTTATATTATGCTTCCGCGATTGTGGGTTACCGGTCCTGTTATTATGGTGTCTATTTACATTGTGCTATTGGTTATTCATATGCTTCCACTATTGTGTGTTTTTTTACTTTATCTATTGTACCATTATGATATGAGGGTATAGTCTCCCCACTCTAACACCTTAGACCCTCACTACTAGTTGGAAGACTTTGGCATACGTAGTGGTGCACTTGAGACCATGTGACCCACCAGCTCGGGGAATGGGTTAAGTGGATCCTAGGTCATGACATTACAAAGTGGTATCAGAGAATCTCTTTTCCTTTTTTCTTACTATTTGGTTTTTATATAGGATACTAGGATGTAATGGGATTTGGTAATGAAAATGTGCTTGGGAGTAGCTAACCCACATATAGGGGAAATCCAAATTACCTAGGTTGGGTTATTTTTGTTATTAAAAATGTCTGTTATGGTTGATAGGAATTCACCATTGGGTGAAAAACATGTATTATAATGTCATTATTATTATTATTATATTGATATTTATTTTACCTTTTCCTAATGAAATGATGGTATGTCACTCCATTCATCATTATAGGAACTTCAGGACTAATATGCCATGCATTTTTCATGTCATGTTTACTTTTAGCATGCACATGAATGTCACATATAATTAGTACCTTATTATTATATATTGAAATGTGATGGCATTTATTATAGGGAATTGAAAAACATAATTGGTACTTACAGTGTTTTTTGTAACATAAATAGTGTTTTCCTAATTAGGCTACAGTAAACACCCTAGGCAGTCAACTATGGCACATTGAATCATGGACCATTGGTCTAATGGGATGAAATGTGTTATGGTATTGATTAAGTGGATTCCTTATTCTGGTTTATGAGGTGTATGGGACCATATAAATCAAAAGTTTTGAACCGTTTGGTTCAACCATTTAAAGATAATTTTGAATAAATGTGAATTTAAATGAAATTGAATTGTGAAATAGAGAATTGGACCAATACTCAGCCTTAGTAGTGGGTAGATGGGGTTGCATATTATGGTTATTATGAGCTATTATGGTCTTTTTGTATCACCTAGATTTGGATTCTAGAGTATGCATAGAGGTGTGATCTGTTCATAGGAAGGCTATGTGCCTGTCCTAGTTATCTTTTTGTGATCTATTAACTGTTAGTTTCTCTTTTGAGGCATGTGTTTGACATTGTAGAATAATTAAACCATGAAATACTCAATTAATACGCCTTGAAGGTGGTGATGACCATGAATCAGAGGTGGTGGGCCCTGAGTCACTAGTGATTCCTCCCATAGTGACACCTATAGCACTAACTACTATTCCTGATATGGGCATCAATGCCCAGTTCTAAGAAGACTTTTTATGTATGATGAAAAATATGAAAGGTGTCTCTTGACCCACCCTGACTATAGAATAGTTGACTCGGGAATTCTAGTAGCATCATCCTCCCACCTTTTTAGGGGATGGAAGCCCACACACTGTTGAGTAGTGACTAGAGTACATTATTTCTATCTTTGATAATTTGGAGAAACCTCTAGAGAAGAGGGTCAAACTCACTACTTATATGCTACAAAATTATGCTAAGCGATATTTGGAAGTTATCACCCAGGTAGATCGACATCGATACATGGTTTGGGTAGATTCCTAGATGATCTTCTATGACAACTTATTTCCACATAATTTGAGGGATTATCGGGCTAGAGATTTTATGAACTTGTAGTAGGGATACATGTATGTCCTGGAGTATTGTTCTTGTTTTATTGATCCGAATTTTTTTTCACTGACTCTATAAGGTGATGATCTTATGACCACCAGGTGATTCGAGGATGGGTTAGTATACGCCATCTGATCAGATGTCAATGTATTTAGATTGATGGATATTTCTGAGATAGTCAACCAGGACCTCATTAATGAGAGGAACATGAGGGAAGATAATGGAGGGAATCAGGGTGGTTTAGCACCTAGGCCTAGAACTATTTATTCATGTGGGAAAAATCAACATTTCAAGGTTTCTCGTTGGGGTACTAGTAGTCAGAAAGCTCAGGATAAAAAATTTATTATCTATCATCATTTTCAGAAACCATAATAAGTAATACATCAGTGTATGTGTGATCTAGTGTAATTTATAGGTTACAGAAGTATGAAGAATATCTAGTCCTTTTGTAGGACTTTTCCATAAATGACTAGAGAGTGAGGATCTATACCTACCCAACATTCTGGAGTGGATCCAATAGTATCTCTCCAGATAGGTAGCTGGAATACCACCAGCCACTCAGGCTGATGCGGTGATTGAGTCAGATATAATATGTCTTAGGACTTATAACACCATTAGAGCGGGCTTTCTCAAGGAATTTCGGCTATGACTTAGGTTCATGGTACAAGCTAATATTACATGCAATGTTTCCTATGCTGGAGGAGAAGAGCACCAAACCTTCTACTATATAAGGTTCTGTTCTCAATGCCTCTACTTTATTTCCTACTTTATTTGATATAGGCATGTCGCACTACTTTATATTTTATGAAATTTTAAAGATTATGGTCCTCAAGATAGAGTTTTACCGTGGTGTTATAACACTCGATACCCTGTTGGGTATTCAATCAAAGAGCATTCTCCATTGCAAGGATTGTACCCTTGAAATAGACGAATATCTCCTTATATGGAGTCTTTTCATCCTCGATATAATAGGGTTTTGATGTAATCGTCGGGATTGACCGGTTAAGTCCCAATCGGGATTATATTGGTAGTTATCATCATAGGGTGATGTTTACATCCCTAGAGGGTAGTAGATATGTTTATAAGGGATAATGGGATGTTCTTTTGACTGAAGCGGGACCCGAGCAATAGAGGATGGGTAGAGTGACATCCTAGATTGCCATTATTTTTCTTGGATGATCAAAGGTTCAACCCATTATTTTACCTTATGTACTGGATCATTTCAGGGATGTCTTACCTGATGTCTTTTTTGGGATACATTCAGAGATAGGTAGAATTTATCATTGAACTAGTGTTAGGAGTATCACCAGTGTCCATTACTCCTTACAGGATTGAAGATACGAAGGTTATGGAGCTTAATAAATACTTAGAGGACCTAGACTCTAAAAGATTTATATTCCCAAACACTTGGGGTTCACCAGTCATTTTTACCAAGAAGGAGGATGGTACCCTCAGGAGTTGTGTGGATTATCGATGGTTGAACCAGCTTATGGTAAAGAACTGAAATCCACTACCTTGAATAGATGACCTATTTGATCAGCTCTAAGGAGTGAGAGTGTTTTAAAAGATTGATTTTAGGTCATGATATCATCAGGTGCATTTCAGGTCTTTAGAAATACCTCACACATGTTCCGGGAGTAGGTATGGTCTTTACGAGTACCTGATAATAAATTTCGGCCTCATGAACACACCTATGGTTTTTATGGATATGATGAATCATATTTTACACCTGTATTTGGATTCATTTGTGGAAATATTTTTGGATGAAATATTAGTGTATTCATGATCTTGACACGACCATTCCAACCATCTTGAGATCGTGCTAAATACACTGAGAGAGAATCAGATTTATGCTAAGCTCAGTAAATTCCAATTTTGGATCGAGAAAGTGCACTTCCTGGGTCATATCATCTTGGAGTCAAGAGTTTCAATAGACCCTGAGAAAGTGAGAGATATAGTTTCATGGGAGTATCCCAAGAACTTATTTTACATATGGAGTTTCTTGGGGATATTTGGGTATTACAAACACTTCATCCAAGATTTATCATGCCTTATAATGCCTCTTACTAGTCTGACTAAAAAGGGTGTGAAATTAGTATGGTTTGGAGCTTGTGAAGCATACTTTCAAGAGTTAAATGGAATATTGACTTTAACACCAATCCTAATTCATCCAAATCTAGTCTGTAGCTATAATTTTTACTGTTATGCATTAGGTACCGGGATGGGAGTTATTTTGATGCATGACGAGAGAGTCATTTCATATGAGACTCATCATATGAGGTCACATGATCAGAACTACCCGACACACGACCTCGAGCTAGCCATAGTTGTTCATGATATACATTTTTGGGGAAATTAATTACTTAGGGAGAGTATTTTGGTATCCACTAATCACAAAATCATCAAGCACATCTTTACATGGTGATATATGAATCTCCAATAGTGAATATGAGTTGACAACTTGCAATCCTTTGATTTTGATATTGCTTATACGCCTGGAAAATGAACTGTTTGAGTTGATGCTCTGACCTAGAGGACTCATGAACAAGAATTTTAGGAGGCCAGTGGTGAGTGGCATCTCATGGCCATGTTTTCAGATATGCATTTTGAGGTTCAAGAGGATCATGGTAAGACTATCCTCTCAAACTTAGTAGTGAAATCTACCCTTATGGAATAGGTGAGAATAAGAAAAATTTCAGATCCCAAGGAACTAGTTCTAAGGGAGAGTATCTCAAATGATGATTAATATTATGGTTGGATCATGGATAAGGATGATACCCTATTCTTTCTGGGCACGTTTGGGTTCCAACTGACATCAGAGAGGAGATGATACAAGAATTTCATGCCTCAGTTTGGACAGTACATCCCAATGTCACTAAGATGTATCAAGACTCACATGACCAGTGTTGGTGGCCTACTATGAAATGGGATATAACTAGATTTATCACTTAGTGTTCCACCCATCAGAAGGTGAAGGTGAAACATCAGTAAAAGAAATTACCTTTACAGTCGTTGTCCATTCTTGAGTAGAAATGGGATGATGTTTCTATGGATTTCATGATTGGTTTACCTAGATCACCTCATGGAAATGATATAGTTTGGGTATTTGTTGATCGTTTGATGAAGGTCGTGCACTTTTTACTTGTTCGAGAGACCTTTTTGGTATATTATCTAGGGATTTTATATGTTAGGTAGGTCATACATATTCATGGAGATCCACGTTCTATCATATATAATAGGTATTCTCACTTCACATTTTGATTTTGTAAGGGGTTTCAAAAGACCTTGGGTACGGAGGTGCTTTGGAGTATAACCTATCACCCTTAGACTGACGAACATAGAGAGTGTACGATTCAGTTGTAAGAGGACATGTTTTGGGAATGTTTCCTTGATTTCAGTGGTTCTTAGGATAAACACATACCCCTTATTGAGTTATCCTATAATAATAGATTCTAGGATACTATCAAAAGGGATCGTTATTAGGCATTACATGGTAGGAATTTCTGTTTACCTCTGTGCTAGTTGGAGGCAAGGGAGGCAGCTTTTATTGGACTGTGTCTCATCCAAGAGACTTCAGAGTATGTCCAAATGATCAGAAAGTGCATGTTGATAGACCAGTATAAATATTAGTCTTATTACAACTAAAATTGATGAAATATTCATTTTGAGTTTGGAGATCATGTTTTCTTACAAGTATCACCCAGGTTGGGCCATCGATGAATTCAAAGTTAGGGTAAGATTTTTCCTTGATTTGTTAGACCCTTTGAGGTTTTGAAATGAATCAGACTAGTGGCATACCAAATAGAACTTATTTAGGGATACCAGTCTATGCATGATTTATTTAACATGTATTAGCCTTACTCATATTATCTAGACCCGTTTCATGTTTTCCAACCTGATGAGGTTGATTTTTATGTGGACATTTCCTTCAAGGAGTATCCAACATGTATTTTTGATTGGATCATTAATAAATTCTGAGGTAGGTCAGTTATTTTAGTACATGTGTTATAGAAGTACGACCGAGTACATGAAAAGAATTGAGAATGAGAAGCTAATATATGATCCCAGTGGTTAGATCTTATCTCATATGATACCTCTTTACCCTCAGGAGGGAAACTCAAGGATTATTTTCTTTAAGCAGGGGAGTTTGTAAGGACCCGTCTTTTCATGAAGGTAAAAATAGTTTGATTTTAGCTTAAATTCCTTATTTTGAACATTGAAATATTACCTAATGGATTCATGAAGGTCAATAGGGTATCTAGGGCTTGTTTGGAGCTTGGAACCCCAGTTTTTAAAGAAACAGACAGGGATGGATGGTTAGAAGAAACCGTGTAGCCCAACCTGCACGGTCTCTCCTGACTATGTGGGGCATCTCAGAATGGAGTAGGGGGACAAAAATTTTGTATAAAACCATGCGAGCACAAGTGAACATCCATGTGGAAATTTTAGAGGTTGGAACAATGTATTACACATGTCTTACACAAAGTTAGCCAAACCATGAACCTATCCCAAGCAGGGTCCCTCCATAGACAGTGGGGTGTGCACGGTTAGAACACAGTTTGGCCAACCATGTGGGAAAACCATGAGAAACTATCTAGATGGGTGAATTTACCCTTTCCCCTTAATGAAATTAAAACCTCTCCCCTATTCTCCCTTTTCTCATATATAGTGGATGGAACCTCCTTCCCCTCTCCCACGAGCTCACTTCCTCCTCAATCTAGGGATCAAGGTATCTCCTTTATCCAGACTGAAAATCAAACACCATCAGAATAATTGGATAACTAGGGGTAATATATTCAATCCTATTACTTCCATTCTTGGTTTCTCTTTCCATATCTTGTGCTATTTTGGTGCAATCTCATTCACCCTATTTTTCAGGGCGTTGACCCGTTATTCGTTTTTCTTCCGATCTACTTGAAATATGAAGCTGATATTATACAATGAGTCATCTAAGACCTTAAGGTAGGTGGTATAGTTTTTTCCCCTAAAATTTGAGTTGTTTTCATAGCTCCTCTATTGTTCCACACGCCATCCATTTTCGTACATCACCTTAAAATGTGTTCTTCCATTCTAATTAATTGTACACATGTTGTTATAATCTCGTGGAACCTTTCTATATGATTAAAGGGTGATGACCTTGTTCATTGACACACATTTGGGTGTGTTAAATTAGTTTTTATTTTTTATAAAATCGTTTAAATGGACCAAACACCTTCTAAGTGTTCATCTTGGGTTGTAAATGGAATTTATATCCTTGTGTAATTTCTTAGTTGATTAAAGAACCTTATACGTTCTTGGTTTTCCTTGAATATGAATTTCCTTACTTAATTAATTGAATGGATTATTTTTAAATGAATCATAATGGGTGGAAAGGCCATTCCAAGTGATGCAAGATTTTATTATGTGGATTATATGAACTGTATCACCCATATATATGTTGGGACTTGATGAATATGATTATTATGTGGTGATCCATCAGTTATTATTATTATTATGACCATGCCATTACTATTGGATAGTGAATGATGGTAAAGGGACTTGTTGGGCATGGAACTTCACTCTCCATTAAATCTAGCATTGATCATGACGTCTCATATCGTGACACATTTATTTAGACAATGGGAATGGCACACCACGTACCTCTATATCAGGTGATGGGCATGACGTCTCACCCCACCTATCTTGAGTGATGATCATGAAATATGACATTCATTATGAGATTCAGGGAATGTACCCTCTTCTTGAGCCTATAGCTCCTTAGACTGGTTATGGATGCTTGAGTTATGCCCAAGGTTCATCCAGTACCTAGTATCAATGTATATGCCTATTTATATCCATGCACACTTAGTTCATATACAATTATATAGTATATATATATATTATTACTCATATATATATATATATATGGTACTCGGATCAGACTCATTCCATCTTACACTGAAGCAGGGAGATTCTTCCAAGTGTCCTGATGGAACCTAAGCTGATTAGTACTTATTTATTCATAATTGTTTATATTTTCTTACCTGCACACTGCTAATGATATGTACACGGGCTGGATTATTTCTAGACACTATTGGTGGAGGACTACTGAGATTTTATCTCACACCCTACTCAGGCCACCTTTTGTAACTGAGTAGATTACATGTCTATAGGTATGGATAAGGGAAGGTGCCCTAATACAGATTCTTGATTTATTTAGATTATATCTTGGAGCATGGGAGAAGAGGACCAATAATATGTTCATGATACTAGTAGAGTAGTATTTTGGTATTTTTGTATTTTTTATATCATGTTGTATATGTATGTCCCATGTTTCCCCTTTTTGTATATCAACATGCCATGACATCATTGTATATGACTCAACCTGTTGGATTTCGATATTATTATAGTTTTTTGGTTATTTAAACCTCTGTAGTTTATTTTTTTACACTATGACATTCTGTTATATCATACTTCCGCTACAATGGGTTACTATTCCTATTATTATAGTGTCTATTTCTACTATGATATTGGTTATTCATATAATTTCACTATTTTATATTTGTTTACTTTATCTGTTGTGTCACTCTAATATGAGGGTATAGTCTCCCCACTATACCACCTTAGACCCTCACTACCAGTCAGCAGCCTATGGAGTATGAGGAGGCATGCTTGGGGCAATGTGACCCACTAGATTGGGGAACGAGTTAAGTGGGTCCTAGGTCAGATGTCACAATTCAAATGTTATAAAAGTTATAAGGGTTTTCATGGTTTTCATTTCAATTTTTTGAGACAAAATTCATGTTATGCAACATGATTTATTTTATATGGTGTATTTATTTCCCCATGAATGTGTTTTAACATATTATTTCATGGTAATTATGGGTTTTACAAAATCATATTATGTTCCTTCATTCAATTTCTTTTTGATTCAATCATTACCCAAGTTTTAAGGGTTTATCACCTCAAACTTTCTTCTTTGAGACATGTTTTGATTAATCCATCTATATTCAATTATATGGTGTATACACTAACTATTGAAATATAATATCATTCTTATTTTTATAATAATGTTTATTTATGTTTCTTCTTATGTTCTTGGTTTCAAATGGTTTTTTGTTTTAAAAGGTTGTAAAAATGTTTTTATTTAAAAATATTGTTTTAATGTTTTTAAAGACTTTTAACCAAAATATTCCTTGATTTTCTTTATCTTATTTCAATAATGTTATTTTGTAAACATAAATGATTTCATAAAGTTATTTTTTTGTGATATTTGAACTTATTTTAAATGGTTTAAAAATAAATTTCTTAACATTTTCCACACTGGTCACTTTTGACTCTCTTTACAAAAGTTTCAAAAAAACTTTTATTTTTAACATTTATAACATGATTGAATTTTTATACAGTCATGAATGTTAATTTATTTTAAGTTTTCATTATAACTTTCCATTTATATTTTCAAATAAAATATTTTTCCTAATATTTTGGAAATTCTTATAATCAAAAGAAAAGGGAATTTTCCCCTTTTTTCAAAGAAATGTTTTAAATATTATTTTAAAGATGTTTTCATATATGTCAAAGTCCTTTAATGATTTATCTACTTAACTAGGTATATAATATTATTATATTATCCATATTATATATTTGGATGGATTATGATGATTTTTTTAAATATATTATCATGAAACTCATTTATTTTCCACTGGTAAATCAAGTTATAAAGGAATACAAGTTATTTTTAAAATTTTGATGATGAAAATGAAAGATTCCATGTATTATATTCATGTAAGGTACTTGGACATTATTGATGATGATGTGTGATACTGATTTAGATATTAATATATTGTGATCCCAATATATCATATACAACAGGTGAGCCTGATATAGCTCTCTAATGCATTAGGTAATGTTCCTGATCTTTAAAGGTAATAAGAAGAGAGTTAAATCGGGGAGGTTTCTCCAATAGATTTAACTGGTCTCTAGTTATTTATGTAACAAGTTAAAATGGATGATTAAGATAATGTTCCAAGATACCAAAGAAATTATTTTTGTTTGATATGAGTTTTAATGGTTCCTTTGACCAAGATTAACATTACATGGCTCGTAATTATTGATTCTTATGAATCTTGCCTCTAATAAAGTTTTATTACAAGTCACATGTTTAATGATCAAAGTTTGGATATATATTAATTATATTATATAATTCTTATAAACCTTTAATATGTTCTCATATCCTTATTTTTATCTTCTGCTCATCGAAGATATTTAGTTATAAATTCCTTTGTTTTCCCTTACTGAGAATTTGAGCTCATGATTATTATGTTTCTTTTATTAAAGTTATAAAGAAACATATTAATAAAGTCATTTCTATAAGGGTTTCATGTGGTTGATGATGAAGAATTAATGTGGAATAATAAAATTTGGGTATAGTGAAAAAAATGATCACTTAAAAACAAAAGTATTATTATATAAGAGTTTTTCCTAAATCTCTAAAAATCTAAAACTTAAAGGTCCATGTGTATTCAAGTGATCCAATGTTTCCATTTTATATTGTATGTTTTGGATGGATAAAATTAGGTCACATTTATCGATATCAAATCCATAAATGTAAAGATTATTTTTTTTGCACCGGATATGGATGTGTGGATTCGAGTCTATAATAGAGGTGAAGGGTAAGAGTTTTTATAGTATTTATTGATTCTAAAATAAAGGTCATTTTCTCACCCCCATTATTCTTTATTTATGAGATAAGAATAAAAAAATAAACTATCTTATATTTTTATAAGATAAAACATATTTTATTATGTGTTGGATTGGATTTGGATTGGGTTTTACTCATGAAATCCTTAGTATTGGAGTTCTATATGTGGATGAAGATCTAATTAGGGGTTCTGAGGATAAAAGTGACACTAATACTTTCTTCTTAGTGGTATAATTTTTGGATGAACACCTAATGCCAAATTGATAAACTATTTATTCCACTGATCTATCTATCTTATAATACCTACTGAAGTGATAGAATCATGATATTTTTTAAACATGGGGTCATTTTCTTGATGCTTCAAACCCTATCCATTGGGTTGATCAAATTGTTATATGAGAGGAATATGGGTAGATATTTATAATGTTGATGATTCAAAGAGGAATATTTAAAATAGTCATTCAAGTGATAGAGTTTACTATTATTTTCTATAGTAATTTGAAATGGAGTTTCATAGGTTGTTGTTGTATCGTTTGATAAAGATGGATGATTTTCTGTAGAAAGTTATAGAATATGATCTGCTATATGTTTAAGGATATTGATAAGGCTTCATCTTTTTCTATAGAAATATTTAGTGACCAAATAATTTGTGAGATGGTGGTTACTAGACATCTATTTTTTCCAAGGCTAAGATTTACATTGAAGTAAAGAGATTCATCTTCATCTGGAGGAAGTTTTAAGTATCTATAATGTTTTTAGGATGTTATGCTAGATTGATTCATCGTGGATCCAATAGTGATATCCAATCAAATATTATCCATGAAAATACTTCTACATTGACATCCATTGATTCTTTTATATTATATTGAACTATTTGAATTTTGTAAAATGGTTAGATAATGATTAACCAAGAAGCTATTGAAGTTGTTGGTGAAGGTCATGAAGTTTTATAGTGGATACTGAGAGTGATTTTGATCTATTTAGAAGCTTAAAAAATATTGAATATATAGAAGTGACATATTTTAAAGCTAATATTATAGTATCTTGGGTTGATATGGATAGTTTGATGAGGAAGAATGGAAGTTAGTTATTTGTTGTTTATAAAAGTGAGAAGAACTAAACAAGAAAAATGTGGCATCGATTATGGATCGATATAGAGTAGAGTAGAGTTTCATCTAGAGAGATTAATATATAGTATGATGCACATAGTATGCCTTCATATTAAGATAGGGAGAAAGGAGACTTCAACATAGAACTCTCTATACTCTTCTAATATATTTATTTGATTTAATTATTATTTCATCAGAAAAAATATTTTTTATTTTGTATTATTCCAACAATTTTATTTGGAAATACATTTAGGGGATTGAGAATGTTTTTTATATTTAATTTATTCACTTTTCATCTCATTTATTTCCATGATCTATTTTCATTCTATAACACCCAATTTTTATATAAGTACATGTTCTAGGATTTGGTTCTAGGACTTATAAAAGAATACCTATCCTAATTTTATTTTCAATAAGAGAATTTTATTATTCATAAAAATATATTGATAGATTGAATTTAGGTGGAAGTCTATAGAATAATGTTTGTTAGATGATAAATTGAAAGGTTTAATAAATAGGATGTGTGTTCATATTTTCTTTATTGAATTAATATTATGATGAGACAATAAATGATAATTAATTTATTGATTCATCTATTTTTCTCAGAATAAAACATATTTACCATTGTGATTTTATTTAATTTCATGATGAATTTATTTAAATATAAATATATTTTACTTCATACAATGATAATATTAGTCCATCTTATTCATTCACTATTTTTTTGATTTATAGCACTCTCATGTTTCTCCAAACTATTTCTATGCTAATATTTTTCTATTTTAGATCTATATTTCAACATCTTCATCACTAAAAATTATGAGCATTCATTTTTTTATTTGTTATCATTAATTTTAAATTTATTTTAAATAAATTTAATTCACATTACACCCCTGAGGTTATACCCTTCACTATTATACTAGTTGTTATATAGTATAGACATATATATTATTCTTGAAAGTCTCTGATGACTTAAAACTGATCAATATCTCGCACAATTATTTGGTAATGCTTCAATGAATTAAAAAGATTTAATATATTCCCATGTGTTTCTACTTATTATTTTCTACAAGAACTTATGCGAACTATGTAACTCCCCGACCCCAGCTACCCAGAGTCGGTGCATTACTTCGTAACATTGGCATGATCACAAAAGATCAAGTCTCGAAAGACCGATTAGTTTAGTAGCTTTGGAAACACTAGATACATTCATAAGTCTTACATTACATCATAAAGTAAAACAAAACTACAACATATTCTCCTCATATCCCCTTATATTATCCCTGCAGGTCATTCATAATATACTTCTTCACATCCTGGAAAAAAATTAAAACATTGAAAGGGGTGGGCTCAGATGCTCAGTAAGGATAACAATATAGCGGAAGCTTTCATAAATAAACATTAACATTTAAGTTAACTTATAACTAAAACAAAAGCCTTTTAAACTTGAAATTTAGCATAATATGGCAAAAGTAAACAGAAATAATGCCATTTACTTACTCACATGGATATTCTACTAGTCGAATAATCACATGAAATATCAATAACCACTTTCATAATGATGGAATGCATAATGCCAGACTATCATAACCATGTAGCCAAGGCCTTGTGCCAAGACCACAAATAAGATTTTGTCAAGGCCTCGTTCCAACACACTAGTTTGTCTCATGAGACCTACCGATGCATCGAGGAGCTATAGCGGGCTCCACCCGTCACTTATTAAGTCCAATGCATTCCTCATATGAACAGGTTTAAACATATCATAAACCATAACATAATCGTATCACATAAAACATGCATAAAGGAAACATAACATTTCCACATTTCAATCACAAGATATCAATACAACACATTGATATAATAAAAACTCTTTCAAAACCATTTTCAATACCAAAATAGAAGAAAGTTAAAACTTTGTATTTATTTTTCATTAAAATAAGTGATGACTTGTAGAGGAAGCTGAAACTCAAATAATGGTCACGGCGGTGGAGAAGTCATTGTCGCCACATATGTACGGAAAGAAAAACATTCCATTTTTTTCTTTTAGTAAAATGCTTCGTATAAAAAAGATTTTTTTTGAATAAACGTAAAAGTCAAAGGGGTTTATACACCGTATAAAATAAAGTTGTGTATAAAACCAAATATGCCTCAATGAAAGGAGATTGAGACGAAGTCCTTAAAAATATCATTTTTAAAATAAAATAGATCTATTATGTGTGTTCACTATAAGTACACATAAAGAAATTACAAATACAAGATAGGAAATAATAATATCATGACATAATTTGAAAGTAGTAGATTAACCCAAAGAATGGAAATTGGGTTAAGAAATTCCCTTACCTTGTGTCTGACTTGATTCGACCATTATTTAACCTCCTGAATAATAAACTAGATTTAATATCTACCATTTTCAATTTCATTATCCTTTTTATATCACTTATTACAATGTTATTAACATTATGTAATTATTTAAGTTAATAACGGTCGTTTTGTCGATTTTTGGTACTTGAGTCAACAATAAACTTCTTATAATTACAAGTTGTTTATGTGGTAGAATATCAATTATCACTAGAATTATATTCATGATTTATATTTCATATATATCATATATATCCAGTATATACATTCATTAAAAATATTACGTAACATTTAGAGGTAAGAAATGAAATGCACCGTTCATGGAGACGGTAAGTCGTACGTATGCATGAACGCTACTTTCATTTCTATTTCGTATTTAATGGAATGAAATCTTAATTATATAAAGGTATAATATAGTTCCAGTATAATATCATATATAATATCATTTACTCCATCCTTTATACATCCCACATATGGCATTAATGATTCACATCACTTTGAGGGGGCGGTAGTCCACACTTCCTAAAATGAAATTATCGCATTTACCCATAATGGAAATCATAAAGTATGACATAAATGAGAAATACAGAAGCATAAGGAAAACATAAACATATTATATATCATATATAAATATAGTGACATCTTAATGGACACCTTTGAAGGTGTTATATGAGTGTTGAACAATCATCATTTCGTGAGGCAGAAATTCACCATCCACAGAAACAGTATGTTCTTTAACCATTAGATGTAGGTTTGTGTAAGTGTATCTCGAATCCTTCTTATAAAAACATCCTAGTATATTGATGATACTGGTTTTGTTACAAAAGAAATGAATAAAAAGAGTTTATGGGGTTGGAGAAGCAAAATAAAACAAAATAACATAAGAGAAGACATTGCCTTAAAATCGGGTAACTCTTTTGATTTGAGCCAAAGGCTTCCTTGGGAAGAATTCTGCCCAAAGTGAGGCTTCTAGGAGTAAGGGAGGGAAGTTGGGAGATTATTTGGGCAGAGGTTGGCCGAGCCAAAAGGCTTTTAATGTGTGAGTAATGTGGTAGAGGTGGGGGCCTTTTATAAGTGGAGAGGAGGGGCACTCTTGGAAAGTAAAGAAAAGTCACTTTATTTTAAGATGGTATTCGGATTTAAGAGGTCCGACATTGATATAATTCGAGGATAAGGTGATAAGGGTTATAAAGCCACCCATACAATAGGTTTTGGACATGTGTAGGTCTTAGATATTACATTATCTTTCCATTTTATTTAAATCGTTAAATAATGAGGTCATCGCTGCATCATCATGATGTCATAAATAATTTAATTTATTTAATGTCTAAAAATTATAAAAAAAATACTATGATGTAGGAAATATTTTTAGATTTCCAATTACTATTTATAGTCAAAAATATGACTTGTATAACCCCATTTAAAAATTGTTTTAGTAAAACATTTCATGTTTGTGTCATTTTTTACTTTAACATTAAATAAAAGGTATTTATGTCATTTTCCAACTAAAGTTGCTCCATGGGGTCCCCAAGTTGACCCATGGATTGTCTTGGTCGGCCATGGCACATCCAATGAGGGTAGGACATGTGTCAATCTCATATAATATTATTAAAACATTATTTTTACCTTAAACTACACTAATTACCTCTAATCGCGATTAAGAACTTAAAAGTTACTATTCACCAAAAATTATTTTAATCTCATTGAACCACATTTTACTTCTTAATGACAACCATGTATGTCGGATTTTTGAAATTCAAAACACAGAAGTGGTAAAATTTCATTTAAACGAAAAATTAGTTTTTATAAGTACCACTTAGTGGTTTCACTATTCATCAAAAATTGAAGTTGTTCAGAAAAATCCCAAAAATTCACCCTAAGCTATATTTGATATTCCGATTTCAAAAATTATGTATATTTTAAAAAATTCCAAACATATAAGTTGCATTAATTAATTTTATAATTAATTCCCGCTGTCACAACAAAAAGCGTGTTTTTAAGAAACAATTTATATCAAAAGATTGACAATTGTTCATGTCCAATTTCAAAGTGAAATTAATTCTAATGAACACCATTGGATAAAATGGTAAAAATATATTCTAATTATACTTTAAAACCACTCAATAGTATAATTTATCACTATAAATTATTTTGATTAAAAAAGTTTTTTTAAGTATTTTTCACTATATAAAAAAATTGGAAGTTCTCAGAAAAATACCAAAAATTCAACATAGGCTAATTTCGATATTACGAATACAAAAATGAAGTCCATTTTGAAATATAAAATTTCCATAATTTTAAAAAGTGGTTATTACTATTCATAACGGCTACTTTGATTAGTTGTGGTGTGTGTTAGAACTCGAACTTGCGTACAATGCAAGCTATTGCATTATTGAAAGAGAGGCGTATCGTGGAAGCTCGGGGTGTTACATTCTCCCCTCCTTCAATAAATTGCGTCCTCGAAATTTGAAATTTTTCTTTGAAAATAAAAGGTTGAAAATAGAAAATACCTTTGTGTAAAACCCACATCAGAAATAAGGTTAATAAAATTTAGCCTTAATAAGAGGGAAAGGGAAATGAAAAAGTCACCACCCAATTATGATCTCGATTACAAGAACATTGGTGGAAATTAGAGACATATAATTGGAGGAAAACGTAAATATTTGTAGGGAGTGATTGAGGTCATCAATCACAAACAAGTGTCAAATTGAGGGCCTCAAAGCCTTCAATCTATGTTGATTTAAAATATCATCAGTTCAACAAGACATAAGGTGTTAGGATAACACATTTTTTTGTTTCAATATCACTTTACTATAGTTTAAGAATTAATTTATTCATAGAATAATATATAGGTATATATATATATATTTATGCTTGACAAGTAGAGTTTCAAACTTCAACTAATTTCTACCACAAACTCATGTTTCACTCAAAAAGATAATAGAACTCACAAATATTATATTTATCCTAATTGTATAAGGTTCCAAATATTAACACATACCATTTAGATTAGTAAAACTATTTTGTAATAACCAGGGACTTCCTATAGGCTAGTGGTAGGTAATAAAGGCCTGTCACACTATGGTTGTGGGTTCGATTCCTGCAGCTTTGTCTGACGCGATGGGTTATGCCTCACCCTGCAGGTTGTCCTTTTCCTAAAACTATAGTATTATAATATTCCAAAAATAATCTTCATAAATGTTTTAACCTTAAACAATACTATCCAAAGTTCAACTTAATCCATCACAACCTTTATAGTTATCCAAAATACTTCTGTCCAACTCACAACCCAAATTTTATGAGGAAGGTAAACATAATGAAGATCCCCTTTTTTCGTGTAACAACACGTGAACACCTTCATCATGTATTCTTTTAAAACACTGCAACATCCTGAATTACCATGATCCCTTATTCCTTATAGAATACTAGATATACTCCTCCTATCCAAAAATGTATACAAATCATCAATCAGTTTCAAGGAAGTTAAGAATATCCAATATAATTTATCCAAATCAATCATGTCTTATTCCAAAATCACTATCTCGGTATCAAAACCATATTATGGTTTATCTTTCTCTCAACCATATATTTTCCAAAAATTTAACCTACTATGGAGTCACTTTTCTTGGTTCCACACAATCTCAAGTCCTTGATGAAATAGTACTGCAGTACAATCCTTATATACTCCATAATTATTATAACCAGTACATCATTGATACAACACTCAAATTACAAAATTCTTTAATAACAACATAAGAACTCTAATCATTCCTCCTCATCTGTGGTAGTATCATAACTTGATTATTATCTAATAACATCATTTGGGGCACACTCTGATGATTTGGACATTGGTTTGCGTAGTGTCCCCACTCCTTGCAGATGAAGCATTGTACATTTGAAACCTTTTTCCTACCCTTGCAGTCACGCACTTGGTGTCCTTTTTCTCCACACTTATAACAAACTCCCATTCCCTTAAGGAAAGTTCCAAGGTGTTTCTTCCTACAGTTATCACATATTGTAAAATTCTTCTTTTCCCACGTCCCTTTTTCCATCATTCTCTCTTCTATCCTTTTCTTCTCTTTCTTCCCTTCAAAGCCATAAGACTCAGAGAATTCTTTACTTATCTTATTAACACATGATACTATTTCTTCATATGTTGAGAACACATGGGAGATTATTTCCCTTCTAAATGTTGTCTTAATACCGTGAAGGATATGATCCTTCTTACGCTTTGGATCATACGTATTGTTGGAGTTCACATTCCTTCCACTCGGCACAATTTCTATACAATGGCATAAACTAGGTTAGTTTATGAATTGCAATGAATAATTACAAACTTGTAAAATACTTAACATAAATTGAACTATTTATGGATATAATCCATAATCATAAAAAAAAATTCTTTGAGGAAGTATATACTCATAACCCTTCATAGTGGTTTGTAAAGAAAATAAGAATTATCTTAAGCATATCCCCCAGGAGTGTCGTAACCAAGAGTGCCGCAAGGCCCGTTGTTGTGCACCAGTTCTCGTTCGAGTCTAGCTCAAAGCGGTGTTTTTGGGTTTTACCCCTAGGTACATCTATGCCAGAGCCGCCTCTACCTACTCGTATCCAGACAGGGATGTATTGCTCGGAAAACTAACAAAATCTCTACAACAACAAAATTCTAGGAAGTTATTCTATACTAATCCTCAAGGTCTATCTTTGGGTTATGTTCTCTAATCAGAGTTTATCTAAATCTAGCTTCCAAGGTTAGTACTAAACTGCCTCTGATACCAACAATAACGCCCCGACCCCAGCTACCCAGAGTCGGTGCATTACTTCGTAACATTGGCATGATCACAAAAGATCAAGTCTCGAAAGACCGATTAGTTTAGTAGCCTTGGAAACACTAGATACATTCATAAGTCTTACATTACATAATAAAGTAAAAAAAACTACAACATCTTCTCTTCATATCCCCTTATATTCTCCCTGCAGTTCATTCATAATATACTTCTTCACATCCTGGAAAAAAAGTAAAACATTGAGAGGGGTGAGCTCAGATGCTTAGTAAGGATAACAATATAGCGGAAGCTTTCATAAATAAACATTAACATTTAAGGCAATGTATAACTAAAACAAAAGCCTTTTAAACTTGAACTTTATCATAATATGGCAAAAGTAAACTGAAATAATGTCATTTACTTACTCAAATGGATATTCTACTAGTCGAATAATCACATGAAATATCAATAACCACTTTCATAATGATGGAATACATAATGCCAAACTATCATAACCACGTATCCAAGGCCTCGTGACAAGACCACAAATAAGATTTTGTCAAGGCCTCGTGCCAAGACACTACTTTGTCTCATGAGACCTACCGATGCATCGAGGAGCTATAGAGGGCTCCACCCGTCACTTATTAAGTCCAATGCATTCCTCATATGAACAGGTTTAAACATATCATAAACCATAACATAATCGTATCACATAAAACATGCATAAAGGAAACATAACATTTCCACATTTCAATCACAAGATATCAATACAACACATTGATATAATAAAAACTCTTTCAAAACCATTTTCAATACCAAAATAGAAGAAAGTTAAAACATTGTATTTATTTTTCATTAAAAAAAATTGATGGCTTGTAGAGGAAGCCGAAACTCAAATAATGGTCACGGCGGCAGAGAAGTTGTTGTCGCCGCATATATACAGAAAGAAAAACATTCCCTTTTTGTCGTTTAGTAAAACGCTTCGTATAAAAAATATTCCTTTAGAATAAACGTAAAAGTCAAAGGGGTTTATACACCGTATAAAAGAAAGTTGTGTATAAAACCAAATATGCCTCAATGAAAGGAGATTGAGACGAAGTCCTTAAAAATATCGTTTTTAAAATAAAATAGATCTATTATGTGTGTTCACTATAAGTACACATAAAGAAAGTACAAATACAAGATAGTACATAATAATATCATGACATAATTTGAAAGTATGAGATTAACCCAAAGAATGGAAATTGGGTTAAGAAATTCCCTTACCTTGTGTCCGACTTGATTCGACCGTTCTTTAACCTCCTGAATAATAAACTAGAGTTAATATCTACCATTTTCAATTTAATTATCCTTTTTATATCACTTATTACAATGTTATTAACATTATGTAATTATTTAAGTTAATAACGGTCGTTTTGTCGATTTTTGGTACTTGAGTCAACAATAAACTTCTTATAATTACAAGTTGTTTATGTGGTAGAATATACATTATCTCCAGAATTATATTCATGATTTAGATGTCATATATATCATATATATCCATTATATACATTCATTCATAATATTACGTAACATTTAGAGGTAAGAAATGAAATGCACCGTTCATGGAGACGGTAAGCCGTACGTACGCATGAACGCTACTTTCATTTCTATTTCGTATTTAATGGAATGAAATCATAATTATATAAAGGTATAATATAGTTCCAGTATAATATCATATATAATATCATTTACTCCATCCTTTATACATCCCACATATGGCATTAACGATTCACATCACTTTGAGGGGGCGGTAGTCTGCACTTCCTAAAATGAAATTATCGCGTTTACCCATAATGGAAATCATAAATTATGCCATAAATGATAAATACAGAAGCATAAGTAAAACATAAACATATTATATATCATATATAAATATAGTGAAATCTTAATGGCCACCTTTGAAGGTGTTATATGAGTGTTGAACAATCATCGTTTCGTGAGGCAGAAATTCACCATCCACAGAAACAGTATGTTCTTTAACCATTAGATGTAGGAGTGTGTAAGTGTATCTAGAATCCTTCTTATAAAAACATCCTAGTATATTTAGGATACTGGTGTTGTTACAAAATAAATGAATAAAAAGAGTTTATGGGGTTGGAGAAGCAAAATAATACAAAATAACATAAGAGAAGACATTACCTTAAAATCGGGTAACTCTTTTGATTTGAGCCAAAGGCTTCCTTGGGAAGAATTATGCCCAAAGTGAGGCTTCTAGGAGTAAGGGATGGATGTTTTGAGAGTATTTGGACAGAGTTTGGCCGAGCCAAAATGCTTTGAAAGTGTGGGTAAGGTGGTAGAGGTGGGGGCCTTTTATAAGTGGAGAGGAGGGGCACTCTTGGAAAGTAAAGAAAAGTCACTTTATTTTAAGATGGTATTCGGATTTAAGAGGTCCCACATTAATATAATTCGAGGATAAGGTGATAAGGGTTCGAAATCCACCCATCCAATAGGTTTTGGACATGTGTAGGTCTTAGATATTACATTATCTTTCCATTTTATTTAAATCCTTAAATAATGAGGTCATCGCTGCATCATCATGATGTCATAAATAATTTAATTTATTTAATATCTAAAAAATTATAAAAAACTACTATTATGTAGGAAATCTTTTTATCTTTCCAATGACCATTTATAGTCCAAAATATGACTTGTATAACCCCATGTAAAAATTGTTTTAGTAAAACATTTCATGTTTGTGTCATTTTTTACTTTAACATTAAATAAAATGTATTTATGTCATTTTCCAACTAAAGTGGCTCCATGGGGTCCCCAAGTTGACCCATGGATTTTCATGGTCGGCCATGGAACATCCAATGAGGGTAGGCATGTGTCAAGCTCATCTCATATTATTAAAACATTATTTTTACCTTAAACTACACTAATTACCTCTAATCGCGATTAAGAACTTAAAAGTTACTATACACCAAAAATTATTTTAATCTCATTGAACCACATTTTAATTCTTAATGAAAACCATGTATGTTGGATTTTTGAAATTCAAAACACAGAAGTGGTAAAATTTCATTTAAACGAAAAATCAGTTTTTATAAGTACCACTTAGTGGTTTCACTATTCATCAAAAATTGAAGTTGTTCAGAAAAATCCCAAAAATTCACCCTAAGCTATATTTGATATTCAGATTTCAAAAATGATGTCTATTTTACAAAATTCCAAACATATAATTTGCATTAATTAATTTTATAATTAATTCCCACTGTCACAACAAATAGCGTGTTTTTAAGAAACAATTTATATCAAAAGATTGACAATTGTTCATGTCCAATTTCAAAGTGAAATTAATTCTAATGAACACCATTGGATAAAATGGTAAAAATATATTCTAATTATACTTTAAAACCACTTAATATTATAATTTATCACTATAAATTATTTTGATTAAAAAAGTTTTTTTAGGTATTTTTCACTATATAAAAAAATTGGATGTTCTCAGAAAAATACCAAAAATTCAACATAGGCTAATTTCGATATTACGAATACAAAAATGAAGTAAATTTTGAAATATAAAATTTCCATAATTTTAAAAAGTGGTTATTACTATTCATAACGGCTACTTTGATTAGTTGTGGTGTGTGTTAGAACTCGAACTTGCGTACAATGCAAGCTATTGCATTATTGAAAGAGAGGCGTATCGTGGAAGCTCGGGGTGTTACAAACTATATTTGATCAATATATATTTGTGTATGATGCTTAAACTAAAATTATACTTAATATAAATATCCCCACATTGGAATTTTTTTATTATTTCATTCAAAATATTTTACTATGCTAGTAAATTTGATATTTTTCTAATTGGAAGTGATTTTGTGATATACTAAATCTAAATTTGGTTCACCATGTTGTATAATAACTAGAATTTGGTGTGTTTTATATTATTTATATAAAAAACAGAGGAGAAAGAAATGAACATGTGTTCTAGGAAAAATAATCAGAGTTTTAAAATGCTAATTATAAATTTCACTCAGAGAAATGAAGAAATATTTTGTGATGCATGGAATAGATTCAATGAACCGTTAACTAAATTTGTTGAACATAAACTTCTATTGAATTTAATTTTGTATAATTTCTATGAGGGATTAGATAATGATGATCAGTATGTTTTTTATAAAGAAACTAGTGGTTTTTATTTTTGTAATTCAGAATAAAATATTAGGGATATTTGAATCAATATAGCTAAAAAATAAAAAATCAAAATATAAATTTGTGTTTGGAAATTGTTAAACAATTACTAGGTGTTAAAAAACTATATTATTTGGTATTGGACAATATTGAAATATCAAGACAACCCACCTCTCATAATAATGAATCTTAAATTTCTAGGAGTTAATATTTACTCATTAATAATCATTTTTCTTCATTAGAGTTTATAAATAAGGATTCACTTGGGTTAGTGTACAGTGAAGGAAAGAAATGTTCTCAATTTTTTCAAAATAAAAATTGTAAGATTAAGAAAATTACCATTAACCCAAAGTTAAAATTCAAATAGAGTGAGAAATTTGACAGTGTATTTAGGTGTTTATGTGATAAAATATCTAAATATAGTTAAGATGAAAAATAAAAATTTAAAGAAATAGTATGTTTAAATTATTTAATAAATGAAACTTGGGAATTTATAGTTAAATATCCATATGATGGAATAAAAATACACATGACCCTAATTCATAATTGAATATTTGAACTAATTAGCTATAGAGTATGTTATGATAGAGGTTGATATGGGTATATTTGATTACCTTTAAAAAACCATCATTAATTTCCTACTAATTTAGAAACTAGGTGTGATAAAATTAATTTTGAAACTGAGAAATTTATTGAAGATGACCTAGGTAGGTTTATAAAAAAGTATAAAATTTATTCAAACTTAATTGTAAAAACATTTTCCTAAAATAGTTTTAGAAAACTAAGTTGGATGTACTTTTGGTTTTCATGATTTTGATGGAACAATAGATGGGGTTGTTATGAGTACAATGAAACACCTACGGAAGAGTCATATATGCCATTTCAACCTCCATTTAGATTTAATTAGTTCGGTTCTCACATAAAAAGTGTGGTGGATAATTTCTTGTATTTAAATGAAAAATTGGACCTTTGGTGGAGTAAGGGAGTAACCAACATCTGGTAGTTTCTTTATAAGAAATAACACCATCCATCATATTATGGTCATGTTTTTAGGAAATACTTATTAGAGACTTTAAAACTAATTCATCATAGGAGTAAACCCATGTTTATAATTAATGTTTTGTTTTTTTTTTTGTTTTTTTTTATCTACTGAAATAAACATCAATAATCCATTACATTTCTGCTTATTTGTTTTAATTATTGTTTTCTTTTATGGATGTGTAAAAAAATTTATCTATTTTTCATAGAATAAAAACCAAAAATTTTCTAGAAAAGAGCCTCTACCTCATATTATTATTTCTTAATTTAACTCAAAATTTATGATTTTACATAACACATATTTTTTTCTTGCATTGTATAGATCATCTTTGCTAGATTAGGAGACCATATTGCTTTATTTTCTGCTTCATTTTAATACTTTTTTTCATTTTATAAAAATAATGTGTTGAAATATACCGTTATATTTTTCTTTATATTATAAGAAATAATATGGAAACAATTTTAATGGGTTTACATAGTGAAGCGTGAGTTATTTTCTTGAATTAAACATATAAGAAAGATATGTTTTATTACTAAAGGAGTATTTTATTTACTTTTAATCTATTTTTTTATTAATTTCCCCATTAAAGAAAATTCATGGTGACTATTTTCAATTTCCCCATATCGACTTACTAAAAATATTAACTGGAACATGTCATCATTGGACCTTGTGAGTGAATCCCCATATTTTAGGGGCTTTCGAATGGTAATGAGAGTTTAAGGTAGTATTGTGGGGAGATTATACCCTTTAATTAGTGTGCACAATCATAGTAAAAATAACGAAACATCATCCACAATAATAACCATCCATCAGGGTACACCTTATAAAACAAGCGGAAACATCCTATAATAATGGAATAAATACACACAAGAACACATACCAACTGGTCACCCATTGGGACAATTGTATATGTAGAATAAAAATACATAGAGGTGCTACTACTATCCCTATGCTTCACCTCATCCCATTCTCTAGTCCAATATGAGATGACCTGCTTGATAAAGATACTTTTTAACTTTACCCAACCTAAACTTGAGAACATTGAAGGATACTTGGGTACCCAAGTTCAATGGATTCCCAAATAGGGTGTGAGTACATAATTCAGTAAGGAACCACAAATTTGGTCCCACACATAACCATTAAATAAAGTGTATGTGAATTCGACATGATTTTTTGAATAATAAACAAATAAATAAATAAATAAACTATGGAAACATAAATAAATAGACATCATAAATCCTAGGATTCTCATGTGACACCCGAGATCGACCATACCTGCTTCATCCAGTGCTGAAATGTCTCTAAGCATGTTGTGTGACTTTTCCAAACCAATATTATCTAGGATCCAAATCCAAGGTATCCCCAAATATAAATCCTTATTACTCCAAGGGTAAAAACCATGGTATCCCAAACATTATAGTCCAAGCTCTAAATTAATCGGAGCCTTAAATTATATCCTCACGAATCTGGGTATAAAGACCACGATAGCCCAAAAATATATAGGGGGTTATATCCCCTACCCGTGATCCCAAGGAGCATGTCTAAGGTGATCAAGGTCAATTTTCAATATCATACAAGGGGTCTCATCTCTTACCTGTGATCCCAAGTATCATGTATAAGGTGATCAAATTCAATCATAAAAACCTATTCATATGCGCACCCCAGACCAGAGGACTAGTTTAAGGAAACCCGTAGCCATAGATAAATATCTATGCATATGCACACCCTATAACTAAGAACTAAGTACAAGGTATCATGTATCCAATAGGTATCACCACTAATTAGTAATCATATTTATATATATGTTTGTGTGTGTGTGTCACATATTTTATAATTTTAATCAATTTTATTTTCAATCAATATTTCATCATTTAATGCATGTATATTATCTTAGGATATATCCTAAGAATCCATGGAAAACCAATTAATAAAATAAACAAAATACATTTCCTCTATTAAACTCCCACAACTCAGTGGTAATACCTCTCTCGGTCTTAGTCTAAACACAACATAGTTATTCCATCCTCCCAAGTCCACAACCTACTTTTCCATAGCAATAACAGGCTCACATCATCAATTCTGGTTCTAAGGTGACACCCACAATCATCTCTACCCATTCCATACATACTCTCTCAAGGTCAATATATTACAATCACCAACTATGGTACCCTAGATAACATAGTAATACAAACACCCTTTATTGGTTCTCCGATATCAATATTATATCCTAGGCTCGATTCCATAACTCAAAGTCATAACACCCCTTGATGTATTTCTAACCACACCAGGGCCACTACGGTCTCCCATGTCACATATGGTTTAACCTTGGGTTAAAAGGTGACACCCATGGTCGAACATCACTATTCCCTAATATCTCTCATCATTGGGAAAGTCACCAAGGAACCTATCCATAGGTCCTCTAGGTCTCTCTCATCCCATCCCATCTTGGTAATGCCTCTAGATCCAAGTGTCTGAAGGCATAATAGTATAATAAATGCATTTTCCATTGATAGCTGAGGTAATCTCTCCAAATTCCAAGGTCCATTGGGGCCTTGTCACTTTATGCAGTTCATTCTAATATATTTATTTTTAATTAAAAAATTAATTTAATTTAAAATCATCAATCATCCAAAAGCGGTGAGACCACATCTCGCATGACATAATAAAAATTCATAATACCACGGGATAATGCATAAGGACCACCTACCTCAATTATGAGTCATAACTGTTTTTATTTCATTCCTTTATAGCTTTTCCCAGGCTCATCTAAGTCTCAGGTCATCACTTGAGAACCTACCACAAGTCCAAACACCCATTTTAATTATTTATAATCATTTATACTTAATTAAAAAATTTATTATTTGTAACACCCCGACCCTAGTTACCAAGAGTCGGTGCATTATTACATAACATTGGCATGATCACAAGGAAATCATGTCTCGAAAGACCAATCTATTTAGTATTATTAGAAACAAGATTCAAACATAAGTTCAACTTTACAGCTTGAAGATAAATATAACAGAAATATATTTCATTAGAAACATCCAAGCATTCTAGATTATTCCTTCAAGTCACTCATAACTAACTTCTTCATATCTTGGGAAAATGAAACATAAGAAAGGGGTGAGCTCAAATGCTCAGTAAGGGTAAACAATACAGCGGAAGATAACATTTATATTAAGCATGGTGAATAATTAAAACCACATGCCTTTACCAATAATAAACATGAATAATTTTATGTAAGGAATATGAGATGAGTAAATAATGCCATAATAAAACATAATCATGGGTATTCTACTAGATGAATGACCACATGAACCATCGATTTTATTTTCATAATGAGGTAATGTATAATTTCGGACATTCTGAAACATTTTGTCAAGTTCTCGGCCAAGACGTCTAAAAATGATTAAGGCCTCAGGCAAAACCATATATCAAAATTGGGAAAGGGACTCAACCAATTCCACGTCTAGTTGTCTCATGAGACCTACCAATGCATCTAGGAGCTATAGAGGGCTCCACCCGTCACTTACTAAGTACAATACATTCCTCATATGAAAAGGTTTAAACATATCATAAACATTCGTATTAAAACTAGCATATGAAATGTCAATACTTTAACCATAAACCATGAATGGTATAAAAATATCACATCCATAGTCAAACATATCACAAAACCTACAATAGAATATGGAAGTTTTGTATCATAATAAATCAATTTCAAATAAACTTAAAATCCATCAAAGGATGTTGACATAGATGAAATCAACACCCTTTTTAGAGAAATATCTCTTTCTATTTTGAAATAATTTAAGAGTCACATAATTATAAAGAAAACATTTATTTTGAAAATATTCTTATAATCTTGTAAGGGAAGCTTGGATGATGTTATAATGGCAGAAAATAGCCGCACATGATGTATTAGTTAAAAAAACATTCTTACCTTAAATTTGTCGAAAAGGTAAAAAAGTACCTTGCGTGGAAAATGACGAAAAGATTCCTTTAAAAACACATAAGGGTATAAATGACTTTAACCCATTGTCTAGTAAATAGTAAAAATGTTTTGAAATACATTTTTAGGAAACATGGATGTGGATGATAAAGAGGTCCCAGTAGATAATTACGTATAAACAACCTCGGATAATGAAGAGATTGTAGAATTAACTCTTACCTTGTACTTTTCCTTGGTCGAGGGTAGGTTAAACTCCTGTATAATAGTTAAATAATTTTTATTAAATTATACAAGAATTATATACATTAATATGATATCTTATATGATTTTTTAACATTTCTTTGTTAATAATATCTTAGTATTATTGTCGTTTCAGGTGTTAACGGATTCGTTTTCCTTTATATTATTTGTTATGTGAGTCATATTTGTTATGGATGGGATGTATCTTATTCATAGCCAGAATGATATTGTAATGTATCAGATTTTTCCATGTGTTATTCTAATATTATGTGGGAATTATTTCGAGACCAGGCTTTGAAACGGCGTGCAGTTCCGAGGCCCGGTGAGCCCGGAACAAGTGTTTGAATTTAGTTAAATAATTAAATTACACGCACGTGTGGTTTTCCTGAAAAAGTGGAATAACTCTTGAATGGGTGCTCAGATCAAAAATATGAGGGCACTGTTGTGTTCAGAACAACGATTTTACCTTAGGCAAGGCCTAACATCGGTCGGCGCAGGTCGGTGGTGAAATCTGGTTTTTGGACGTAACCGAAATAAAATATTTAATTAAAATATTTTATCAAATCTTGTTGCGGAAAATATCTCTTATTTTTTTCTAAATAGAGATTTTCATAGGGGTCCAGGTTTACAGACCTCATAACCCTGAAACCGCTAGAGTCTCTAGGAAAAGCTCTGGAGGAAACACCCAACGCGGCGATGACGTTCTTGACGAATTTCACTGGTGACGATGACGCAGTGACTGGATCTTCACCAACCAACGCCGCGGATCCAGGTAGGATGTTTGATTTTTGGTTTCCTTTCCCCGTTCTTGATTCCTATGATGAAAGCGGACTAATCTACAAACATATTATCCTGCGGATCGATCGTAATTGTGGGATAGGACTTTTATGGGGATGTTGGGGATTCAATTCTTGAAGTTATTTTGGTTTGTTAATCTTCTAACTGTGACGAACCAAGATCGACACGAACATCGATTGAGGTTCGTCCCTCTCGATTTGTGGTGCCTTTATTCCCCAATTTCTCGCGTTCTTCATGCGTGTTCTACGCATTCTTCGCAGGGATATGAACAACGGATCGTTGCGCACCCGTTGTGCGACGCAACTATCCCAAATTAAAGATCTGACGTCGGTACAACTCCACGGAGATGCGGTTGCGGTGACGATGGACGGATCGAAGAGGATCGGAAGAAATTATTCTTAGAACGATATCCACATGGATGACCGGAATTAGATTTTGGAGCCGATCGAAGGCCCGGAACCCACGGATTCGGCATCACGGCGTCGAGGCGACCCATGATCTTGAGTTTCTCTGCAAACAGACTAGAGAAACATGATCTGCAGAACCATCTATGGTGCGAGGAGGAAGACGACGCTTCTGGATATTTCTCGACTACACGACGTGTTGTATGGGCTAAATGGTGTGTGTTCGTCAGGGACCACCTGGTGTGTACTCTGGGAGTACACGAACACGGGTTGGGTACACGGCCAAGGACAAGGCGTGTATACCCTTCTCCGGCCAGACCCGGCCAGATACACAGAATACCCCGTGTACTAGTACACAGGCAAGAAACACGGACGGACACCGTTTATGGGCATACGGCCAGGGTACACGGGCGTTTCCCAGTAGATAGGACACGGTATGTGCTTTTACTTACACATCGTGTGTATGATTTCCTACACAACTCCAACTTCTGACATGGGCCGTTTACACGGGTAGTACCCGGGGTCAAGGAACACGGCGTGTGACCCTATTACACGCCATGTAGTTAAGTTTTACACATCTTGGATGGATGACATGGGCTGTTACATGGGCAGTACCCGGGGTCAAGGAACATGGAGTGTAACCATAATACACGTCGTGTAACCTATTTTACATGGCTTGAGACAGTTTCCTTCTGTTAGTTGGACTAGTTTCCTTAGGTTTCGTCCCCTTGGTTTTTCTCCTGAAGGTTTCTGGTATCATTTCCTACATATAGGAGTATGATCCCTTCAGCAGGACTTCCTGAATAGAGTTTTTGTAATCCCCTCTGTGAGACTTGGAGCTGGATCCTCTATTCATTCATAGTACCCTAGGTAGAGTTATTAGTATCGACATGGCCAACTTTACCCAGGCGTCGATCCTCTACTTAGCGAATTAGTTCAGACTGAGTTGTTAGAATCACCTCATGGCTATTGGTTGTGATCCTCATCTGAACATCATGTTCTCAAGTACTTGTGGAGTGTGTTCTCCCAGAATGAGTACTTTGTATCTCTCTCTTAAGACCTAGGAGTGTGTTCTCCTTATTACGTGCTTAGTGGAATCTTCGAGCTAGATCCTAGTGGTGGTATCACGATATTCGGTCTTGTATGAGTATATCTGGGTATTCTTGTTATATGTTCTGTAGACATATACTGTGTAGAGCTGAATCTATATTTCCTTTGTGGTATTTTCCCTTGTTATATTTTATTGTGGTTTCGGGGTGTCCTACTGGGTATTGTTATACTCACCCATGCACGGGCTTAGCCTGCACGTGTCATGTCTTGTGTAGATGAGCAAGACTTTGACTGGATTCTAGGTGGATCAGGACCGGACGATGCTAAGTGAGATCAGGTAGGCCGAGGTGTGTTCCTACGACTATGGATTTCAGTCCCAGTACCTTTCTTTATAGGTTGGACTTTGTTGTAGACTCTCTTTTGGTGGGCTTGTACTTATGGCCCAGGGTTTTACACTTACTGTACTTTACTTTCCTGTCGTACTCTGTTGGTTGAGATTTTTATTGTATACATGCATTTCCATTTTTAGTAGTTTTTACTTTTCATCTTTGTGGGCTTGGAGATGTGTGTGCGTGTGTACAAGTTTATAGGCAATTCCTCCCATGTTAGTGACATGTCTACTCAGTTCTAGTCACCTGCCCCTGGCCTATTGGAGGTGAGCTTGGGGAGTTGTGGCTTGGGCCCCACTGGGACGGGTCGTGATAAAGTGGTATCAGAGGTGGTCGGTTCTACCTTAGGACCGAGAGTTTGTGAGTTGGTTTGGGTCAATAGTGTTATGTGTTTTGAGTTTGGATTTCAGGTCAGGGACCCCAGTGTTGGTGCGGGCGGCTGACGTATCTATACACCAGGACTCTGATAACTTTCTTTTCGACTCAGGACATGAGAACACTAGTTGCAGGGGGAAATAATGGTACATGCATCTTATAGGAATGGGTTGTGATTTCCATGTCCTTCTTGATTCAGCTTTCCAGATATACTCACCGACTGAGATACATCTTGTTTTCTTTACAGGATGCCTCCGCGACGTGCACCTGCTAGGATCCAATAGCTTGATCACGAGGATGACCCCCTCAGTGATGAGGCTTCTATTCAGGGACCAGATCCCCCAGTTTTACCTTTGGGTGGTGTTCCAGTTATTCCACCACCTATGGAGCAGTGTTTAGTGCCTGTTGTACCAGTAGAGGAGGAGCGCAGGCTGAGCGCACTCCATGAGTTTCAGAGACAGAGACCCCTCAGGTTTCAAGGTGAGCCGGACCCTCAGGCAACAGAGGACTGGTTTGATGTAGTGGCCAGAGTCTTCCGTTTGGTCAGGACACCAGCAGACCAGATGGTGATCCTGGCAGAGAGTCTTCTGTAGGGCTCGGCAGGGCGATGGTGGAGTTTGGTTATCCAGACCAACGACGAGGTGACTCTTGCATGGTCAGTGTTTGAGCGTCTCTTCAGAGAGGAGTTTTCACCAGTTACCCTGATAGAGGTACGTATATAGGAGCTTCTTCATCTCCAACATGGAACCATGATGGTGGCTGACTATTCTTCGAGGTTTACCGACCTCTCACGGTACTCAATGGATAGAGTCAGGGATCTGTACTTCCTAGATCAGAATTTTGAGTCGGACTTCCCCAGAGATATCTGAGCTACCATCATCCCTATGATAATTCCTAGCTATTCTGGGGTGCTCGAGCGGGCTTTGGTGGTCGAGAGATTCTTGGCGGAGCAGAGACAGCCGATAGTTGTTAGTAGTGAGCGAGCTGGAGCAGAGACCTCGGTAGCAGGGAGTGGACGTCAGGGACCCAAGCATGGGAGACGTTTTTAGAGGAAATTCCGGGATAGGGGATCTACCGTACAGGGTTCACAGGGTGCATCCAGCCACCCTCGAGAGAGGCGATGCTACTCATGTGATGGAAGGGGACATCTCACTCGAGATTGTCTGACCCGCCGTACTACTGACACAGGAGTAGTGGATGGACCACCGATGCTGAGTCAAAGTGTGGAGTAGACAGATCTGCGTCGTGGCAGATGTGGTAGAGGAGATGGGAGAGAAGCTGGAGGTGCTCGGCATTTTGACCTTTTTCCACCACCACCCCCAGGAGGTCCACCCCAGGCTCAGGGAGCTGGTGGACAGAGGAAGGAACATCTGCAGGCAGTAGAGGATGATGACCCAGGTACTCTTGGAATGATTATAGGTACAATCTGTGTCCTTTTTTACTTTGGTCATCATACTGATAGACATAGGTGCTATTCATTCTTTTCTGGATACTTATCTTGTTTGAGACCATGAGATTCCAGTTGAGCCGTTGACTCGACCCTTACGCTTAGAAACACCAACTGGAGAAGATTCAGAGATCAGACATCTTTACAGACAATGTGACCTGACCCTTGGAGGCGAGAGTTTCAGTTGAAACCTCTTGGTTGTAGCGTCGAGGCCTTACGATGTCATTCTTGGTATGGATTGTCTATCCACAGTTCATGTCCAGATTGACTATTTTAGGTGAAGGGTGCAGTGTGTCTATAGTGATGGAACAAGGTTCTCCTTCGTCGGTGAAAAGGAGACCCAAGCAGTGCAGGATGGACTCATGTGTAGGAAGGTACAGCTAATTTCGCATCAGTTGGCTACCCTATCCCTTGGCGCAACAGATGTTATGAGTTTCCAATTTCTATCATTAGTGGCTGAGTACGAGGACGTCTTTCCGGAGGATGTCCCTGGACTACCTCCTCGTCGAGAGATATATTTCTGCATTGAGTTGCAACCCAGGATGACACCGATATCAGCATCAGCATATAGGATGGCTCCTGCAGAGCTTCGTGAGCTGAGGGTGCAGCTGGAAGACTTATAGAAGAAGGGCTTTGTGAGACCCAGTGTTTCACCCTGTGCGGCCCCAGTGTTGTTTGCCAAAATGGCAGATGGGAGCTTGAGTCTGTGTGTGGATTACCGGCGCTAGAATCATGTGACCGTGAAGAACCGGTATCCCCTATCGAGAATCGATGACCTCTTCAACCAGTTAAGAGGGGCACGCTGGTTCTAGAAGGTTGATCTATGATCAGGCTATCACCAGTTGCGAGTACGGGATGAGGATATACTGAAGAGGGCTTTCAGATGTCTCTATGGTCACTATGAGTACTTAGTGATGCCCTTCGGCATGACGAACGCCCCGGCAGTGTTTATAAGACCCATGAACTGGATCTTTCAGTCCTATCTAGATCGGTTCGTAGTGGTCTTCATCGACGATATCCTTGTGTACTCTGTGTCTGAGGAGGAGCACGCGAGGCACCTAAGGATGGTTCTGGACACACTCCGAGAGCACCAGTTGTACGGGAAACTCTCGAAGTGTCAGTTATGGATACAGGAGGTCCACTTTCTGGGACACCTTATCTCAGTAGATGGTGTAGCAGTGGACCCAGCTAAGGTAGAGGCAGTGTTAGAATGGGAGCCACCCCAGAGCATGACATAGGTGCGGAGTTTCCTTGGGTTTCCAGGCTACTATCGGAGATTCATTCTTGATTTCTCTAGGATTTCATCACCCAAGACAGCTTTGACCCAAAAGGGGAAGCCTTTCGTGTAGACCGAGAGATGCTAGCATGCCTTTCAGCAGTTTAGACAGAGTCTGACGAGTGCCCCGATCTTGAGATTACCGAAGGAGGGTGTCGAGTACGTGGTGTTCTGCGACACATCAGGAACCGGGATTGGTTGTGTCCTGATGCAGAGGCAATCAGTGATTGCATATGTCTCACGACAGTTGATGACACACGAGAAGAACTACACGACCCATGATCTTGAGTTGGCAGCGGTAGTCTTCTCATTGAAGATGTGGCAGAACTACCTGATGGGCGAGTGGTTTACCATCTACTCTGATCACAAGAGTCTCATATATATCTTTTATCAGAAGGATTTGAATTCGAGACAGAGGTAATGGCTTGAGTTCCTCCAGGAGTATGAGTTTGATATTGTTTATACTCCTGGGAAGGTGAACGTTGGGGCAGATGCTCTCAGCAGGAAATCCAGTTCGCAGTTGCTGGATGAGGCGACGAGACAGTTGGCCTCTTTATAGTTATCCTTCATGGATAGGGATGAGGGATCCTACCTTCAGTCGATGGTCATTACCCCTCCACTCTTACATCGATTCCGGGAAGCACAACACAAGGATGCTAGTTGTGAGACTCTACATGCTCATATATCTGCAGGTGATGCTGCCGATGGATATTCTAAAGGTGGGGAGCACGTTGTTCTTTTCAGAGGGTGCATAGTAGTATCAGGGACGTTGCAGGAGGAGGTCCTAAGGGAGTTCCATACATCTCCTTTGGTGGTGCATCCAGGCATGGAAAATATGTACTAGTACCTCTGATGTTAGTTCTGGTGGCCAGAAATGAAGAAGAGTGTGGTAGAGTTTGTTTCTCGGTGCCTTACTTGTCAGCAAGTGAAGGCTGAGCACTAGGTGCCAGCAGGTTTGACTCAGCCCCTTGAGGTGCCAGAGTGGAAGTGGGATGGGATATGCATGGACTTTGTGATGGGTTTACCACGTACGTACAGGGGATACAATGCCATCTGGGTGATCATTGATCGACTCATCAAGTCGGCCCACTTCCTATCCATATGGGAGAAGAGTTCAGTAGAGAGCTTGGGATGCCTCTACATACAGGATATAGTTCGACTTCATGGAGTTCCATCCACAATCGTCTCAGATCGTGATGCTCATTTCACATCCCGGTTGTGGAAGGGATTACAGGAAGATTTTAGGACTCTGTTACGCTTAAACACCTCGTTTCATCCTCAGACTGATGGCCAGACGGAGCGGACCGTCTAGGTTCTGGAGGATATGCTACGAGCTTTCATACTTGACTTCGGTCATAGCTAGGAGGATCACCTACCACTAGTTGAATTTGCTTATAACAAAAGTTATCATTCCACTATTGGTATGGCACCATTCGAGTCATTATACGGGCGACCTTGCAGGTCCCCACTTTGATGGACTGACCCAGACGAGTCAACACTCATGGGCCCAGAGATGGTGTGAGCTAATATAGAGAAGGTGCAGGTTATCCAGGAGAGGATGAAGACTGCACAGAGTCGGCATAGGTCTTATGCCGACAGGATACGGAGGCCCTTGGAGTTTGAGGAGGGAGACCATGTGTTCCTTCAGGTCTCACCTTGACGGGGATTGTAGAGATTTGGCCGAGGCGGCAAGCTATCTCCGAGGTTCATCGGACCTTTTCAGATTCTAAGTAGAGTTGGTGAGGTGTCGTACCGCTTGGCTCTACCTCCTTAGATGGACCGGGTACACAAAATCTTCCATGTGTCGCAGCTGCGGAAGTACGTGCATGATCCATCGCATGTTATCAACAGGGGAAAGCTAGACATCGATGATGGAGATACTTTTTCTGACTACTCAGTGGAGATCAAGGATCGTCAGGAGAAGATCCTTTGTGGGTGAGCTATTACCTTGGTGTTTGTCTGGTGGCAGCACGGGAATCTCCATGAGAGCACATGGGAGTGAGAGGCTCAGATTCGTGTGTAGTACCCACATATTTTTGAGTAGCCTTTGTTTTAGCTTTTCAAGGACGTAAAAGCCCTAAGGTGGGTGTGATGTAATGTCTCGTATTTTTCCATGTCTTATTCTAATATTATGTGGGAATTATTTCGAGACCAGGCTTTGAGACGGTGTGCAGTTCTGAGGCCTGGTGATCCTGGAACAAGTGTTTTAATTTAATTAAATAACTAAATTACGTGCGCGTGTGGTTTTCCTAAAAAAGTGGAATAACTCCCGAACGAGTGCTCAGATCAGAAATCTGAGGGCACCGTTGAATTCAGAATAGCGATTTTACCTTAGGCAAGGCCTAACATCGGCCGGCGCATGTCGGTGGTGAAATCTGGTTTTTGGACGTAACCGTAATAAAATATTTAATTAAAATATTTTATTAAATCTTGTTGCGAAAAATATCTCTTATCTTTTTTTTAATAGAGATTTGCACAGGGGTCCAGGGTTACAGACCTCATAAACCTGAAACCCCTAGAGGCTCTGGGAAAAGCTCTGGAGGAAACCCCCAACGCGGCGACGACGTTCTTGACAAATTTCGCCTGTGACGACGACGCAACGACCGGATATTCACAAACAAATGTTGCAGATCTAGGTATGATGTTTGATTTTTGGTTTCCTTTCCTCGTTATTAATTCCTATGACAAACTCGGACTAATCTACGAACAGATCAGCCTGAGGATCGATTGTAATTGTGCGATGGGCCTTTTTGCAGGGATGTTGGGGATTCAATTCTTGAAGTTGTTTTGGTTCGTTAATCTTCTAACGGTGACGAACCAAGATCGACACGAACATCGATCGAGGTTCGTCCCTCTCGATTTGTGGTGACTTTCTTCCCTGATTTCTCGCGTTCTTCGTGCGCGTTCTACGAGTTCTTCATAGGGATATGAATGACGGATTGTTGTGCACCCATTGTGCAACACAACGATCCCAAATTGAAGATCTGGTATCAGTACAACCCCACGGAGGTGCGGCTCTGGTTGTGACAGACGGATCAAAGCGGATCGGAAGAAATAGTTCTTCGAACGATATCCGCACGGATGACCGAAATCGGATTTTGGTGCCGATCAAAGGCCCGAAACCCACGGATTCAGCATCACGACGTCAAGGTGACCCATGATCTTGATTTTCACGGCAAACGGACTAGAGAAACGTGATCCACAGAACCAGTCGAGGCGCGAGGAGGAAGACGACGCTTCTAGAAATTTCCCGACTATAGGGCGTGTAGTATGGGCTACACGGTGTGTGTTCATCGGGGACCACTTGGAGTGTACTCTAGGAGTACACGGACACGGGTTGGGTACACGACCAAGGACACGACATGTATATCCTTAACTGGCTAGACCCGGTCAGATACATGGAATACCCCATGTACTGGTACAGGGGCATGAAACAAGGATGAACACCGTGTACGGGCATACGACCAGGGTACACGGGCATTTCCCAGTCGATAGGACACGACGTGTGCTTTTACTTACACATCGTGTATATTCTTTCCTACATGACTCCGACTTTTGACACAGGCCGTTTACACGGGTAGTACCCAGAGTCAACGAACACGGCGTGTGACCCTACTACACGCCATGTAGTTAAGTTTTACACAACTTGGACAGATGACATGGTCTGTTACATGGGTAGTACTTGGGGTCAAGGAACACGGTGTGTAACCATACTACATTCTGTGTAACCTATTTTACATGGCTTGAGCCAGTTACATTCTGTGACTTGGACTAGTTTCCTTAGGGTTTGTCCCCTTGGTTTTTCTCCTGAAGGTTTCCGGTATCATTTCCTACATACAGGAGTATGATCCCTTCAGCAGGACTTCCTGAATAGAGTTTTTGGAATCCCCTCTGTGAGACTTGGAGCCGAATCCTCTATTCATTCCTAGTACCCTAGGTAGAGTTCTTGGTATCGACGTGACCAACTTTACTCGGGCGTCGATCCTATACTTATCGGATTAGTTCATACTGAGTTATTGGAATCACCCCATGCCTATTGGTTGTGATCCTCATCTGAACATCATGTTCTCAAGTACTTGTGGAGTGTGTTCTCCCGGAATGAGTACGTCATTTCTCTCTCTTCAGACCTACGAGTGTGTTCTCCTTGTTACGTGATTAGTGGAATATTCGAGTTGGATTCTAGTGGTGGTATCACGATAGTCAGTCTTGTATGAGTATATCTGGATATTATTGTTATATGTTCTGTAGACATATACTGTGTAGAGCTGACTGTATCTTTCCTTTGTGGTATTTTCCCTTGTTGTATTCCTTTGTGGTTTTGGGGTGTCCTGCTGGGTATTGTTATACTCACCCCTGCACGGGCTTTGACCGTACGTGTCATGTCTTATGCAGACAAGCGAGACTTTGAAAAGATTCTAGGTGGACCAAGACCAGACGGTGGTCAGTGAGATCAGGCAGGCCGAGGTTTGTTCCTATGGCTACGGATTGCAGTCCCAGTACCTTTCTTTACAGGTTGGAATTTTTTTCAGACTCTCTTTTGGTGGGCTTGTACTTTTGGCCCAGGGTTTTACACTTACTGTACTTTAATTTCCTTTCATGATTTGTTGGTTGGGATTTTTAGTGTATGCATGCATTTCCATTTTTGGTAGTTTTTACTTTTCATCTTTGTGGGCTTGGAGATGTGTGTGTGTGTGTACAGGTTTATAGGCAATGCCTCCCATGTTAGTGACATGCCTACTCGGTGCTAGTCACCAAACCCTGGCCTATTGGATTCGGGCTTGGGGAGTTGTGGCTCGGGCCCCACTGGGATGGTTCGTGATAGATATCAAGCCTTTAAACATTATTTTTAATCATCAAATTAAAATTAGTCTTGAATGGATACGATGGGGAATGAATCTCATCGCGTTCGTGGAGACGGTAATCTGCATGTAGGCACGAGCGACAATATCATTCTTTTGATATTAAAATAATATATAATTGGATGGTATATCATATATAAAGAATAATTATCTTGTTATATTCATTATTTACATCAATTACACATCATTATTATACCCATCCAAATAATAATGTATCGAATAACAATTACACCACGACGTGGAGAGGGTAAGTCGTACGTACGCATGTATGGTGACATGTCATTCAAAGGATGGGTAGAATAATGAATATGGATGTACCATATTTATAATAACATCACAGTATATTAAAGATACTGGAGTTAATATTTTATAATGGAAATAACAAAGAAAGAAGAAGTGGAAGAAGAAAAGAACTTGAAAAAGGGTGGTGAAATTATTACCGCTTCTTCGGGTTCTTCCTTTTGATTTGATCAAAAGGGCTCCTTAAGTTGGATTTATGACTAAATGAAGGCCTCTAAGATGAAGTGAGAGAAGTTGAGAGGATATTTGGGCAGGGGCTGTCCAATCCAAATGGCTTTGAAGGTGTGAATTAGAGAGAAGGGGGAGTGCCCTTTTATAACAGGGGTGAGGGGAACCTTAGGAAAAGCTAGAAATATTATTTTATAATAAAATATTTTTCGGTTTATAATGGCTCAAAAATGGATTATTTAAATTATAAGGTGGTTATTGGTCGAAAACCACTCAACCAATAGGTTTTAGACAGGTTTGGGTCACTATATTAACTTTATCTTTTAGATTTAACTCTTAGTTAAATAGTTTGACATTTACCATGTCTCTTTGTATTTTTTTATTATATGGTTAATAAACTTACTATATACATCCCAGAGAACCCCAAGTGGTTCATTAATGATACACTTATCATTATATAAGTCATTTTTCCAAACCTTATATTTTTAAGAATAGAATATAAATTAATAATATAATATTTGTTTTAAAAACTCTTTTATGTCAATTTTGACACTATTTGGTATTTTGTTTTTTCTAAATTCATAACAACATTATTAATTCGAAAACAATTTATATAACCAACCCTAATATGTCATATTAACCTATAAAATTAGTGTAATTCATAAAAAGTCTCAAATTAAATTTATTTGAATATTTATAATATCAATTATTTTAATATTTCATTAATTAGGTAATTACTGCATCACCATTATGTCATAAATAAATTAAATTATCGAATGTATAAAAATTATATATAAAATAACATTATGTAGGAAATATTTTTAGATTTCTAATGAATATTTATAATCTAATTTATCTTATGTATAACCCTATATTAAATTTTTTTATTTATTAAAATTTGATTTTAACACTTTTAACTCTTCTTTGAATTAAATAATAATAAATTTCCTAATCTAATTCAAGTGGACCAAAGAGGTTCATATTTTATTTCTAAGGTTGTTTTTGGTCTAATTATATTTATCCAATAGAATTAGGACATGTTTTAGGGTAATAATAATATCATTTTTACCCATAATTACCCTAATTACTTTTAACCGTGGTAAATAAAAGTAAAAAGTTACTATTCACCAAAAATAAATTTATCTAATTAGAACACATTTTACTACTTGATATTAACCGTGTCTCTCGGATTTTCGAAATTCCACTCACAGAAGCGGTAAAATTAAGTTTTATGTGAATTTGCAAATTCTCCTAGGAGATGGGTAAAAGACAGTGAAAAGTTCAATAAAATTTTTATATATCTAAAATTATTATAAACTGAACCCATTGAATTACATTGAACTTATATAGGTATTATGAATCTATTTTTACCTAAAATAAATTTAAATGAAATAAATTATTATTTAAATAAAAATTCGGTTTTAAACTATAACTCAATGTTTTTCACTATTCATCAAAAATTAAAAGTTTTCAGAAAATTACCAAAATTTCACCCTAGGCTAATTTCGATATTCTGAATCCAAAAATGAAGTCCATTTTGAAAGATAAAATTTATAAAATTTCAAAAACTTGGTATTACAATTCATAACGGCTAGTTTGATTGGTCACGGTGTGTTAGAATCTCGAAGTTGCGTACAATGCAAGATATTGCATTATTCAAAGGGAAAAGTATCGTGGAAGCTTGAGGTGTTACATTCTCCCCTATTTCAAATAATTTCATCCTCGAAATTTATAGAATATTACTACATAAAAAGACTCGGGTGGTTCTTCATCATAAGTTCCTCAGGTTCCCACGTTGCCTCTTCCATCTTATGGTTTCTCCATAGAACTTTTACTAGACGAGTCATCCGGTTTCTCAACACTTGTTCTCTGGTATCAAGAATCCTGATGGGCTCTTCGCAATAAGACAGATCGGGTTCCAGTTCTACTTCCTCATAGGTGAGCACATGCGTTGGGTCAGGCATGTATTTTCTCAATAGTTATACGTGGAACACATCGTGAACTTGGGAGAGATTTGGCGGCATTGCCAAACAATAATCTACATCCCCAATTCGTTCTAGAATTTTAAAAGGTCCGATGTACCTAGGAATCAATTTTCCCTTCTTACTAAAACATATCACACCCTTCCATGGTGATAGCTTCAAGAAAATATGATCTCCTATCTAAAATTCAAAATCCTTCCTTTGGTTATCAGCATACCTCTTCTGTCTACTTTGAGCTTCCTTGATGTGGTTTTGGATTACCTACACATTTTCCATCGTTTCCTCCACCAGTTCTGGGCCTACGAGTTTTCTTTCACAAACATCATCCCAACAGGTTGGTGTGCGACATCTCATTCCGTATAACGCTTCATATGGTGCCATCTGAATAATTTAATAGAAGCTATTGTTATAAGAAAATTATACCATAGGTAAATATTGATCTCACATACCCTGAAATTCAAGTGAGAAAGATCTCAACATGTCTTCTAAGGTTTAAATAGTCTGTTCTGATTTTCCATCAGTTTGGGGGTGGTAGGCAGTGCTCAAATGAAGTTCAGTATCCAGGGCTTTCTGAAGACTTTTCCAGAATCTTGATGTAAAACGTGGATCACGATCAGAAACAATCAATAGTGGTACTCCATGAAGTCTAACAACTTCATTAATATACAGTCTTTCTAATCGTTCAAGTGGTAAATCTTCTCTTATAGCAAGAAAATGTGCTAAATTGGTAATATGATCAACAATGACCCAAATTGCATCATTTCTTCTAGAAGTCTTTGGTAATCTCGTGACAAAGTCCATCGTAATATTATCTCATTTCCACTCAGGTATGGGAAGAGGTTGCCTAACTCCTACAGGTTGTTGCCTTCCAGCTTTCACTTGTTGACAAATCATACATCTTGACACAAAATCAGCAATCTCCCTCTTCATGTTATCCCACCAAAAATATTCCTTCAAATCTCTATACATTTTGGTGCTCCCAGGGTGTATAGAGAAACTGTAACTATGAGTATCATCCAACAATTCTCTTTTTAGATCAAGCATATCAGGAACACAAAGTCTCTTACCAAACTTCAAAATTCCATCTTCATACATAAAGTCACTCAATCTCCCATCATTCACAGCTTTAATCTTCTTTTGAAACTCTTCATCATCGGTCTGAGAACTCTTTATCCTTTCTAGTAAAAATGGTTTGGCAGCCATTTAAAAAACCATTGATGTTTCACCTTCCGTGGTTATTCCCATATCCATCTTTACTAGACACTACTACAAAATAATGCTATATCCACGGACCTATAGCCACGGTTTTATAGGTCCGTGGCTATAGCCAATTTATAGCCACAGTTTAATTAAAAACTGTGCCTAAAATTTTTCGTCCCCTTTTTTCCCCCAAAATCTGTCAGGATCCTCCTCCGTTCTCCCGATCAGTGACCCTCCTACCCTCACGATTCTTCCTCCCCCTCGGTCTCCTCCTCGTCGTGCCCTCCTCCTCATCACTCCCTCCTCCTCGCCGCACCCTCCTCCTCCCCGACTCCTCCTCGCCGCACCCTCCTCATCATCGCGACCCTCCTCCCCAACGCCTCCTCACCGCAACCCTCCTCATCATCGCGACCCTCCTCCCCAACGCCTCCTCTCCACGACCCTCCTCCTCAACACCGCTCTTCCGAATCCTCCTCGCCGCGACCCTCCTCCTCACCACGACCCTCCTCCCCAACGCCTCCTCCCCGACGAATCTCTTTCGATGCCGAGGTCAACACCCCCATCGCCCTCCCCGACACCTTTTCACCAAAAACCCTCAAAACCCTCAACCCCTTCTCATCGTGACCCTCTTCACCCCAACCCTCCTCCAGCGAAGCTGCTCTGAGCTGCCTCCTCTCCTCCTCCATTCTCGATGGTTCTCCCCCACAACCCTCAACACCAGAGGTAATCCCCTGTCTCTTCCTTCATCCCCATCCACCAATCTTGTTGAATTTTTTAAACCTTAAGTATTTTTAATATTATTCTACACTTACTCCCATTTCCTCACTGATATGCACTGCTATAACCCCTCAATTTACCACACAGTAACCACTAATTTGGGACTTGACCACATCAACCTCCTATAATGTGGCCGGTGCAGAGTTTTGAAAATGATCTTCTCCTTACAGTCTCCAACTTCAGTGGTATGTGTGTGAGGTTCTATAAAAAAGAACAGAAAACCAACATGAATTGTCATGCTTAAGTTATAAACTGGATAACAGTGACTTTGTATATTTTTATACAGCAGCTGTGAAGAATTAGAATTTCAGGAGGAGGAAGACAAAGAACAGGTGAATAAGAGAGTGAGAAGAACATTCAAGTAGTCTCTCTTTTCTCCTTTCTATAGGTTTTACCTCTTTTAAATTATACCTTTGATATTAGTTTTCAATGTGATCATTATCTGTATTGTTTTATTTTGGATTCTTGTTATCTTTTACTCAGCGTCTGCTAATTTTCACCTTGAACACATATATTTGGAAATATGAATATACATGCCATATTACCACTATTAACATCTTCTAATTTACTATATTTTTTATCCTTAATTATTCATCACATGAATCAATTAAATTTGTAAATTTTATACCTTGTAATTAACCTGTTAGATTCTTGAGAGAATATAATTGTAGTTATATAGTGGAAACATCAATAATAACTCATGGAAAGTGATAATAGACCATCATAATTTTTTTCAAATCATTAAGGACATTCTTAATGTAGTTGATAAATCCTATAGTGCTTTCTATTTTCTTTTCATGGACTATGAGTGTTCTAGATCATCAGCCCCACATAATTCTTTCCTTCAAGAAAAAAGTTTCATTCCCACCCCACCATTACTTTTAGAGAGGGATCTACAATATCATGATTAGGGACCATAACATATGATGCTTTTATGGAATTTTTAGGTGTTAAATTGATGTGTCAATTAAATTACATGATTTCATCTTTTGTATCTTAAATTGGAATACTTCCATAATTTTCATTATTTTCCACTTTATTCTTCATAATTACAATGACTATCCAGAGTTTTGAATTTCTATATCAAAGAAACTATCATCATTTCACCCATTTTAAAATTTATTCTTTCAATTATTTTAATTTTTTTATAGCCCACAAATTATTCCCTTTTTCAACCTCCAACTTTTCCAAAATGTCCATGAAGTTTTATTGAAAAATATAACTCACTATTTTACTAGAGCTTGTATTATTTCTTAATTTATTTATGGGACTTACATGTTGTTTTCACCATCAATATATGGAATCATTAGAGGTATTTAGATAATAATAATTTTAACAATCTATTGATTGGTTTTAATTTGATAAATGTTATTCATCTTAAATTCATTATTCTGTTGGACAGTGACTAAAATGTTAATGAGTTAATAAATTATTTTATTAGATAAAATAGCATGGAGAGATCACAAATAGTAACATACATTTTTTTGAGTAAGCTAGTTTAAAGGAAGTTGTAAAAAATTTTCATTAGTTGGGAAAAATAGGGAATGACCAAAGAAGGTGAGACCAAATTTTAAAAACTTGTAAAATAACTATTCCATGATTTTGAATTTTTCTTCATTCATGTAAAATAATTTTTTTGAATTCATTAACATTAGGGTGGACTTTTTTATGAACTGACTCACTAGGGACCACCTGGATAGTGGTAAGCTGAGTGTGACACCACAAGCCCACCTCTAATTAGTTAGGGGTTAGTGACCATCCTTGAGTAGGCATAACACACACAAGGTTGTCCTTATCCTATGGTACCTATACACATGAAAAGAATAAAGGGGAAAATAAAATCCTACAAAAACAGATAAAAAAGACTAACTTGTTATGAAGGACAGGACTACTAACATATGCCACAACCTAGCATGAACCATGGTATATCTAGATCATTATCTTATATCTTCTCTTGGTCCTCCTAGGATTCCTTCAAAAGGAATATTGTCTACATAAGACATGAAAAATATGGGTAGATCTTATGCAGTGTTTAGTATAAAAATGCTCAATAGGACACTCCAAAATCACTAAACAATGGGCATTTGGAGAGTAGTTTTCTCATCATCACATAGACATATCATTACTAATATGAGATATAGAAATAGAAATAATAAACTAGATATACTCATAACCTAAAACATGCCTCAATGGCATATTAACCATTATTTTATCCATAAGATTCTACTCAAGGATACAATTTAACACTCTTCTGGTTGCACTCACAACATGATCTATGCTTTCACTGATGGTGCATTCCCAAGAGGTCATGCTCATCAGACCTCACCAAAGCTGTACTCAATGTAACTCTGAAGATATCGATACATAGATAGGGGATCTCTCCAAGGTCATATGGGGTATACCATACCATAGCTATAATATCCCACTAAGTATGGGATTGTACACACAGTTAAGTTGGTAATAATGATTCCACAAAACCCACCTAGGGAAATAGAAAAAATTATAGAGGATCACACCCTGAGTCACACAGAGGGATTCCCAAACACTATCTGAAACTAATCCCACATAGTAGATCACAGTCCTATTATTAGGATGTAATATCAAAATTTACCCTCATGGGGATGACCAAGGGGAACACACACAAGTTAAGATAGTCCATTGTTGTATCTCATATTCATATAATTAATCTTCCTTCCAATTATATAATCTTAATATTCTAACAATAATGTAGAAATATATTCTTTCTTCTAGTTATTATTCTCATCTTCTTACCATTGTAATTCTCAGCCAATTATTTAATATTAATGCTTGGTATATGATATGGTTTATATTTTCAAAATGTCTCTAAATTTCAATAAATCATTGTAGATTTAATACAAAACATCACAACTCATTATGAATTAACCCAAACACGTTTGGGAATTGATTAATATTATCTCTTAGATTTCATATAAATTATTTTTACTATAATCAATCCTCATTCTTGGAACTTATCTATGACTATTCATGAATTTTTATAATTTAAAACATTTATTAATTCCCTAAACTATAATTTTAATATATTTTTTATGATTTTTTATTAACTTTTTATTGATGATTACTTAATATCTTATGAAACAATACATATAATGTTAAGTCATTTTCTAGATTATTTATTTAATGTATGTTTATCTACCTCAGAATGGATAGATACTGGATGTACAACATTGATTGGATCACTAATGAATTTCAGAAGGAGTTACAATATTTTTTGGACTTTTCATTCACTAATGATTTAGATGGCGGATTGATTTGATTCTTGTGTTTTAATTTTGTTGGAAGACCTTGGTTAACTCGTGAGGAAGTGAGTTACCATATCACTAAAAGTGGTTTCCAAAATAAAATTATCATGTGTGGTATCACAATGGAGAAAAATCTCAAATATTGAATGACATCGATTCAGCGGAAAAGATTGGTATGAAAAATCTAATTTCTGATCGATTTCCTTTTGTTTCTGAAGCTAGCTCCTCATGTAGACTAGTGCAAGAGGAAATGAATACTGGAAAACAGTTCTCATCTATTAATCAGGATGATGACGTTGAGAGTGTTAGAAAGATGATGGAAGATGCAAATACCCCAGTATATCAAGCATGTAAAAAATGAGCAAACTTGAGTTTTTAATGCGATTATATCATGGGAAAACAATGTATGGATTTAGTAATATTGTGGTCGACTATCTCCTTACATTTATTAAGGATTTAATTCCTGATGATTCATGTATTCTATAAAATGATTACATGGCATCAAAGTTGGTTGAAAAATTTGGATTTTCATCTAGTAAGATTCATTCTTGTCTCAAAGACTATTGTTTGTTTTGGAAGGAGAATGTAGACTTGAGTCAGTGCAAACAGTGTGGCACATCAAGGTGGAAGACTAATAAAGATAGATATCAATCTTGAAAAACACAGAAAGTGATGTGGAACTTCCCTTTAATTCCCAGGATTCAAAAAAAAAATTATGTCAAAACAAATGAAAAATAATATGAGATGGCATGCAGATGAAAGAAATGAGGATAACGATGAAATAGTGCATCCTGCAGATGGGTTGGCTTGGAAGAAATTTGATAGGTTGCATCCTGATTTTGCAGCTGACCCACGAAATGTTAGATTGGGATTATCCTATGATGGTTTCAACCCATTTCTCCAAATGCATACTGCACATAGTACTTGGCCCGTTTTCATTCACATTTATAACTTTCCTTCATGGATGTGTATGAAGAATCCATTCACTATCCTGATTATATTGATATCTGGACCTAGTGATCCTGGAAATGATATTGATATATACTTGCAGCCATTAATAGAGGAGTTAAATGAGCTTTGGATTGTTGGTGCACAAGTGTATGATGCATTCAGAAAGGAGTACTTTATGTTTAGTGTAGCTTTATTATGGACGATAAATGATTTACATGCCTATGGAATGATGTCTGGTTGGAGTACTAAAGGGAAATTATCCTGTCCTATTTTTATGAGAAATACACGTTTTCGAAGATTAATGTTTTGACGAACTTTCAACTTCATAGGGCATTGACGTTTTCTACCAATGGATCATCCATGCAGGAAAAATCAGAGACAGTTCGATAATGCCATCGAGACAGATGAGACAGCTCAACGAATGTCAGGGACTAATATTGTTAAAGAACTTGATGATTTGAATTATGTTCTTGGCAAAAGTCAATCAAATATCAAAAAGAGAAAGCATGCTAATTCGAATTCCAATTGCAATTGTAGAAATAAAAGCATATTCTTTGAGTTTTAGTATTGGTCATTGAATTTATTACATCATTATTTGGATGTAATTCATATCGAGAAAAACATTTTTGAGATGTTACTTGCTACTATTTTAAATGTCAAAGGAAAAAAAGACGATTTGTGGTGTCGTTGTGATTTGATGGATTGAGGTATAAGAGAAAGACTTCATCCTGAGTTAATTGGTCAAAATAAGTGGAAAGTCCCTTTTGCCTGTTATTCAATGAAAAATGTGGAGAAAAGACAATTTATTCAGGTCTTGGAAAGTTTGAAGGTTCCGGATGGTTATTCAAGTAATATTTCAAAAAGGGTGAATACACAAGATGTGAAACTCAAATCTCTTAAAACCCATGATTACCATGTCTTGTTACATGAGTTGATTCCCATTGCCATTCTCCATTTACTTTCACATAATGTTAGAGTTTTGGTGATTAAGTTATGTCAATTTTATCGAGATCTTTGTGCCAAAAGATTGAGCAGAAGTGTTGTTTAGAAATTGCAGAGAGATGCACCGATTATTCTTTGTGACTTGGAGAAAATTTTCCCACCGCCTTTTTTCACATGTATGTTACATTTGACTGTGCATCTTCCCACATAAGTTCTTTTTGGTGGTCCTGTTTCAATTCGGTGGATGTATCCTACCAAAAGAATGATGTTTATATTGAAATCTTATGTGAGAAATAAATATCATCCTGAAGGCTCTATTGTGAAATACTATTTAGCACAAGAATGCATGGATTTTTGTTCATCGTACTTGGCTAACGTCACTATGAGGTCTAATCAACTAATGAGAATTGAAGATGGGCAATATGATCCCATTGAGCCTGCATTTCCTTCACTGCCCCAAACGGGGGGGATATCTGGATTGTACTCGTTGTGTACTTTAAGCAGGGAAGAGTGGGAAATGGCACATTGCACAGTATTATTCAACTATGGTGTGCTTGATGATTATATCAAGTAAGTAAACTAATAAATATGTATTTTTTTCATTGTGTGATTTCTTTATATCTTCTGACATTTTAATGCTTTCATATCTATAGAGAACATTTAGAAATTATAAAAAAGATACATCGCTCTCAATCTATTAAGAGGAAGGATCTGTTGCACAACAAAGAATTTGCTGCCTGGTTAAAGTCAAAGGTAATAGATTTATTTTTCTTCTTCTCATAACATAATCATATGTCTCTGTTTAATATTCTATATTGGTATCTTTTAGGTTTTAACTCTACCAATGATTGAAGTATCAGATGAAATAAAAGCATTGTCCTTTGGTCCAAACGATGTGGTATGTGATTTTATGTCAATGGTTGTCAATGGATTTAAATTTGTTATAAATAGTTGTGCAAAGAAATGGAAACACAGCATGATGGTGTCACAATAAGGGCCATAACAGATTGTTATGTGAGTGCATCGGGAGGCAGACTCGATCAGAAAATATATCATATTACGGTGTTGTTAAAAGAATCATTTTATTAGATTACTATGCACATGGTCGTGTCGCAATGATGAAATGAAAGTGGTTTGATTCAATGACACGACAAGGAATGCGTATTGATAACTATGGATTTAGAGTGATTGATATGAACCGCCAGCTTCGTACCAATGAACCTTATATTCTTGCGTCAAAAGCTAAACAGGTGTTTTATGTAAGTGACTCATTACAACCACAATTTGGTGTTATTGTTGATGTTATTACTAGACATATTTTTAAAGAAGGCATGGATGACAATGATGTTGTGGATGAACCTTTCGGTATTTATTCGAATGTTGCATTTGATGATACGGATGATGCAATTGTTAGAATAGATTGTGAACCATAAATTGTCACAGACCCCACATAGCGTTGACACATTTCTAAGTATTTACCTGATATTATCGCAATATTGTATGTGTTTTTTTTAACTTCCATACATGATATCAAAATAAATAGTATATTTTCTACCATTATCGAATATAAAACTATTAATAGCCTGAACAATTTATGTTTAAACACTTCTCTAGTAAATCTTGAACATAGAAAAGTCTTGATATTTTATCAATATAAATATCACACATGAAAATGTATCTCATTATTTTATGATACAATTGTATTATTTAACATTTTTCATTATTTCTATTTATTTGAGAATATTATTTTAAATTTACAGGTCAAAATTTCTGATTATGATGATACAAGAAGGAGTAGAAGAATACCGAGAAACGAAAAACATAGGTCTCCTCCTGGAAACAATGTAAGTACAAATTATGTTTGAATATTATGGTCTTTCATATTATTTATCTTGTTATCATTCATTTTATTTTATCATCTATTTTATTTTAGGCTGCATCATCAAGGAGACACTTGGATTATGTCACTGAGGATGATATTGTGGTGGGGGGTATTGATTCTACAGGCCAGCCTACTACTACGCCGCTTGAGACACCAGGAGGCCATCCTCCCATTATGCCACCTCCATATTATCCATACCCACCTTTTCCGTATCCCTTTTTACCCGCACCCACATCGGATGGTAGTTCTCAGACTCCCATCCCTCATTTTCCATTCCCACCATCCACTGTATAGGGTACTGCACCCCCATATATCCCACCGCTATATCCATATCCATATCCACCCTCATCTGTACAGGGTTATCCATCGGGTTTTCTGCCTCCATCAGTACACTTTTCATCTACTATACATAGTACTCCTGTAGATATCTCACCTACCATGGAGGGTACCCCCCTCCAGACGCAGCACTTCAGGGGTCAGCAGATCCCCCATCTACTGGTATTTGTTTAAACATTACTTTTACTGATTAATGATAAATTCATATATATTATTTTCTTTTATTTTTGGTTTCATGATTAGCTCCGGCCTCTACCAAACGACGAGACCACACAAAAATGTGCGAGGTTTGGAATCGACACACACAAATCATAGTTGATTACAATGAGGACAATGATATAATTAATAAAAATGGCATTAAATGTAAAAGTTTTATGAGAACACTTGCTAGACACAGCAATATCATTCCGGTTCAACCGATAAGTTGGAAGGCAGTTGGACAACAAATAAAAGAAAAATCCTGGGTAGAGATTTGGGTAAGTAATGTTAATCACCTTTTATATATATATAAATTTATAATATTTTCTTAACAAATATTATGTCCATTGCAGCTTTGATATAATTTTCCTGATGGACAAGATGCAAAGGCTGCAAGGATAATGGATTTAGGTGAAATGTGTTGAGCCTAAAAGTATGATTTATATCTTGGTTGGAAAAAGAGAGTTGGTACAGAGCTTGAAGAAGTACCGGTGTTTCAAGATTGCCCAATATCACAATATAAAGAGATTATCAGCTATTGGAATAGTCCAGTATTTAAGGTGTTTGTTAAATTTATATATATATTCATTTATTTATTTGGAAACGATTTTAAATTACTTGTTTTATTTATGTTAATGAATTTATATAATTATTTTTTTATAGGAGAAATCAAACAGAAATAAAAAAACAAGAGTGAAATGAAACACATTTATACTTGCAGACACACTTCATTACCAGATCATGATCAGACAAAGGTAATTTAACATTTAAAATATTTAGCTTTGTTTAGTGTAATTTTTTTAACTTCCAATTTTGATTTATTTCTTTGTTTTTTTTCATAAAAAGGAATTGAATATCGAGGGTCGCGTTCCTTTCTCAACTTTGTTTTGTACAATCCATAAAAAGAAAGATGGTACTATGCCAAATACCGACACCGAGAAGGCGATTGTAAGTACATTTCAATTTATTTGATTTTTACTGAATTTAATTCCTTATATTATTTTATCATTTTAATTTATGTTATATATCAATCAACATAATGCTTTAGAGGCATTGGCAGAAAAAGAACCTAACAATTTGGGCCCAAACAATCATCTACATTAGGTATTAGGAGGTGAGCATTAGGGTAGAGCGTGTTGTCGACCTGGGAAGAAGATTGTACCATCTCAATACTGGTCTACTAACGTTTCTTCGAGTACCAGTTCTGGTTTTTTCATAATGGAACAAATGAATGCTGCAATCGAAGAAGCAAGTCAAAAATCAGAATAGGCGATAACTGAAAATATGATGAAATTTATGTCTTCCCTTTCTTCTACACTTCCACTAAAATCATCTGCAATGGTTGATTCCTTTTTGATGTCGATGCATTCTGCTAATGTAGATTCTTCTGTCGGAGCCAGAGCCGGACCTAGTGCTGAACCCGGTGTTGGTGCTGGTTCGGATGCAGATGTCGATGATGATATTGGTGGTGTGAGAGGTGGTGATGGTGTTTCTATAGGAGGTGTGGATGAGGGTTATCATGATTCTGATGATACTGATATTGAGACTCACTTTTGATGTAAATTTTATTTTTGGATTGGTAATGTATGATGAGTTCCTTAAGACATAGGATGGTGTGTTTCATGGCCATGTTCTTGAATGGGTTTCTTTTCCTGGTAAGGGATTCATGGTTGAGAATGGATGACGAGTTCCTAATACGTAGTTTATGCAATCGGAAGACCTGATTCTAGTGTACGTGGTTTGTTTTATTTTGATACAAATATGAACTGTTTTTTTTTTCGCAAATTGTGTTTTGAGAGTTAAAAAGAAACGGGGAGTGATTGACCCCCCCCCCCCCCCACAGTTTCATCACATTAAATGGAGAAAAGATACATATAGAAATGAGGAGAAATCTAGTTCTAAGTGTTCATTACACATAGGGTTTAATAAGTACATTTAATAAGTACATTGTAATTGTAGTTTAGGGAAGAGCTAGCAATCAGGGTTTAATAAGTACATTTCATGGAAATTGAAAGACTCATAATAATCATACTCATATTGGGGTCTTGTGGTGAACCCCAATATGGTTTTGAGTGGTCATTACACATAGGGTTTTGTATTAGTGCATGAGAATCATAAACAGTGCATTGCTAGTATGAATTTTGAGTGGAAATGTCATCAAAATGTTTAAACAGTGTTGCATATGCCCTTTTGTTTTAGAGGGTCAAGTGTTGCCAGATTGCGCGACATGTGTTGCCTGATGCCCATCAAATGCTCCCTCCCATTTTCCTGCCGACACCTGGCTGCCTTTCATTTATTCATAATACTTTGTGTTTTGATTCTATTATTTAATTTTATTGGAAGAAATTTAGTTGACCTATGTTATTTAGGATATGTTCGGTAAAGAAAAAAACATTGGCTCTAGTTGATCGTATGGGATATATGTGATTTACCTGGAAACCAAACAAGCCCTTAATTCCATTTCATTCCCATGTGATGTTAGGAAAACTGGCGCCACAATCTGAAGGAGCTGGAGCTGCTCATGATGCACAACAGGTATGCATGATCTCTACCTATTTACATATTATCCATGTATGTACATGGTCTTAATCTCTCTGCTTTTTCATCTGTATGACTTATTGTGCAGAAATTGCCCATAATGTGTCGACTAAGAAGAGAAATAAGATTGTGGAGCGGGCTGCGCAGCTGGATGTGGTTGTTACGAACAAGCTTGCAAGGCTGTGTAGCCAGGAGGATGAATTAGAGTAAGTCACACCACCCTTCATTTCTCAATAATCTGTGATATTATTGAAATCGCCTCTTACAAACCTGTCTCGCCTCACTGGGTTGAATTTCCCTAACATCTACCATTATTCCATCCATCCATTTGTATAATTATTAGCATAAACAATAGATAAAATGATCTCTGACCCACCCATAACCACAATAGTATAATCATTTTGTGATGAGGCATTAATGCAACCTACTGTGAAACACTACTTCCAGAAAATTCATATAGACTGGTTGCATAAACTTGCATGAAAATAATCTGTAAAGCCCATAAATTTACCAAGAGGGATAATGTACACCTCTTTATCATTATCAGATCCATTCTATTTTGAAAAACTCTTGGTTGAATCTAGTGTGATATTTGAAACTATCTTCCCTTGGGTATGAAACTAGTTTTACTCCATAACTGACATATCTTAAAGGGTTGTTGACTTGATATGGTCACGTGTTATATGAAATCCAAATTTTAAAATAATGGTTTATTAAAAATCCAAACTTTGGTGACTAGTGCCTTCTCCTCTGTCTCTGATGGGAACTTCACTGGTGATCCCACCTTTGGAGAAGGTATTGAGGTTTCACTCGCCTTATGAACCACCAGGAAACCATCAAAGGTCTCCACCAGGGAAGGGGTGTGTGCAGGTGGGGGGTAGGGGGAAGGGGGACAGGGAAAGGAGGTGTGCAGGTGGGGGGGTAGGGGGTGTGCTGGGGGCAGGGGGAGGATTTTGTGTAGGTGGGGGGTAGGTGGGGGGGCAGGGGTAGGGGGGTGTGTAGGTGGGGGGGCAGGGGAGGGGACAGGGGGTGTGCAGGTGGGGGGCAGGGGCAGGGAGAGGGGGGTTGCTGGGGGGAGGGATGTGTAGGTGGGGGCAGGGGAGGGGGCAGGGGGGTGTGCAGGTGGTTTTTTTTACAGATCGTTAGCCTCTTCTCATTTGAATTTAGTATGATTTATTGGTTTCGGTTTATTGTCTTCTTTATTGTCAGATTTTCCTTGGTTATGGTTTAGTTGTTTTGAATTATTGAATATTATACAGTTTATTTGATTTGTTATTTATTCTAATTTTATACATTATATTTCTAATTTTTCAATTATTATGTATAGATATTGTTCAATGTGTCAGATGAACATCATTACAAAGGTACATTGTGATTATCATTTATGTTTTCTACTATTTTAACTGTCTCCATATTTAATCCACTTTTATTGCAATATTTTGTACCACTAATTTATGCATTCAATATAATCAATATTAATGCAATGTTTCGATCCAGAATACAAGGGGACATAGTGGAGTAACACTAGATTTTGGATAAATACACCATCGTGGAAGGTACAACGTGATTATCATTTAATAAACTGCAGCTTTTGTAACCTCACACACCCTTCTTTTCAAAATTAATTTTTTTTCTGTATATATTTTTTTATATTTGATTGGTTTCCAAACTATCTCCATTAAGTTGACATTCACAATTACAGTGTTCTGATTTCAATGTTCATTACTATTAGTTATTATTTGAACAGTACGTTACATCATTTATTTGATTTCTCAATGGTACAAATAAATCTTTATTCCTTTTTATATAAAATTAATGTTTACTAATATCGTGATGATGTCTTAGAAACTTCTACAACTATTAGTTATTATTTGAATAGTCTATTCATTTATATGTTATTTGTTTTGATGAAATTTTAAAATTTTCACATATGATTAGAGTATTAAAACTGCTTTAGAATGAGAATGGGTGATGAATCATTAGTAAACATTAACTGTATTGGGATGTTCTTGATCCTACATATAGGGTCACAGGGTGGAGTCACACTACAACTTAGAGAAATACACCATCATGAAAAGGGGAGTAGTGACTCATTTTGGAGCTGTGTATCTTTACAAATTAGTTGCAGCACTAATGTTGGGTAAGTTTTTATTGTTTCATCATGTTTCAAACATATTTTATTTTAGCATATCTGTTTCATCTCCACTACGCACATATTAGTTTAACCAGTTATTTCCAAAAACAATTGTACATTCAACATAAAAATCTTCAGCAGGGGGGGGGGGGCTGCTGTCCAGCAGGGGGGGCTGTCCAGGGGGGCTCCAGCAAGGGGGGCTACTGCTATATCAGTTTTATATATTCCAGCAACATAGACCTTTCATTAAAGGTTTGATAATTAATCTCTTATTCTAATTTTTCCACACTCATTCTAGGTCTGGCACAATGTATTATTTTGTTCAAGACATTTCCTGTTAATTCATATAAATTCTCAGAATATTGTTCCATGATCTTCTCCTTTTCATATTAGTGTTGTGATGTCCATTATTGTGTGGTATTATAAAATGGTTCAGCTAACTCCCCCAAACTCCATGCCCTTTGTTCTTTATTTTGATCATTACCCATATCTAGAATTATGGAATGTTTCTTCCTCTTCATGGCATGGATCTTTGTTAATAACTAGTTCCCTTAACATCCAACTATTTCCATCTCCAAAATTTCTCAGCCTCATTCACCGTGGAATGGGGCAGGTTGTTGTGAAATTTTCATTCACCATATCACTTTTTTCTTGCTCCCGATAATTCATTGTAAGCTCCAAATCCTTCCAACTACTGATTATTATTTAATAAACATAATAAACAACATCAAACACCATTTGACTTTCCACCTCCACATGCGCATCCATATACTTCCATGTGAACCAATTCTCTATATCTCCTTAAGAATTATCTTTTTATAATGTCATCAATATATTCCTATGCTTTAAACATTTTACATCATTTTTTATTTTTTAAAAACCAACACACAAGCTCTTTGGTTACAAAATTCTCCCCATTTGGTGTTCATTCTCAGCTCAACTCCCTCTTTCTCAAGAAACTTCTTTCACAAGATATATGATGGAAAAAAATCTTTTCATGCCTTCAAATATGAATTTCATACCTCAGTACCCTTTTTGGATAGAATAATTCCATATTTTGTTATTTTTAATCTTAGAACTACTTTCTTTAAACCCACCTACACTTTCCACAGTAAATTACAATTATTGAATTCTACACTTTGAATTGAGTTGTATACAAATCCTCTAGACCTTGTGAGTTGTATATTTATGTATGAATCGATATTTTAAGCCAAAAAACTTGTTTGTTATGTGTAACTCACCTCTTTGACCTACCACGTGATTAAATGGCCGATTATGTAAGTATTTATGCCTCTTTTTTCCGTACCTTTCTTCAATCATTCATGTATTATTATAATATTTAGTTATGAATTGTCTAGTTATTAAGTATTTTATGGTATTGTAGAAGTTAAGGGCTACACTCGTCATCGGTTTTAGGAATGTTCCTGATTGAGGATGGTCCCTATTATTTTTTCATGCTGCAAATCATGATTGGGAAGCTCTCTCAAAGTCTATATAGTCAGGTATGTCCTGTAATTGCAGGATGTTCAATGAAGTAGCTTCAAGAATCCATTTTTCTTCATTTTTTATGATGATTTTGATGTGGCAATAGGCAAGGGGCAGGGGTCATATCTGTGTTTGGTGGGGATCTGTCTATGGGGGGGAACTGGCAGGGGGGAGGGTGTAGGGGGGGTCTGCAGGGCATAGGGGAGGGGTGCAGGAGGGCAGGGGGGTCTGTAGGGGAGAGGTTCAGGAGGGTAGGGGGGAACTGGCAGGGGGAGATGGTGCAGGAGGGCGGGGGGGGTGTCTTCAAGGCAGTGGGGAGTAGGGCAGGGGGAGTGGGGGGGGTGGTCTGCAGGGGAGAGGTGTAGGAGGGTAGGGGGGAACTGGCATGGGGAGAGGGTGCAGGGGGCAGGGGGGTGTCTGCAGGGCAGTGGGGAGGAGGGAAGGGGGGGGGGTCTGCAGGGCAGTGGGGAGGGGTGCAAGGGGGGAGGGTCTGTAGGGCATAGGGGAGGGGTGCAGGAGGGCAGGGGGGTCTGCAGGGGAGAGGTGAAGGAGGGAAGGTGGGGAGTGGGGGGTGTCCAGGGTCTGGAGAGGGGAATTTTCAGGGGCAGGGGTGACTGGAAGGGGGTGGGGTGATGGAAGGGGGGATGGGCAGGGGCAGGGGGTGCATGGGGAAGGCAGGGGGCAGGGTGGGGAGGGAAAACTGGTAGAGGGGGAGGGTGAAGGAGGGTAGGGGGTGTCTGCAGGGAAGTGGGGAGGAGGGAAGGGGGGACTGGCAGGGGGTGACCTATTTAATGTTCTTTAACTATCTTATGTACATATTACTAAATGATTAATCAAAACAATTTCATTGTGGTCGAAAAACCTCCCAAATTAACCCAAACAATCATCATTTAATTATTATCTAATGATTCATTCACATTGAATATCATATAATTCATTATAAGATCATTTAAACTTCTAGAATATCATTAATAACTTGAAATATCATTTCTGGATGTTTATCCATGTTATACATGAAAATTCATTTAAGAATACAAGTGAACCACTCAAGAAAACCAAAAAAATGAACATTCCTGAACAATGTTATTAAACCATATAACTCATCAAAAGGCCCATAAATAACATAATGAAACTGGACCGGGCCAACATGCTACGGTCACGCCACGGTCATGCCGCGGTCATGCCGCGGTCACGCCGCGGTCACGCCGCGGTCACGCCGCGGTCACGCCGTGGTCACGCCGCGGTCACGCCGCGGTCACGCCATGGTAATGTCGTGGTTTGGCCCTGCTCCAGCCACATCCAGCCCACACCACCCCATTCCACCTTCATTTCATCCCACTGCCACCAACACTCCATCCCGCAATAGCCCCCCCTTCCACCTTTGAATCAGCCCGCACCATCCCCCCAGCACCTGCAACCAGCCCCCTTCCGCCAGCATTCCAACCTTCTCCTGCTCCCTTCTCTCCTGGCCAGAAGATGATGCCCCGCGGATGTCGCTGGACCAGGCCAACACGCCGCGGTCACGCCGCGGTCACGCCGCAGTCACGCCGCGGTCACGCCGCGGTCACGCCGCGGTCACGCCGCAGTCACGCCGCAGTAATGCCGTGATTTGGCCTTGCTCCAGCCACATCCAGCCCACACCAGCCCCCTTCCACCTACATTTGTATTCTCCTTGGACAAATCTTCCATTATGATATTTCTTGCCTCTATTTTCACATACAAGCAAGGCTTGTTGGCATGAATCTAAGTTTTTCTCCTTCTTCTATGATAGAAGAATCCAATCTTAGACAACACAAACATTAGGAAAGACCATCCAACTCTATTATTAGTCTTTTTCAAGTCATGTTTCCATGGAATAATTCATTGTTAATATTTATTCTATGTTTTCATATATTGAAAATTTTCATGGGCCAATATGGAATTATCATATATGAGTCTCTTAGGAACAATGGAAATTTTATTTTCAGAAACAATAGAGGGAAGCAATGACCGTATCTGATTCACTGGAATTTAGGAGAATATAAGTAAAATTATAAAGGCCAGCGAGTCTCAAATTAGTGACCAATGATGTTTTTTTTATTTTTTATTTTTTATTTTTTGAATAAGGGTTATAAGAGTTTCATTGATCGAGTGAAAGTAGTCATTTCCCACCCAAAGAACATATATGAGACCCAAAACATTCCTTCCAATAATTTTCCTAAACTTCTTGAAAAAAAGGAATGGAAACCATCATAGACTAGTTCTTTCATTGAATGGTTCTGGTTAAGTTCATTAGGATCTCATCATCTGTAATATCACATATAATCGACTTATTAAACTCCTCTAAAACAACCAGTCTGAGTCTTTCTTTATATTAGGAGAAATGGGAGACTACCCCACTGTACAAAGGTCATGGAAAAAGAGAAAAATATTATTACACATATCATTATGATTTGATATAGAACTTCCATCAGAATCAGTAAGGAAAAAGATGTGGTTATTTCTATAATGTTCAGAGGCCTTTTGGTGGAAAAATATTATTACACATTTCTAAGATCCTCGGTATTTTTGGAAGACGTTCATCTGGAATTGAAATCAAGGCCTCATAATGTTCTTTTGAGTAGGATTGAACTGTGTTAGGGATTTTAGTACTAGGGACTCCTTTGGTGATCCTACTACATGATCGGTGTTTTTTATCCCTTGGCCTCATCCCATTAATCATATTGTGTTCATCCTCTAAAAATGAAGTGTAAGAGTTTGTGAGAGGGAGGCTCCTAGTCTGGGGGGTCAAAATAGGTTTGTTTTGTTTTATAGAGGTTGTGGGCGTACCCATAGGATCACATTGTGGGTATTTTTTTGATGCGATCTTGTTTTAATGGGGGTGATCTGCATTAGTTAAATAATACTGGGAGGGCTAGAGGAGGGTTGGGGGCCTGGGGTGGTTTGCTGGGGGCAGGGGGGTTTGCAGTGGGATGGGGGGAAGTGTAGTGGGCAGGGGGGAAGTGCAGGGGGTAGGGGGTGTGTTGGGGGCAGGGTGTGTGTGCAGGGGGGTGCAGTGGGCTGGGGGGGAGGTGCAGTGAGCAGGGGGCAGGGGTGTGTGCAGTGGGTTGTGGGGGAAGTACAGGGGGCAGGGGGGAGTGCAGGGGGCAGTGCTGGGGAAGGGGACGGGGGGGGGGGGGCTGTTTTTTTATGAAATGGGGGGACATATAGCCATGGTTTTAAACCATGGCTATATATATTTCCAGATTTAGGATTCTTCCACGGTTTGAAAACCGTGGCTATAGGCTGTTGCCAGGGTTCAAACCGTGGCTATAGGGATATAGCCACGGTTCAAACCGTGGCTATAGGGATATAGACACGATTTTAAACAGTGGCTATAGGTTTTACCCTATAGCCACGCCAATACCAGCCACGATTTATGAAATCGTGGCTATAACATATAGCCACAGTTTTTGGGCCTATAGCCATGGTTCCAAACTGTGGATATAGCTTTATTTTGTAGTAGTGATATCCATGTATATATGATCCTCTTTAACTCTCATCTTGTTCAAAACTCCATGATCCTTTCTACTCGAAGCATCTTCCACCTTATTTTCCTTCCCTGAGTGGTAGTGTATAGTGCAATCATAATCCTTGAGTAGTTCAAACCATCGCCTTTGCCTCATATTGAGTTATTTCTGTGAGAAAATATACTTAAAACTCTTTTGATCAGTATATATCTCACATTTTTCACCATAGAGATGGTGTCTCCATATCTTCAAAGCAAATATTACAGCTGCTAACTCAAGATCATGAGTAGGATAGTTTTGCTCATGAATTTTTAGCTGTCGTGATGAATAGGCAATAACCCTATCATTCTGTATAAGAACACAACCAAGTACTTTCTTTGAAGCATCTCTATAAATAACAAACCCATCATTCCCTGATGGTATAGTCAATATAGGATCATTGACTAATCTTTTCTTCAGTTCTTCAAAACATTCTTCATAAACTTTTTTTTTCAAACAAATTTAAACCCTTTACGTGTGATCTTGGTTAATGGGTTAGCCAACCGGGCAAAATTCTGGATGAAATGTCGATAATACCCTGCTAGACCAATAAAACTATGTACCTCAGTTATACTCATCGGTGCTAGCCATTCCTGTATTTCCTTGGTCTTTAAAGGATCAACGAAGATTCCATCCTTAGAGATAATATGGCCAAGAGAAGAAATATCCTGAATCCAGAATTCACACTTGCTAAACTTCCCATATAATTCATGTCTTCTAAGAGTCTTTATAATAATGCGTAAGTGATTTTCATGATATTCATAGCTTTTGGAGTATACCAAGATATCATCAATAAATACCACTACAAAATAATCAATATATTCCTTGAAAACTCTTTTCATTAGATCCATGAATACAGAGGGTGCATTAGTCAATCCAAAAGGCATTACTGTAAACTTGTAATGCCCGTACCTGGTTCGAAATGTTGTCTTCAGAATGTCTTCCTTATTTACGCACAACTGATGGTATCCAAATCAAAGGTCAATCTTTGAAAAGTATTGAGATCCATGAAGTTAGTCGAATAAATCATCAATCTGAGGTAGGGGATAATTTTTCTTTATTGTTATAGCATTGATCTCCCTGTATTCAATGCACAACCTCATAGATCTATCTTTCTTCTTAACAAAAAGTACAAGGACTCCCCATTGAGAAACACTAGGGTGAATAAATCCCTTATTACTCAATTCCTTTAGTTGTTTCTTTAATTACACTAATTCCAAATTGGCTATTCTATAAGGGGTCTTCGATATGGGCCTTGAACTAGGAATTAAATCAACGGAAAACTCAATTTCTCGTTCTGGGGGATGTCCAGGTAAATCTTCTGGAAACACATCAACATATTATTTAACAATTGGTACATCCTCTATTTGAAAATTCCTTTCCTCACCCACAGTTATTTCATTCTATTCCTCCCCAATAATTGAATTTAGTTGAGCTACTAGGGGTGGTTCTAGATAAGAATCAGGTGGTGATGATTCTGCTCTAAAGATAAGGTGTTCTATATCATCGTCGTCAAAAATAGTAACCTCCTTCTTCTTACAATAAATTTTTTCATCATGGTACGAAAGACAATCCATACCGAGGATTATATCAAATTCAATCATGGGTATGATGATGAGATCAGTAGATAAAGAACATTTATATGCTCTAATGGGGACTGATTCACAAAACATTGTTGCGATGATACTTCCCTTAGGAGTTTTGACTAATAAATCCATTATTAAATCAAATTAGAAATATCTAATTTTCTTAGAAAACTGGGAAGATATGAAATAATGTGATGATCTAGAATCAAATAAAGCATTTGATAAACTTGAGGAAACAATTAAATTACCTGCCACCATGTCTTTTGGGGCTTCAACCTCAGCAGTAGTGATCGCATAAGCTTGGCCTTGATCCCTTGTCCTTTTCTGAGGTACGTTTCCCTTATGCTTAGGAAATTCATTTGTATAATGTCCCATCTCCCTGCAATATTAGCATTGAACATTGGTAGCATCTTTCTTTCCCTTACAATCACCAGTTAGATGGACTTTCTGTCCACATTTGTAGCATACTCCTTTTCCTTTTAGACAGGCACCAGGGTGCCTCCTTCCACAATTATCACAGGGAGGAAATTCAATTTTTCCCTTCTTCCCTGTTTCCTTATTTCATTTCCCAAAGTTTTAAGTAGATCTATTCTTCTCTTTCTTTGATTTAAAGTCATAAGATTTAGAGAATTCCTTTTCTGTCTTGATAGTACACAAGACAATATCTTCGCATGATGAGAAGGATTGTGATACTAATGATCAATGGAGAAAAGGTTTTAACCCATAAAATAAAAAATCAATATCAATTCTTGGGTTATGTATATAATCTGCAGCATGCCTCGCTAACCTTGTAAAGTTAGCCTCATACTCTGCGACATTCTCATTCTCCTTTTGCCTCAGACTCAGAAGTTGTCTTTCCATATATGCTCGATGGTCATGAGGAAAGTATTTTTCTAAGAAAATTTCTTTAAACTCCCTCCATTCCATATTTGATACTTCATCATCTTCCTTTATGTCTTGAATCAATGAACACCATTGATCAGCATCTCCAGTGAGGCGGTAAACTACCATGACAACTTTTTCCCTTTCATTACTCCCCAAGGTGTGGAATATTTTCTATAAGGAATTTATCCATTGCTCATCTACTAATGGATTTGTACTCACATTGAATGTTGGTGTTTTTTGCCTCATGAAGTGGTCTAACATTGATCCTCTGCATTGTGGATCAGGGTGCTACATACGGGTAAGGTTATTTTTCATAACCTGTTTGATTTGTCCCAGTATGGTGATAAGCTGATCAGCACCAGTGGTATCACCAGCTCCACTATAATTATCTTGAACAGGAAGGAAATCCCTACATGTAGTACATGAATTGATACGGTTCCCATTCCTTCCACTAGGCGCCATTTATAAACAATGGCATGCACTATATTAGTTTATGAATCTCAATACATAAATCCAAACTTGTAAAACACTTAAAATAAATTGAACATATTATGGATATAATTCATAATCATAAAAAATGTTTTCTTTGAATAAGTATATACTCATAAACCCTTCATAATAGTTTATAAAGAAAATTATAATTATCCTAAGCATATCCCTTGGGAGTTTCGTAACCAAGAGTGCAGCAAAGCTCGTTGTCATGCACCAGTTCCCGTTCGAGTCTAGCTCAAAGCGGTGTTTTCAGGTTTTACCCTTAGGTACATCTGTTCCAAAGCCGCCTCTACCTTATTGTATCCAGACAGGGATGTATTTCTTGGAAAACTCATAAAATCTCTACAATACCAATATTCTAGGAAGCTATTCTATACTAATCCTCAAAGTCTATCTTAGGGCTATGTGCTCTAATCAGAGTTTATCTAAATCTAGTTTCCAAGGTTTGTACTAAAATTCCTCTGATACCAACTGTAACCCCCCAACCCTAGTTACCTAGAGTCAGTGCATTATTACATAACATAGGCAAGATCACAAGGAAGTCATGTCCTGAAAGACTGATCAGTTTAGTATTATTGGAAACAAGATTCATACATAAGTTCAACTTTACAGCTTGAAGAGAAATACAACACGAATATATTTCATTAGAAATATCCAAAACTTCTAGATTATGCCTTCAAGTCACTCATAACTAACTTCTTCATATCCTAGGAAAATGAAACATAAGAAATGGGTGAGCTCAAATGCTCAGTAAGGGTAAGCAATACAGCAGAAGATAACATAAATATTAAGCATGGTGAATAATTGAAACCACATGCCTTTACCAATAATAAACATGAATACTTTTATGGAAGGAATATGAGTTGAGTAAATAATGCCATAATAAACCATAATCACGGGTATTCTACTAGATGAATGACCACATGAACCATCAATATTATTTTCATAATGAAGGAATGTATAATGTCGGACATTCTGAAACATTTTGTCAAGTCCTCGACCAAGAAGTCTAAAAATGATTAAGGTCACGGCCAAAACCATATATCAAAATTGGGAAAGGGTCTCGGCCAATTCCACATCTAGTTGTCTCAAGAGACCTACCGATGAATCTCGGAGCTATAGTGGGCTCCACCAGTCACTTACTAAGTCTAATACATTCCTCATATGAAAAGGTTTAAACATATCATAAACATTCGTATTAAAAATAGCATACAAAATGTCAATACTTTAACCATAAACCATGAATGGTATAAAAATAGCACATCCACAGTCAAAAATATCACAAAACCTTCAATAAAATATGGAATTTTTGTATCATAATAAATCAATTTCAAATAAACTTAAAATCCATCAAAGGATGTTGACATAGATGAAATCAAAATCCTTTTTAGAGAAATATCTCTTTCTATTTTGAAATCATTTAAGAGTCACATAATTATAAAGAAAATATGTATTTTCAAAATATTTTTATAAGCTTGTAATGGAAGCTTTGATGATGTTATAATGGTGAAAAATAGCCGCACTCGCCGTATAAGTTAAAAAAACATTCTTACCTTAAATTTGTCGAAAAGGTCAAAAAATACCTTGTTTGGAAAACAACAAAAACATTCCTTTCAAAACACATAAGGGTATAAATTACATTAACCCATTTTCTAGTAAATAGTAATTTTTTTTTGAAATACATTTTTAAGAAACATGGATGTGGATGATAAAGAGGTCCCAGAAGATAATTACATATAAACAACCTCAAATAATGAAGAGATTGTAGAATTGACCCTTACCTTGTAATTTTCCTTGGTTGAGGGTAGGTTAACCTATAGTATAATGGTGAAATAATTTTTATTAAATTATACAATAATCATATACATTAATATGATATCATATATGATCTTTTAACATTTCTTTGTTAATAATATCTTAGTATTATTGTCCTTTCGGGTGTTAACGGATTCGTTTTCCTTTATATTATTTATTATGTGAGTCATATTTGTTATGGATGAGATGTATATTATTCATATATATAATTATATCAAGTCTTTATACATTAATTTTAATCATCAAAAGAAAATTAGTTTTGAATGGATACGATGGGGAATGAATCTCATCGCGTTCGTGGAGACGGTAATCCGTACGTACGCACGAGCGACAATATCATTATTTTGATATTAAAATAATATATAATTGGATGGTATATAATATATAAAGAATAATTATCATGTTATATTCATTATTTACATCAATTAAACATCATTATTATACCCATCCAAATAATAATGTATTGAATAACAATTACACCACGACGTGGAGACGGTAAGTCGTACGTACGCACGTATAGTGACATGTCATTCAAAGGATGGATAGAATAATGAATATGTATATACCATATTTATAATAACATCAAATTATATATAATATACTGGATTTATTATTTTATAATGGAAATAACAAATAAAGAAGAAGTGGAAGAATAAAAGAACTTGAAAGAGGGTGGTGAAATTATTACCTCTTCTTCGGGTTCTTCCTTTTGATTTGATCAAAAGGGCTCTTTAAGTTGGATTTATGACTAAAGGAAGGCCTCTAGGATGAATTTAGGGACGTTGAGAGGATATTTAGGCAGGTTTTGGCCAAGACAAAAGGCTTTGAAGGTGTGAATTAGAGAGAAGGGGGAGTTCTTTTTTATAAGAGGGGTGAGGGGCACCTTAGGAAAAGCTAGAAATATTATTTTATAATAAAATAATTTTCGGTTTATAATGGATTAAAAATGGATTATTTAAATTATAATATGGTTATTGGTAGAAAAACACTCAACCAATAGGTTTTAGATAGGTTTGGGTCACTATATTAACTTTATCTTTTAGATTTAACTCTTAGTTAAATAGTTTGACATTTACCATGTCTCTTTGTATTTTATATTATATGGTTAATAAACTTACTATATATATCCAAGAGAACCCCAAGTGGTTCATTAATGATACACATATCAATCTATAAGTCCTTTGGCTGAACCTTATATTTTTAGGAATAGAATATCAATTAATAATATAATATTTGTTTTAAAAACTCTATTATGTCAATTTTTACACTATTTGGTATTTTGTTATTGCTAAATTCATAACAACATTATTACTTAGAAAAAAAATTATATAACCAAACCTAATATGTCATATTATCCTATATAATTATTTTAATTCATAAAAAGTCTCAAATTACATTTATTTGGATATTTATAATATCAATTATTTTAATGTTTCATTAATTAGGTAATTACTACATCACCATTGTGTCATAAATTAATTAAATTATTTAATGTCTAAAAATTATAAATAAAATACCATTTTGTAGGAAATATTTTTATATTTATAATTAATATTTATAATCTAATTTATCTTATGTATAACCCTATATTAAAAATGTTTTAGTTATTAAACTTTGATTATAACTCTTTTAACTCTTCTTTGAATTAAATAATAATAAATGTCATGATCTAATCCAAGTGGACCAAATAGGTTCATATTTTATTCCTATGGTTGTTTTTTATCGAATTATACTTATCCAAAAGAATTAAAACATGTGTTTGGGTAATAATAATATCATTTTTACCATTAATTACCCTATTTACTTTTAACCGTGGTAAATAAAAGTAAAATGTTACTTTTCACCAAAAATTATTTTTATCTTATTGAACCATATTTTACTCCTTGATATTAACCGTGTCTCTCGGATTTTAGAAATTCCACTCACAGAAGCGGTAAAATTAAGTTTTATGTGAATTTTCAAATTCTCCTAGGAGATGGGTAAAAGACGGTGAAAAGTTCAATAAAATTTTTATATATCTAAAATTATTATAAACTGACTCCAATGAATTACATTGAAATTATATAGGTATTATGTATCTATTTTGACATAAAATAAATTTAAATAAAATAAATTATTATTTAAATAAAAATTTGGTTTTAAACTATAACTTAGTGTTTTTCACTATTCATCAAAAATTGAAAGTTTTCAGAAAAATACCAAAATTTCACCATAGGTTAATTTCGATATTCCGAATCCAAAAATGAAGTCCATTTTGAAAGATAAAATTTATAAAATTTCAAAAAGTGGGTATTATTATTCGTAACGGCTAGTTTGATTGGTCACGGTGTGTTAGAATCTTGAAGTTGCATACAATGCAAGCTATTGCATTATTCAAAGGGAAACGTACCATGGAAGCTTGGGGTGTTACATAATTAAATTCTCAGATTATGATTTCCAAAACCTCACTCCATGGGGTATGGTCCACTCTCAGCATGCACCTGTACCTAGGTCATGACATCCAGTCAATTAATCATAATAAAATTAATTAATTTCGTATTTACTTCAAATAGGCGTAATGCCAAAAAACACACTTGTCACCACTGATGCACTGGAACCACAATTAACCACAACCAGATGGTCCACAACGCACCCCTGACATCATTTCGGAAAAAATCCCTAACACACAACACCTTGATAATGACCATATTGATTTAATTTTACCAAAACACCTAAATAAAATAGTGTAGTGTCTTACTTAAATTGAAATGATGATAATAAACATGGATAATGCTTCTTGGTATATCCTCTATGAAAGTTTAACAAAATCACCCATCAACCGAAAATGTTTTCACCATGATATGATGATATCATTAATAAAAAACTATCTTAAATTCTTCGAAAATCAAAGGGATAAAAAAGGGGAATCAAGATTGATAATTAATGTAAATACCCAGAATTTTTGTGGAAATCTTTATTTTAAATACATGGGAATTTTACGAGTTCGTGAAACTTGATGGTGCATGATTCCAAGGCACAGTGTGCCCGGAATCAATTTCTGAAGTTTTGTTCAGGTACGCTCAGTAAACGTACGAGTGGGTTTTTATAACTTTTGAACTGCTGCTTGGAATTGAAATTTGAGGGCACCGTTGAACTTGTAGTGCCAGTATTTGCTTAAGGAGACTTTCACCTCGACGGCAGTGGGTCGAGAATAAAATTTAGTTTTTGGGTTTTTAGTGAAAGAATTAAATAGAAATAAAGTTGTGTAGCTTTATTTTTATTTTGTTGCTTAAAGCCTCTATGTGGAAGTTGTAGGCGGGGACCACCACACCTTAACCTCATATGAGATGTTATGGTTATGGGTCCCACTTGAACCTAACCTTCTATTCATGTTAATTGTGGTGGGGACCACCTGGATTTTAAACCCCCTTGAAACTCCCCATTAATGGAGAGAAACCCTGAATTTTTCCATTAAGTGTAGGGGAGCCTCTTCAACTCCCATAACACTTAATGTGCCAAATCCTCCTCATTAATTAATTGAGCCAATGCTTTCAATTAATTAATTAACCCATTTGAATATTATACCAACTATTTAATAGGATATTATAATCTTTCATTAGCATTTGTTTTGGGTGGAACTTTGGAGAGGATAGAGCTTAGGGAGAAAAGCTCTCGCCAAAGAAGAATGAAGAACGAAGAACGAAGAATGAATTATTCTAACAAAGAATGCCGGCAATGATCTCCTTCAACTTTCTTCCTCATAACCTCCTTCTACATAGGATGTCTTCGACTACGACGATCCAATTCACAAACCGACGATCGAGGAAAATGCCGATGTCTGTCCTTTCCAACGATCCGTCTTCTTTCCCGCGACTCCGTCGACGAACAATGGTCAAGTAGGGGTTTTATTTGAATATAATATTATTCCTATATTTCTTTCCTTCTAAAACAAAGTATCATTGTGGTAGTTTACCTTACGGGTTGGGAACCTTTATTCATGGGAAGATGTGAGGTGTTATTCTCCTATCTTCTTTTCTTGGCAATTCTTTGAAAAATCAAGAAGGTTTTGAACTGATTGCTATCACCCTGAATGCGGAGAGTGTGGGACAAACTAACATGGCCCGACTTCCTCTGTAGATCTCTTTTGTGATGTTCTTAGGCATGGCGATGAAATGACGAGGTGACGGAGGTGACAGGAAATGACCACGCTACCCGTGGACTCCACAACCCGCGCCTCCCTCGTGGCACTTTGGCCGAACCAGCTCCTGACCGCCCGTTGGCCTCTCGGTTACCCAGCTTCCCACTAGACTAATGGCCTCCCGCCGGCCTCCCGGCTCCTGGCCTCCGTCGGCCTCCTGTGCATCCTAGCCAGACCGCACCGACCCGCACCACCTGGCTCCCGGCCACCGCCGGCCACCCGTTCACCCTGGCCGAACCGCATCGGCCCGCGCCACTCGGGTCTCGGTCGCCGTCGGCCTCCCGTTCGCTTCTTTTGAACTGTGTCGGACAGCTCCTCCTGGCTCCCGGCCACCCGTCGGCCATCCGGCCTCCTGGGCCGAGCTTTCTGAACCGCGCCCCTCGCGGCGCTTCGAGCCGAACCGGCCTCGGCCTCCCAGGCTGAGCCGCCTAAACCGCGCTCGTGCAACACTCCGAGCTAAACCAACCTCGGAATTTTAGTCCGATCCACCTGAACCATGCCCCCATGGAGCTTTGGACTGAACCGGATTCATACCTTCGGTCCGAGCCGCCTACGCGGCACCCTCCGGTCCAAACCGCCTTCACGCTGACCTGCGGTCGGTCTGCACCTTCACGACCTGTCCACGCTCTCGTGACCCTCCGTGACCCCTCGTGGCCTATTGGGTTAGGCCCAACGGGTCCGAACAAATCTAACGGTCTTACCCACTTTACGTGGTGGGCCAGACCCAACGGGTTAGGCCGAGTTGACACAGACCGGGTCGGACCGGACCCAGGCCCACTACCAACCATTTACTTTCTTTTGGCCATATCTCTGGCACCAGACATCCGTTTGATGAACCGTTAGCGGTGCTAGTAATCATGGAGTGTGGCGGTACCTTATAGTATACCCCACTAGAATTTGGGGTATAGTTGAGATACGGTTAGGTTGGATCGTGCACGAATCCAACCGGGCCCCCGAGACTAAAAGGCTAATAACTCACAGACCGGGCGTCCGATTGACGTGACGTTTGTTGAGTTGAGACCTCTATGACATGGTGGAACTTTGAGATACTCCTACGTGTGTTCGACAGCTTTGACTACTGTCCGAGGATCCTACGTGGTTTTGACAGCTCTGACTACTGTTCGAGGATCCTATGTGGGTTCGACAGCTCTGACTACTATTCCAGGATCCTACATGGGTTTGACAGCTCTGACTACTGTTTACAGGATCTTACGTGGGTTCAATAGTTCTGACTACTATTCTAGGATCCTACGTGGGTTCGACAGCTCTGTTTTCTGTTCCAGGATCCTACGTGGGTTCGACAGAGTAGATGATTCAGTGGCTACATCTAATCATCTCTATCTCTCTACATAAGTTGTATACATGTGTGAGCTGAGTAAGTAACTTTTGTGTCTAGCTCATGATTGAGATGGATTACTTGATAACTTAGGTATATGTATGGGCATATACCTAAGTGGGGTTAACTGTTGTTTTCATACCTTATGGTTTATCCTTGTTGTATTTTGTGAGACCTTGAGGGTCTTGGGGTCCCTATTGAGTATCGTTATACTCACCCATGCACGGTGTATGCCCACACCTCATTGTGTTGGATGCAGACGATAGACAGCGCTGACCGAGGCTGAGAGTACCAGGACTAGACGGTACCCGGAGGTGGACTTTACGGTGTGTCGATACACAGAGGAGACAGACAGATGTGGAGTGCTGAGGAGGCGATCTGTACTAACCCTACAGGTAGGAACCTCGGAGGACGACCCAAAGCCTGTTTTTTTTCTTATTTCCCCAGTTGTACTTTTACTTTAAGTTTCTTGTAATTTCTAGTTGGGCTTATATTCTGGCCCCTTTTTACTTACTATACTCACTTATTGGTTATTTAGTTTACTCGTGATCATATCTATTGTGTGTGTTTACAGGTTATAAAGGAAATTCCTTACCAGTTTTTGGGAATTACGCCTTTGGTTCTAGTCACCAGCCCTTGGCCTATGGAAGGTGGGCTTGGGGTAGTCACGGCATGGGCCCCAGGGGACGGGTTGTGAAAAATTGGTTTCAGAGGAGTCAGTTCTACCGCAAAACTTATGACTCTGATAATTTCTATGAAGCAATAGTGTTAAGGGTACTGAGTGAGGCTTTCAGTTCAGGGAGTCCAGTGTTGGTGCGGTGGCCGACGTATCCATACACCAGGACCCTGACTTCTGATTTCTGACTCAGTTCACGAAAACACTGATTGCGTGTGTGTTTTAAAAAAATTTCTTTGATTCAGCTCACCAGGTATAATCTTTTGATCGTGGCACACCTTTTTCTTTTTAGGATGTCCCCATGCAGATAGCCAGCTAGGGTTCCTGGCTTTGTATGAGATGGCAGCCCACCGAGCGATGAGGCCTCAGTATAGGGCCCTATCACAGTGGAGGCACTTGCGGTACCCCTACCCGTTGGGCCACCGATGGCACTAGCCCCAATAGAAGAGAATACACACTTCCTGAGCGCATTGCAAGAGTTCCAATGCCAGAGGCCGCCCAGGTTCAGGGGTGAGACGGACCCACTGGTAGCTGAGGATTGGTTGGAGGCTGTAGTGAGAGTCTTCAGACTGGTAGGGACACCAGCCGACCCTATGGTGATCCTTGCTGTGAGTCTCCTTCCTAAAGTAGTAGGCAGATGGTGGAGTCTGATGCTCTAGGTGCATGATGAGGCGACACTTCTCTGGGCAGACTTTGAGATCCTGTTTCAGGTGGAGTTTGTCCCAGCCACCCTACGTGTGGTGTGGATATATGAGCTACTTCATCTGCAGCAGGGCAACATGATGGTGGCATAGTACTCAGCGAGTTTCACCGACCTATCATGCTACTCCACACATATGGTGCGAGACCCATTCTTCAGGGCCCGGACCTTCGAGAAGGGGTTTAGGTGATAGATTGGGGCTTCAATGATCTCCCTAAGCATCCCGAAGCAGGCAGAGGTGTTGGAGCAAGCCCTCTTGGTGGAGAGTTTCCTTGCTGATCAGTCACCACCAGTGAGACCCGCCACTGAGTGTCACATAGCGGAGTTTTATACAGCTAGAAGAAGACAGATGTCGTAGAGATCTAAGCGGACCAGACCATCTGGTGGATGACCTCAGGACACGGGTTCATTTGTGTGAGGCACACGAGACAGATTCAGTCATACGAGGAATAGGCAGTGCTACGCATGTGACAGGCAGGGTCACATGGCTCGAGACTGTCTGACCTTCCATGCATATGATCAGAAGATAGTTGAGGTAGCTCCCAGGAAGAGGAGCTAGTCGTGTAGCTGGCAGTGGACGATGTTACGAGGTGTTACCACCAACCACCAGGAGGTCCACCCCGACTGTAGGGAGTAGGTGGAAAGGTAAGAGCTCATCTCCAGGAAGCTGAGGCTTACGATCTTGGCACTCTGTAGATGATTTTAGGTATGATATGTGTCTACTACACCTTAGTTGCAGTCCTTATAGACATAGGTTCTAGTCACTCTTTCATTGCCACCGCCCTCGTTCAGAGCTCGGTGATTCCGATAGAGCCGTTGGCTCGATCCTTATGGATAGAGACTCCTACAAGAGCAGATTCGACGATTATGCACTGGTTCTGGTAGTGTGAGATTACTCTAGGAGGCGAGAGCTTCGGCTGGGATCTCATAGTAGCGGCGTCGAGGCCTTACGACGTTATCTTGGGTATGGACTGGTTATCTACAGTCCATGCTTAGATAGACTGTATTAGGCACAAAGTGTGGTGTGTACGCATGGATGGAACCAGGTTTACCTTCACCGGTGAGAAGGGAGCCTTTACAGCACAAGATAGATTTACTCAGAGGAGGGTGCAGTCGATCACTCGTCAGTTGGCCTGCCTTACCCTCGGAGCAGTAGATGTTGAGAGTTCGAGCTATCCTGTAGTGGTGGACCAGTACGCGGATATTTTCCCTGATGATGTCCCAGGTCTACCCCCTCGCAGAGAGGTGGACTTTTAAATATACTTGTACCTCGGGACGGCAACAATATCTACACCAGTGTATCGGATGGCTCTTGTGGAGCTTCGTGAGCTGCGAGTACAGCTAAAGGACTTATAGGAGAAGGGATTCATCCGGCCCAATGTTTCTCCTTGGGTATCTCTGATTCTATTTTCCAAGAAAGTAGATGGGATCTTGAGGCTTTGTGTTGACTACTGGAACCTGAACTAGGTGACCATGAATAACAAGTACCCACTCTCGAGGATTGACGACATCTTTGATCAACTAAAGGAAGCACAGTTGTTCTCGAAGATAGACCTTTGATCAAGCTATCACCAGCTCAGATTTTGAGATGAGGATGTGCATAAGATGACCTTTAGATATCAGTATGGCCACTAAAAGTTCTTGGTTATGCCATTCGGTGTAACCAATGCTCTAGAAGTGTTCATGGGACTCATGAAAAGGATCCTTCATCCATACCTTGATTGCTTTGTCATATTCTTCATCGACGCCATTCTGATCTACTCAACTACTAAGGAGGAGCATGCCTACCATTTTCAGGTAGTACTGGACACACTCCGAGAGCACAAAATTTATGGTAAGCTCTCAAAGTGCCAATTCTAGATCCGAGAGGTTCACTTGTTGGGACATGTCATCTTAGAGGCTAGAGTTGCAGTGGATACAGTGAAGATTAAGGGGGTACTTGCTTTAGAGCCACCCAAGAGTGTGACGGAGGTACGGAGTTTCCTGGGTTTGGCTGGATATTACCTAAGGTTTGTACCAGACTTCTTCCGAGTTGCATCACCACAATCATCCTTAATGAAGAAGGGGAAACCCTTTTTGTGTTCAGGGAGATGCCAGCAGAGCTTTCAGGAGCTCGGGGAGAGGATGACTAGTGCCCCCATCTTGAGGCTACCGGAGGAAGGCGTTGGGTACGTAGTCTACTGCGATGCATCAGGGACCAGACTGGGATGTGTCTTGATACTGGAGTGATCATTTATTTATTATGGTTCACGAAAACTAAGAAATCAAGAGAAGAACTACGCTACCCATGACCTGGAGTTAGCAGTATTGGTCTTTGCCTAGAAGATGTGGCGGCACTATCTGATGGGTGAGTGTTTTACCGTGTAATCTGATCACAAGAGTCTCAGGTATATATTCTCTCAGAAGGATCTAAACATGAGACAACAAAATTAGCTTGAGTTCCTCTATAACTATTGCTTCGAGAAATTATATACTCCTAGGAAGGGGAACATTGTTTCATATTCACTCAGCAGGAGATCTGGTATACAGCTGCTAGGCGAGGCGACAGAGAAGTTGGCTGCTTTATAGATATCTTTTATGGATAGAGATGGAGCAGCCTTCCTTCAGTCTCTTACAATCACTCCCCCACTTATTCAACGAGCCAGGGAGGCACGGCATGGGGACACAGACTGCGAGACACGACGTGCTTAGATATCTATATGGCAAGCACCTTATAGATTTTATGAAGGTGGGGAGCACGCCATCCTCTTCATAGGACGTACCATGGTACCAGTGTCACTTCAAGAGGAAGTGTTGAGGGAGTTCCACACATCCCCTCTAATGGTACATCCAGTAGTGGCGAAGATGTACCAGGATCTCCGATGACAGCACTGGTGGCCGGGAATGAAGAAATCAGTCGCAGAGTTTGTCTCTCGGTGCCTCACTTTTCAGCAAGTGAAGGTGGAGCACCAGGTACCAGCAGGCTTGGTTCATCCTTTAGAGGTCCTAGAGTGGAAGTGGGATGTGATATCCATGGACTTCATGATATTAATTCCACATACATCTAGGGGACATGACTCGATTTGGGTGATCATTGACCGGATCACCAAGTCATCCCACTTCATATCGATCAGAGAGCAGGGTTCAGTAGAGAGCTTGGTATGCCTCTATGTGTAGTAGATTGTGAGGCTACATGGAGTACCTTTAATGATTATCTCCAATCATGACGCATGATTTACTTCCTGGCTATGGAAGGGGTTGTAGGAGGCTTTTAGGACGCAACTTCGTTTGAGCACTGCCTTCCACCCTCAGACTGATGGTCAGACTAAGCAGACCATTCAGACCCTCAAGGACATGATTTGTGCTTGTGTCCTTGACTTAGGTCATAGCTGGGAGGATCACTTACCTTTTGTGGAGTTTTCATACAAAAAAAGCTATCACTCCACCATTGGGATGACACCTTTTGAAGCGTTATACGAGCGACCTTACAGATCACCTTTGTGCTGGACTGACCCAGGGGAGTTAGCACTCATGGGACTAAAGATGGTACGGGCTACCATAGAGAAGGTGAAGATCATCTAGGAGCAGATTATGACTGCATAGAGCAGGAAGAAGTCATATGCTGACAAGAGATGGAGACCTTTGGAGTTCGAGGATGGCAACCACTTCTTTCTACGGGTCTCACCTCAACAAGGTTTACGGAGATTTGGCCGAGGCAGAAAATTATCTCTGAGGTTCACCGGAACTTTTAGGTCTTCAGCAGAGTTCGTGAGGTGGCATACCACTTATCTTTTCCACCTCAGTTGCACCGGGTGCACGACGTCTTCCACATATCCCAACTGAGGAGATACATGCACGACCCTTCACACATTATCGGCCATGGAGAATTGGACGTTGATGATGGGGAAAATTTTATAGAGGTTCCAGTGGAGATTGAGGATCTATATAAGTGGGTCCTATGTGGATGGTTGATACCTCTGGTTCATGTTTTCTGGCAGCATGGGAACCTCTAGGAGAGAACATGGGATCGGGAGTCTCAGATGTGTGCTCAGTACCCCCACTTGTTCTTTTAGTTCGAGTTCTATCTTATGGGGACGTAAATCCCTGAGGTGGGGAGAATATAAATACCTGGAATTTCCGTAGATTTTTTTTTAAATACATGGGAACTATACGAGTCCGTGAAACTTTACGGCGCGTGATTTCGAGGCCCGGTATGCCCAGAATCAATTTCTGATGTTTTGTTTGGGTACGTTCAGAAAACATACGAGCGGGTTTTTATAACTTTTGAACCAGTTCTTGGATTTGAAATCCGAGGGCACAGTTGAACTCGTAGTGTCGATATTCTCTTAAGGATACTTTCACCTTGACGGCAGTGGGTCGAGAATAAAAGTTAGTTTTTGGGTTTTTAGTGAAATAATTAAATAAAAATAAAGCTATGAGCTGTATTTTTATTTTGTTGGTTAAAACCTCCATGTGGAAGTTGGAGGTGGGGACCACCACACCTTAACCTCCCATGAGATTTTTTGTGGTGGGGCCCATATGAACCTAACCTCCTCTTCATGTTAATTGTGGTGGGGGCCACTCGGGTTTTAAACCCCCTTGAAACTCCCCATTAATGGGGAGAAACCCTCAATTTTTCTATTAAGTGTAGGGGAGCCTCTTCAACTACCCTAACACTTAATGTTCCAAATCCTCCTCATTAATTAATTGAACCAATGCTTTCAATTAATTAATTAACCCATTTGAATATTATGCCAACGATTTAATAGGATATTATAATCCTTCATTGGCATTTTTTTTGTGGAACTTTGGAGAGGAGAGAGCTTAGGGAGAAAAGCTCTCACCAACAAAGAACGAAGAACGCGATCTTCCAACATGGAACGTCGGCAATGATCTCCTTCAACTTTCTTCCTCGGAACCTCCTTCAATGTAGGACGTCTTTGACTACGATGAGCTGACACACAAACCTATGATCGAAGAAAATGCCAACATTCATCCTTTCCAATGATCCATCTTCTTTCCCGCGACTTCGTCGATGAAAAATGATCAAGTAGGGGTTTTATTTGAATATGATATTATCCCTATATTTCTTTCCTTCTAAAAAAAGTATCATTGTAGTTGTTTACCTTGCGGTTTGGGAACCTTTATTTGTGGGAAGATGTGGGGTGTTATTCTCCTCTCTTCTTTTCTTGACAATTCTTTGAAAAATCAAGAAGGTTTTGAACTGATTGTTATCACCCTGAATGCGGAGGGTGCGGGCCAAACTAACATGGCTTGACTCCCTCTGCCGATCTCTTTTGTGATGTTCTTCAGAATGGCGATGAAACGATGAGGCGATGAAGGTGACAGGAAATGACTGTGCAACTTGCAGTCTCCACAGCCCATGCCGCCCTCGCGTTGCTTCGGCCGAACCGGCTCCCGGCTGCCTGCCGGCCTCCCAGCTGCCTAGCCGCCCGCCGCCTCCCAGCTGATTGGCAGCCCACCGGCCGCCCGCTGGCCTCTCGGCCCCCCACATCCGCCAGCTGCCCGTGTTCCCCAGCCGAACCACAATGGCCTGTGCCACCCGGCTCCATGCCGCCGCCAGCCTCCCATGCGCCCCGGCCGAACCACACCGGCCCACGCCACCTGGCTCTCGGCTGCCGCAGGCCTCCCGTGCGCTTCGGCCGCCGCAGGCCTCCCGTGCGCTTCGGACCGAACTAGCTCTACAACTCTGGGATGAGCCTCCTACATGGTACCCTCCGAGCCGAACCTCCCTCATGCCAACCCGTGGTCAATCTGCGCCCTCGCTACCGGTCCGTGCTCTCGCAACCCTCCGCAACCCCTCACGGCCTACTGGGCTGGGCCCATCGGGCTGGGCCAAATCTAACAGGCTGACCCACCTAACGGGTTGGGTTAGACCCAATGGGTCAATCCGGGTCGACATAGACCAGGTCGGCCCAGACTGGGTCGGGCCGGGTTGGTCCGACCAGGTCAGACCAGACCTGGGCCCACTACCGACCTGTTACTTTCTTTTGGCCATATCTTTGGCACCGGATGTCTATTTGACGAACCGTCAGTGGCACTGGTAATCATGGAGTGTGGTGGTACCTTAGAGTATACCCCACTAGAGTTTGGGTATAGTTGAGATACGATCATGTTGGATCATGCACGAATCCAACCAGGCCCCCGGGACTAAAATGCTAATAACACACATACCGGGCATCTGATTGACGCGTCGTCTGTTGCGTTGAGAACTCTATGACATGGAGGATATTTAAGATACTACTACATGGTTTCTACAGCTCAGACTACTATTCCAGGATCCTACATGGGTTCGAAATCTCTGGCTACTCTTCTAGGATCCTAGGTGGGTTCGACAACTCTGACTACTATTCCAGGATCCTACGTGGGTTCGAAAGCTCTTTTTTATGTTCCAGGACCCTATGTGGGTTTGAAAAAGTAGATGATTTAGTGGCTATATCTAATCATCTATATCTCTCTACATAATTTGTATACCTGTGTGAGCCGAGTCAGTAAATTTTTTTTTACCTCGTGATTGAGATGGATTACTTGATAACTTTGGTATATGTATGGGCATATACCTAAGTGGGGTTAAATGTTGTTTTCATACCTTTTGGTTTATCCTTATTCAATTTTTTGAGACCTTGAGGGTCTTGGGGTCTCTACTGAGTATTGTTATACTCACCCCTGTACGGGCTATGCCCGCACCTCATTGTGTTGGATGCAGACGACAGACAGAACTGACTGAGGCTGAGAGTACCAGGACTGGACGGTACCCGGAGGTGGAATTTACAGCGTGTCGATACTCGGAGGAGACAGACGGACGTGGAGTGATGAGGAGGTGATCTATACCTACCCTACAGGTAGGAACCTCGGAGGATGACCCAGTGGCTGTTTTTTTCTTATTTCCTCAGTTGTACTTGAACTTTAAGTTTCTTATACTTTCCATTTGGGCTTGTATTTTGTCCCCTTTTTTACTTATTGTACTCACTTGTTGGTTATTCAGTTTACTCATGATCGTATCTGTTGTGTGTGTTTATAGGTTATAAAGGCAATTTCTTCCCAGTTTTAGGGAATTACACCTTTGGTGCTAGTCTCCATCCCCTAGACTATGCAAGGCGGGCTTGGGGTAGTCACGGCACGGGCCCTGGGGGATGGGTCATGAAAATTAATGGATGATATTACCTCGACTCATCATTACAACACAGTACAAATCACCCTCATGGAAGATAGAATGAGATCTAATTAGAGGTGGATTTGGATAAGAAATGGCCTCTCTCAATGCCCAAACTCCCTAAAATCCCAAAGGGCCCTAACACCCAAAAAAATGTGATTGACCCTAATAAGAACCAACCCTTCTAGACTCTACTAGCTAGCCACTGGGCCTCAACATCTAGCGGGTAGATCACAAAGGGGTTGGTAGTGGCTCACTAGCTGGATGGTGCGCTCAAGAAATGTGCTAGGGTACATGCCTATCCACCAACTTATTGGTGGTGGCTAACTAACCAAATAGTGGCTGCTATTGTGATTTTTCAGAAACCTTGGCATCCTAGTCCTTCCTCTAATGCCTTCTCAAGCATCTATAACACCAATAAAACCTTAATTCTCATAAAAAAACATCATTTTAAGACATTATAACTCCCATAATTTTAATATGATGCTCAATTCTTATAATGACCTATAAATAGGTCTAAAATTAAAATTCCTTCTGAATTTCCACCATCATATGGATGAGGGTCTTTATAACCTCCCTAAAATAACACTTATTAGCATTGATAAGTCTCTATGTTCATTCAACCATAATTCTAGACCAATAAAGGTTATCAATTCAACACTAATAGTCCATGTTACATCTCTATACATCAAACAAGCTTCCACCATGCCACTCTAAATATAAGTCTCTCAATCACAAAAAACTGATCCACTACTTATTACCATAATTGAAACACTAAGAAAACGATTACTTATACTCATATATCCTGAGACACCATGGTGTATTCCATCCAATTCGTTATCAAGATCATGGTTCTCCTCACCATAATATTTTACTCACAATGGATGATTCTGAGCCATGATTCTACCCACTAACAAAATCATCCACCTAAATGATTCCCAATGGTCCAACATCCCACTCGGTGGGACTAACAACTCAATGTAATCAATCACATGAAAACCATTGGTATAAAATGGAAATTATCCTTGTCTAAATTCCCAAACAAAATGGATAAACCTCCATAATCTAGGCATAACCATGAATACACCAATTTTTCTTCAAAGGGCCTCAATCAATTATAAAAAACTATCATACCCAATATAATGTGCATAATGTGGGTTCCACCTAACCATTAATAATTCATCATGAAAATAATAGTGGGTCCTCCTCTGACCACCCTTTCTTAAAAATGCTTGGTTTTACTCACTGATGCACTATCAAATCACCCGATCATGATACCTTAAATCCCTATGAAATATTGTGATCATCCTGAAATTCTAACCAAATTATAATCCCAAATTTTGGTGAAATTATGATGGTTGAATCCTTAACTAACCAAATCCATCATCATTACCAACCATGAGTACCCACACACTTCACTGATCTGAATCATGCTCAGATCACCTCAAATTTCATCCCCATTATGGCACTGACATTCAGAACCCATATAACATCACACTTGAATTCACATCTGTTATTCCTCAAGGAATCTAGATAAAATCATATCCATCCTCTCACCGGTGTAACGACCTAATATTTTATAAATAAAACTCCCTTTTGAATGAATAAACACCTTATCAAGTAATGTAGTTATAGAAAACAGATACACTACTTTGGTTATTTTGGACTATTATAAGTTATATCCCATCAGATGTAAAATATCATCAAACATTGTAACTATTGATAACATATATGTTATATGATGATTCTATGATTATTATACATTAAGGGCTATGATTAATCAAATTGACACGAAAGGAAGGAGCGATGACCTCAACCAATAGGATCATACCCTATGAATCCCATTTTTTAAAGATTCTAATGGAGATAAAATCATTGGGATTTTTCCTTGACTAAGACTAAGTTAATATTCAACAAAAAAGCATGATAATAACAATTTACAGAAGAATTTCAAGCTCTTAGAGAGTAAAAACCAAACCATGTACGTTAAACCACCCTAATAAAATATCACTATCACACACCTTACCCTTAAGTCATTCGCTGGTGTAATAAAGGGATATGTATCTAGACCCAAAAAACATGATTTTTTATACATTTTTTATTTTTAATAAAATAATGATTATATTTATATTTTATTATTACTTTATAATGATAAAATAATAAGTTTGATAAAAAATGATTTTGATGTGATGAAATACAAATCGTATTTTTGGGAAATATATTGTTTCAATCAAGACACCCTTTTTAAATAAATTAAAGAATTTTTTAAATAAATTATACTTTAATAAAATTTTATTATTAAATATAAATGATAATATAATTTTATGAAGTCAAAATTAATTTTTATAAGGGTCAAAAAATTGTTATTTAAAAAAATATTTCTCATTAAATGTGGATTTTTGAATTATAAGTGTAAATTAACATACATATATAATTTTATGGATAAAATAAATAGTATTTTTGTAATTATCACATTTAAATTAAAAAATGGTAAATTTTTCATAATTTTATGATATAGTTGAATTTTTAACTAAAAATAAATATGGTATAAATATACAATATGTATTATGACATCATAATAGCCAAAAGTGATGTATAAATGGTATAAAGGGTATCCACTACCCAAAATATTCTTCCCATTTAAAATAGTTTCTTTTTTAAGGTTATTTTATTTATTAATTTTATAATCACTTAATGAATCCTCCAAGACCTATATTATATTTTAAGGTTTTAAAATTAATTTTTTATGAACAAGACTCACTTCCACATCACCAATGGCATTATTTTAATTAGTTCGGTTATTAAGATTATAAAATAATTAAATACACTCCACTTTTGTAGAAACCATTTTAAAAACCATAGGATGGTTTTTTCTTTTGATTAATTTATTATATAGAGTCCAAAACTTATGTTTATAAATTATTAAATAATTCCCCCATGTTTCACTATAAATACCCACCCATCATCATTAATCTCCACTCTGAATTCATAATCCATGAATTTTTTTATCATTTTTCCTCCCAAATAGTCCCTCCAAGGTTTTCTTAAGTCTTCAAGGTGGCATCCACAAGTTTTAGGAAGCAACACTTCAAGGTAAGGGAATTCGACCCTTCTTCTTTTTTATTCAAGTACTTATTATTGTATAAGTATTTTAAATGTTAATTAACTTTATTTTCTTACAATTTTGATCATACCATTATTTAAAAATCTATTGTATATACTATTCCTAGCTTTCCATCTACCACGTTTCATTCTGATAATCCTTCACATCTTATTTTCCATGCATATCAAGCCTTCATGCCTCCAAATCCCTCCTCCACTCCCTTTCTCTACCATTCTCTCCCTCCTGCTCCCGCTCTCGCTCGGACTCCCCATCATGATTTCCCTCTACCTTGTTTCTGTTTCCCATTACTCCTACCTTTTTTCTTTCTTTGTCGTCCAACGCCTTCACCTTCTTCAGTCTCCCTAATCTAGGGTTTCCACTATTTCTCCATTCACTGGATTCACCACCTTCACCTTCTTCCCCCACTTGCAATCCCCCCCCCCTCATCTAGGGTTTCATCTCATTATTTTTATTCCCTCATTCAATTTTCATTTACTCTTTACTATGCCTCCTACAACCCGTTAGAATCAATCCCCATCTCCCATCATAGTCTTCCCATTCGTCATCTCTACATCACCGACTGTCTTTTCACACCCACTGAACCCCTCCCATTCCATTCGTATGCTTCCCCAAAACCCTACCCCCAGTTGCTCTTCGCTTCCTTCACCTCCACCTCCACCTCTAGTTGCTTTGCCTCCATCTTCTCCGCCTCCTCCTACTTCACCTCCGCCTCCATGAATTCATCGAATCGCTGCCTAAGCCTAAGCTGAGTGGAACCTGGTCTTCATAATGAAGACAAATGATGCTGAACCTCATCCAAATGCCCAATAAGTGGTTTGATCGATATTACTGAGCTCGATCAAAGGGGGTTTCATCTGAGTTTATACACAAAAGATGATAGCCAACCGATTTGCAGAAGGAGATGAAAGCTACAGATTAACTCTTATCAAACTAAAAGAAGTTGAAGGTGCCCGAAGCTTTGGAGATGGGAATCAAAGATCATGATGGTTTTTCTTTGGTTGCAGGTGTTTGATTGAAGAGTATGGGGATTTGATTCTTCCACGAACGCAGTATCTTTTTTACCCTCTCCCACCATTCTACCTTGTGTTCACTCAATTTTTTCATGTGGACCACCGAAAAAGATTCATTGATGATAAATCCACACTCTTTTTCCCCCTTTGTTGTACTGACATTTTTTTATTGAATATTTTTCCAAATATTCATTTAGGTTTTCCTTATATCCCCAAAATATTTACAGTTTTTAAGAAATTATCGATACCTCTTTGGTTTGTTCTAGATTGTTCTTTCAATACCCTGTATTGAACTTCATGGTCATTCAGACTAGGTTAATTAGTGTATGATGTCACACTACTATACATAGAGGTATGTTCTTGAATTTCATAGTTTTTTGGATTAGAATTCATTCAATGTTTTATTCATCACTAATGTCAATTTATCCAGTAGTTTGTTGATTCAGATATGCTAAAATGGTGGTCATTCGCATTATGGTATGTTCTCCTCATGCCATTTTAGTAGTGTTTAATCGATATATTTGATTAGTAATGAAATACTTGTTTTTAAATCATTATATAATTTTATTGAAGTTGTTTTAGGGATATATCTAAACATAGAGGCATGTTCTGGAATTTCATAGTTTTCTGGATTAGAATTCCATCAATGTTTCACTTTTATCTACTTTCATTTTATCCAACAGTTTGTTGATTCAGAGATGCTGAAATAGTGGTCATTCGCGTTATTGTATATTATCCTCATGAAATTATATTAGTTTTTAATCGACCTATTTGAGAAGTAATGAAATGGTTTCCATTACATCATTCTATAATTTTATTGAATTTTTTTCGGGGATCTATCTATACATAAAGGTATGTTCTTGAATTTCATAGTTTTCTAGATTAGAATTTTCTCAATGTTTAATTCTTCACTACTGTCAATTTATCCATCTATTTGTTGATTCGTAGATGTTGAAATGGTGGCCATTCACATTATGGTATGTTCTCCTCATGCTATATAAGTTGTGTTTAATTGACCTATTTGAGAAGTAATGAAATGGTTTTTGTTACATCATTCTGTAATTTTATTGAAGTTGTTTCAGGGATATATTTTTTCATATTTATTTAATATACAAATTTATATTCTACTTCTCTACTCATCTCTATTCAAATTTGTAAACTGGAATATATCAGTTTATATTTGTTAACAATATCTATTCATTTTTAAAAGTAATTTCTTCTAATGTATAAGCTTATAAATATTATGGTTTGAATATTTCATATAACTTATATGTACTAGGAAAAGAAATCTATTGAATTATATTTTTTTAACAATATTTGTTATTTTTTTAATGGTAATTTCTTAGAATTCACATGTTTGTAACGATTTTGGGATTGCATAATTTTTTTGTAACTTATATGTATCAGGTCTATAAATACAGATCTATTTGAGTAGAAATGAGTCATGCTGTCAAGAACGTCAATGAGAAAATATCTAAAGCACTCATTGGTATGGATCCAACTTTTCAGTATCAAATTGATCAGGCCATGAAATACTTGGACAAGACAGAATAAAGGTGATTTTTCTCCCTTTTTCTCCAACATGCTTTGTTGCAATCTTGTGCTCCTATACACTTGACTATGTTATTAATTCTAGAAATAAAGGCAATTTGAAAGTGTATAAATTTCAATGAAATTCATAGGTTATGTTATTCACCTTTTCAAATTCATTATGGTCAGAATTCATGCATGATTATCTCAAAGCCTTTCTGGTCAAATTATGGTACCTGGAAATACCTACGGTACGTAAGAACATAGTTTTTCTTGAATAAACTGAATTTCATAGTTTTTGACTAATTATAACTTGAATTGGAACTGAATTTTATATTACATTATACTTCCATTTATATTTCACTTTATATTAGTTCATGTTGTACTGAAATTGTAGTTTACATTCCTATTTTTATAGCTATGTCAATATAACTTCATATTGCAGTTTATATTGAAGTTTATATTTCATTATCATGTACTGATATTTCATTTCCCTTGTAGATTTTATTATCATGCATGTTGTGCCTATCATTTTACAGGGAGTGCCTTTATGAACAAGGGAGTGAATTTATACAGATTTTGAGGACCAAGCTGATGGATGAAAACCTTCAATGGATGGGTTATTTATCATCAAAAAACACATATTATAAGTGTTTTTTATGTCATCATATTCTTATTGTTTTAGATGAATGTATTCTCACTGTTTTAGATTCATGTATACAAGGACTTCTTTATGTCATCAAAAAAACATGCACTACATTCATGATTTGGCACTAAGTTCCATCAATATTTTGCCTACCTTAGCATAAAAAAAGTTTGGATTAGGTTCTATCAATATTGTCCTTACCTTAGTATTAACAATGTTGGGATCAGGTTCTATGAATAACATTTTTTATTTTATCTAAGTGGGTAAATATTTGAAGACTAACTTGCTTGGGAACTCCATCTGGGATCTCACTGGTTATGATATATTGGGTATTCAAGGTTTGTTCATGAATTATAATGGATTTATCTTAAATTCATGGAAACCTCCATATCTAGGTTGGATCAAGATAGACATGGATTTTTCCTTTAAGGAAAATACAGACATGTATGTAGAAAGAAATAAAAAAATGATAGAAAAAGTGGTAAGATTACACTTCTGTATACATACACTTCAATAGTGAAAATTATTTAAACATACATGCACATTTTTTGGTGTCATAAAATGTTTAAACCTACATTACACTCCTGTATATAAATTTTAGAAATATTGAATGTTCCATACACTTAAACAGTATATAGTACTATATATATTACACTCCTGTATACAAATTTATACATTACATTACACTTCTATTTTGTATAATCAAGTTTGTAAATGGGTTTGGAAAATACTTCTCCTTTTCATATCATCTTTACTATTTTTTTCATTTAATGAATGGGATTTGATTCAATGTTAGTGAAACATTAACTAATGTGTTTTATGATGACATAAAGATGTTTATGTAGTTGTAGGTGACTAATTTGTGTAGAGAATAAAGACTTATCTATTTGAAGTGTATATTAATGTAGTCGATTTCAGTACTATTCTTGATTTGTGTTTCACCTAGGAGGGATATTCCAAATTCATGAATCTATTTTAGATAGATGTTACTAAGGCCTAGTGTATCATATGGTGGAATAGGATTGAAAGAAGGCATGAAATCCATTACATTGACATTAACTTATCCATGAGTAACATTTTTGCTACTAATAATCAATAGGTTTAGTGTACTAAGCTATAGGCATTTCCTAAAAAAACCTTGTTTTGATATCCCTGGCATGGATTGGTTTCCTTGCATCCTTAGAAACTTTTCTTCTCAAGTAGTTTATGATTCTAGTAGTATCAGTGTTCTGAAACGACTTGCTTTGGTCATTGACAACATGCTTCTCTCCATATTCATTCCCTCAAAATGTATCAAACTTAACATTAATTTTATATTTTTCTTCTACACTGCTTGAGTTATCCTATTTAGAACTTGGAGAAGACTGCTTCTCCCAGTTATCCATATATACTCAATGGGCATATATAGTATACATGTGATATTTTCATTGAAAAATGTATAATATCCTAGATTTATAGTTTGCAATAAAATATGAATCCAATGGATTTTGAAGTTAATATCATTTATTTGTTTGTTTAGGCACTTTTAATGCAATGAAGGAACATAGGATGTTCTTCAAACTTTTTGAGACCAATCTATATGTCCATGTTTACATACAGTTGTAGTTACTCAACACCAAGGTATTGATGGTATTGAGGTCTTCCAATGTTCCTAGAATGTCTATAGGTACATTTTTTTTATGATATTATTTTATGTTTACCAGCTAAATTTTAATATCAATACTTTTTTATGGGATAGGAGTTGCAGATGTGATATTGATATTGGGTGGATGGAGGAGGTTTGTCACTTGATTTGGCTGGAAAGAATTTGATTATGAAAATTAAAAACTGGGGACTCCACACCACCATAAACTGATTCCACTAATATTCATATTTGGATAAAGGATAAATTAAAGAAAAAAATAGACAAAGTTGACTTAATTTTTGACTTTCAGTACTTATCCATTTTGGAAACACATTTTCTGCAATCTGTTAGTTTTAAATGGATCATTACAAGGTATTTCTCCGCTCTTATGTCTACTTATACTGTATTTTACTAACACACTATAATGAAATTATAAATTCATAAAATCAATATTCTTGATGGGAAAATTATATACATTAAAATAGATAATATGTGTTCTTATGTAATGATAGTTTCTAGTAGTTTAGTTTTCCCACATTATGATTTCCCAAATTTTTCTCCAGTTGAACATATTTACCATTCTAGGATTTGTCACTATTTTTTTCAGTAAAACAAATTTCCCAATTTATGAGTTTTCAAGTTTTTTTCCATTAAAACATATTTCTACATGTTGATATTTTTTGTTCTATTTTAATAACCTACCCTTGTATGGAATGAAATAATGGAAATGTTCCAGATGAAAATTAATCCTATTAAATGCACCAAACATTATTTTGTATCTATATTTCTATTGAAGTGTTCATCTGTTAAGAAGTCATTATCCAATGAATCATCATTTTTATCTTAATTGAACACATCATTAAATTTATTTCATTACTTAATATCACTACTTCCATTTTCAGATTACAAAAGTCCTACATTTAAGGTCTTGAACTGGGACCTGGTCATGAAGGCTCATACAAAGATCCATTGGTTCAAATAGTATACAGAAGTGTATTGAAGCAACCACTATGATGATGGTGCCTTTATGTGATCATTTAATGCTTTGTATTACATTTTTATTTATTATTTGGATGGTTTATGCGAGGGAAAAAACTCAATAGCTTAGAATTGAATTATTCATTGCAGTGGATTTAAAAATGAATTACAGTGGATTTATCTTACTAAAAGGTAACAAGTTGAATATTATTGGTGGAATTGAGTCTTTACTATTTTAATTACTTATTTTAGTGTTATAGTTTAGTATTTTTTTGGTTTAGTCCATAGAATTTTGATTCATAATAAGTAGTCTGAAAGTTGTTTTCCTTTGAAGTAGAGATAAATTACTTTATTTACATTCATTTATTCAGATGATTCTATTTACTTTATGAAATCTTATTTCTATCTTGAGATGTCTTATGTATAAAAATAGATGTTTTCTGAGTGGTCAATAAACTCTTTAAGAATTGAATGTTATACTGATAATCCACCTCCCCATGTGCATCCTCCTCATTGGCCTCCACCTCCTCCTCTGCATTGGCCTTTGACTCTTCCTCTACCTCCACCTCTGCCTCCTCTTACACCTCTGACTCTGCCTCCACCACTCCCCCAATATAATTCTGAGACCACTATTCATCACTTCATTTACATCTTTAACTAATTTATTTATTTTTTCTTTTTTTTCCCTTTTAATTTCATCCTTGTCTCCAATCATAAAGCGACCTTTACATATGATGATGACAGATTAAAAATATGAAATCCCTACTACAATACCTTTTAAATACACCACATCGAATTCATAATGATATATCATATTTTTATGTATCTTTTTACATCATGTTATTTCATTTTCTTTCATTTTCTTTCATATTTTCGAATACATGTTCTTATTTTTCATTTCTTTTCATTATTATTTATCACTAAAGATGTAAGTTTACCATATTTTAAATAATTTTCATTATTAACTACTCAAACTATTAAAACACTTTTGAAAATTATATTTTAATTATAGTGTCGTGCGTATGCATGGGCAAGGTACTAGTGATGTTTTATCAATGGGAGACCTTCATCACCTCTCATTTTACTATTTACTTAATCCATATATTTTATTCTACTGAATTCATTTCTCAAACTTCTCTCTTTCTTGTGAAAATTTCTTATATTATGAATACCCAAACCATTTTATTATCCATGGATATTCATCTATATTTAAATATAATTTATTTGGGTATTTTACTGTATGAAACCCACATTCCTTTTCCATGGGTTAAAAATGATGTAATTTTCAAGTATTTAAGAACTTATGCATGTAATTATTTTTATATGAAATCTATTATTTTTTCTCCATGGGTTATTGATTAAATGAATTATTATGATCAATTTGTCTCACATAAATTAATATATATGAAGGGTGCACCCTAATAACTCTCTAATACATTGGGTAAATAATTAATTCTATAGATTACATGTTTTATGATACCTTGGTGAATAACCTTGGTAATTATGATTTATAACAACTTAGTGATAAAACGTGGTGATATTATTATGAATTTTTTATTTTAATGATGTATCCACCATGCTATGATTCATGATTTTTATTTTATGGAATTACTCATGTTATTATGACCATTTATTATTGATATTCCTCATGGAAACATACTAGATATCTCCTTTGTTTATTCCCTTACCATGATTTATACTCACCACTTTATTTTAATATATGTCCCCAAGATATAAGATGTATAAAATTAATGTAAGTTGAACCTATGATTAAGACTCTAAAGTGGATTCAAAGAATTTTTATGTTTCCTTTTATATATTATGTTCTTAATTTCCAAGACACTAAACCTTAAAAGATCCCCTGAATTTTAAAATGTGGTACTGTGTAAGGAAAGTTTTATGTATTAAAAAGGAAGGATTATATAGTCACTATCAAAAGTAGGTTTAGTTATTTATGGGAATTAGGATTAGAAAACTCTATTATGGACCCTAAGGTTAAGTCTAAATATAGGAAAAAATCTTGTAATGTTAGTGAAGTATTAATCGAGTGGTTTCCAAGAAATAAAATCTCTGTCTATATTCTATAATTGGATGTGGATCTAGCACATAGGTACCTAGGGGTAATAACTCCAAAAAGGGTGAATTGATCAAGAATCAATGATCATGTGGTTCATGATAATGGGATTATATGCACACCTAGTTTGATACTCCCATGAGATATTTTTGGTTAATCAGATGAATTTTATAAAACCTTGTGAAGGATATATAGAGAATGTAATTGTTAGAGGAAATTAAAGAATAATTTATTTAATAATATTATTCTTGGACTTAAAATAAGGACCCAACCTTATTACATTAAATAATCTTGAATTTAGTCAAGAATTCACTACCTTTTACATTAAGGATCTTTTAAAGTTTATAGCTTTAGATAATTGGGATATAATACATTCATAACACTACACATTGTTACAGAGTAGATACCATAAAAATAGTTTCCATTTTTTTCAAAATATAAAACATTAAAGCTTAAAACATGATTTATTTGACTAATATTAAAAAATTTAACTAGGATTCATTATTTTTATTACTCATCCTTATCACCTATGAAAATTATTTAAAAACTTTGGATGAGCACAAAATCTCATTAAGGGATATGAAAGAAAGAAAGAACACATTAGTCCATGAACACTTGTAATGTATGAAATCATTTTCAAAAGACATACTTGTCACCCATATATACTTACTTTTTAAAGAATGATATTTAAACATCATCCAAAAAAACACAAGAGAATAAATAGAATCATAAAGGTATCTTGGGACAATACTTACATAATTTTTTAACCCTCTTAGTTACCTTATAATTTTTAACCCTCACGGCTACCTTACAATTTTTGTAACCGTCACAGTTACACTTGGAGTAACCATATGACCGACCTCCAACTTACACATAACCAATGAATTGGAGGGAAATATAGGTCACACCATTAATAATAAAATTTACCAAGAACCATAACACAATCATACAACATGAATAATTTTATAAAAACATTTCTTTTAAATGTTGTAAAATAGAGTTTCAAAAGAGGATTTTAAAAGAAAACCCCCTTAGAAACATCACTTAATTCAATTGATACTTAATAGAGTGGATGTAATATTCATAAAAAAATTTAAATATTCTTAATTAAACATAGTATAAAAAACCCATCACACAAACAATTTTAATACCACATAAATAATGAAGTAGAAGGTTAACCCAAAGAATGGAAATGGGTTAAGAATTCCCTTACCTCAGGCTTGTATTACTTAAAACTTATTTAAACCTCATGTATAATGGTTAAAAGAGTGTTATTAATATCTTAAAGAAACATATCCATATTTAAAATACCTTATATGATCATTTCATTACATCATTTCACCCTTTAATCATTAGTATTTTGTTCCTTACCTTATTGTTAGTATTTTATTACATGATTTCCATGATTGGTTCATGATGGATTTTTTTTGTTGATTGGATGTGAAACTCCAGAATTGGAATGTAATGGTATTTATATATTTCTAGTACCATAAATTATACCATTTATCATTTTAAATTATTACATGATGATGATTCATAAGTTAAAACATTAATGATGTTCGTTTAGATCATTTTAGTTGTTCTTTGATAATAAGGACCTCATTTTGTTTTATAAATTAAAACCATTTGTACAAAATAATTAAATAACCATGGATGAGAAATAATACATATATTATAACCAGTCTTGAAGGAATTAAAAGAATTTGAAATCACATCGTCCACGATGTTGGTAAATTGACACATCACTGACGGTGTTTAATTCCTTGAATAAGTGGGAGAGGGGAAGAAGAATGATGATGAATTTTCCATGAACATGATAAAATACAGAATATACATGATTTTTGGAGCTTTCATGCCTCTTGTGTAAGAGGAGTTGAGGAAATAAAATAAGATAACTCAAAATAAAATAATAGTTGAGAAATCCCTTACAAAAATTTGGCAGCCTAACGCCTATGCAACATGGTTTTAGAAAACATTAAAAAGAGAGGGGACAAGGTTCACCCATACAGAAATGAATCATAAAATAGAATAGATAAATAATAATATGAAAAGAAGAACATGGTATGGATTATTGAATTTTATACCACATAAAATAGAACTTTATTGGAAAAAGAAAGAAGTTCAGAATTTCCGTACCTTGTAGAGTAACTCCTAGAACTTAAAGGCTGAGACCTTGGGGGCTTGAGTAAACCTTGGTAGGACTACTAGGGAGGTAAGGAGTCCAGATCTTCATTGAGGAAGAATTGAGAATGAATTTAATGAAGTAATGGGTTGGTATTTATAGAAAAATCAAGGAAATATTTTAATAATTTTGAAGGGACACCTCATTAGTGGTATTTGCAAAACCATGGACTTTCCCATGGTATTTGCCCAAGGTATTAGCCACTTGGGACACCTCGCAACTTAGTTTACTGTAAAAAAGTCGACCAGATTTATTACATCATTATTACATCATTAATTATGTCATTAACATACCAAAACTCGAAATTGTATTTTTTACTATTCACAAAAAAATCAACTGTTTCAAAAGAATCTCAAAATTTCACTCTAACTATTTTTTGACATGTAGAATTCAAAAATGAAATCCATTTTCTGAAAATAAACTTCTAAATATTATTAATTTATTTTTTAAATAAAATCATACGTAATTCAAAAATTAACAATTTTAATTCTATAACTGCTTTTATATCACATTGAAAAATTAACCAATATGTCATTATCTTAAAGCCTTAATAAAATAAAATAATAATAAAATTTAGCATTTATTAGGTTCATATTACTATTCATAAGGGTATGTTATTATTCACCAAAAAACAAGTTGGTTCTATTAGACTCCAAATAACATACTGAACACAATTGTAGATAACCGTTTTTCAAAATTCAAAACAAAGAAGTAGTAAAATGATGTTTAAAGTATAGTTATAATTTTCTACATAAAAAAAGTTTCTTGCATTTCAATTTATTTTTAGAAAACCTAGGGGTGTTACATTCTCCAAACCTTCTATAAATTGTGTCCTCACAATTTTATTTACTTATTAAACAAGTGATGGTACCTTTCTCTCATAGCATTTTAAGTCTCCCATGTTTCTTCTTCTACCATGTGGTTTCTCCAATAACCTTTACCTAGTGGATTACCTTACTCTACAATACATGTTCTCTTCGATCAAGAATCTGAACTAGTTTCTCTTCATAAGAAAGGTTCTATTCCAGCTGACTTGCTTCTGGGTTCAAGACATTTGATGAATCTGTCACATACTTCCTCAACATCGAAACATGAAAAACATTGTGTACCTGAGACAAACTCAGAGGAAAAGCTACTTAGTATGCAACTGGTCCAAATTTCTCCAAGATTTCAAAAGGGCAAATGAACCTTGTACTTAGCTTCCCTTTCTTACCGAAACACATCACACTTTTCCAAAGAGATATTTTAAGGAAAACACGATCACTTACCTCAAAATAGAAGTCTTTCCTTCTGTTATCTGCATAAATTTTCTGCCTGCTCAGAGCTATCCTCATGTGTTGCTGGATTATCTTCACTTTCTCAGCCACTTCCTCTACTAATTCTAGCCCCATCAACTTTCTTTCACATACTTCATCCCAAAATACTAGAGTCTGACACCACTTTCCATACAATGCCTCAAAAGGTGCCATCTGTATACTGGAATGAAAACTATTATTATAAGAAAACTCAACTAAAGAAAAATGTTGATACCAACTTCCTTGATAGTTCATTGAACAAGATCGAAGCATATCTTTCAAGTTTTGAATCGTTCGTTCTGACTGCCCATCTAATTAAGGATGAAAAGTTGTACTGAAATTTAACTATGTGTCCAATGACTTCTGAAGTCCCTTCCAAAAGTTATAAGTGAACCTGGGATCCCAGTTAGATACAGTAGAAAGAGGAAATCCATGTAACCTGACAATATCCTTGATGTAAAATCAAGAAAGCTTATCCAAAGACATTGTATCTCGAATAGAAAGAAAATGTGCAGATTTTGGCAGCCGATCAATAATAAACCAAATTGCATTGTTATCTCAAGAATTCATTGGTAGTCCCACCACAAAGTCCATGGATACATTCCCCCATTTCCACTATGGTACTGGAAAATGTTGAATCATCCCCTTTGTTAATTGACTCTCTACTTTAACCTATTGACATGTCACACATTTCACAGTAAAATCAGCAATATCCCCTTTCATTCCATCCCACCAATAATACTCTCGAAGGTCTCTGTACATCTTAGTACTGCTAGGATGAACTGAAAATGGAGAACCATGAGCTTCACATAACAAATATTTCTTCAACTGAGAATCACAAGGCACACACAACCTTTTTCAAATCTTAAAATACAATCTTTATAACGGTTATATTCTAGAAACTTACCCATTTTAACAAAATATCATGGTCTTCCTTCTACACTTTCTTAATTATATCTGATAACGATGACTACAATAAAACTTGAGACAAAACAGAGGTATTTCCTGCAACAACAACTTCTAATCCAAAATTTATCAAATCGATAATTAAGGGATCATGTTCCAAACATAACATAGTTAATGATGCATGATGTTTCCTACTCAAGGCATCCTCTACTTTGTTTGTTTTTCCGGGATGGTAATTAATCATGCAATCATAATCCTTTATCAGTTCAAGACATCTTCTCTGACTCATGTTTAATTCCTTCTGAGTTAATACATACTTCAGACTTTTATGGTCTGTATATATTTGACATTTGGCTCCGTATAAATGATGCCTCCAAATTTTAAAAGAAAAAACCACAACTGCCAATTCCAAATAATGTGTGGGAAAATTTCACTCAGGAGGTTTTAGTTGTCTTGAAGCATAAGAAATTACCTAATCATTCTGCATTAAAACACAACCAATTCCCTTCAAATAAGCATCACTGTAGATGAAAAACTCACCATTTCGGGAAGGAAAGGCCAAAACTGGAGCATTCACCAATCTCTTCTTCAGTTCCTGAAAACAAACATCACATTCTTCTATCCAAACAAATTTAACCCCTTTTCGTGTTAACATAGTTATTGGGCTAGATATCCATGAAAATTTCTTAACAAAATTTTAGTAATAACCTGCTAATCCAAGAAAACGATGAATCTATGTAACATTTTTGGGTCTTGGAAATTCATCAACCACTCTTGTTTTGGTAGGATCAACTGTTATTCCATCCTTATTTACAATGTTCCCAAGAGAAAAAATCTTTTTTAAGAAAAAATAACACTTTATGAATTTTCCATACAGTTTATTTTCCATTAAGGTTTGTAAAAAAAACCTTATATGTTTTTCATGATCTTCTTTACTCTTAGAAAATACCATAATGTCATCAATAAACATAACCAAAAATTTATCCAAGAACTCATTAAATATTCTATTCATAAGATTCATGAATATTATTGGTGCATTATTTAATCCAAACGGCATAACAAAAAATTCATAATTCCCATATCTAGTACGAAAGGCTATTTTAGGGATGTCATCCTCCTTCTCCATCAGATGATGGTATCCTGATCTCAAGCCAATCTTGGAAAAGCACTGAGCTCCTTGGAGGTGATCAAACAAGTCATCGAGGTGAGGCAAAGGATACTTGTTTTTAATAGTGATGTTATTCAAAGCTCTATAATCAATGCAAAGTCTCATGGAACCATCTTTATTTTTAATGAACAAAATAAGAGTACCCTGTGGTGAAGTGATAGGACGAATGAAGCCTTTATCAAGAAAATCATGCAACTGATTTTTCAATTCAAGAAGTTCTATTTGAACTATATGACATGGGGGTTTTGAAATTGGCTTAACATCATAAACTAATTCAATTATGAATTTGACTTCTCGGTCAGGTATGACATCGGGTAACTCATCAGGAAAAACATCAACGTATTCATTTAACAATGGAACATCATTAATCTGAACAGTTCCATTTTTTTCAACAATATGAGCAAGATAACTTTCATTTCCATCTTTCAACGGTTTCTTAGCTTCCTAATATGTTATCAATTGTATGGGTTCATTCTTGTATACAAATTGAAACTCTTTCTAAAAAACAACTTCTTTAGCTCTATATTCAATATTAACATGATAAAAAGAAACCCAATCCATTCCCAGAATAACATCAAACTTGACTAAGGGTAAAACAATAAGGTTTTTAGGTAAAGTGTTTCCACATACCATAATAGAAATATTATTATAATTCCTCTTTACTATAATATTTCCCCCTGGTGTTTTAACAACTAGTTCTGGTCTCATTTGTTGAGGTGATATTTCCAATTTACCAGAAAATTTCTTGGAGATGAAGGAATGTGTAGACCCTGTATCAAATAAAACTTTAGAAAAATATGAGTAAACAAACAAAGTACCAAATACAACTTCATTTTATGGCTCGACATCTACTGACATAGTTGAAAAGGATCTCACTACACCTTTCTTCTTATATTCTGGCTTCTTTGCATCATTCAGATCTCTCTTTAGGCAGGCATTTGCATATTGACCCATCTCACCACATTTAAAACACTTAATAGTTTTCTTATCAGGATTAGTCTTAAGATCATTTTCATTACAATCTTGGGCCATATGTCCAAACTTACTACATTTAAAACATTTCCCAGTTTTTCTAAGACACTCTCTAGGGTGCTTCTTAACACACTTTTCACAAACTAGAAACTAGATTTTCTTACCATCAGATTTCTTTGGTTGATTATTATCCATATCTTACCATCTATATCTCTTCTTATCCTTGTTTCCAAAATTCATGTGATCATAAAATAACTCTATATATACCCTCTCAGAACACCGGACAAGTTTCTCATAACATTTGAATTCATAGGAGGCCAATGCCCTTCGATACCTTGGCTTCAGTCCTGATTAAAATTGGTTGATTTTGATATCGAGATCCAGAATAATATTTGGAGCATGCCTCGCCAGTCTAGTGAATTTCGCTTCATACACAGCCACTAAATCTTCCTCCTTTTTCTTCAATTCAAGGAATTTATTCTCCATCCTAAGTCGCACCACCTTAGGAAAATATTTTTCAAGGAAAGAACTTTTAAATTCATCCCACTGTATAAGGAATAAATATCCTCTCTATCCCTGATATTATTTACCATTGACCACCACTTATCAGCTTCACCTTAAAAATGATAAATTTCAAGACATGCCTTTTGATTATCAGAATAACCCATTACATCAAATATCTTATCAAGGGCTTTAATCCGTATTTCAGTTGCTACTGGGTCAAAAGATCCATTGAAAGCAGGAGGGTGTTGTCTCATGAAATGTTACACTATTGTCATGTTCTGTTGTGGTACCTCTGGTTTTTCTCTTTCATGGATTCCACCACCATTTATTTCTTGCGTTAGTTGATCCATTACTATCACAAAATACTCGGTTCAAATCCCTACCATTCCGGGCTACAGATTCAGAATGATGTTGTTCTGTTAGTGTCTATCCTCTTCAGATTTCCTATTTCTTCTACAAACAACCATTCTAAAAAAACATATCTTAAATAAAGAAACATGTTAATCCTTAAATTCTATAACATTTAAAATTAATCATAGAGTAAAAAGCATTTATGGTATTCTTTTAACATCATACTAACCCCTAAAGTTACCTAAACCATCCTCTGATACCAACTATAAGGAATAGGCCTTATTACATTACATAATCTTGAATTTATTCAATAATTAACTTAATTTTACATTGAGTATCTTTTCAAGTTTATAGATTTATATAATTGGGACATAATAAATTCATAACATTTCACATTGTTACAGAGTGGATACCATAAAAACAGTTTCCATTTTTCTCAAAATATAAAACATTAAAGCTTAAAACATGATTTCTTTGACTAATATTCAAAAATTTAACTTGGATTATTTATTTTTATTACTCATCCTTATAACCTTTGAAAATTATTTAAAAACTTTGGATGAGCACAAAAGCTCAATAAGGGATATAAAATAAATAAATAACACATTATTCCGTGAACACTTGTAACGTATGAAATCATTTTCAAAAGATATACTTGTAACTCCCCGACCCCAGTTACCCAGAGTCGGTGCATTATTAAGTAACATTGGCATGATCATAAAATATCGAGTCTCAAAAGACCGATTAGTTTAGTAGCCTTAGAAACACTAGATACATTCATAAATGTTACATTACATCATAAAGTGAAAAATAAAAATAGCATAGTCTCCATAGTCCACACTCATATCCCCTTCAGACTATCCCTTCAGGTCAGTCATAAAATATTTCTTCACATCCTGGGAAAAATAAAACATAGAAAGGGGTGAGCTCAGACGCTCAGTAAGGATAAAAATATAACAGAAACTTTCATAAATAAACATAAACATTTAAGGCAATGTATAACTAAAACAAAAGCCTTTTAAACTTGAACTTCAACATAATATGGAAATAATAAAATGAAATAATGCCATTTACTTATTCACATGGATATTCTGCTAGTCGAATAATCACATGAAATATCAAAAAACCACTTTCATAATTATGGAATGCACAATGCCAGACTATCATAACCACATAGTCAAGGCCTCGTGCCAAGACTACAAATAAGAATTTGTCAAGGACTCATGCCAAGACACTAGTTTGTCTCATGAGACCTACCGATTCATCGAGGAGCTATAGAGGTCTCCACCTATCACTTATTAAGTCCAATGCATTCCTTATATGAAAAGGTTTAAACATATCACAAACCATAACATAATCGTATCACATAAAACATGCATAAAGGAAACATAACATTTCTACATTTCAATCAAAAGATATCAATACAACACATTGATATAATAAAAACATTATCAAAACCATTTTCAATACCAAAATAAAACAAAAGTAAAACATGGTATTTATTTTTCATTTAAAAATAGTTATGGCTTGTAGAGGAAGTCGAAACTCAAATAATGGTCACAGCGGCGGAGAAGTCATTGTCGCCGCATTCGTAAGACAAAACATTACTTTTGTCATTTAGTAAATACGCTTCGTCAAAAAAGATTATTTTTGAATAAAAGTAAAAGTATAAGAGGTTTATACACCGTATAAAGGATAGTTGTGTATAAAACAAAATATGCCTCAATGAAAGGAGATTGAGACGAAGTCCCTTACCTTATGTCCAACTTGACTCGATCGTTCTTTAATCTCCTGAATAATTAACTAGAGTTAATTTATACTTGCTTAAGAACATTTTTCAAGTTCATTATTACTTTTATATCACTTATTACCATGTTATGAACATTATGTAGTCATTTAAGTTAATAACGATCGTTTTGTCGATCTTTGGTACTTAAGTCAACAATAAAATTCTTATAATTACAAGTTGTTTTTGTGGTAGAATATCCATTATCTCCAGAATTATATTCATGATTTAGATATCATATATATCATATATATCCAGTATATAAATGCATTTATAATATTACATAACATTTAGAGGTAAGAAATGAAATGCACTGTTCATGGAGATGGTAAGCCGTACATACGCATGAACGCTACTTTCATTTCTATTTCATATTTAATGGAATGAAATAATAATGATATAAATGTATATTATAATTCCAGTATAATATCATATATAATATAATTAACTCCATCCTTTATATGTCCCACATATGGCATTAACAATTCAAATCACTTTGAGGGGGTGGTAGTCCGCACTTCCTAAAATGAAGATATCGCGTTTACCCATAATGGAAACCATAAAGGTATGCCATAAATGAAAAATAAAGAATAATAAGGAAAACATAAAAATAATATATATCATATATAAATATAGTGACATCTTAATGGCCACCATGAAAGGTGTTAAAAGAAGATTGAACAATCATCGTTTCGTGAGGCAGTAATTCGCCAACCACAGAAACAGTATGTTCTTTAACCATTAGATGGAGGTGTGTGTAATTGTAAATAAAATCCATATCATAACAAAATCCTAGTATATTTAAGATAATGTTTTTGTTACAAAAGATAGGAATAAAAAGATTTTAGGGGGTTGTAGAAGAAAAATAAAACAAAAGAGCATAAGAGAAGACATTACCTTAAAATCGGGTAACTCCTTTTGATTTGAGCCAAAGGATTCCTTGGAAAGATTTCTGCCCAAATTCAGGCCTCTAGGAGTAAGAGAGGTAAGTTGAGAGAGTATTTGGGTAGAGTTTGGCCGAGCCAAATGGATTAGAAGGTGTGAATAAGGTGGTAGAGGTGGTGGCCTTTTATAAGAGGAGAGGAGGGTCACTCTTGGAAAGTCATAAAATGTTACTTTATTGTGAAATGATTTTCAGATTTCAAAGGTCCCAAAATTATATATTTCGAGGATAAGGTGATAAGGGTTCTAAATCTACTCATCCAATAGGTTTTTGACAAGTGTAAGTCTTATATTTTACATTATCTTTTCATTTTATTTAAATCGTTAATTAATGAGGTAATCGTTGCATCATCATGGTGTCATAAAAAATTTAATCTATTTAATAAAAAAAATACCATGATGTAGTAAATCCTTTTATCTTTCCAATGACTATTTATAGTCAAAAATATGACTTGTATAACCCCATGTAAAAATTATTTTAGTAAAACAATACATGTTTGTGACACTTATTTTTACTTTAAATAAAAAGTTATTAATGTCATTTTCTTACCCAAGTGGCTCCATGGGGCCCCCAAGTTGACCCATGGATTATCGTGTTCAGACATAACTCATCCAATAAGTGTAGGACAATTTTAAAGGTAATTTCATATTATTATATCATTATATTTACCATAAATTACACTAATTACCTTTAATCGCGATTAATAAAACTTAAAAGTTACTATTCACCAAAAATTATTTTAATCCCATTGAACCACATTTTACTTCCTAATGATAATGATGTATGTAATATTTTTGAAATTCAAATCACAGAGGTGGTAAAATTTCATTTAAATGAAAAATTAGTTTTTTAACTACCACTTAGTGGTTTCACTATTCATCAAAAATCGATGTTTTTCAGAAAAATACCAAAAATTCACTCTAAGATATATTTGATATTCCAAATTCAAAAATGATGTCCATTTTACCAAATTCAAAACATAAAAGTTTCATTAATTATTTTTATAATTAATTCCCGTTGTCAAAACAAATGGCGTGTTTTTAAGAAAGAATATCAATCAAAAGATTGATAATTGTTTATGTCTAATTTCGAAGTGAAATTAATTATAATGACCACCATTGGATAAAATGGGAAAATTATATTCTAAGTATACTTTAAAATCACTCAATAGTATAATTTACCACTATAAATTATTTTGATTAAAAATGTTGTTTTTACGTATTTTTCCTATTCCTCGAAAATTGGATGTTCTCAGAAAAATACCAAAAATTAAACATAGACTAATTTTGATATGCCGAATCCAAAAATGAAGTCCATTCTGAAATAAAAAATTTATATAATTTCAAAAAGTGGGTATTACTATTCATAACGGCTACATTGATTGGTCGCGGTGTGTTAGAACTCGAGGTTGCGTACAACACACGCTGCTCTATTATTCAAAGAGAAGTGTACCATGGAAGCTTGGGGTGTTACATTCTCCCCTCCTTCCATAAATTGTGTCCTCACAATTTGAAATGGTTCTTTGAAAATAAAAGGTGGAAAATAGAAAATACCTTTGTGGAAAACCCATATCGGAAATAGGGTTAATAAAATTTAGTCTTAATAAGAGAGAAATGGAAATGAGAAAGTCACCACCAAATTAGGGATTCGAATAGGAGATTGGTGGCAATTATAGACACATAATTAGAGGAAAAATGTAAATATTTATAGGGATTGATTGAGGTCATCAATCACAAGCAATTGTAAAATTGAGGGCCTCAAAGCCATCAATCTATGATAAAAATATCATCAGTTCAGCAAAACATAAGGTATTAGGATAACACATTTTTTTAAATATCCCTTCCCTAAAGTTTAAGAATTAATTTATTCATAGAATAAGAGAGAGGTATATATATATACTTGACAAGTAGAGTTTCAACCCTCAACTAGTTTCTACCACAAACTCATCTTTCACTAAAAAAGATAATAGAACTCAAAAATATTATATTTATCCTAATCGTACAAGGTTCCAAATATTAACACATACTATTTAGATTTGGAAAACTATTTTTTAATAACCAGGGACTTTATGTAGGCTAGTGGTAGGTAATAAAGGCCTGTCGCACTATGGTTGTGGGTTCGATTCCTACAGCTTTGTCTGACGCAACGGGTTATCCCCCAACCTGCAGGTTGTCTTTTTCCTAAAACTATAGTATTATAACATTCCAAAAATAATCTTCAGTAATGTTTTAACCTTAAACAATACTATCCAAAGTTCAACTTAGTCCATTCCAACCTTTATAGTTATGCAAAATACCTCTGGCCAGACTTTCTCTAAAAGGTCTCTAAATTCCAAAATCAATTGTAACATCAGATTCCCCAAACAAAGTAAAGTTTCTCTTATTGTCACATACTAAAAATATGATTACCTTCATCATATTAAAACCTTAATGAAAACAACAAGTACTGCAGTACAATCCTTATATATATCACATTATTCTTATAACCATAATATACTTCTTGAGTCCAAAAACACAAATAAAATAATTATTCCACTTCAACTGTAGTAACAGTATAAGATTGGACTTCCTCCCTTGGTCTTTTATGAGGTAAGTTTCCCTAACTCTTAGGACATTCATTTGTATAATTCCCCATTTCCCTACAATTGTAGCATACAACATTGATAGCCTCTTTCTTTCCCTTGCAATCACGAGCCTCGTGACCTTTTTCTCCACATTTATAACAAACTCTCATTCCTTTTAGGAAAGTACCGGGGTGATTCTTCCCACAATTATCGCATAATGGAAAATCCTTCTTTCCCTTTTTCCCTTTATCTGTCTCTTGTTCTACCATTCTCTTCTTCTCTTTCTTTACTTTATTGTCATAAGATTTAGAGAATTCCTTTTCTGTCTTGATAGAACACGAGACTATATCTTCGTACGTTGAGAAAGATTGTGAGACTAAGGCTCGATGGAGAAACGGTTTTAACCCATCAAAGAAACAATCGATCTTACTTCTTGGGTTACGTATATAATCTGCTGCATGCCTCACTAAACTTGTAAAGTTAGCCTCATACTTTGCGACATTCTCATCGTCCTTTTGTCTCAGACTCAGAAATTGCCTTTCCATATTTGCTCGATGGTCACAAGGAAAGTATTTTTATAAGAAAATCTATTTGAACTCCCTCCATTCCATATTTGATACTTCATCATCTTCCTTCATGTTTTGTATCAATGACCACCATTGATCAGCATCTCCAGTGACGCGGTAAACTGCCATGATAACCTTTTCCCTTTCACTACTCCCCAAGGCATGGAATATTTTCTCTAAGGAATTTATCCATTGCTCAGCTACTACGGGATTTGTACTCCCATTGAATGTTGGTGGTTGTTGCCTCATGGAGCGGTCTAACATTGATCCTCCACATTGTGGCTCAGGGTGCTCCATACGAGTAAGGTTATTATTCATAACCTGAGTGAGTTGTCCCAGTATGGTGATAAGCTGATCGGCACCGGTTGTATCACCAGCTCCACTATAATTATCTTGAGCAGGAGGGAAATCCCTACATGGAGTGCATGCATTGATACGGTTTCCATTCCTTCCACTAGGTTCCATTTCTAAACAATGTCATAAACTAGATTAGTTTATGAATCGAAATACATAATTCCATACTTGTAAAACACTTAACATAAATTGAACAGTTTATGGATATAATCTATAATCATAAAAAAATGTTTTCTTTGAGGAAGTATATACTCATAAACCCTTCATAATGGTTTGTAAAGAAAATGAGAATTATCCTAAGCATATCCCCTGGGAGTGTCGTAACCAAGAGTGCAGCAAGGCCCATTGTCATGCACCAGTTCCCGTTCGAGTATAGCTCAAAGCAGTGTTTTTGAGTTTTACCCCTAGGTACATCTTTTCTAGAGACGCCTCTACCTGCTCGTATCCAGACAGGGATGTATTGCTCGGAAAACTCACAAAATCTCTATAATACCAAAATTCTAGGAAGTTCTTCTATACTAATCCTCAAAGTCTATCTTAGGGTTATGTGCTCTAATCAGAGTTTTTCTAAATATAGCTTCCAAGGTTAGTACTAAACTACCTTTGATACCAACTGTAATGCCCCGACCCCAGTTACCCAGAGTCGGTGCATTATTACGTAACATTGGAATGGTCATAAAAGATCATGTCTCGAAACACCAATTAGTTTAGTAGCCTTATAAACAATAGATACATTCATAAATGTTACATTACATAATAAAGTGAAAAATCACAATAACATAGTCTTCATAGTCCACACTCATATCCCCTTCAGACTATCCCTTCATGTCAGTCATAAAATATTTCTTCGCATCCTGGGAAAAATAAAACATAGAAAGGGGTGAGCTCAGAAGCTCAATAAGGATAACAATATAGCGGAAACTTTCATAAATAAACATAAACATTTAAGGCAATGTATAACTAAAACAAAAGCCTTGTAAACTTGAACTTCATCATAATATGGAAATAATAAAATGAAATAATTCCATTTAGTTATTCACATGGATATTATGCTAGTCTAATAATCATATGAAATATCAAAAAACCACTTTCATATTGATGGAATGCATAATGTCAGACTATCATAACCACATAGTCAAGGCCTCGTGACAAGACTACAAATAAGATTTTATCAAGGACTCATGCCAAGACACTAGTTTGTCTCATGAGACCTACCGATTCATTGAGAAGCTATAGCGGGCTCCACCCGTCACTTATTAAGTCTAATGCATTCCTTATATGAAAAGTTTTAAACATATCATAAACCATAACATAATCGTATCACATAAAACATGCATAAAGGAAACATGAAATTTCCACATTTAAATCACAAGATATCAATACAACACATTGATATAATAAAAACATTATCAAAACCATTTTCAATACCAAAATAAAAGAAAAGTAAAACATGGTATTTATTTTTCATTTAAAAATAGTTATGGCTTTTAGAGGAAGCCGAAACTCAAATAATGGTCACGGCGGCGGAGAAGTCGTTGTCGCCGAATATGTAAGACAAAACATTCCTTTTGTCATTTAGTAAAAACTCTTCATATAAAAAGATTCATTTTGAATAAAATTAAAATTCAAAGGGGTTTATACACCGTATAAAGGAAAGTTGTGCATAAAACAAAATATGCCTCAATGAAAGGAGATTGAGACGAAGTCCCTTACCTTGTGTCCAACTTGGATCGATCGTTCTTTAATCTCATGAATAATAAAATAGAGTTAATTTATACTTTCTTAAGAACCTTTTTCAAGTTCATTATTCCTTTTATATCACTTATTACCATGTTATGAACATTATGTAGTCATTTAAGTTAATAACAGTCGTTTTGTCGATCTTTGGTACTTGAGTCAAAAATAAACTTATTATAATTATAAGTTGTTTTTGTGGTAGAATAACCATTATCTCCATAATTATATTAATGATTTAGATATCATATATATCATATATATCTAGTATATAAATGAATTTATAATATTACATAACATTTAGAGGTAAGAAATGAAATGCACCGTTCATGGAGACGGTAAGCCTTACGTACGCATGAACGCTACTTTCATTTCTATTTCGTATTTAATGGAATGAAATCATAATGATATAAAGGTATATTATAATTCCAGTATAATATCATATATAATATCATTAACTCCATCCTTTATACGTCCCACATATGGCATTAACGATTCAAATCACTTTGAGGGGGCGGTAGTCCGCACTTCCTAAAATGAAGATATCGCATTTACCCATAATGGAAACCATAAAGGTATGCCATAAATGAAAAAATAAGAATAATAAGGAAAACATAAACATAATATATATCATATATAAATATATTTACATCTTAATGGCCACCATTAAAGGTGTTAAAAGAATATTGAACAATCATCGTTTCGTGAGGCAGTAATTCACCAACCACAAAAATAGTATGTTCATTAACCATTAGACGGAGGTGTGTGTAATTATAAATAAAATCCATATCATAACAACATCCTAGTATATTAAAGATACTGTTTTTGTTACAAAAGGTAGTAATAAAAAGAGTTTAGGGGGTTGGAGAAGCAAAATAAAACAAAAGAACATAAGAGAAGACATTACCTTAAAATCGGGTAACTCTTTTTGATTTAATCCAAAGGCTTCCTTGGGAAAACTTCTGCCCAAAGTGAGGCTTCTAGGAGTAATAGAGGGAAGTTGCGAGAGTATTTGGGCAGAGGCTGGCTGAGCCAAATGGCTTTGAAGGTGTGAATAAGGTGGTAGAGGTGGGGAGCTTTTATAAGAGGAGAGGAGGGGAACTCTTGGAAAGTCATGAAATGTTACTTTATTATGAAATGATTTTCGGATTTCAAAGGTCCCACAATTATATATTTCTAGGATAAGGTGATAAGGTTTCGAAATATACTCATCCAATAGGTTTTTGACAAGTTTAAGTCTTATATTTTACATTATCTTTTCATTTTATTTAAATCGTTAATTAATGAGGTAATCGCTGCATCATCATGGTGTCATAAAAAATTTAATTTATTTAATAAAAAAAATACCATGATTTAGAAAATCCTTTTAGATTTCCAATTGATATTAATTTTCAAAAATATGACTTGTATAACTCCATGTAAAAATTGTTTTAGTAAAACAATACATGTTTGTGACACTTTTATTTTTACTTTAAATAAAAAGTTATTAATGTCATTTTCATACCCAAGTGGCTCCATGGGGCCCCCAAGTTGACCCATGGATTGTCTTGGTCGTCCATTACTCACCCAATAAGTGTAGGACAAGTGTAAAGGTAATTTCATATTATTATATCATTATATTTACCTTAAATTACACTAATTACCTTTAATCGCGATTAATAAAACTTAAAAGTTACTATTCACCAAAAATTATTTTAATCCCATTGAACCATATTTTACTTCCTAATGACAATGATGTATGTCAGATTTTTGAAATTCAAATCACAGAGGTGGTAAATTTTCATTTAAACGAAAAATCAGTTTTTTAACTACCACTTAGTGGTTTCACTATTCATCAAAAATCGATGTTTTTCAAAAAAATACCAAAAATTCACTCTAAGATATATTTGATATTCCAAATTCAAAAATGAAGTCAATTTTACCAAATTCAAAACATAAAATTTTCATTAATTATTTTTATAATTAATTCTTGTTGTCAAAACAAATGGCGTGTTTTTAAGAAAGAATATCAATCAAAAGCTTGACAATTGTTTATGTCCAATTTCAAAGTGAAATTAATTCTAATGACCACCATTAGATAAAATGGTAAAATTATATTCTAATTATACTTTAAAATCACTCAATATTATAATTTATCACTATAAATTATTTTGATTAAAAATGTTGTTTTTAAGTATTTTTCACTATTCATCGAAAATTGGATGTTCTCAGAAAAATACCAAAAATTCAACATAGGCTAATTTTGATATTCCGAATCCAAAAATTAAGTCCATTATGAAATATATAATTTATATAATTTCAAAAAGTGGGTATTACTATTCATAACAGCTACTTTGATTGGTCGCGGTGTGTTAGAACTCGAGGTTGCGTACAACACACGCTGCTCTATTATTCAAAGAGAAGCGTACGATGGAAGCTTGGGGTGTTACATACTTGTCACCCATATATCATTACTTTGTGAGACATGATATTTACACATGATCTACACAAAAAATAATAACATAAATAGAATCATAAAGGTATCTTGGGACATTACTTACATAATCTTGTAACCATATCAGCTACCTTATAATTTGTAACCCTCACAACTACCTTACAATTTGTATAACCATTGCAGTTACACTTAGATTAACCATACATCCGACCTCCAACTTACACATACAAAATTCATTTTAGGGAAATATAGGTCCCAACTTTCATCATAAACAATTCCCAAGAACCACAAGAAAATCATACAACATGAATAATTGTATAAAAACATTTCTTTTGAATGTTGTAAAACAAAGTTTTAAAAGAGGATTTGAAAAGAAATACCCCTTAGAAATATCATATAATTTAAGTTATAATTAATATATTGGATTTAATATGCATAAAAACTTTAAATTAACCTAATTAAACATAATATAAACAAAATCCATCAGACAAACAATTTTAATACCACATAAATGATGAATTAGAAGGTTAACCCAAAGAATGGAAATCGGGTTAATAATTCCCTTACCTCTGGCTTGTCTTACTTAAAACTTGTTTAAAACTCCTATATAATTGTTAAAATAGTGTTATTAATATCTTTCATAAATATATCCATCTTTAAAATACCTTATATGATCATTTCATTACATCATTTCACCCTTTAATTGTTAGTATTTTGTTCCTAACCTTATTGTTAAAACATTAATGATGTTTGTTTAGATCATTTATCATTTTGAATATATACATTACCATAAATTATACCATTTATAATTTTTAATTCTTACATGAGGATTATTCATAAGTTAAAACATTAATGATGTTTGTTTAGATCATTTTAGTGGTTCTTTGATAATAAGAACCTCATTTTGTTTTATAAATTAAAACAATTTGTAAAAAATAATTAAAGAAAAAATGGATGAGACATAATACATATATTATAACCTGGTTCAGCCATAAAAATGGTTTCATGACTATTCTTTAATTAAGTAAAAGAATTTGAAATCACATCATCCATGATGTCGGTAAATCGACACATCATGGACGGTGTTTTAATTCCTTGAATAAGTGGGATAGGGAAAGAAGAATAATGATGAATTTTCCATGAACATGATAAAATATAGTATATACATGATTTATAGAGCTTTAATTCCTCTTGTGTAAGAGTATTTTAGGAAATAACATAAAATAACTCAAAATAAAAGAATAGTTGAGAAATCCCTTACAAAAATTCGATAGTCTAACGGCTATGCAACATGGTTTTAGAAAACATTAAAAAGAGAGGGGACAAGGGTAACCCATACATAAATGTATAATAAAACATAATAGAGAAATAATAATATGAAAATAAGAACATGGTATGGATTCTTGAATTCTATACCACATAAAAGAGAACTTGAATGGAAAAAGAAAGAAGTTGATAATTTTCTTACCTTGTAGAGTAACTCCTAGAACTTGAAGGTTGGGACCTTGGGGGATTGAGGAAACCTTGGGAGGAATAATATGGAGTTGAGGAGGTCATATCTTTGTTGAGGAATAATTGTGAAATAATTTAATGAAAAAATGGGTTGGTATTTATAGCAAAAGTGAGGGAATATTTTAATAATTTCCAAGGGACACCTCATTAGTGGTATTTGCAAAACCATGGGCTTGCCCATGATATTTTCCCAAGGTATTATCCAATTGGTACAAATCACATATTAGTTTACTGTAAAAAAATTTACCAGATTTATTACATCATTATTACATCATTAATGATGTCATTAACATACCGAAACTCAAAACTGTATTTTTTACTATTCACTGAAAAATCAACTATTTCAGAAAATTCCCAAAAATTCACTCTAACCATTTTTCAATGTGTAGAATTAAAAAATGAACTCCATTTTCTGAAAATTAATTTCTAAATATTATTAATTTAATTTTTAAATAAAATCATACTTAATTCAAAAATTAACAATTTTATTTCTATAACTACTTTTATATCACATTGAAAAATTAACCAATATGTCATTATCTTAAAGCCTTAAGAAAATAAAATAATAATACAATTTAATATTCATTAGGGTCATATTATTATTCATATTACTATTCATAAGGGTATGTTACTATTCACCAAAAAAACAAGTTGGTTCCATTAGACTCCAAATAACATACTGAACACAATTGTAGATGACCATTTTTCAAAATTCAAAACATAGAAGTAGTAATATTATGTTTAAAGTCTAGTTATAATTATCTACTTAAAACAAAGTTTCATGCATTTCAATTTTTTTTTAGAAAACCTTGGGGTGTTACACTTAAACTTCCTTTAGAATTGTAAGATTCCTAAAAGTAACATGTTTCTCACTAAGGTTCTCTTCTTTTAGAAAAATTTTGGGAAATAGGAGGAACTGTGTGTAAATGATGAGTGAAAAGAATGATGAATTGATGAACATACTAATGTAATGGATGATGGAATGTAAAACTTCATGAGGATGATAAATTAATTATCTTAGGTTATGAATAATTACCCAAATCATATTGAGCATGAAGATTCACCACGAAGGTAACAACTTGTAGTTAGGTCCTTCATGAATCAATGACTACCTTCTTTTAGTGGATCTATTGATCCATTAATTTCTAAACAAGTTATTTAATTAATATATAAGATATTTTTTTGTACTCCATTTCTTAGAGCTAGATAATTTCACCTTGGTAGTATACCACTTAGAAGGAGAAGTTGACCAGTGGTGGGAACTAATTAAGAACTCGAATACAAAAGGAGAGATTGCTGATATGGAGTGTTAAGTGCTTAGAAGAATATTTTTTAATAAATATTTTACCATTTAGATGAGAAAAAATATGGAGAAATAATTCTTGGAGCTAAATCATAAGGAAAATTAATCAGTGGGAATCTATGAAATGAATTTTATTTGACTTTATCATTACACCTCTAGCTTTGTTATGGATCCTAAGGGGAAGGTTTATAGGTTCTTTGAAAGATTGAGACCCCAACTTTAGAGGAATCTATAAAATAAAGACAATGAAATTTATGAGGATATTGTGTAAATTTATTTAAAGTTTGAAATGGATTTTGGAGAAACATAGTGGACATATAGGCTTAATGAAGATTAGAGAGAAATAGAGGAAAACTCGGGCAAGAATTTTGGTCATGAAAGATAAGGGAAGAAACTAAATTTTCTTATGTGCAACAAATTTGGGAATAAATATTCAAGTAACTGATTTTTTGGGATTAGAAAGTTTTATAAGTATGAAAGAGATAACCATATGGCTCAGAATTGTCATAGTTAAGTGAGGCCCTAATATCCCAATGAAAATAACTAGGGGAATATGGTACAAGTACAACCTAAAGTTCAATTCTTCAAGTGTATACATCTTGGTAATTTTAAAATAAATATCCAAATCAAAATATAATGGATTAACATCACCATAAACCTTAGTATAGGCCAAGGGATCATGGTAATTATTTCCTAATCCTGAAATCTGATGTAGATGCTCCAAATGATGTGGTGTCATGTACAATCATTATTCTCTCAAAGCTAGCAAATACATTGTTTGACTCTAGTTCTCTGTATTCCTTTATTTTATCAAAGTTTACAAAGAATGTAGAATCAAACCCAGAACTTCTATAAAAAGAGTTACCAATTAATAATCTCATAGGTATTATCTAATCATTCAAGGTGTATATAAACTCTAATATCAACTTTGGTGAGTACAATCTCATCGCAAATCATGTAGTCATTCCTATGGTGGAATTTGACAATATAATAGGGATGGAGTGGATCTCAAACTATAATACTAAGATCAACTATATATGAAAGGAAATTTCAGTGGTATTGAATATCAAACCTATAATTATTTTAAAATAAGATTTATCCAAGTCTGTACACTATCTAAAATCCCCTCCAATATCCTTATTTATGGAAATGATCACTGAAGAGTGAGAAGAAAATAAAGTATAAAGATATAAAACGCCCCCATTGTTTATGAATACATTAATGTATTTCTTGAAGATTTTTATAGACCTCCAATATAAAGATAGTTAGATTTCTCCATTTAACTCATACCTAGATCCAATACAATATCAAAGACCTAATATAGAATGACATATGTAGAGTTAGAGGAATTATAGAAGAAACTTCAAGATATTTTCGGGAAATGTTTTATTCGACCAAGTTTGTCTCCTTTGAGAGAAACTATTCTCTTTATAAATAATAAGTATGAATCCATGTGGCTATACATATATTATAGAGAACTTAGTGGGTTCACGGTGAAGAAAAAATACCTTATTCCAAGCATTTATGATTTATCGGACCAGCTTTATGGGTCTCAATTCCTTTCTTGGATTTATCTTCAATATGGTTATCATAAATTGAGGTTGAAGAAAGAAGATATCCTAGATAATTCCTTTTGAACAAGATATGGTCATTAAATGTTTATTGTTATTCCCTTTATCTTGACTAATTCTCCTACCATATTTATGGATTTGATGAATATAGTCTTTAAGGACTACCTTGATAAGTTCATGGTAGAATTTATTGATGATATTATAATATATTTCAAAATACATGAGGAACATGAGGATCATTTAATGGTCATATTAAAAACTCTGAGGAAGGATAATCAGTTTAGTAAATTTAGAAAATATGAATTCTGGTTATAAAAAGTTGCATTCTTAGGGAACATCATGAGCATTGAAGGAATATCAGTTGATCTTACCAAGAAAAATGTTATGGAGGAATTTACACATGCTACTATTATAGCAAATATTTTTAGTTTACATGTTCTAGAATAATACTATAGAAGTTTTGTTAAACAAATTCATGTATTTCTAATCTATTAACCAAGTTAACTCTAAAGGGAGTTAAGTTTATCTTTACAAAGGAGTGTGAAGAAAGTTTCCATAAACTTAAAGAGATATTGGTTAGTGAACCTGTGAAAACTTTAACCTCTAATGGGGAAGTATTTTTTATTTATAATGGTGCATCCTTAAAAAGAATTGTATGTTTACTCATGAAAACTGAACAAGTGATTTATTATTCATCATAATAGTTAAAGGCTCATAAGTAAAATTATCCAACTCATGGCCTTGAGTTATCTGTAGTCATCTTTTCTCTAAAGATATGGAGACACTAACTTTATGGGGAAAATGTGACATATACATATAACACCAAATTTTTAGTTATATATTCACACAGAATGAGCTCAACACATATCATCGAAGATATTTAGAGCTAATAAAGTATCATGATTATTCTATTCACTACTATCTTGGAAAGGTAAATATAGAAGTTGACGCTCTTAGTATAAAAGAACCTTCTAATCTATCCATGATGTGTATTGAGAAAGATCTTATATTCATGGATATGAAAAGGATGGATTTTTAAATCATAATGGTAGGGAATACATCCTACCTTTCCCAAATGATTTCCCAACCATTTATCTAAGAGAGAATCAAGGAGGCACAAAAGTGTGATCTAGAGATTCGAAATAAGGTGAAATCAGTAAAGGAGGGGAAGCATCATGATCTCCGTATTTATAAAGGTGGTTTAATTAGGTTTGGAACTATATTTTTTTGTTCCTTAATCACCTTAGATAAAGAAAGATCTATTAGATGATACACAGAACTCATCTTTCTCCATATATCTTGGACGTATCAATATATATCGTGTTCTTCAAAAGTACTTCTGGTGGGAAAACATGAAGAGGGAGATTTATGAGTATACTTAAAAGTTCTTGGTACTTCATAAATTTAAATGGGAGAAAAATAAGTCCAATGGTATGATGAAACCATTTCCCATACCTGTTGTACCTCTCGTTCCCCTCACTCTTTGATTTTCATGATCACAATCACTTTCATATGTGTCTAACCTTGTTTTTAAGTGTTGTGGATGATAGGCAATTGATTGCCAAAGGATTGGCCCAAGAAAGAACTTCAAGTGGACTGAAACTCAGTCCACCGGCCAACCGGTGTGATAGCACCGGCCAGCCGGTGGACCTGGCAGAGGCATTGCCCACTGCCAGGCTCCACCGGTCAGCCGGTGGCTTGACCACCGGCCAGCCGGTGGCATCCAGTCGAACAGTGTTTGCTACTGTCTTGCCACCGGCCAACCGGTGGCCTCACCACCGGCCAGCCGGTGGCTCCTGGGCAGAAGCACTCTCAAACTACCAAGGCACCGGCCAGCCGGTGGGACTGTACCGGCCAGCCGGTGGAGCCAGTCAAACTAGCCGTTGCAGTTTGACCAGGCTGGCCCACTTGGCTCCCAACGGCTCTTTAAGCCTCTCCAACGGCTCCGAAGCCTCCCCAAGGGTTCCATGCCTATAAATAAAGGCCAAGGAAGCCCCGGACACCTACCGGATCATATACAAAGCCACCGTACACATTTTCCATCTTTGGCGTACCTCCGGCGGACTTCCTTCAAAGGAACCCACCTTGCTCCAACAACTTCCACATCCAAGGAGCTCCATCAAAGAAGCTTGGAAGCGGCCTTCAACATCTCCAATCAATCAAAGGCGCCCAAGACTTCCTCAAATACGGTTTTTATTGTTTTATTTATTTTGAGCTTTAAATTTGGGTTTGTGCCTACAAACCCCAAACTCTTTCTTCCTCCCTTTCTTTTGGGTTTCACATCACCATTAAGGTGTGAAGAGGTTCACAAGATTTTCCTCTAAAAATCTTGAGACATAGGTGAGCTAGCCTTCACCTGTAAGAAGGCTAGTGGGTTCTTGCTATTCCATTGAAAGCAAGTGGGTTCTTGCTAAACCACAAAAAGCAAGCTGTAATAGGTCCTAGTGCTACCTCAAAGCCTAGTGGGTTTCTTGCTAAAACCATTGAAAATCAAGCGGTAGAATCTCTCAACGGTTGAGTTGGGAGCGGAGACGTAGGCCGGGTTTTGGCCGAACTCCGTTATCAATTCTTGTGTGATTGCCTCTTTATTTCCGCTGCATCTTTCACTTTGATTTTAATTTGTTATTATTTTTTTAAAAGGAAATTCACCCCCCTCTTGCCATCACTCCCGTCTTTGTTCCGACCCAACAATTGGTATCAGAGGGCGTATTTGAATAATTCCCTAACCGGTTTCAAATTAAAGATCCTTTTTGATGGCATCTTCCTCTTTCGCCCCCGAGGGCTACTCATTGGGTCGGGCTCCATTTTTTGATGGGACCGACTATAATTATTGGAAAACCCGCATGACTACCTTTCTTAGAAGCATAGGATATCCTATTTACAAAATTGTCATGCAAGGTTATTCTTTGTCTTCCCCCGACGAATCCAAATGGACCCCCGCCGATATTAGAAACTTTGAGCTTGATGGCAAAGCCATGAACGCTCTACATTGCGGCCTTGACCGAAATGAGTTCAACCGAGTTTCCACTTGCACCTCATCTCATGAAATTTGGAAACTATTGGAAGTGACCCATGAGGGCACTAACAAAGTTAAGGATACTCGGTTAGATATGTATAGACAAGACTTTGAATCTTTTTCAATGCATCCGAATGAATCTATTTCTGAAATGTTTACACGCTTCACTGACGTTTGCAATGGTAGAAAATCTCTTGGTGATGATGTTTCAGCTGAAGCAATGGTCAAGAAGATTCTATGGGTCCTTCCGAGCTCATGGGCACCTAAAGTGACGGCAATCCAAGAAGCTAAGGATGTCAAAAACATGCCGGTCGAAGAGCTCATCGGATCTCTCATGACTTATGAGATCACGATGAGGAGGCAAGCTCAAAAGGAGGGCACACCAATCAAAATACCAAAGAACATCACCCTCAAGGTACAAAAAGAAGTAAGCTCCTCCTCCTCATCATCATCTTCATCTTCTTCATCATCAAGCGGCGACTCGGAAATGGAGAATCTCGCCCGCCAAATGCACAAATTTATGAAGAAGCACAAGAAGAAGAAGAAATCTCGCAAGGCGCGAAAGCAAGAACCCACCGCAAGATCCAAGCCCAAGGTAAAATGCTACGGGTGCGGCGAAAAGGGCCATTACAAGCCCGATTGCCCACTCAACAAGAAACGGGCCACGCCAAAGGAAAAAGGAAAGAAAAAGGTCCTTAAGGCGACATGGAGTGACACCTCCTCTTCATCCTCCTCCTCCTCCTCGAGCGACCAAGGTACAAAATGCCTAATGGCATTCCATGAGGTAACATCTTCCGACTCCTCCTCCTCTTGTTCTTCAAATTCAAATTCTTTAAATCATCTTTCTTATGAAGAACTCTCACACGCTAGAGACCAACTAGAAAAAGGTTTTCATGCTTTATCGTCAAAATTTGTTGCTTTAAAAAAGAATTTCAAAAAACTCTCTTCCGAAAAAGAACAACTTCTCAAAGAGAAGGAAGAGATGTCCCTCAAAATCCAAAATTTTCCAAATGTTGATTCCATGGAATCAACCATCAAAGACCTAAGGGAAACCCTAGCTAAGTTCACCCAAGGGGAACAAAATTTGAACAATCTCCTAGGTTCCCAACGAATATCTAGAACCACCCAAGGGCTTGGCTACACCAATATAGCCTCCTCCTCCCATGCTCCAACTGTTTTTGTAAGGGGGAGCTCTTGTTATAAATTTTGTAACTATTGTAAAAAACCTGGGCACATGATATATGAATGTAATTGCAAAAACGCCCGGTATGGTAGGCCCAAATCGATTTTTTATTCGGATGAGTTCTATAGGAGAAGACCCGCTATGAGACAAGTTTGGATTGAAAAATCCCTCTTAGCGAGTCTCTCCGGGCCTAAAATTGTCTCTTTTCAAAATCCCTATCCCCGGTGACTTTTTGTTTTTATTTAGGGGGAGTTAGGTTTGTTTAAGCTTTTTGTTTCAATTCAAACTTTCAATTTCAAATTAATCCCTTTTGATTTCAATTTCAAAATTTTCGATTCCAAATTTCAATTTCAACACTTGGTATCAAAATTTTCATTTCAAAATATTCAATTCGAATTTTTCATTCAAAACTTTCAGTTCAAACTTTTGATTCAAAACTTTCAATTCAAAATTTTCATCTCAATTTTGATTCAAAACTTTCAATTCAAATTGTTATTCAATTTTCAATTCATTCAATTTGTATTTACAATTTTCATTTCTAGTTTTTCAAATCTCTTTTCCCTCAATCAAGTTTTATGCCCCATGCTATTTTGATAATCACAAAGGGGGAGAAATTTCTTGATTGATTGGGGGAGAATCCTTTTCATCATGCTTAGCATTTCCTTTCAATTTCAGTATTTTACTTTGATTGTTTTAGTGATTGTGATCATCAAAATAGGGGGAGATTGTTGTACCTCTCGTTCCCCTCGCTCTTTGATTTTCATGATCACAATCACTTTCATATGTGTCTAACCTTGTTTTTAAGTGTTGTGGATGATAGGCAATTGATTGCCAAAGGATTGGCCCAAGAAAGAACTTCAAGTGGACTGAAACTCAGTCCACCGGCCAACCGGTGTGATAGCACCGGCCAGCCGGTGGACCTGGCAGAGGCATTGCCCACTGCCAGGCTCCACCGGTCAGCCGGTGGCTTGACCACCGGCCAGCCGGTGGCATCCAGTCGAACAGTGTTTGCTACTGTCTTGCCACCGGCCAACCGGTGGCCTCACCACCGGCCAGCCGGTGGCTCCTGGGCAGAAGCACTCTCAAACTACCAAGGCACCAGCCAGCCGGTGGGACTGTACCGGCCAGCCGGTGGAGCCAGTCAAACTAGCCGTTGCAGTTTGACCAGGCTGGCCCACTTGGCTCCCAACGGCTCTTTAAGCCTCTCCAACGGCTCCGAAGCCTCCCCAAGGGTTCCATGCCTATAAATAAAGGCCAAGGAAGCCCCGGACACCTACCGGATCATATACAAAGCCACCGTACACATTTTCCATCTTTGGCGTACCTCCGGCGGACTTCCTTCAAAGGAACCCACCTTGCTCCAACAACTTCCACATCCAAGGAGCTCCATCAAAGAAGCTTGGAAGCGGCCTTCAACATCTCCAATCAATCAAAGGCGCCCAAGACTTCCTCAAATACGGTTTTTATTGTTTTATTTATTTTGAGATTTAAATTTGGGTTTGTTCCTACAAACCCCAAACTCTTTCTTCCTCCCTTTCTTTTGGGTTTCACATCACCATTAAGGTGTGAAGAGGTTCACAAGCTTTTCCTCTAAAAAGCTTGAGACATAGGTGAGCTAGCCTTCACCTGTAAGAAGGCTAGTGGGTTCTTGCTATTCCATTGAAAGCAAGTGGGTTCTTGCTAAACCACAAAAAGCAAGCTGTAATAGGTCCTAGTGCTACCTCAAAGCCTAGTGGGTTTCTTGCTAAAACCATTGAAAAGCAAGTGGTAGAATCTCTCAACGGTTGAGTTGGGAGCGGAGACGTAGGCCGGGTTTTGGCCGAACTCCGTTATCAATTCTTGTGTGATTGCCTCTTTATTTCCGCTGCATCTTTCACTTTGATTTTAATTTGTTATTATTTTTTTAAAAGGCAATTCACCCCCCCTCTTGCCATCACTCCCGTCTTTGTTCCGACCCAACAATACCCACATGGAAATTGGAGAACATCACAATGGACTTTTTCATTGGTATCCCAAATACATCCAAAGGAAATATTGCGATATGGATTGTGGTAGATCGAATTACCAATAATTCCCATTTAATCACAATTTATGAAGTTTTATCTCTTGACCAACTTTCAAATATGTACATAAATGAAGTAGTGAGGGTATATGGGGTATCACCCTCAATTGTTTTTTATTGTGATCCATGTTTTACTTCTAAATTATAGAGAATTCTTCAGTATGATCTGAGTACTGAATTGAATTTTGGTATAGACTATCACCCCTAAATTGTTGTAAAATCAGAAAGTACCATTTAGATAACTGAATACATGCTAAGATATTTCTCAATGTAAATTAATGTTTTATGGTATCAACATATCCCATTAGTTGAGTACTCTTACTAAAATAGATTCCCCTCAAGTATTCAAATGGCCCCATATGAAGTATATATAGGAAGTGATGTAGAACTCATACCTGTTGGGATGAAGTTGGTGAATGAAATCTAGTTGGACCAAATATTTTTAAAGTGATTAAGAAAAAGGTTTAATCCATCCAAAAACATATAAGGCTGCTTAGAGTTGATATAAGAGCTATGTCAAAAACTGTTGAAGGGACTTGGAGTTTGATGTTAGAGATATATTCTTCCTTCAAATTTCACCATGGAATAAAGTCATGCTATTTATAAAGAAAGGAAAGATTATACCTAGGTACATTGATCCCTTTAAGATCCTTTATTTAATATGAGAAATGGTGTATCAGCTAACACTTCCACCAAACATGGCTCAAGTTCATGATGTATTCTATGTATCTCTCTTAAGGAAGTACATTCATGATCCCTCACATGTAATGAATCCAAATGTGGTACCATTGGAAAATTAACTTTCATAAGAGGAGTGGTTAGTGGAGATCTTAGACCATAGAGAAAAATTTCTATGAAACAAGACAACTCACATGGTCAAAGTGTTGTGGAAGAACCTTGAGTTTGAGGAAGAAACTTGGGAATCTAAAGAGGTGATAAAACAGAATTACCCTTATCTGTTTTAGCAAATGAAAATTTCAAGGGTGAAATTTATGAATGGAGGAATAATTCAATGAACAAAACATTTATAAATAATACTTCCTTTTGAATTAATAAATTCCTTTTATCAAGTGATGTTGTTATTGAAAACACATGAAATACTTTGGTTATTTTGAACCATTATAAGTTATATCATGTTATATTTAAAATACCATCAAACAACATAATCATTGATAATATAACCATTATACAGTGATTATATGATTTGTATATATTAAGGGTTATGATTAATCCAATTGACATAGAAGGAAGGAGCGATGGCCTCAACCAGTAGAATCATACCCTATGAATCCCATTTGTCAGAGATTTCGGGGGAGATAACATCATTGGGATTTGACCTTGACCAATCTCAAGTTGATATTCAACAAATAAATCATATGAAAAATTGTTTATCGTAAAATTTCAATCTAATTTATAGAACAACCCAAACCATATACTCTGAACCACCCTAAGAAAATATCATCATCACACACCTTACGCTTAAGGAAATCGATGGTGTAATAAAGGGTTATGTATCTAAACCATAAAAGTATTAATTTTTATATTTTTTTATTTTTAATAAAATAATGATTATATATATCTTTTCTTAGTAATTTATAATGATAAAATAATAAGTTTTATGAAAATTAGATTTTGGTGTGATGAAACACAAATTATATTTTTAGGAAATATATAGTTTCATTCAAGACTCTTTTTAAATGAATTCAAGGATTTTTGAAATAAATTATATTTTAATAAAATATTATTTTTAAATATTTTTTATTAAATATAAAATGATAATATAATTTTATGAAATCAAAAAAAATTTAAGGGGCATGAAACTCTTATTGTAAAAAACCAATATTTTTCAATAAATGTGGGATTTTGAATTAAAATCTTACATTATAATACTTAGAGATTTTTTTTGGATAAAATAAATATTATTTTTGAAATAATAACATCAAAATTATCCAATGTTAAATTTTCATAATTTTCTGAGATAGTAAAATTTTTAGCTAAAAATTAAATACGGTATAAATATACAATATGTATTATGGCATCATAATATCCCAAAGTGATGTAATAAATGGTATAAAGGTCATCCATGAACCAAAATATTTTTCCCATTTAAAATAATTTATTTATGAGGTTATTTTATAAATTTTACATTCCCTTAATGAATCCTCCAAAACCTATATTATATTTTAAGGATTTATAATTAATTCTTTATGAACATGAATCACTTACAAATAACCAAGGGTATTATTTTAATGATTTGGGTTATTAAACCTATAAAATAATGAAATACACTCCACTTTGGCAAAAAAAATGGGCAAAAATCATGAGATATTGTTTTTGATTAATTTATTATAGTGTCCAAAACCTAAGTTTAGAAATTATTAAAGAATTCCCCTATCTTTTTTCTATAAATACCCACCCATCCTCATTCATCTTCACTCCAAATTCATAATACATGATGTTATAGTAATTTTTCTACCCAAAGTGTCTCTCCAAGTTGTCCTTAAGTCCTGAAGGTGTCCTTATGTCCTCAAGGTGTCATCTTTAAGTTTTAGGAAGCAACACTTCAAGGTAAGGGAATTTGCCTCTTATTATTTTCCATTCATGTACTTATTTTTGTGTGAGTGTTATAAATGTCAATTAACTTTATATTATTACACTTTTTATATTAACATTGTTTCTAAATGCTTTTCTATCACCAGGATACCTTCATCCCCTCTCATTTTACCCTTTCATTAATCCATGTCTTACGCCCGTCATGCTGCTGAATTCATTTCTCCAATTTCTATTTTTCACATGAAAATTTATTATAATGTGAATACCCAACCGATTTAATTGTTCATATGTATTCATATATATGTAAATATAATTTATTTATTTGTTCATTTATATATATGAACCCCACATTACCTTTCCATGGGTTAAAAATAATGCAATGTTCAAGTATTTAAGCACTTATATACACAATGATTTTTATATGAAAACCATTATTTATTATTTATGGTTTTTTGATGAAATGAATTATTATGATAAGTGTGACTCACATGAATGTATACATATGAATGGTGAGGCTTCATATCACTCCAATCCATTGGTTAAATAATTAATCTCTATATATGACATGTTTTACGATACCTTCGTGAATAATCTTGATAATTATGATTTAAGTGTATCATTTTTATGATGTATCCACATTTACATGTTATGATTCATGATTTTTATTTTATGATATGACTCATGTTGTTTTGCACATTTCCTCTTGTTATACCTCATGTAAACATACTAGATATCTCCTTTGTTTATTCCCTTATTGGGATTTATGCTCACCCATTTATTTTGATGTATGTCCCTAGGATATGATATGTAGTAAAAGTAACTTAAGATGAACCTATATTGAAGCCTTTAAAGTGTATTGGAATAATGTTTTTGTTTTTTTATGTATTATGTTCCTAATTACTAATACACTAAACCTTATAAGATCCTCCATATTGTTAAATGTTAACTATGTAAGGAAAGTTTTATGTATTAAAAAGGAGGGATGATATAGTTAGTATCAAAGGTAGGTTTAGTTATTTCTAGAAATTTGGATTAGAGAACTCTATTATAAACCTCGGGTATAATTCTAAATATAAGAAAAAATCCTGAAATTTTGGTGAAGTATTAAGCGAGTGGTTTCTAGGAAATTAAATCCATGTATAGATACTACAAGTGGATGTGGATCTAGTACAAAGGTACCTAGGGGTAATAACCCTAAAAAGGGAACATTGTGTTGGAATCGATCTTCACCAAGTTCATGATAATGGTCTTTTATGCACACATGGTTTGAAACTCTCGAGGGATATGTTTGGTTAATCACATGGTTTTTTATAAACGATTATTAAGGATATATAGAAAATGTAATTATTATGGGTGATTAAAGAATAATTTTATTAAGAATGTTTTTCATGGAATTAAACTTTGTTTATAAATTAAATATTCATAAAAGAAATGTGATTATAACTAAGGTTATCTTATTTTTTAAAAATAGTAAGAAATAAGAGGGACTTTGTAAATGATGTGTTCAACAGAAGATGAACTAAAGACCATCCTAGTGTGATGGAATTTGGAATGGAAACTTCATAAGGATAATGAATCAATTATCTTGGGTTATGAATAATAACCCAAATCATGTTGAGTTTCCAAATTCACCTTGAATGGAATAACTTGCAGTTGATTCATTCATCTATCAACTACCTCCTTCCTTTAGTGGATATATTGATCCATTAATTGTTTAACAATGTATTTATTCAATAAAGAAGATATTTTTTATACCCAATTGTTTATAGCTAGAGAAAGTCTCCTGATAATTATAATTCTTAGAAAGAGAAGTTAATCAGTGGTGGACACTAATGAAGATCACGAATCCAAAATGAGATATTGATACTATGGAGTGTGAAGAGTTCAGGAAAATATTTTTTAATAAATATTTTCCCCATTTGATAAGAACAAATATAGATAAGTAATTCTTGGATATGAAGAAAAAGGAAAATTAATTAGTGGTAATATATGAAATTAACTTTATAAGACTTTCTAATTACACCTCTAGCTTTGTTATGGATCATAAGGGGAAGGTTGATAGGTTCTTCAATAGACTTATACCCCGCCTTTGGAGGAATATAGAAAATAGAGACTATAAAATCTATGAGGATATTGTGTAGAGTGCTCAAAAGGTTGAAATGGAGATTGTAGAAACATAGTTGTCACATAGGCCCAATGAAAAGAAGAGAGCAGTGGAGGAAAACTCAGGGAAGAATTTTAATCATAGAAGATAATGGAAGAAACTGTATTTTCTTATGAGAAAAAAATGTGGAAAAGAATATTCAAGTAACTACTTTCTTGGTAGTGGAAAGTGTTACAAGTGAGGAAGAGATAACCATATAGCTCAGAACTTCTATAGTGAGGTGAATCCTTAATATCTCAATGCAAACGACAAAGGGAAGATGGTGAAAGTATAGCCTGAAGTTTAATGCTTGAAGTGTGGATAGATTGGTAATTTTAAAATCAAGGTCCAAATCAAAATTTAATGGATGAAAACCACCATCAAACTTGGTGTATGCTAAGGGATCAAGGTAATGCTTTAATAATCATGATGTCTAAATTAGACGCTTCAAACGATGTGGTGGGAGGTACAATCATTGTGTTCTCAATGCTAGGAAGTATTTTTTTGTCTTTAGTTCTACGTATTCCTTTATTTCATCAAAGTTTAAAACTAATGTAGAATCAAACCTAGAACTACTAGAATTTGAGTTATCTATTAAGACTCTTGGATGGATTATCCAAGAATAAAAGTTGTATAGAAACTCTAATATCAACTTTGGTGTGTACAATGCCATCTCTAATCTAGTAGTCATTCCAATGGTAGAATTTGACGTTGTATTAGGGATGGATTGGATCTCAAAGTATAATTCTAAGATCAACTATAGAAGCGAGGAAATTTTAGTGGTCTTGAATATAAAACCTATATTTATTTTCAAAGGAGAGATATCCCATCCTAGACACTATCTATAATAACCTCCAAAAACCTTATTTATGGAAAAGATCAATGAAGAGAGAGAATAAAATGAAGTATAAAGATAGAAAATTTCCCCATTCTTCATGAATACATTAATTTATTTCCTAAAGAGTTATTTGGACCACCTCCGAAAATATATGTAGATTTATCCATTGAACTCATACCTAGATCCAATATAATATCAAGGACCTTGAATAGAATGGAATATTTAGAGTTATAGGAATTATAGAAGAAAATTTGATATCTTTTGGGGAAAGGTTTTATTTGACCATGTGTGTCTCCTTGTAGAGAACCTATTATATTTTTAAATAATATGGATGGATCAATAAATATATGAATTGATTATAGAGAAATTAATGGTATCACAGTGATGAGAAAATACCCTCTTCCAAGGATTTATGATCTGTTTGACCAGCTTTGTGGGGCCCATTTTTTTCCAAGATTGATCTTTTATCTAGGTATCATCAATTGAGGGTGAAGAAAGAAGATATCCCAAATACGTCCTTCTAAACATGATTTGGTAATTATGGCTTTGTTATTATTCCCTTCGTCTTGACTAATTCTCCTACTATATTTATGGATTTGACGAATATAGTCTTTAAGGACTACCTTTATAAGTTCATGGTAGTTTTTATTGCTCATATTATGATATATTCAAAAATATGTGAGGAACATGAGGATCATTTAAGGGTTATATTACAAACTCCTAGGAATGATAATCAATTTAGTAAATTCAACTAATGTAAATTATGGTTACAAAAAGTAGAATTCCTAGGGAACATTGTGACTGGTAAAGCAATCTCAGTTGATCTTGCTAAGACAAATTTTGCAGAGGAGTGGCCATATACTTATACTATAACAAATATTCGTAGTTTCCTTAGTATATTAGGATACTATAAAAGGTTTTTGAAAAAAAAAATCATGGATTTATAATTCACTAACCAAGTTAACTTGAAAGGGAGTTAAGTTTATCTTGATAAAGGAGTGTGAATTTGTTTTCCATGAACTGAAAAAGAGGTTGGTTAGTGAAACTTTTCTAACTTTAACCACTAACGGGGAAGGATTTTTCATTTATAATTATGCATCCTTAAAATTACTTGGATGTGTACTCATTAAAAATGAAAAATTGATTTATTATGCATCATGTCAATTAAATTCTCATGATAAATATTATCCAACTCATGACCTGGAGTTAGTTGCGGTCATATTTTCTTTGAAGATATGGAGACACTACCTTTATGGGGGTAAAATGTGATATATACACATACTAAATTTTTTTGAAGTATATATTCACATAGAAGGATCTCAAGATGTGTCATCTAAGATGATTAGAGCTAATCAAGGATTACAATTTCTCTATTCACTACCATCCTCGAAAGGAAAATATGGTAGATGATGGTCTTAGCAAAAAATAACCTACTACTATATCCATGATGTAAATTGAGAAATACCCTATCTTAATGGATATGAAAAGGATGGATCTATAAATAATAATAGTAGGGGAAATATCCTACCTTTCCCAAATAATTTCCCATCTATATTTTCAAGAGAGGATCAAGGGGTTGTAGTTGGGGTTTGGCTTAGCGGTAAGCACCCCGTAATCCTACATGAAAAATGGGGGTTCAAAACCCATTGGTCATAGGTACTGTAGTAGTACTGTAGAAGCTGAGGAACTGCAGCAACGATGAGCACTATAGTGGCGGAGGAAACTATTGTAGTGGCAGGTATTGTTCGGGTACTGTAGTAGGCGGGTATTATAGCAGTATTATTCACAGAATGGGCCTTGGGCTAAAAATTTGGGGCTACAGGCCATGTAATGGGATACATGCCCATTGGGCCTTCAGGATATGTAATGGGTCTCCCTCTACCCAGTCAAAAGAGGTCTTTTTTTATTTAATAATAAAACGAGGCTTCGACCCCAACCTTTAAAAAAATAGGATCAAGGGGGCACAAAAGGATGATCTAGATCTTCAAAAGAAGTTAAAAGTAGTGAAGGTAGGTATTTTTCATGATTTCCATATTAATGAAGGCGGGATCATTCAGTTTAGAACTAGACTTTGTGTGCCTTCATCACCTGAAATAATGAAAGAGCTATTGGATGATGCACATAGCTCATATTTCTCCATCCATCCTAGAAGTACCAAGATGCACCATGATATTAGAGAGTACTTATTGCGAGGAAACATGAAGAGGGGGATTGTTGAGAATGATTAAAAGTGATTAGTATGTCAGTAAGTTAAAGGATAATGATAGTCTAAAGTGATGATTCAACAATTTCCAATACCCACATGGAAATGGGAGAACATCACCATGGACTTTGTTACTAGTCTCTCAAAGACATCCAAGGGAAACAATGAAATATGGGTTATGGTAGATCGACATACCAAGACTACCAAATTCATCACTATTAGAGAAGATTTTTCTCTTGACCAACTTTCCAAGATGTACATAAAGGATGTGGTGAGTATACATGGGGTATCACTTTCAATCATTTTTTTCATGATACAAGGTTCAATTCTAAATTATGGAGAAGCCTTCGACAAGCTCTTAGTGCTGAATTGAATTTTGATATGGCCTATCACCCCCAAATAAATGTCCAACATAAAAGTACCATTCAGACACTCTAAGACATGATAATATCTTTATCAATTTAATTTAAAGGTGGATGGGATCAACATTTCCCATTAGTTGAGTTCTCTTACAAAAACAGCTTCCACTCAAGTATTCAAATGGCCCCATATAAATTCATATATGGGAAGTGATATAGAACTCCTACCTATTGGAGTTAATTTGGTAAATGAAATATAATTTCACCCAATATTGTGTAAGAGATGTTAGAAAAGGTTCAATTCCTCCAAAAATATATAAGGCTACTCAGATTTGATAGAAGATATATTATGATAGCCATCGAAGGTACTTGGAGTTTGATGTTTGTGATAAATACTTCCTTTGAATTTTACTATGGAAGAAATTCATGTTATTTGGAAAGGAATTAAATCTTATCCCTAGGTAAATTGAGCCCTTTGAGATCCTTTATTTCATAGGAATAAGAGTATATCAGTTAGTACTTCCACCAAACATGGATCAAGTTAATGATGTATTCCATGCATCTCTCTTGAAGATTCGCATACCTGACTCCTCACATGCAATGAATCTAGAGGTGGTGCCATTAGAAAATTATCTTTCATACAAGGAGAATCTAGTGGAGATCTTGTACCATAGAGAAAAATTTCTATAAAACAAGACAATTCACCTGGTCAAAGTGTTGTTTTAGAACCATAAGTTTTAGTAGGAAACTTGGGAACCAAAAGAGGTGATGAAACAAAATTACCCTCATCTATTTTAGTATATGAAAATTTCAAGGGTGAAATTTATGAATGGGTAATAATGTAATGACCCAAACTTTTATAAAGAAAAATCCCCTTTGAATGAATAAATTCATTATCGAGTAATATATTTATAGAAAACACATGCACTACTTTGGTTATTTAGGACTATTATAAGTTATATCCCTTAAGATTTAAAAAATTGTCAAACAACATAATCATTGATAATATATCTATTATATAGTGATTTTATTATTTTTATATATTAAGGGTTATGATTAATACAATTGACATAAAAGGAAGGAGTTATGGCCACATTCCCTATGAGGTTAATTTATTAGAGCTTTTGAGGGAGATTTTATCACTAAGATTTACCCTTAACTAAGCCCAAGATGATATTCAACAACTAATGCATAAGAAAAACTATTTATGTGATAATTTTAATCTCGTTGGGAGCATGGGCCAAAATATTTATGTCGAACCACTTTAATAAAATCTCACCATCACAGACCTTACCCTTAAGGAATTCACTGATGTAATAAAGGGATGTGTATCTAAAACCTAATAGTAAGAATTTGTATATTTTTTAATTTAATAAAACAATGATTATATTTATCTTCTATTGTTACATTATAATTATAAAATAATAATTTTGATAAAAATTATATTTTGATGTGATGAAACACAAATTGTATTTTTGGGAAATATATGGTTTCAATCAAAAAACTCTTTTAAAATGAATTCAAGGATTTTTTAAATAAATTATATTTTAATAAAATATTATTATTAAATAATATTTATTAAATATAAAATTATTATATAATTTTACAAATAAAAAACTATTTTATAAGGGTTAGAAAACTATTATTGACAACAAAATCTAGTATTTTCCCATAAATATGGATTTTTTAATTAAAAGTGTATATTATTATACATAGAATTTTTTTTGGATAAAATAAATATTATTTTTCAAATAATAGCATTGAAATTAGTTAATTTTTAATTTTTCATAATTTTATGAGATAATCGAATTTTTAGCTAATAATTAAATACGGTATAAATATACAGTATAAATATATGATATGTATTATGACATAATAATATCCAAAAGTGATGTAATAAATGTGATAAAGGGAATCCATGACCCAGAATATGTTTACCATTTAAAATATTGTATTTATGAGGTTATTTTATTAATTTTATAAGCCCTTAATTAATCCTCCAAAGCCTATATTATATTTTAAGGTTTTAAAATTAATTATTTATGAGAATGAATCACTTACACATAACTAAGGGTATTATTTTAATGATTTAAGTTCCTAAAATTATAAAATAATTAAATCCACACCACTTTGACAAAAAAATGGTCAAAAACCATGATATGGTTTATTGTTTTGATTAATTTATTATATAGATTCCAAAAACTAAGTTTATAAATTATTAAAAAATTCCACTCACTTTTGGTATAAATACCCACCCATCCTCAATCCTCTCCACTAAAAATTCATAAGATACTATTTTATGGTCATTTATTCTCCCAAAGATTCCCTCTAAGGTGTCCTTAATTCCTCAAGATTCTATCTTCAAGTATTAGGAAGCAACACTTCAAGGTAAGGGAATTATCTTATTCTTCTTTTTCATTCAAGTAATTATTTTTGTGTGAGTATTATAAATGTTAAGTCACTTTATTTTCTTACACTTTTGAACTTACCATTGTATAAAAATGGTTTTTTAACAATGGGAGACCTTTATCCCCTCTCATTTTACCCTTTTCTTAATCCATGTTTTACACCTATCATGTTGCTGAATTAATTTCTCAAATTTCTCTCTTTCACATGAAAATTTATTATATTGTGAATACCCATAACATTTACGTATCCATGGGTGTTCATATATATTTAAATATAATTTATTTATTCAATTATTTACATGTATGAAACCCTAATTCCCTTTTCATTGGATAAAAATAATGTAATAGTCAAGTCTTTAAGCACTTATGCATGTAATGATTTTTATATGAAACTCGCCCTTTATTCTCCATGGGTTATTGATGAAATGAATTATTATGATCAATGTGGATCTCATGAATTAAGACATATTAAGGGTATACCCCAATATAACTACAATTTATTGGGTAAGTAATTAATATCTAGAGATGACATGGTTTATGATACCTTGGTGAATAACCTTAGTAACTATGATTTACAACACGTTGGTGATAAACCTTGGTGATATGATTGTGAACGACTCATTATTAAGATGTAGAAACATTTACATTATATGATTCATGATTTTTATTTTATGATATGCCTCATATTAATTTGATCATTTCCTATTGATATGCCTCATGGACACATACTAGATATCTCCTTTGTGTATTTCTTTATTGGGCATTATTCTCACCCCCTTTTTTAATGTATGTCCCCAGTATATGAGATGCAGTAAAAGTATCTTAAGATGAACCTATATTGAATCATTTCAAGTATATTAGAATAATATTTATGTTTCTTTTTATGTATTATGTTCCTCATTTCCATGACACTAAACCATAAAAGATCCTTTGTATTGTTAAATGATGTACTATATAAGGGAATTTTTTTGTATTAGAAAGGTGGAATTCTATAACTAATATCCTAATGTCATCTCATATATTGAGTAACTTGTCTTGTTGGATCCATGACCCTATCTACATGAGGTTCGTACCTCCACAATAGATACAATGCTCACCCCATATGAGTCTATTTATTATTTCTCTATCAAACTGAATACTGATCTTTGCGAACCACGCTTTGTCTATCATCACACAAAATGACTGGACATGGCCATCCTGATCATAACTGAGCTCCCACATGAAACATCAATTACTAACCATTCCTGAATCATAGAAACTTTATCATTTACATCAACTGAATCTCATTCATAATGCGGGTTATGCCCTTAAATGGCCCATGATTCACTCCCCACCATATGGATTTGTTTCTGACGCTTTCGCTGGGGCGCGCGCGCATCCGTCTGTATGCAGAGGAGGATGTGCGGCATTTGTTTCCCCGCATTCCCGCTTTCCAAAGGCGGGCGACATTCGCTCCTTATTCAGGGACGTCTGCTCCATGATCGAAACGAGATGATGGGATGTCGGTTCTTCCTTCTGTGGATTCCTCCTCAGAACTCATCACCTAGTCCGGGTCTCCCTCATAGATTTAATACGTTGTTTGCAAAACTCTTCCTAGTGCCATGTTTCCATGGACGCCAGTTAATTACAATGCTTCTGTCGGGACATTCCATAGGGTCCGATCAGGGCAGCAACCTTCAGTCAGGGGAGTAGTCACATCGAGGCATCAGTAGCGTGTCTGTATGCTGGGGAACTTGAGTGTCTGTCTTTTGTCCCTTGTCATGGGGCTTCTCGAGGGCGTGGAAGCCTGAGGCATCCCACATAGAGTGCGGGGAATTATATGCCATAGACATATATCTGAGGTTTTCCTCAGCTTCCTGTGTTTAACATAGGGTATGTCGTAGGTTTAACGTCCAGCGGAGACGGATCAGCCCAATCAGAGCATTAGCTGGAATGGATCAGATTGAGAAATTTCCCTTGAAGGGGTGCCGATACCGGAACCAGCCCATGGGCGGCTACGAAGAGGAGCGGAATGGTATGACTTCACCGGGATATGGCAGTCCGGGTGAGAATCAGGATGGGTGATGGAGAGTTGAATGAAGTGGAGGGGGAATGAAACGGGAGCATCGCAAGGGCAACAATAAAGTTGGCATTGAGTCTCGAGGAGACCTCCTACGTATCCCCGTGGTAGGGAATCAAAGTCCGCGTAGTTCGGGATGGTGTCGGTAGACCAACATGAAGGTGGACCTTGGTCTGATGGATGTCATCAGCGAACCAACGTGAAGGTGAACCCGGGGGTCCACTGGTGGTGGGCTTGAACCTCGTAAAGGCTTCCTACATACCACTCCTTGACATGGATCAAAGACCTCGTAGTTTAAAGGGGCTCCATCAGCGAACCGACGTGAAGGTGGACCTTGGTCCAGATAGTGTGGGGCTTACACACTGGGCTGCCCAAGTGCTGGTAACCTGACATGAATAAAGTCGGGATGACCAACAGGTGGTGGGATTGAACCTCTGGGAGGCCTCCTATGTACCATGCCTTGACATGGATCAAAGACTACATAGTTCAGGTTGGTCACAACGACTTGCCGCTGGACCGGAATGCAGTTTAGCGTCGTGTGGGACGAAGATAAACCCTGACGTGAATGGACGATGGGTGGGCTTGAACCTCGCGGAGGCTTCCTACATACCATGTCGTGACATGGATCAAAGTCCTCGTAGTTCAAATGATGGAAGTCGTCAGCGAACCGACGTGAGGGTGGACCTTGGTCCAATGAGAGATTGTCTTGAACCTCGGGGAGGCTTCCTACGTACCATGCCTTGATATGGATCAAAGACCTCGTAGTTCAAAGGGTTTCATCAGTGAACCGACATGAAAGTAGACCCAGGGGTCCACTAGTGGTGGGCTTGAACCTCGTGAAGGCTTCCTACGTACCATGCCTTGACATGGATCAAAGTCCTCATAGTTCGAAGGGTGGGTGTCGGCGAACCGACGTGAGGAAGGGACCTTGATCAGATGGGAGATGGGCTTGAACCTCAGAGAGTCTTCCTACGTACCATGTCTTGACATGGATCAAAGTCCCCGTAGTTCAGATGGAATGTAGAATACAGTTTAACGTCATGCAGGACGGGGGTGAACCGACGTGAGTGAGTTCGGAACGACCGGGTGATGGGCTTGAACCTTATGGAGTCTTCCTACGTTCCATACCTTGACATGGATCAAAGTCCCCATAGTTCAAATGGTGTGTTGGTGAACTGACGTGAGCAAGGACCTTGGTCCAGATGGTGTGGGGCTCACACACTAGGCTGCTCGGGTGTTGATGAACTGATGTGAAGAAGGTTGGAATGACCAACGGGTGGTGGGATTGAACCTCCGAGAGGCTTCCTACGTACCATGCCTTGACATGGATCAAAGTCCTCGTAGTTCAAAGGGTTGTGCAGTTTAATGTCATGCGGGACAAAGGCATACAGTTTAACGTCATGCTGGACGAGGGCATACAGTTTAACGTCATGCTGGACGAGGGTGGAACTCGACGTGAATAAATGACCGAGTGGTGGGCTTGAACCTCATGGAGGCTTCCTACGTACCATGCATTGACATGGATCAAAGTCCCCGTATTTCGCTAGGGTGGATGTTAGGGTCGGTGATCACTCTAAGCCCACGTGAGTCATGCTCGGTATGAGAAACAAGAGGTTGCAGGGACCTGACGATCACGGCGTGAAGGATGCGTCTGTGAGAAGTGAAAAGGGGCTTACGCGTTAGGCGGCCCATGGTGCTGGGACTTACTCCAGGATGGAGGCCCGAAGTGTGGCAAAGCGCGGCGAGAGAGGTATTTGGGACCAATGATGGGAGGTGCCTCGTTCCCTATCACGCCCTCCACTGACCTTGGTAGTGGGGAAGTACGGAGATGCAGGGGTGCAGCCTTCCGCAAGAGGGGCTAGGGGCTTACACCAAGGTGGTTTCCCTTCTCCCATGGACATACGCTACTCCGAGAAGGAGGATATCATCCCTTGTGGAGGGGGTGACCCCGTCTCTGCGGAGACGGGTGGCGTAAAAAATGTCCGAGCTGGGGGGACCCTATGTGCGAAGCACGAGGCCGGATCACAGTTTAACGTCATGTGTTGAGGATGAGGTGCTTGACAGTTTAACGTCCTGCAGCTCGGATGAGGTGGGTTCACTCTGCACCCCTAGGACTTACATAACTGGCACCCTCTGCTCCTTGGGGGGGGGGGAGGTACCAGTAAGGCCATGGTCAAAGGGGGTCGTAGAGCGAACCATCGAGGGTTCCATGTTAGCATGGTTGTGCGAAGAAGCAATAGCCGTTAGCGTGCCTATGCGAAGAAGCATTAGGCGAAGCAACTCTACGGGTGATGTTGTCTGTGGGACTTTGAAATCACATCGTGCAAACCTGGAGGGTCGCACGAGAAGAGGAATTGGAAAGCAGAGGAGTGTGCTTTGCGAAGTGGAGTGCCTTGGACTTAGCATGTGGTAGAGGTGTGGATGGGGGGTGCTTCGCGAAGTGTAATAGTATTCGCGGAGCACTGCCTCACGAAGCAAGGTGCTACGGGGTAGTGTGCTTCGCGATATGTAGTGATCCTGCCTTAGCATGGAGATCACTAGTACGGGATGGGTGTTTCGCGAAGTATAAACGCTCCACGGCTACCCGGGTTCCCTTGGGAATCCCCCTCCTTTGAGAATGCCCTTGATCTTCACGAAGGGCATCCCTCTCGGAAGAGGGGCTCAAAACGAGACAAAGCGAAGGCGTGCTGCGAAATAGAAGTACCTCGCGGAGCTCATGATTCCCGAGGCAAAGGGTGCTTCGCGATTCAGGAAGGGAGAAGCTGAAAGGTCGGATTGTCCATCCCTTGGACTCAGGGGGAACCCAGTATTTATAGGTAAGGGGCACCGCGAAGCAGAACTCACACGGCGCGAAGGGGTGGCGGTTGCTTCGCGGCGGGCTCACGAACGTCAGGCTGTTTCACAGAGAGGTACCGCCTCAAGTGCTTCACGGTGAGCACACGAACTTCAGGCTGTTCGTGGAGAGGTACCTCCTCCGTTGCTTTGCGGTGGGCTCGTGAACGTCAGGCCGTTCACGAAGAGGTACCTCCTCTGGTGCTTCGTGGCGGGCTTGCGAACGTCAGGCCGTTCGCAGAGAGGTACCGCCTCTGGTGCTTCACGGCGGGCTCGCGAATGTCAGGCCTTTCCACGGAGAGGTACCGCCTCAAGTGCTTCGCAGGACCACGATGCTTGGGGGTGCTTCGCGTCGGTGCTTCGCGAGGCAGCGTGCGGGGATTCTTTTTTGCTCCTTCCTTTCATGAAATATTTGGGCGCCAACAAATGCCCCCCCTCAGACTTGGAGTTGCGGAGGGATGCAGGGTCGAAGTTTGATGGAAAATAGCCAAAATTGTCGGCGGTTAGCGATGCGACTTCGCGAAGGGGGCCCACAGTGTTGACCGCGACCATGGGATCCGGACACGCCGCGATGCTCCACGCGAGCGAGGCGCGCCACGAAGCTCCTGGGTCGCCGCCTATAAATATGGGGCCGACCTATTTTGTCTTCACGCGATTTTTCTTGTCCTTTTGTGCTCTCGATTTTGCGAAGCTCTGCGTACTCCGCGCCTGCTCTCTGCGAATCGAGCTTCGCGGCGAACCGCGGGTCTCCGACTCCATGACCGCACCAAGTGAACTCCTATTTGCCAGCCTAGGTCTGACTCTGCGGCTTGGTTTCGCAACCAATCCTCACGAGAGATCTTCGCGAGCTGGCTTCACGACCCAGCTTCGCGATCCTTTTTGAAAAATTCTTTTCTGAGTGTCGGAACCGAAATGGCCCATCGAGAAGCTGTGTTGGGGCTGATTGTCAACGTCGCCCGGAGGGATGATATGGCCAACTGTCTGGGCCTTAGGGAGATGGTCCGAAGCCACTCGGACCATACCTCTTTAACAGAACTGCTATTGGAGGGTCAGAAGAACTATCCGCAGTGCAAGAAACTGCCCTTGTATGGCTTCGGGCTGAGGGATGATGTCTTCATCCCTGAGGCGAGTAGGGACGAACCAGCTTGCTGGTTTAGGAGCACAGCATGTCAGCACCAATGGTTCAGGGCGGCCGATGGTCATGCGCGGGAGGACTTCACACCCGTCACCACCAACTGTCTCTACAACCATGTGAACAATATTGACGGGAAGCCACTGCAACCGGAGACATCCCCTCCTCTGTACCGTACCATGCTGAAGGCGGTGTTGCAAGATCCGAAGAAGGGGGGGTCCGATGAGTGGGACCTGCGCTAGGGCGGAAACTTTACTGATGACTGGGCCTAGGCCTACTGGGTAGGCGCCTCATGCGAGGAGTTTGGGGCTGAGCTGAGAAGAGTGAGTTTATATGAGGTGTCATGGGCCTCCCAATTCCACATTTACCAACTGAAACAACTGATGCCAGAATTACTGAGAAGATGGTCGTCTAGGACCAATACTTTTCACCTACACCATGGGGAGGTGGGCATCAGCTTGTGGGATGTCCACCAGATTTCGGGGGTTCCGATCTTGGGGGCCATGTATGATGAGTTCCTCCCTGTCATGAGCGCGTGGGAGGATACAGAGCAAATTCCATGACTGGCGCCAGTGCTAATGGCACTCATCCTTGGAGAGGACAAGGAGGCAGTGAGGCATGTCCACTTTAAGAAGTGGTTCAAATGCTTCCAGAATTTCATAGAAAATCGAGAGTTCCCTCCGAGGCCTCGAACCTGTCTGAGGGCGGCCCAACGGGGTAAGGAGCACTTGTATTGGCGGGTCTTGGAGGACAGCCAATTGAATACTTGGGGTTTCAGTGTCATCATTGAACAACATCTGATAGTCAGGATGGCGGTGTTCATTGAGGCTCTCATCTGTGGTTGGATCCTACCAGTGAGGGATACCAACATGGGGGTGCGGCCCAGCTCGTTTATCATGGCGTCCATGCTGGCCATGGGGAAGCGGGTCAATCTGGGGATTCCCATGCTCGCCAAGCTGTACAGAATGCTACGGCACATCAGTGAGGGCAAGAATCCGCCAAGGATATGCGGGCCCTTCCACCTCTTGTATGGGTGGGTTGCGGCGCACATCATGGGGATCTATGAATATACAAACCCTATCTCGCCGCCGGGATCAAACTTCCGCCCCTCCATCCTGAATGTGGTCGGGAACTTCCCATTCAAATTAAACGTGTCGACGGTGCTGAACCGAGTGTGGAGGGCGGATGAGTTTAATTTCCACCCCTTCCCATTGACGATGGGGATACTCACTGACGACGGTCGGGGAACGAAAGAGCACCGGGCTTACCTTCTGTTCTTTCTAGGTGGAGTTTTGGTGGCACGATTGGATCGTGAGCCGCTCTGCGAGCCGTACACCCCGCATCGGTTTGCGAGGCAGTTCTGATGTCTCCAGTGGCTGACCCCGTAGGTCTACTGGGAGGTGCGTCACGAGGAGCACCCTTGTGTGATGAGGCAGCTGTGGCTCATGTTCACACGGGAATATGGGAAGATGCGAATTGCATTGCCTCCATCCACCGCCACTTTCGGATTCGTGAGGGAGTATTCTATTAGTTGGGAGGCTACTTACCCAGGGGAGATGCTGAAGTAGCCAACTATTCGGGTTGGCGACGGTGGGCCTCCTCTATCCCGAGGTCGGGGTCGGAGGGCAGCTAGGGCCTCTCGCAGTGGTGGGGCTGCCGTGGCGGCGAGACCTGCACCGGCCGAGGGTGTGGCAGCAGTGGAGGATCCAGTGATTCTGGAAGAGCAGGTCCATCCGGAGGGGCGACCACTGAGGGTATTTCTTAGGATATCCACTCAGGCTCTGGGGAAGCGGCTGTGTCATATCGACATGGCAGAGGATGTCGTCTTCCCGGAGGCCTGGGACATTTGGGATGTCAACCGGAAATTCCTCAGTCCACCCGAGATATGGGCGCACTTGAATCGCCTCGGGATGGGGTTACCGGGCATAGGCCTAGTCCAGGCTGGTTTCATGTCATCTCCGGCGGAGGCAGAGCAATAATTGGATGAGCTGGAGGATAACGTTCACTCCAGTGGTGTCCCTCGCCCAATGACAGACCGGGTGAGGGTACTGCTAGATCGAACGGTCCCCCCACAGTTGTTAGCTGCCGATCTGAGGGAGTGCTTCCCCCTGCCGGAAGAATCAGAGGACTCCTCTCAGGAGGATGAGGCTGGAGGAGGGAGCCCGTTGGAGGAGGGTGAGGTCTGAGATCAAGGCTCAGATTCCGACGATTTCGCAGAGGCTCTCGAGCTAGCATTCCAAACTTCTTTCCTCATGGTCCGTTCTTGGGACATTATGGACTTCTCACCGATGTTTGAGCCATGCAAGAGGAACTTGTTCGCAGGCCTCGTTCTCGCCCCTTGGCGGGTGATGATGCATGACCTTCAGAACCCGCGCCTATAGCTGCATATAGTTCCGCGTCTGGTGGGACCAGAGCACCCGAGGTGGCTCCTCCGGAATCTCCAGACCTTCCAACAGTATACGGAGGGCCTCGCCTTGGGGTCCCATCAGTATCGGCTCAAGAGTAGCACCAGGAGGTCGATCTCTATAAGTCTCCTCTACCGGCTTCCTTGTCGTCATATGTAGACTATGCCAACTAACATTTATGTCCCTCTCTATCATGTAGTTCTCCAACTGGCGTGGGCTGTTGCGGCAAGGCTAGTCGGGATGTCTGGTGGCATCCCTCCTAGGGGCATGCCGGTGATAGTGGCGATAGTCCCCCCATCTCCCTGAGCTGCAACACATATCATCACTGGTGGGGTCACCAGCAGGGTTGTGCCCGAGGTCATTGAGGTGGACTCTAATGAAGAGGATCGACCGGCCGGTCCTAGTTTTGTCGCGCCTGCTTCAGTGCCAGATGTCGCGCCGGATTCAACGCCAGATGCAGTTCCAGCCGAGGACTTCCTGCGGGCGTATCCTGTGTACAAGCCTGCCAATCATGCAGACTGGGACGAAATGGCCTCCGATGAGGAAGACAGCAACATAGTCCACCGCCGGTCATGGAAGCTAATCATGCGCTTCATCAAGGACACCCCCCAAGCGCTATGGCTGGACGAAATGGACAGACTTCGCTCGTGGCTGCGCGAACTGTGCGCTGGGGGAGTGGATGCCGAACTTCCTCATGCGCTCGTCCGAGATCTTATGGCTAAGAAGATCCGAGAGCATGATCGTGGACTCAGTGTGGGATGGCAGCGAAGGAAGGCGACAAACATCAAGAAGCTCCAGGAGGCTAAAAGCGAGGTTCAACAGGTGCAGACCCGGGAGGATGAGCAATCATCCTCTCTTAATGCACAATCTGAGCTGATCTCACGGTTGAAGGCCCATCTAGCAGAGGCAGAGGGGCATATAAGGCAGGCTTCTAGAAAGATGGTTTCCATTCAGGCTGGGGTAGAGAGGGCCAGAGCCAAGGCTGACGAACTACGCCCCACTGCTGCTGAGGAGGAGCAGGAGCTGAGTCAGTGGCAGCAAGTCTTGGATGCCACAAGCCGAAGGTTGGTGGGCTGCAACGCTCTTTTGATGGGGTTAACCCGTCCATGGGGGGAGTCGACCCCTGGGTACTGTAACAAACTAAAGAACTTTTATTGGTACTTTTGCACTTCAATTTCTTCCTTCTTTGCTTTGAATGTCGTTGCATGCATGATTTCCACTGTTTGAATCGGTTCGTTACATCCCTACAATGTTTGCGGGACGTTCGGTGACAATTCCCCAAGCTCACGTGGGTCAAGCCCGATGTGAGAAACAGGAGATAGTTGCATTCTCGTCCCACCTAACATAGGAGTGGAGACCAAGCTCTAGGCATCCGAGATTTGGATTACCAGTCCGGATTTCTGAAAGATAGGAGAAGCTTGGCTAGAGAAGAAATTTCTCAAAACAGCTGAATTACCATTTCTTCAGCGTGCCCTCATACACGAACGGTGCAATGCCAGGGGCACTGAAATCGGTCCGAACAGATGGAAATGGGAAGCGTGAATTACGATGCCCAAGATTCGGAGCACCGTGGGGATGGAGTGACAATAAAGGACAGTCTTTAACCATGGAGGAGAAGCGGTATCCTTACTTCGTTAGCCTGAAATGGGGACAAAAAATGAGGGTTGACCATTGACCATGTTCGAAACACGGGACCATGTCACAAATGTTGTCGGTCAATCTTTCGGGATGTTGACCCAGGATTGTTGTCGGACCCTGGGTCAAGCATCCATACTGTTAGGGGGTCCCTCCAAACATGACTAGTCTTCTGGAACGTTGGCCCAGGACGGTAGGTGAGCCGATGCAGCATGAGACCAGGCCGTTAGGGGGTCCCTTCAAACATGAAAAGGGGTGAGGGTCCAAATAAGGGGCACGAAAAGCATGGAATATGGAGTGATGGTTTGTCCGAACAGAATCCAACACTCATGTAATTACATCGTCGTGGCGAGAACATGCCAGATGGGAATGTCGGTTTGGTTATGGATCCTTCCTTCTTTGAGACAGGGTCTCTCTAGCGAGGGGTCCGGCCAGGGGGGGCGAAAAGGTGAAGGATAGGGTCAATGATTCCTATGGGCTGGGCCCTAGGCAAAATACCAGGGTTTCCCTACGTATCCCATGAGTATGGTAATCAAGCCGCACGTAGTTCTGAAAGAATAGTGTAGTCATAGACCAACACTGACAGGTGAAATCCTCTCTGGAAAAGGCTCTAGTGCATCCCATGATTAACATGGGGCATCCTTAACTTGTTCAGGGTAGAACTGCAGTTTAGTGTCATGCGTTGAGGACACATGGACTCCTGTAGTTTAACATCATATAATAGTATGTGGAATAAAAGGGAAGATAACAGGGAGTGTGTGGTGCGGTATATATGAAACCGACATGAATGAGTACTTGGAGTCCAAATCACACCACGTATCCCCGGAGGAAACTCTCCAGGTCGAGGGACCAAGAGTGAGGATTAGGCTGGGCCCAAAGCAGAGCTGTCAGGCGTTCCTACATACCCTATGAGGATGGGAATCAATCCATATGTAGTTCTGAAAGCGCAGTTTAACGTCATGTGGGACGATGAGAATCCTGGCCGTGTTGGTACACATCCCGCCAAAACTACTAAGCCCACGTGATTCATGCTTGGTGTGGGAAACAAGAAGTAGTGGTGGGACTTTCCCAACACAGAGGGGGGAAAGTTAGGGCGAAGGGACACTCGGTGAATACCGGCCCAAAACACTAACATGACCATGTGGTGCACCTGGATGAACGAAGATATAGAGCCAAGCATGTTGGAATTCCACTTGAACATGAGGAAGTGGAAATGTGTGAATCATGATGCTCGAGATTTGGATCACAATGATGGCAACATGATGATAGAGGATAACTGTTAATCGTGGCAGAAACGCAGCATCCATATCGCGTTAGCCTAGAATGGGGACAAACAAATGAGGGTCGACCGTTGACCATGTTCGAAACATGAGACCATGTCACAAATGTTGTCAGAGATCTTTAGGGACGTTGGCCCGAAAAGATTAGAGGTCCCTTAGGTCCAGCATTCATAGAGAGCCCTTAAGCCTAGTATCCATGTCATCTGAGGGTCCTTTTGGATGTGGAAGAGGATGAGGATCCAAATAGCGAGCTCACGAAGCTTGGTCATGGGACGAGGAGAATGTCCCCATGAAAATTCCACACTTCGGGCTCTTTGTCAAAACTCATCTGAATACGACAACGAGACGTATTAGATAGAGGGAGTATAGTCCTTTCCCATAGGGAGATCTTATTTTAGGGTCGTAAAACTCAGACCATGGGTAGGAGGAAGCACAGGAGGCACGTGAAAGGTATTTAAGAAAACCCGATGTGGATGAGGACCGGGGTTCCGACTACCATGTGTTTCTCAGATTATTTTAGGTCGAGAGACCGGAGACGAGAGTTGGGTTGGGCCCGCGGGGAAATTCCCGGGCACTCCTACGTATCTCATAAGGATGAGAATCAAGCCTCACGTAGTTCTTGAGAGAGTCTTAGTTTATGGTCTTAGAACTCGGACCATGAATGGGTAAGGGGAGTAGGGGACACATGGAAAGGCGGTTACAAAACCCAATTTGAATGAGGGCCTAAGCCCTACTTACCATGTGTTCACTGGGGAAATGCTCGAGTCGAGGGACCGAACACGAAGGTTGGGATGGGCCTACGGGGAAATTCCTGGGCGCTCCTACGTATCTCATAAGGATAAGAATCAAGCCTCACATAGTTCTGAAAGGTGGCATGGTAAGGTACCAGTGCTAGGGAAAAATGGGAGTGTGTGCGTGGCCCTTGCACTAAAAAAAGAGGAATTTGATAAATCTTGTTTGTCCTTTAAGGTGAGTGGTTTTTTTGTGAAGCGATAAGCCTAGGGTAGAAATCCCTGGTGTCGCCACAATAATCAAGCCGTGACAGGCATTGACAAATGGCATGGCACGTGACCAATACCCAACGTGATGTCCTCTACAATGAGGTCATCACAATGCGGTGCCGTTTTTCGTCGTGCGACCAGGACGATAATGTCACAGTTTATGGTCGTATGATAGGACCAAGCATGCATTTTAACGTCATGCAGTGCAGACGTAGCAGAGTCGATGCTAGGCGGGGAATGTGCGTAGTGTCACGAAACACAATTGATGGAGACATGATCCCACATCACATTGTACGCCACTCCGAGAGGGAGACCTCAGGCCGAGGGGCCTATATATAGGTAAGAGGTGAAAAGAGGGGGGATATACTAGCTCCCTAAATGGGCTGGACCCGAAGACAAGGTGTCCGGGCGGTCTTACGTATCCCATGAGGATGGGAATCAAGCTGAACGTAGTTTTAGATGGATCTTAGTTTATGGTCTTAGAGCTCGGACCATGAATGGTGACGACTTCACGAGTAAGCGCAGACGTCAACCCGATCCCTAAGCCCACGTGAGTTAAACTCGGTGTGGGAAACAAGGGGGGGAATCCTTATCGCAATACTTGGGGCATCCATCAAAGGAGAGTCGGTAGAGAGCCCCGAAGTACACCTTTGACACGGCTTGTTCCCCCAACGCGCAGACATGCATGGAGGAATAGTACCAAGTGTTCTGAGACTCTACTTGGACATGATGAGAATGGAGAAGGATGTGAATCGTGTAACCGACATTTTGGGCTCAATGGGTTTAGCGTGGTGATAGAGTAAAACTGTTAACCGTGGCGGAAAAATAGTCTCCATATCGCGTTAGCCTGAGGTGGGAACAACAAATGAGCATCGACCGCTGACCATATTCGCAATGCGGGATTTTATCGATTTGTTGTCTGCAACCCTCGGGGGAGTTGGCCTGTAACGGTAGGAGAGCCCTTGGGCGTAGTATCCAAGCCATTCTTGGGTGTCCCTATGGGTGTGAAAGATGATGGAAGCCCTGATGCATGGATACACAAATCCTGGAAAGTGGGTGCGGATGTGTCTGAGTAAAGTTTGGCATTCCAGGTAATAAACCAGAGTACCCTTAGGCACATTGTTGAACCGCTGAAAAGGGTTGACGGAACAGCTTGGGAGGGAGAGGTACATAGCGTGGTCATTACAGGACCGACTTGAATGAGGACATAATCCCATACCATGCCATATACACCCCTCATGGAGGAAGGGTAGGCCAAGGAGCCAAGATGGGATGGAGATTCCCAAGAGATGGGGCTGGACCCGAAGCTTAGTCATTCGGGTGGTCCTACGTATCCCATAAGGATGGGAATCAAGCCATACATAGTTCTAGAAGATACCCAGGGGGTAGGATACCCTAAAAATGATGTGTACGATGCGGCGAGTAGCCTGGTGTGAATGGGGACGTAATCCCGCACCACAATGCATGATCTTGTGGGACAGAACCTGGGCCCAGGGGCCCGGCAAGGCCAAGGCTCCAGAGGTTGGGCCTCGGTCAGGAAGGCCTGAAAAGCTCGCAGTTTAACGTCTTGCAGTGAGGACGAGGGTCGGGGAATAGGATTCCCTGGACAGAGGAGGTGTATGGTACGTTGAACAAACTGACGTGAATGTGGACATAATCCTTCACCGCACCATACACTCCAGGTAAGAGCTTGGGATAGGGCCCGAAAAGGCCAAGGGGCCTGAGGCTAGGCCTCGGTGAGGGAGGCATGAGGTTGGGCCTCGGTCAGGACGGCCTGACTAACTTACTGTTTAACGTCTTGCAGCAAGGACAGGGAAAGAGATAACTGTATCTCATCCGGGGATGTGTACGACATGGCAAGTAACCTGACATGAAATAGGACGTAATCCTACACCACGCTGTACATTCCTTATAAGAGAATCGGGGTCATGGGCCCGACCGCTGGCACCACCCGGAGGGAAGTTTTTCGCTTCAGGATGGGGCAGAATGAGTTACTGCACTCGATGTTTGGGCCATCTCGGGGTGGACCCGAGGATCCAAGACACTGTTCACCATGTTCGAAACACATCATCCCTATGGTGACCCGATATGGGAGCAACAAATGAGCATCGACCGTTGACAACATTCGCAACGCGGGACTTGTATCGGCTTGTTGCTTGGAAGCCCTCGGGGGTGTTGGCTCGTATCGGTAAGAGATCCCTTGGGCGTAGTATCCAGGTCATTCTTGGGGGTCCCTCCAGGTGTGAAAAATGATGGAATCCCAATCAAGGAGTGGGTGAAGCATAGCGGTATCCATCCACGAAAGAAGCGAACATCTCCAGGGGGGACGTGCAGCTGGGTCGAGGCTTGCTCGATGTGAGTTGGGGCAAAAGTATGCACCCTGCCATATGTCTTGACCTGAGGGGAAGATTTTGGCTTTTGGGTTGGGCCAATGGACAAAATGTCTGGGCGTTCCTATATATCCCATTAGGATGGGAATCAAGCCATACGTAGTTCTTGAAGGACATGCAGTTTAATGTCATGCGGTGAGGACGTGGGAGGATAGAAGAATGGGAGTGGGCACATGGTGCAACCCTTACAATCCTTGTATGAACGGGGCTGTATGAGCGGGGCTAAGAAATCCTAATCCTCGCTACGTAAGGACCCTCCAAGGAAACTATTCCCAAGGGGATAGTGGAATAGAAGAGCTTGGGGATGGGCTCAAGACGAGGCGTCTGAGCATTCCTACGTATCCCATTAAGATAGGAATCAAGCCACACATAGTTCTTGAAACGCAGTTTAGCGTTGTTCTCAATGAGAAATGTGTCTCAACTGGGTATATGTATGGTACGGTGGGTAACCCGACGTGAATGAGGATGTAATCCCACACCACACTGTACAATCCCATAAGAGAGTCCAAGTCAACGAAGGCCAAGGTGCCTGAGGCTGCGCATTGGTCAGGGAGGCCTGACTAGCTTGCAGTTTAATGTCTTGCAGTAAGGACGAGGGGAAATCTTAGTTTAAGGTTATAGAGCTTGGACCATTTTGCAGTTTATCGTCCTGCAGGACGACGGTGCAGTTTAAGGTCGTGCAGGACCATACAGTTTAAGGTCGTGTTGTACCATACAGTTTAAGTTTGTGTTGGACCATCTAGGATCAGGAGAAGTACTGCTTGAGGAACCTGGCATTGGTGGGAGGAGTTACGTGCTCACCATTCGTGGTCACCAAGGAGTACGCCTCGTTGGGGTAAACCTTATGGATGATATAAGGCCCTTCCCATTTGGGTTCTAGCTTGGGTAGTTTCCTATCGGGGATCATTGGCGCTCGAAGGGCCAGCACTAGGTCACCCTGTAGAAAAGAATGGAGGCGAACCTTCTTGTTGAAGGCCCTCGCTATCTTATTCTGAAGCCTTTCCAGATTGTGCAGGGCATGAAGTCGGTTCTCGTCCGGTGCTTCTAATTCATCCAGACGGATTTTGGCCACCTCATCTGGCGCCTGCTGGTCATAGACTGCAGTGCGTAACGATGGTAGCTAGATCTCAATGGGTAGGATGGCCTCATCCCCATACACCAGGGAATATGGGGTCACCTGGGTAGAGTTGAGAGTCATCATCCGATAATCCCAGAGGGAGTTGGGGAGCTTTTCTGGCCAAATTTTCTTATTCTGACCAACCATATTCTGCAGAATGTTAGAGAGGGTTTTGTTGAACACCTCGATTTTTCCGTTTGCCTGCGCGTGATAGCGGGAGGTATGGTTCGAACGGATGTCGTACTTGGCATACAATTTCTTCAGCTCATCCGCTCGTAAGTTGGTGACGTTATCGGTGAGGATGGCATAAGGGACCCCAAACCGGTGGATAATATTGGAGCTCAAAAAGTCGACGATGGAATGGGTCTTGACCTCTTTGAGTGGAACTGCCTCTGCCCACTTGGAAAAGAAATCTGTAGCAGTCAGGATGAACCTACACTGGTGAGCCGTTTCCAGTGGATATGGTCCCACTACATCAACTCCCCATACCGCAAATGGCCAAGAGTACTTGGTGGGGTGGAGGGGCTCTGGAGGACGATGCAAGAAGTTGGTGTGAACTTGGCACACGTGGCATCTCTTGGCATACCTGATACAATCGTGGATCATAGAGGTCCAGAAGTATCCCAACCTCTGGATTTGATGGGACAGCTTCGGCCCAGCTTGATGGGCACCACAGAAACCGGCGTGAACCTCTTGCATAACTTGAGTAATCTCTACTCCTTTAATGCAATGGAGGAGAACGCCATCGAAGCTCCGCTTATAGAGTATCTTCTCAAGATTGGGACCACTCTAGAGGGTAAATTGCAGTGCGCGGCATCGGATTCGCTCACGCTCGGTCCGGTCCTCCGGGAGGTGACCATTTTGGAGATACTCGACAAAAGGTTCCCTCCAGTCGGGAGTGGCTTCAACCACTTTGTCGGATGAACCCGAGACCCCTGACGTAGAGGGACCGACAGTGATATGACTTACCCGCAGGCCATCATTATCCTCTTGGGTGACGGGGGCAATGACTCTCTGGTGTACCACATGTATGATCAAATCATTTTCCTCAGGTTCCATGAGCGACGCAGCTAAGCTAGCCAAAGCGTCAGCTCGACTGTTCTGTGACCGAGGGACATGGGTGACCTCTGGCTGAGAGGGGAACTGGGCCATTAGGCGGAGGGTGCACTCCAGCAATGGCACAAGCTCCAGCTTCCTAACGACATAATTGCCATTGACCTGCTTGATTACCATCTTGGAATCTCCTTTCACATGTAGATGGGGCACGTCGATCTCAAGGGCCAAATCGAGGCTGGTGATGAGAGATTGGTACTCTGCCTCGTTGTTGGTATAGCCTTTTGAGAACAGGAACAAGTATGGTAGGATGGCTTGCACCGGGGTAATGAAGACGATACCCAGGCCCACTCTGTTGAGCTTAGGATCGTTGAGCCTCCTACCGGTGGGGATCCGGGAGGCACCGTTGAAGTGCATTTTCCAACCTGGGACGGCATGATCGATTGATAGGATCGCCTCATCAGGAAAATCCAGGTCCGAGGACTGATCTGCGGAGGTTGGGTGGGCGGCTAAAAAGTCTTCCAATGCCTGTCCCTTAATGGCCTTCTGAGGTACAAACCTGATATCAAAATGCTGGAGAATCACTTCCCACCGCGCTAGTCGGCCGGTCAACATGGGGCGGTTCGGGATGTACTTCAGTGGGTCTACCCGAGAGACCAATTGTACCTCATGGTGCTGCAGGTAATGCTGCAACTTCTGTACGGAAATGACGAGCACAAGGCAGCTCTTTTCGATAGGGGAGTATCTGACCTCCGTATCGAGAAGCATGTGACTTAGATAGTAGAGACTGTTCTCAGTACCCTCTTTATTCTTCTGGGTGAGAAGTGCATCGAGGGACTGTTCTAGGGCGGTCACGTAAAGGACCAGCGGATTTTCGGAAACAGGTGGCATCAAAACCGGAGGTTGTCGCAGATACTGCTTGATTTCCTCAAAGGCGGTCTGACACTCTTCATCCCATTCGTAAGAGGTGTCTTTCTTCATGAGCCAGGAAAAGGGATTACACTTGCCAGCCAGATTCAAGATGAATCGGCGTATATAGGCTAAGTGGCCTTGGATACCTCGAAGTTCCCAAATATTACTCGGGGGAGGAATTTGGATGATGTCCTTGATCTTCTCTGGGTCAATTTCAATGCCTCGGTATCTAACAACAAATGCAAGAAACTTCCCAGAGGTGAAACCGAAGGCACACTTAAACGGGTTCATCTTCAGGTGACGGGACCGGAGGAAACAGAACAATTTCTCAAGGTATTTGAGATGGTCCTGGCGCTGGCATGATTTTACCACTACGTCATCTACGTATCATTCCACCAGCATCCCGAGAATTGGCTTGAATATGTGATGCATGGCCCTCTGATAAGTGGCACCTACATTTTTCAAGCCGAAGGGCATAACCTGGTAGCAAAAGGTACCTTGGGGAGCCCTGAAGGCAGTGGACTCCTCATCCTCGGGGGCCATCTGGATCTGGTTGTACCCAGAATACCCATCCATGAAAGAGAGAGCTTGGAACTCGGTTGTGGCATCAATCAATAACTCAGTCACCGGGAGGGGGAGGTCATCCTTTGGGCAATGGCGATTGAGGTCGCGGAAGTCGATGCAGACCCTGATCTGCCCATTCTTCTTCCTGACTGGCACAATGTTGGAAAGCCACTTGGGGTACTTAACTTCCTTAACGAAGTTGGCTTTGATAAGATTATCAACTTCAGCCTCAACCATAGCACCATGAGAAGGGTGCATCTTCCTGGGAGGCTTCTTAAACCCGCGATGGTTTGACGGGAGGCCCAGGCAGTGAACGGCTACCTGGGGATCTAGTCCTGGCATCTCGTTGTAACTCCAGGAAAACACGTCACGGTGTTGTTTGAGAAAGTCTATGTACCGCTTTCACTCCTCGGGGGACATAGCTACACTGATCAATGTGGGTCTCAGATCTGCTTTCATCAACCGTGGTAGAGACGCCTTCCTCGAAGGTGGGGGGAGCATCCTCCAGGTCTTCCTCTCCACCCGTGGGGGGATTTCCCACAATGAGAGATACTTATGTGCTATCAAAACTTGAGGGGCAGCTGGTGCCGGCTTGGGCAGTAGTGGTCATCATATCAGGAGGCTCACTCGCCATTGAGACCATAGCAATGAAGGCAGTCGACCCTATCCCATCTGGCCTTCAGCCTAAGGGGCCACATTTGATGATATCAAAGCAGTGGTGACGCGTCAGCCTGAGTTGGTTGATTCCATCTCGGCGGAAGAGACACGTATGACATACTGCCATTGTCATAATCTTGACATCCCGGTACCGCACAGGGGTAGGAGGCTCAGGGATCACCTGAGCCTGGTTGGTGTAGGAGTACGAGGTGATTTTCCTCCGTCACTTGGACATGGGAACATGCCTTCCTTTCATACTTGAAATAACAAAACATTGCCCCATGTCGGGGGTCGTGGCCTCCAATCGGTGGATTATGAGGATGTAGGCATCATCCATGCTTTCCCAGGGATCACTTGTGACCGGTGCGAGTTCATCCTCACTTACTAGTATTTGCTTATCCTTACTCTTGTAATAATCAGCATCCAGATAGCGGGCCTCACAAGAGGTGAAAGGAGACGCATCTCCTTGGAGCATGCCTACTCAACCATTGAGGGAGTATTTGAGGCACTGGTGATACGACGAAGGGAATTTTGCGTGCAGATGGAGCCATGGCCTACCCATCAACGCGTTGTAGGCGGTGTCCTGAGCGATGACCATGAACTCGGTGCTGGAAATTAAGCTGCCGAACTGAGTCTTCAGGCGGATCTTAACGACTGGGGTTTGCTCGGTCCTATCGTATCCCTGGATTCTGAGGTCAGAGGGAGTTAAATCATCTTCAGACAGACCCAGCTTTCGCAGTGTCCGAGACGGAATTAGGTTGATTCTGAAACCCGTGTCAATGAGGCAACAGTGGACTTCCACACCATTGAAGTGGCCAGTGATGTACAGCGGGCGAATATTCCCCTGTATAGAAGGGTCCTCATCTTCACCGGAGAACAAGATAACCGCCTGACATTCGGCTTTCTCAATTGCCTCAGCATGGAAGGCTTCTGCGGCCGCCACCTCCGTCTCAAACTGGAGGGGGCTCCTTAGGGACTCGGCAAGTGCTTCGCGCATTTCAGACGATAGGTGAAGGGCCTAAAGAATAGAAAGCCTTGCCAGAATACCGGCTAGGTGTTTCAGGACATCATACTTTTGTGCCAAGCACGAACCTCTGCTTACAGGAGGTCGTTCGGCAGTTGGAGGCATAGCGGGTCCTGTCAGTTGAACCGGTGATTGGCTAGTGCTGGGTACATCCTTCTGCCTACTAGTTGAAGCCTGGAGAGTAGTCACCGGACTAGAATCGGACAGCGGAGACTAGCCTGTAGCCGGGCAAGACTAACTATGATACGAATGAGGCAGCTCTTCCTGATCTAGTAGCACAAACAGCGGTGGAGGTAGAGCTAAGGGTGTCAGATGGGGTTACGCATGCTGAGCTCTGTGCTGAGCCTGTTTTCTAGTCTCAGTAGCGTGCACGTCTTGGCTGAAAGTGCCCGCTAACATGCCTCGACGACCGGCATGGTTGTGGTTCCGCTGACGTTGACGTCGGCTAGGGACGTTAGGGGGGTTTGCCTGGCATTCCTCCTCGTCGGGGGTCATATAGGGCTTTACCAGCTCCACGGTGTTAACTGAAGCGTACCCATGGCTGTCGCTCGATGAGTCATCCACTACCAGGCGGATTCTGGGAGGAATCCCCATTTCAGGGGGCATAAAGTTGCCGAGAGTGCAGGATGACGATGGCACCAGTGGAGCACGTTATTTCTTCTTGCGTCATTGCTGCTTGCCCTTTTGGGAAGAGGTCGACTGTGAAGGCGATACAGAGGTACTGGCTACTTATTCTGAAGGTTTCGGCTACTTCAGGCATGCCCAGATGATACCATGGTCATGGACGATAGTTTTTCGAGCCATCTAGTCATCGTATCTCTAGGACCCGCGGCTGGGAACCTGCTTCCACTCACCTTCGCTATCGCTACCGATCTTTGACCCTGCAAAGACACCCGCCACTTGTGTTGGTTTCGGGCCCAACCTGACTATGTTGTTGTTGAACTGGTCTTGAATCCAGTCTTTAAACACATAGCATTTCTTGAGGGTGTGACCCAAAATCCAATGATAAGGATAGTAGTTGGGGTGATCGGTGAGATTCGCCTCTGTCGGCCTTCTGCACTCGGGTAGGTGCACAATCCCTTGCTCTAGAGAACATCAGAAGTAGCCAGGGACCTGATTTTCGTTGAACGAATAAGTCTGGTGCCTTCTTTCCGGATAAGGGGCCCTGGGGGCCTGGCCTTGATGAGGGGCCGGAGGGGCATATCGAGGAGGTGGCGCCTGATCGTCTCGCCTAGGTGGAGGTGGCGCATTGCGCGGGGGAACCTGTCGATTCTGAGGCAGTCGCTGCTGGGCAGGAGCCTACGCTTGAGGTGGAGGACCTCTGCGGGGTTGCGAGGATGGTGTCGCCGGCAGTAATTCCAGCTGCCTAGGGGCTTCTATTTGGGCCACTACGGCGGGTTCGGCTCTGGAAGTCCTCCTGACTGGGATCATAGGGGGAAACGAACTTGTCTGACTAGCCTTCTACAGAGCCTCCTCAAGGCGCTAAGCCTTATCTGAGAAATCCTAGAACCCTACAGGGTAGTTCTAGGTAATCAGGGATGGTAACAGCTCCATTTTAATGTTCCCTACACACATCGTCAGTAATTTCTCCTGAGTCAGTGGCATATCGAGGGAGTATGTAAGTCCCTTCCACCGGTCGATGAAATCTGCGACTCCCTCATCAGGCCTTTGCTTGCACTTGAAGAGGACTAAAATGCTGGTCTTCCGCGTGGTGGAACTGAACTGGTATAGGAACTGCTGGCAGAGATCCTCCCAACCGGTCATCGATCCGATAGGGAGTTGGATGTACCAGAAGAATGCAGGACCTTCCAATGTCTTCATGAAACATCGGAGATTGGCGGCTTCTTGCTTGGCCGGAGTCCCCAGCATGGGGCCACACCTGGAAGAAAAATGGGCCAAGTGTTGTGGCGGGTCCCCTGTCCCGTTGAAGGGTGAGAAAGTGGGGTTTCCAAAACCTGGGGGTGCGGGAATATCATCCAACCACGCGGGATACGGCTTACCATCCGGTGGGACTGCCACCTGCCGCATTTCCAATGCTTCGAGGCGGGCTATGAGTGCCGCTATAAGATCATCCGGGTGGGGGTCCCTGTCTTGACAAGGATCCCTAATCACAAGTGGTTGTCAGGTTCTTCGACACGGTAGATGGCTCCGGCGTCTCATGGAGCGACTGGCAGAACGGCCTGTGGGGCGACTGGGGGAACCCGGACTGGATTCTTCAGATTTCCCCGTCGTTCAGGAGGGTTTGGCGAGACGTATCGCGCCCTCTTGCCATAAGTTCCGGCTTCTGCCCGGTATGCAGAAGTAGCATGATTAGGATTTCCTAGAGGCATCTCACCGGGGGGAATTGTTCCTGCCCCTGCTGCCCCAGCTTGGGGTTACCATAGTCGGATCGCCGCTCTGCAGTGCACTTGGCCAAGAGTTTTTCAACCAGCCTCTTCTGCTCAGCAAGCTGCTGGCGTAACGTGCCCTTCTCGGGATCTTCGTTCATTTTTTGTACAGAGGCAGACGAGTCAGAGTGATTGACAGTTCCAACATTCTCCTTACCCTTACCAGCATGTCGACTGAGTACCAGCGACTCGGTGGGTACAGGGAGTCCTAGAAGGTTCCATTGTTGACGGGTAACCCTCTCTGATGGGTCCAGCAGTGGAAATACGCCCTCGGAGGGTAAGTCTCCATCGATAAATTCAAGGTCATCTTCCTTGTCCACTACGTCATCCATGTGGACCGTGACCCCTCTCGAGGACATGTCCTCAATGTCTCATAACGAATCGGGCTGTCGTCGGATAGGGCTGAAGAGGAGAGCGGCATAGTGTCCCCAGCCACGGACTTGCACATGGGGGGTAGCTTCCCTGATAACTCTACGGATTACTTTGAAACTCTGAACACATTTCCATTGAAGGGTGCTTTGACAGCCTGGGGACTCAGGGTGTTGGGCCACAGGGATTGCGGCCAAATCGATCAAGCGACATTGCTCACCGATTTCTTCAAAGTGCTCTCGACTTCTGGGGTACATAACCCGCTCGTAACGAAGGCGGAAGTGTGTCGCCCATAGGGTTCGTCCAAAGCACCCCACTTCTTCTGGGGTAAGGGACTTTGGTGCATGAAAGTTAGGCGCCGCCGTCGGCCAGAACTTCTCCGGGAAGTGATCCGCTGTGAGAATGCTCCAGAAGCTCCTGGGTTCGGACTCAGGGTCTGGCCTTGTATTGCCCCACTCGTCAACCGGGGGCAGCTGAGGGACTGGTAGAGGTACCGAGGTGGACCGCTGGGACAGTAAACTTGGCGGCGGAGAATACGGCGAACGAGCTGACTGGCCGCCGAATTCCGGGCCATCCTCTGAAGAGTGAGGTGACCTGACCAAGTTATCACGATATGATGGGCTGATAGCCACAGCTTTAGGTGTAGGAGTCGCGGTCACCGGCGATAGGTCATGTCGTTGCTCTACCGTTGTTGGTCCCCAAAATAGCTCTTCGTGATCTCTGGTAGAGGTAGAGGGCGCTTCTGGTGACAATGGTGGTGATTGCACGGTCGGGACCTGCGGAATTTCCACGATTTCTTCCTCCTGGATGTACCTGCGGAGAGAGGTGGGAATCCGGTGGACCTCGCATTCTGGGAGAATGAGGCTGACGCGCCTAGTTCCTGCCCCAGTCCTTGATGCGGAGGAGAAGGGAGAAGGTTCCATTGCTGAGTTGCATTTCGCTTCAGAATCCAAGAAATGAGCCAGTTTGATCTCCACCCGCTCCCCCCCCCCAGGATTCTTCCTGTGGCGGCGACGACCCGCTCTTCTATCCCGGGGTGGATCTTCGGGAAAGGGTTGATTATCAATATGTAGTCTTGGGGCGGCGCTAGCACCGTGGCGGAGAGGGCCCCCACTCGAGGTGGCCGGGGTGCGAGGGGCACCAGGTAAAATGTCGAAGGCCACATGGGGAGGACCTCCATGGATGGTGAGGGCGGAGCGAGGCTGACCTTCACTCCTCAAGTTTTCAGGGCGAGGAGGACCTTCGCCAGTTGTAGAGAGGACATAGGGAGGACCCCCACATTGAAGAAGGATCGGATGGACAGTGCCTTCATATCGGCGGTCGAGGGCAGGAGGGGGGACTCCATACCCTGTATAGTGGGCGTGGGAGAGGTTTTCACGCCGAGCGTCACTGCTGTAGGGCGGGTCTTCCTTCGGGATGGGGGTAGCACGAGGCATACCTCTGTGATGAACTTCGGAGCGGGGAAAGCCCACGCTTTGTGGAATGGTGGTATAGAGAGGACCTCCGTATGGAGTAACGTTACCGCCGATTGGTTCGCGGCAATCATCGCTCGGGCATGCGACCCTGAGAGTCAACCCAACCTGCCCGTGGGGTGACTGAGGCCTCGATCCCGGTCAGGTGAAGGAGTACCCCTGCTCAGTGTATGCAGGAACTCCATGATGTACGTCGGCGGTGGCTTGGGCCATAGTAGTTGTTGACGTCAACGTATCTTGGCGAGCGTCCTCAGCCCGGGCCCGGCGCTGACATCGGGTCAGACGATCTGGCGCAGGTGGGGTAGGGGCATGGCCTACCTGCTCTTCCTACGAAGTTGGACGGCGGTGCTGACATGGACGAATGGGAGACCGTGCCTGGATCCCTTGGATCGGGACTCTGAGTGGGCCAATCCGGACATCACCCATCTCATCAGCATAAGGCGAGGAGTCGTCGAGGCGTTTCGGGGACAGGCTCCCGAAATGATTGAACGTTGGGGTGGGGAGCAGGGGCTCCCTGCGCGGCCTATTAGGGCGGCATTAACGGCGGGCCCTGGATGCCTCCAGGTCCAGGCAGGCCATATCCCTAGTTGGGATGACCCCTTCCTCCTCGTACCTGCGTACAAGGTTGTTGATCACCCTCCGTTGGATGATCTCTGGCGAGGAGAGGGGACGTGGGCGCCCCATATTCATGGATGTAGAGGTCGTCGTGGTGGAAACGGAGCCATGCGGGCCGGCTGTGCTAGTATTTCCCCTACCCCTGCATAGGTGAGCGGGCAGTGATCGCGTCTCCATAGCAGAAACCTGGTTCCTGGGAAACAAAGAGATCAACTCATCAGCACTACGAGGAAAAGGGTTGACAACTAGTGCCCCAGCATCATTCCATTCTCCATGTCTGTAAGAAGGATCCACGCCAACACGCTGCAGAACAGAATTCCCCATGTTCCACTTCCCCAACTTCTAGTGAGTTTCATGCCAGGCCCGCCATTTGCTTGGCAGGACCCGGCGCCGGATATCTGGATCTGGTGACACGTCAATCTACTGGTGTCTCGAACGCTACTAATCTCCACATTGAGGATAAGAATTTCACGTCGGGTTCACCATTTCTGTTTCCGATGCTTTTGCCGGGGCACGCGTGCATCCGTTTGTCTGCGGAGAAGGACACGTGCATTTTTTGCCCCGCATTCCCGCTTTCCAAAGGCGGGCGGCATTCGCTCCTAATTCAGGGACGTCTGCTCCTTGATCGAAATGGGATGATGGGATATCGGTTCTTCCTTCTGTGGATTATTCCTCAGAACTCGTCACCTAGTCCGGGTCTCCCTCATAGATTTAATACGTTGTTCATGAAACTCTTCCCAGTGCCATGTTTCCATGGACGCCGGTTAATTACACTACTTCTGTCGGGACATTCCAAAGGATCCGGTCAGGGCAGCAACCTTTAGTTGGGGGAGTAGTCACGTTGAGGCATCAGTAGCATGTCTGTATGATGGGGAACTGGTGTGTCTGTCTTTTGTCCCTCGTCATAGGGATTCTTGAGGGCGTGGAAGCCCGAGGCATCCCACATCGAGTGCGGGGAATTATATGCCATAGACATATATCTGAGGTTTTCCTCAGCTTCCTATGTTTAACACAGGGTATGCCACAGGTTTAACGTCCAGCGGAGATGGATTAGCCTGATCAGAGTATTAGCTAGAATGGATTGGATTGAGAAATTTCCCTTGAAGGGGTGCCGATACCGGAACCAGCCCATGGGCGGCTGCGAAGAGGAGCAGAATGGTATGATTTCGCTGGGATATGGCAGTCCGGGTGATAATCAAGATGGGTGATGGAGAGTTGAATGAAGTGGAGGGGGAATGAAACGGGACCATCACAAGGGCGACAGTAAAGTTGGGCTTGAGTCTTGAGGAGACCTCCTACGTATCACCGTGGCAGGGAATCAAAGTCCGCGTAGTTCGGGATGGTGTCGGCGGACCGGCGTGAAGGTGGACCTTGGTCCGATGGATGTCGTCAGCGAACTAACGTGAAGGTGAACCTGGGGGTCCACTGGTGGTGGGATTGAACCTCGTAAAGGCTTCCTGCGTACCACGCCTTGACATGGATCAAAGACCTCGTAGTTCAAAGGGGCTTCGTCGGCGAACCGACGTGAAGGTGGACCTTGGTCCAGATGGTGCGGGGCTTACACACTGGGCTGACCAGGTGCTGGTAACCTGACGTGAATAAGGTCGGGATGACCAACAGGTGGTGGGCTTGAACCTCTGGGAGGCCTCCTACGTACCATGCCTTGACATGGATCAAAGACCACATAGTTCAGGTTGGTCACAACGACTTTCCACTGGACCGGAATGCAGTTTAGCATCATGCGAGACGAAGATGAACCCTAACGTGAATGGACGAAGGGTGGGCTTGAACCTCACGGAGGCTTCCTACATACCATGTCGTGAAATGGATCACAATCCTCGTAGTTCAAATTATGTAAGTCATCAGCGAACTGACGTGAAGGTGGACCTTGGTCCAATGAGAGATGGGCTTGAACCTCGGGGAGGCTTCCTACGTACCATGCCTTGACATGGATCAAAGACCTCGTAGTTCAAAGGGTTTCATTGGTGAACTGATGTGAAGGTAGACCTAGGGGTCCACTAGTGGTGGGCTTGAACCTCATAAAGGCTTCCTACGTACCATGCCTTGACATGGATCAAAGTCCTCATAGTTCGGAGGGTGGGTGTCGGCGAACTGACGTGAGGAAGGGACCTTGGTCCGATGGGAGATGGGCTTGAACCTCAAGGAGGATTCCTACGTACCATGTCTTGACATGGATCAAAGTCCCCATAGTTCAGATGGAATGTGGAATACAGTTTAACATCATACGGGACGGGGGTGAACCGACGTGAGTGAGGTCGGAATGACCGGGTGATGGGATTGAACCTTATGGAGGCTTCCTACGTACCATGCCTTGACATGGATCAAAGTCCCTGTAGTTCAAATGGTGTGCCGGCAAACCGACGCGAGCAAGGACCTTGGTCCAGATGGTGTGGGGCTTACACACTAGGTTGCCCGTGTGTTGATGAACTGATGCAAAGAAGGTCGGAATGACCAACGGGTGGTGGGCTTGAACCTCTGGGAGGCTTCCTACGTACCATGCCTTTACATGGATCAAAGTCCTCATAGTTCAAAGGGTTGTGCAGTTTAATGTCATGCGGGACAAAGGCATACAGTTTAACGTCATGCTGGACGAGGGCATACAGTTTAACATCATGCTGGACGAGGGTGGAACTCGACGTGAATAAACGACCGAGTGGTGGGCTTGAACCTCATGGAGGCTTCCTACGTACCATGCCTTGACATGGATCAAAGTCCACGTAGTTCGCTAGGGTGGATGTCAGGGTCGGTGCTCACTCTAAGCCCACGTGAGTCATGCTCGGTATGAGAAACAAGAGGTTGCAGGGACCTTACGATCACGTCGCGAAGGATGTGTCCGTGAGAAGCGAAAAGGGTCTTATGCGTTAGGCAGCCCATGGTGCTGGGACTTACTCCAGGATGGAGGCCCGAAGTGTGGAAAAGCGCGATGAGAGAGGGATTTGGGACTAATTATGGGAGGTTCCTCATTCCCTATCACGCCCTCCACTGACCTTGGTAGTGGAAAAGTACGGAGATGCAGGGGTTCAGCCTTCCGAAAGAGGGGATAGGGGATTACACCAAGGTGGTTTCCCTTCTCCCATGGACATACACTACTCCAAGAAGGAGGATATCATCCCTTGTGGAGGGGGTGACCCCGTCTCTGCGGAGAAGAGTGGCGTAAAAAATGTCCGAGCTGGGGGGACCATACGTGCGAAGCACGAGGCCAGATCACAGTTTAACGTAATGTGTTGAGGATGAGGTGCTTGGCAGTTTAACGTCCTGCATCTCGGACGAGGTGGGTTCACTCTGCACCCCTAGGACTTACATAACCGGCACCCTCTGCTCCTTGTGGGAGGGAAGGTACCAGTAAGGCTGTGGTCAAAGGGGGTCGTAGAGCGAACCATCGAGGGGTCCACGTTAGCATGGCTATGCGAATAAGCAATAGCCGTTAGCGTACCTATGCGAAGAAGCATTGGGTGAAGCAATGTTACGGGTGATGTTGTCCATGGAACTTTGAAATCACATCATGCAAACCTGGAGGGTCGCACGGGAAGAGGAATTTCCAAGAAGAGGAGTGTGCTTTGCGAAGTGGAGTGCCTTGGCCTTTGCATGGGGTAGAGGTGTGGATATGGGGTGCTTCGTGAAGTGTAATAGTATTCGCAGAGCACTTCCTCATGAAGCAGAGGTGCCTCGCGAAGTAAGGTGTTGCGAGGCAGTGTGCTTCGCGATATGTAGCGATCATGCCTTAGCATGGAGATCACTAGTACAGGATGGGTGTTTCGCGAAGCATAAATGCTCCGCGGCTGCCCAGGTTCCCTTGGGAATCCCCCTCCTTTGCGAATGTCCTTGAGCTTCACGAAGGGAATCCCTCTCGGAAGAGGGTCTCAAAACGATACAAAGAGAAGGCGTCCGGTGAAGTATAAGTACCTCGTGGAGCTTATGATTCCCGGGGCAAAGGGTGCTTCGCGATTCGGGAGAGGAGAAGCCGAAAGGTCGGATTGTCCATCCCTTGGGCTCAGGGGGAACCCAGTATTTATAGGCAAGGGGCACCGTGAAGCAGAACTCACGCGGCGCGAAGGGGCGGCGGTTGCTTCGCGGCGGGCTTGCGAACGTCAGGCCGTTTTGCGGAGAGGTACCACCTCAAGTGCTTTGTGGTGGGCTCGCGAACATCAGGCCGTTCACGGAGAGGTACCGCCTTCGTTGCTTCATGGCGGGCTCACGAACGCCAGGCCATTCGCGGAGAGGTACCGCCTCCGGTGCTTCGCGGTGGGCTCACGAACGTCAGGTCGTTCCGCGGAGAGGTACCACCTCAAGTGCTTCACGGGACCGTGATGCTCGGGGATGCTTCGCGTTGGTGCTTCACGAGGCAGCGTGCGGGGCTTCTTTTTCACTCCTTCCTTTCGTGCAATATTTTGGTGCCAATAGGATTACCTTATAATTTTCTTCAAGAGACACCTCAATAGGTTTGATCAACACATGTGAAACACTCCTACCGAGCTACACTCATCCAATAAAAACTCATGACACCACACCACCCATGGTGTCACTATCCACGTCAAAGGAAACATCTCTCATTTTTATCAAAATCTTTAGTCAACCAAGCCTATAGTATTTCCATCAGACCCATCAGTCCTTGACCCACACACGGCTTCCCACTGATTCACATCTAAATGTAATCACACGTAACCATCACGTACCCCCCACCCCATTTCATTTAAACTAATGGTTATACACTCTAGTAACACTATGTCAAATCAACCAACTCATGATCACATGAGTCACATGTCAATAAACCTAGGATTATGTTCCTAAATAGATGACCATACCCTATTTCATGCTAGTTGCATCTATCTAGAAGCAGCCTCGATGATCCAATTCAAAATATGGAAATTCACCTATTCCATTCCTATCACATGACCACTATTTGATCTGGGTGTTGTCTTGAAAATCAAAATCATCTAACCATGCTCTCCATGTGCTCTCGAAGCACATCTAGAATTAACTGGGTCAAGCATCCTACTAATCTTTCCTTTGAAAACCAATCCTCAATAACCAAAAGAACTCTAATTTCTTCACATCCCAAAAGAACAAGGCATTCACGTGACTTTATCATACCCCTAAAAGGTTATTATCAACCTCATAGAAACTCATGCCAAATCTAAAACATACCCCCATGAATTATTTACCTACACTAAGTATCCTTAAAGAATCCCTATTCATAAACTACATATCCTATAACACCATCAATGCAAAAACCTCAAACACAAGCATCTACACATTCTTCTTTCCTCTAAGGAACTCACATCCCCGAGATAACCCCTCTCATGGGTTACCCTTGAATATCACCAAGATATGACTCACTAAAATCATGATTAACATCTCAAGGGTCACTAAGTCCTCCCACCTATCCCATAAATTGAGTCTCATGAAGGTCATAACTCACTGAATACACCACTATGTACCCACTTCAAATCACATGGAAACTCATATGCCAAAACACCCACTCCATGGTCTCAATCATATAAAAAACTTGTATTACATTCCAAATAAACCACCCACATCATGGCATTGATTCTCATTGGGAATATATATACTATACCACACCCTTGAGAATAAATATCTCATCTGTAAGTGTGTGTCTGTATGTGTAACAACATCGTCCAATATGATTTGTGTTGAGTAACCACAATCCCATGGTTCAGTTAGGTATAATATCATCACCAAACTACATGGGAAAACACTATATATATTATTTATGACACATTAATTAATCAAACCTATTTATTAACCACCCAAAAGGGGCCTATAATCAAGGCATCTAATGTCTATATTGACATACTAGGGTCATCATACATCCCTTCCACATAGGGTATTCATATCCATCATCGTCAATGAGTGCCTCACCACAAGATCCATAGGACATGACTTTATAACAAGATATACAAGGTAGTCCAACTGAGTAGAGTCCCACTAAGAACTAATATAGTAAAGAAACTGTATAAGTTTTTTTTGACACTTTAAATAGATGAAATATCATCATCTGTAAAATCACACACAAGAAGGTATATTTCATGTTAATATTATGTGTTAATATGATGCGTAAAGATGCCTCTTTCCACTATGGTATAAGATCCAAAATCTATAATAAATTATAATACTTAGAATCTAAGTGTGTCACATGAGGTGAAATCAAAGAATTATAACATCAAATACCAGTAACAACTATACCAAGGACCCAGTAACTTGTATTTATTATCAAGAAAGGGATTCATGATGCACCAGTATGATATCTAACTCCAGATTTGACACATTACTAAGTCACATGTCTACTATCTCTCAAAATAGTAATATGTGAAAGAAATATTTGATACCATTTTGTAACATCCACATCCCAGATCACTCTGAACAGTAACCAAAATGGGTTTCCACTAGACCTCGGGCATTCCTCCTCTAATACCAATGGTCGAAGACTAGCAACAGGGGTCTAGGATAGTATCATGGAGATACTATACCCCCATATCAAATTTCATAATCACGGTGAAAATAACTAAACATCATCCACAATAATAACCATCCATCAGAGTATACAGAATAAAACAAGAGAAAACATGCTATAACAATGGAATGCAGTTGATACGGTCGTATTTGATACATTTTTCCATATTAATTATGTTTTATTTATATATTTTTATGTAAAAATATCCTTATATTTGAGTTTTTTTTTAATTTTATGAATTTTTGTTGAAATTTTAATTTAATTAAATAATCGATGAAAATGAGCTTTGTTATGTGTTTGTTGTTTAAATATTTAAAACTTTGAATTCTTTTATTTTTCATTTTTTCTGGTTTAATTACTAATTCTTTCATTCTTTGAATATTTTAGTTAGAATAATTATTTCAAATTTTATTTTTAAGATTTTAAATTTATTTTAGGTTCTTTATAATTTTAATTAATTTATAATTTATATTTCTTTCAATTCTTAGTTAGTGTCGATTTAATTGAAATTACGATTCTTATTTTTTCATTGTAATTTTTTTATATATTATCATTTTATCTTGTTTTTATTTATTTCATTTAAATTCCTTATTTTTTTTATTTACGACACAGAGCTTAAGATATATGGAGAAAAAAATGTGTAATAGAAATTTTGTAGGATTTTCGGGTAAAAAGAATGTTCCATAAGATATTTTATATCTTTTTGTAAGATTTTTTTGAACACCCATAAGTTGGATAAATTTAGAACTCGACCTGTAAGATAAAATCCCACATAATAGAATTCAAAAACTCCTGTAAGATAATTTTGGAGGGTTTCACATAATATAATTTATCTCATTTGGGTGTAGAAGAATTATTTAATTTAAATGATCTACATCATGTGTGTAAGATAATTTTTTTGGGTGTAACTTAAATTATCCATTGCATAAGATAATTTACAAAGTCGAGGATTGGATAAAAAATGCATTGGATAAATTATCCTACGTGATGTCAGAACCCCAACCTATCAATTCTGACTTAGTCTGAAGAAACCGAACACCGATGAAGTTTGTTTTTTATCAAGGCATACCAAAGCTGAAGTAAGCCCAAGATTCATCATATTTGAACTTGAAAAAAAAAACTTAAGGCCAACTTTGAAATAACTTAACCAAGGATGTTGAGTTTGGTATTACTAGAGAAAATATACAAGGATGAGATCTTGACTAAAATTTATTCTGGAATATTAGTTGAGCCATAATTTTTGGATACAATCAATGATGTTATCTGGAAAGTCTAAACCAAACATGATGAATTGATGAAGACAAAGGATCTGAGATCAACTTCTACACATGAGCTCTGGGACATCGCTGATGAAGTATCCATAAGTTGATGTTGTCACTTCACTCAAACCAAACTTGGAACAAAGGAACACCAAGCCACTGATGAAGCCATGGTTGAAGGCTAAACTAAAATTCACTAAGATTTACCAAGACTATATAAGTGGACACCATATGAGAAGTACGAATGAACCTGATTCATCTAAGGGGTTATCTAGTTAGGCTTTTTGAAAATTAGGTTGATGATGATCTAAGTCTCTATCCTAGAATCGAAGATTCAAGATGCTGCCATTTTTAGGGTTGTTTGAATATATGCTCAAACATGAGATATATTGAAGAAGACATCATTAATAAAGTAATAGTTATGTTTTTCAGAATTTTCCCAATTCCAACCAATACATTGAGATTTTGGATAATCGAAACCATGGTCAAGCTTGGATTTTTGAGAATCAAGTCAATCCATTGAACCTCCTTTATCTATTAAATATGATGATACTATTCCAAACTTAAGAAGAAGAGATGATATTTTGGGGAACTCTAATTTATTATAATATTTTCTTGAGTGACTCCAAATCTCATCTAATGCTAAATAAAATCCTTGAAATTGAATATGATTCATCTAAAGATGATGAAACCAAGCTTTATCTTTGTATGAAGACATAACCCTTTTAGTATAGATTTTGATTTGATGTTCAAGGGAAGTCAAGTGTTTATTTGGATCTAGGATTTTAGTTCATTTTTTAATTTGTTTTTAGGTATGATATTGATGATAGATAGGCCTTTATATCCTCCAGACCTGTGTATTCCATCTTTTAGAAATGTGCATCCAATGCATTCAACAAAATTCCTCATGGAAGTTATGAAGACCAATGGAATTAGTTGGGGTATGAGGTCCTAATATGATGAAGTAATGGGAAAATAATTATTGTAAAATTTATTTATTGATTGATTAAATTTTTGGAAGATTTGGTTTAATAGTTATGATAAAGTGACAGAGCAGTGGTAGAAGGCCAGAGAAAAAAAATAGTGGTAATAATAACCAATAGGTCATCATAGAAAATAAAGTTAGTAAATTTTAGGAGAAATAAATTGTCCTATACATTCATCTATATAGGTAGGGGTGAAATTATATGGATAACAACATTTTTTGGAGACATCAAAAGTAAAGATAATGAGATAAAAACTAGACGATTTTCTAGAGAGTTTTTTTCTACTTCTGAAGCTAATAAAGATGGAGATCAAAGCTCTCTTCTACATCATAGTAATGCATGAATAAATTACTAATGGTAAAAGATAGTATATTTTCATGGTGATATATTTTTTAATTTTCATATCTTTTATTTAAAAATTATAATTATCTCTAGAATATTGAATTTTGAAATGTGATCGCTAATTGAAGTTTTAATATTTTTTCACATTGTTAAAAAAATTTCATCCATTCTGAGAACATCACATTTCTAATTGGAGTGTGAAGATTTATTTATGTGTCTTGTTAATTTGATCCAAGTTGTAGTTTTAAGCAAATCCTATTCATTTAAATTTCTCAATCATAGATTGAGGGTTGTGAGTATTGAGGGAGTTGAATATGTCTTTGTACATGACAATTATTTTGAGAATTGACCGGATCTAACAAAAAGGAGATCTGTTGCTGATATTTTGGTTGTAAAATTTAGTTTAATTAAATTAATGAGATGAACTATTATTTATTTAATTCATTACATTGAGATATTTATAGTAGTGAAATTCATTAAAAATGATGAATAAAGACAGATCTATAAGAATTACTAGTTGGGTTGCTGCTTCTCCTTCATATTATATTCACTATTTACTATTTCAATTTGTTTTATTTTTTTGTTTTCTACTTCTAGTTTCTTTTTTCTTAGAAACCGGGATAGTATTTTTACATCTTATGTAATACTTTTGAAAACTTTTAAAATTTAAAAATTTTAAAAAAATCATGACCAGAAACTTATAAAGGGAAGTCTCATTGGGAGAAAACTTTGGTTACTACTGTATTGTAGTAATTAAGTTTAAAATTTGAATTAGGTTTAAAAGAGAAACTAAAAACCCCTCTAATTAAATTAGCACTATTAGTAGGTAGACTTCCAAGGGGTTAAAAAATTAAAAAAAAATACATTTTATACTTGTTAAAAAAACAAATTAAAAGTAAAAAAATATTCTTAAAAAAATTGTTGTATAGTTAATAACCTGGAAAATTATGAAGCTATAAATTATTACAACCTAAGAACTAGAAAAATTGAAAAAAAAACAAGTCAAAGAATTTTAAAATCTGTATAAAATTGAGACAACACAAAAATAAACACCAAAAAAATCCATAACAATAGAAAACTTTCAAAATTTAGAAACCATGGTTGATCGTAGAACCCTAAAGGAGTTTGATTCTCTAGATGTTGGAAATTATAAAAATTTTCTGGGATATCTTGAAATCGTTCTCAGTTTCTATTGGTCCAGATTTAAGATGAAAAAATAACCAAGAGGGTGGTGAATTTTCCTTTTAAAAAAATTAACAAGTTTAAGGGTTATAATAGAGTTATAATGTTAATGTAATGAAAAATAAAAGAAAAAGATCACAATATATTTTTACAGTGGTTCAAATCTAAATGATATTACTCCACTCTCCACCCCTCTCAAGGATTGAGAGTGATGGAACCCACTATAACCAATATAATGGAATCTTACAATTAACTTTTCCCACATGGATTCACAACCTGATTACAAATCATTTCCCCCAAGAGGCTTAAACCCAAATTAGTACTGTCTTTTCTTACATTGAGTCACATCATGGAAAACCTACCTTTTTCTGCTAGAGGCACAACCCAATTCATAACTTTTGATTGGGTGTCACAACCTAAAATACCACCATTTAATGGGTAGTATAACCTATTATAATTATGCATGTAGAAATAGGATAGAAATAAGTGTAACCACAAAACCAGATGAATAGATTCAGTGTTTCAGTGTCGAAGCAGTAGTGAACTCTCCCACATCAAAGGATCAAACAATTAAAGTCCAGTTGAGAGTCGTAAGCGATTGTCAAAGTTTTCTGTCCTTGTACGGTTAAAGAATATCCCCAAACTCTTATAATTGATTTGGATCTATGGAAATACATATATTGAGTTCATATATGCACAAAATATTCAAAACCAAAAGCCCGTTACAGTTTATATTTCCTAATATATCATACAATTTCTTTATTAAATCCTCATGAAAAGCATAATCATGTGGGTCACTTCAATAATATGTAAAAAAATCATGGTTTATAGTGATAACACATTATTATAATTAATACAATAAAAATGAATAATTATAATCTACATTAAATCCCCTTGGAAAACTCTCATAAAACATGTGAGACAAACTATTCGCATTCCAACCATATTAAATTTGGAACTCATGTTTTCCCAATAAATCAACGTTAAACTTCTACCCATGTGTTGAGAATTTAATAAAGCAATTTAAAATATATTGGTATGGATTAAAAATAATTAATAATCAATTATATAATAAATAATACATTAATTATATCCATAATAAACTTGTAACAAATAGAAAAGTGAAATGTTACGTAAAAAATAGCATATTTACAGGTTTTACAATATCCGATAGAAAATCACAACTCTACATAGTCAAATACACATATGGATTTCATGTAGTAGATTTATGTAGGGAATTAACATAGGTGAGTCTACATATATGAATATATATAAGGAAATTCACGTACCTCATTTTATATAAGAGATTTTAGAAATTTATAGAAAACATAACATATAAAGATTCAAACTTAAAACATACCTTTAATAAAGTAGAATCATCTTTATCTATAGTTGAATTATATTTAGATAATTTCATTGTATTTTCATAGAATTGAGAATAATATTAATCATACATATACAACTTAATATATTATAAAAATATAGTAGAAAGATGATTCTAGAAAACTGTATAATTATAACTTAAAACATGTAGTGATTTCAATATAATTTATATAGTTATAGGTATCTATTTAGAGTTTTTTTATAATTAAATTTATATAATTTTGTTATCTTTCTAACCCAACAAAAATAAATTAATTTGGAGTTTGGTATCCTAAGTTATAGATAAAATAAATAAGATAATTTCACTTATGGTCTGTTCCACAGTCGATAAATTTTGTACATGTGGTAGGTTCCATTGTCAATACATTTTGTTCATGAGGTAGATTCCACGGTTAATAAAAAAAATTCACGTGGTAGGTTCCATGGTAAGTACATTTTATTCATTCAGTTGGTTAAACATTCAATAAATTTTCTTAAATATTCATATTTAAAAACATATAATAAAGAGCCACAAAAAACCTCCCATTTTTAAAACATATATTAAGAAACCACTATTCAATGAGCATAATTTTAAAATTTTTTTGTAAAATATATGATAAAACCTTTATAAAACACCCTTTTATGCTAACTAAAAATTTAGATAGTAAGTTAACATTATATAGTACATATGAGAAGTTAAAAGAATATATTAAAAAATTGGTATAGAAATTAAGAAATATTAATTTGAAAAATTGATTTCATATTTTACAAATTTTATGTAAATATTACAATTTCATCACATAAACACACCCAAAATACCCCTAAATTCATTCCATGTAAATTTAAATCTCCATCATACCTAGTTCAAACTTTTTTTTCTCAAACTTAGTAATGTCTAGAGGATTAGTAAAGATATCAGTAAGTTGGTTTTTTATAGAAATAAATTCAAGAATTATATTTACTTTTTGAACACGATCTCTAAGAAAATGAAATTTAACATCAACGTGATTAGTGTTAAAGTGTTGTAAGGTATTTTTTGAAATAAAAATAGCATAATTATTATCAAAAAATATAGTAATATTATAAAAAACACAACCAAAATCAGAAATTGTTTTCTTAATCCATAAATATTGAGCACAATATGATGTAGTAGATATATATTCAGATTTTTTAGTTGAAAGAGAAATAGAATTTTGTTTATTTGAATCCCATGAAACTAAATATTTACCAAGTAAATGGGATATACCTGAAGTGATATTCATATCTATCTTGCATCCACTAAAATGAAAATAAAAATAAATTATCAAGTCAAAGTTAGTTTTTTCAGGATGAGATAAACCAAGATTTAAAGAACCCATTACATTTTTTTGAAAAGGTTGAGGTTTAAGCCTCCTTTATTGAACACAAAGGAAAGAACCCCTTTTTAGATATGGTTGAAGAGGGAACCAATACAATAAAAAGGAAATATTCAAAGTAAATAAACATGACTAGAATGTTAAAAATGGTCCTAAATGAACAAAGAAAATAAAACATCAAAAAAATCAACAGAAGAAGTCTCATCCCCCCTACCAGACAATGTAACAAAGAAAATAGTCAAATAAGATTCTATGCCTCCCCTACCAAGAATTTTTGTAGTGATGGCTAACACAACATGTCAGATCACCCCTCAACCCCATACTAAGATGGGGGTGAGGGATGGATGATAGGTTCTGGAACACCTATCCCTCTTTCAATCCACCCACCCGACAATGAAGCAAGGAAAACATTGCACAATCAACCTGATGCAACACAAAAAAACCAGAATAAAAACTATGTTCAATAATTCAATGGAAGAGTACTTATCCATCCATCAAAGATATGACATATAGCTGATGTTGGATTCCAAAACACCCAACCCTCTTTCAAGGTCACCCACCTAGTGGCACCAGCAAAAGCTTCACTATTAACCAAATGCAACGAAAAAAACCCAGTGCCTGCAAAGATGTCAGCAATACAATGGAAAAAAATTCCCACAAAACAGTGTATATTTGAACTAAACCATGCCTTCACTATCCAATACACTAAATCAATTGAAAAAAGTCTCAAACCATGTAACGCCCTGACACTAGAAACCCATATTTGGTGCATTACTTTACTATATTGGCATAATTAAAAGAAATCAATCTAGAAGGACTGATTAGTTTAGCAGTTTTGGAAGACCAAATTACATAAAGGATATGCAAAGTACATTTGAAAATATAGAAAATACATCATGATACATAATAAATTGAAATAAACTACCTCCTTGAAAGCTTATTCAAGGTTCTCTTCTTCATAACCCGGGGAAAGGAAACATAATAAGGGTTATATAAAATGCTAAGTAAGGGTTAAATATAGTGGAATAATGAATCAATAATAATTGAATCATAATAAATTATACATGACTAATATTTCATGATGAATAAATGAAAACACTTTCCATCAATAAGTTGAGAATAAAAACGCATCCATAGATTTTTTCATAGTGAAAACCTCATGCATAGTAATAACTGAATAATGAATAAATAGAATACTTATTATTTAGAATTCATGTATCTATAACATGAACCATTATACTATTGATCTGGTTTAATTCTGAGGGTAGAAACCCGTTTGATTTTTAGAAGCAAACTCAAAGGGTTTACCGCCAACTGATTTGTCTCATGAGACCTGTCGATGCATCAAGGGGCTATAACGGTCCCCTACCATCACTAGAAGTCCAAATAATTCTTTATAAATATATTTAATATAAGAAAAATTTTCATTTTAGATATCCATATTGAATAGAGGATACAGATTCATCAATATCACCCCAGTTAAAATAGCATTCAAAATAAACACCATATGTGAAATGGTATATGACTTAAAAAAAATCATATCCATGATACAAGAAAATATATATTTAAAATAATTATAATTTCAAATGAAAAATTATCTCAAATGGGCATTGGATACACCACATAAGAAATATTAGGTGCACAATACCCACTAAGTCTCAAAGAAATGGAAATTGAGACAAAGTCCCTTACCACATTATAATCAATTGAGTCGTATGAAAAAAATTAATAATAACCAATTGAATCATGTAATGACATGAATATAAAGAGAATAATTATATTATATATATCAAATTGAGGTACACATACACCACATGCAAGAAATAAATTGCGAACAATGGAAATCTCATGAAATTAAAAGTTAGATGAGAAAACCCTTACCAAGATCGCATCATTAGAGTGAGGATAAATCAATGAAATAATTATGTATAAAAAATATAAATCAAAAAAATATAATTGGATATAAATTATAAAATAATCATAGAACATGCACTCATATTCTCGTAAAAACATAACCAATGACATAAATGTTTAGCTTATCGAATTAAAATTGAGTTAAGATATCCCTAACGGAATATCAGCATGGTATCTGATTAACTTAGGAGGGATTAATGAAAGATAAAGGGGTTTGAAATCATTTATAAATCATTAGAGAAGTATTGGGTAGGTGATAAATCATACCACATCATTATTAATTACACATAAAAGGTCATAGCATAGAGGATATTCTTGAATAAAAGAGAAATAGAGAGGATCCCTTACCTTATGTTCGAATGTGTTCTTCGATTGATCTTAATAACCTGAATAATAAAATTTAGATTCATTAATTAATAATTCCAGAACCTAATCTAAATTTAATTTATTTATTATAACCTTATTGGTTCATTCATATCCCTTTTTATGGGTTTAATAGGGTTAATTTTATTGTTTTGGAAGCATTTTCTTCCTTGATTTTCATAATCGGTTTACTTGTATTCATGAATGGAAGTTCATTTGAAGTGTGGTTAAACATCCAGAATTGTTAATATATATTATTAGTTAAATTAAAGAGATATAAATGATCTTGTAATGATTTTTTTATATACCATGAAGATGACTCATTAGATAAAAGTTAATGATAAACGCTTGGATTAACTTGGTGGTTTTGTGCATAATAAACTTGTTTTGTATTATTATTTTATATTATAAGTGTGTAAGTATTAAATAACATTTAATAAGATAAAATACATATATTATGATCTGGTTAAACTATTAAAATGGTTTCATGACTAGTCTTGAAGATAGTAATAGAAATTTAAAACCCGTCGTCCTTGAATGTGATAAATTTACACATCTCGTATGGTGTTTACATTTTTAGTATAAGAGGAGGGGGAAAAGAGGGATTATGATGAAATATTCCATTTCCATAATAAAATTCTAGTTCATGTAAGGTACTGGAATTATCATATCATTTGGATTAGGGGAGGTAAGGAGAGAGCAATAGAACAGTGGAACTTATAAAATAAGTTGAAAGAAAAAGGAAGAGGTTCACCTCTCGAGTACTCCTCCTTGAGAATATCTTTAAGGAATTTTTTTTGGCCTTTTGGTGAGACCAGAAGGTCTTGAACATGGGGGAGGTCTTAGGAATTGTATTTGGTAGAACTTGGGAAAGGATAAAAGCTTTAGTGGTGTGAGAGGAAGAGGGGGTGAGGGGTGGTTTATATAGTGGAGGGGAGGAGGGTTTTCTTAATATTTTAATAATTAGTTTATTATTTTTCCCTAAGATAATAAATAGTGATGATTACAGGACCAAAAATAGTAATAAGTTCATGTGATTTTGAACCAAGTGTTCTTACCTCAGCAGGACATCATCCATGACTCAATAAATCATGTATTTAGCATTTATCATAATTTATCGTATTTTACTATTCACCAAAAATTCAAGTATTTCAAAAAAATACCAAAAATTCACCCTAACAATTTTTTTATGTGTAGAATCAAAATATGAACTCCATTTTTCAAAAATAATATTATAATTATGAAAATTTAAATTTTAGTTAAAATCATCATTTAATCAAAAAATACCAACACTTAAAATATTCATATTCATTTTTAAGGTGCCTAAATTTTATTTACACTTTCATGGGTAAGGTTGTCATTCATAAGGGTCAAATTACTATTCATAAGGTTAAGTTACTATCCATAAGGGTAAGTTAATATTTATAAGGGTAGGTTAATATTCATCGAAAATTAAGTTGATTCTATCATACTCTAAATATCACCCTGATCGCAACCGGGTATGTCTGTTTTTAGAAATTCAAAACACATAAGTGGAAAAATTTAAGTTTATTTGATAGTTTATAAATATATCCTATAAATAACCAATTATTTTTTCATATAGACTCGGTACTTCATGAAATATAGGATATCTAATAAATTTAATGTATTTAAGAGACACATACCATAAAATGTTTGGGGTGTTATTTTCTTCCCACCTTCAGAAATTTTATCCTCAAAATTTTTATCGCATAAATCCATTTAAAAAGATGTGGGTGGTTCTTCTTTACAACATCCCCATGTTCTCAAGTTTCTTCCTCCATTTTATGGTTTCTCCAAAGAACCTTTACTAGTTGAGTTGTCTGATTTCTCAATACTTGCTCTCTAGTATCAAGAATCTTGATAATCTCTTCACGGTAAGAAAAACTAGGATCTAGATCTATTTCTTCGTAGGTGAGTACATGTGTTTGTTATGGCATGTATTTCTTTAAAAACGACACATGGAATACATTATGAACTTTGGAGATACTTTGTGGAATTTATAAATGGTGAGCTACAGCTCTAATTATTTCTAGAATTTTGAATGGTCTAATGTACCTGGGGATCAGTTTCCCTTTATTACTGAACCTTAATACACCCTTCTATGGAGATACTTTTAGAAAGACATGATCACCTACTTGAAATTTCAAATCCTTTCTCCATTTGTCATCATAAATCTTTTGCCTAATTTGGGCTGCTTTAATATGGGCCTAAATTTTCTTTACCTTTGCAGTTGTCTCTTCAATAAGTTCTGAGCCTATATGTTTCCTCTCACCAACTTCATCCCAACAAGTTGGAGTTAGACACCTCTTACCATATAATGCTTCATATAGAACCATTTGAATGCTATAATGGAAACTATTATTATAGTAAAATTTAACCAAAGGAATGGATTGATCCCACATACCTTGAAAGTCAAGAGATCATGATACCAACATGTTTTCTAGTGTTTGAATAGTCCTTTCAGACTATCCGTCAGTTTGGGGGTGATCAGTAGTACTCATATGAAGATCATTATCCAAAACCTTCTGGAGAATTTTTTAAAATTTTGATATAAATCTAGGATATTGATCAAACACAATCAATATAGGTTCACCGTGAAGTCTTACAACTTCATTAATATAAAGTCTTTCTAGGCGCTTAAGTGGTAAATCCTCTCTTATAGTAAGGAAATGTTACAATTTTATGAGATGATCAACAATTACCCATATTTCATCATTCCTTCTATGTGTCTTCGGTTTTTCAGTGATAAATTCCATCATAATGGCATCCTACTTCTACATAGGAATAGGTAGAGGTTTTATAACCCCGCTAGGATATTGTGTCTCAGCCTTGACTTGTTGACAAACTAGACACCTTGACACATAGTCAGAAATTTCTCGTTTCATGTTATCCCAAGAAAAATGTTCCTTCAGATCTCTATACATATTGATGATACCATGGTGTATAGAGAAATTTGAGCTATGAGTATCATCTAATATTTCTCTTTTCATCTCAAGTGATGATTGAACGTATAACCTCTTCCCAAATTTTAGAAATCCATCTTCATACATGAAGTTTTATAATCTTCCATCCCTAACAACTTTAATTTTCTTTTGTATATTATCATCATCATATTGAGATATTTTTATCTTATCTAGTAATTATGGTTTAGAAATCATTTGAATGAGGAAATATTTTTCCCCTTCCTTAATAATTTCCATATCCATCTTTAACAGATCCATGAATATAAGATATCTCTCAATCCTCATTTGGGTTATAAGTCCATGATCTTTTCTACTTAATGCATCTGCCATGTTATTTGCCTTTCCTGGGTGGTAGTGCATTGAACAATCATAGTCTTTGAGTAACTCGAGTCATCTACCTTGCCTCATGTTGAGTTCTTTATATGTAAAAATGTATTTCAAACTCTTGTGATCCGTATATATCTCACATATTTCACCATATATATAGTATATCCATATTTTTAGAGAAATTATTACAGCTACTAGCTCAAGATCATGAGTTGGATAATTTTGTTCATGTGTCTTCAACTGTCTTGATGTATAAGAAATAACTTTATCATTTTTCATAAGGATGCAACCCAGTCCATTCTTTGATGCATCACAATATATCAAAAATCCATCATTTCCAGAGGGAAGAGTCAAAATTGGACCATTGTCCAATATTATTTTCAATTCTTCAAATAATTATATACATTCTTTCATCCATATAAAATTAACCCCTTTACATGTTATCTTGGTTAGCAGGTTAGCCAGTCGGGCAAAATTTTGAACAAAACGCCGATAGTAACCTGCTAAGCCAATAAAACTATGTACCTTGGTTATGTTCATTGACATAGGACATTCTTGTATTTTCTTTGTCTTCATAGGATCAAATAAGATTCCATCCTTAGAGATAATATTTCCAAGAAAATAAACTGATTTAATCCAAAATTCATACTTTCTAAACTTCTAATATAATTCATTTCTTATAAGAGTTTTCATAATAATCTTCAAGTTATTCGCATGGTCTTCGTAGCTTTTGGAGTATACCAGGATATCATCGATAAATACCACAACAAATTAATCAATATATTCCTTGAAAACCCTATTCATTATATTCATGAAAACTGAGGGTAAATTATTCAGTCCAAAAGGCATTACTGAAAACTCAAAATTCCCATACCCAGTTTGAAACTCCATCTTAGGAATATCTTCCTTCCTCATACGTAGCTAATGATATCCATATCATAGGTCAATCTTTGAAAAATATTGGGCTCCATGAAGTTGATCAAATAAATCATTAATGCAAGGAAGAAGATACTTGTTCTTTATCGTAATAGCATTGATATCCCTGTAGTCAATGCACAACCACATAGATCCACCTTTCTTCTTGACAAAGAGAAAAGGGTTCCCCATGGAGAAACACTAGGGTGGATAAATCCTTCATCACTCTATTCCTCTATTTTTTTCTTGATTTCTACTAATTCCACAGTGGCCATTCTATAAAGATTCTTTGATATCAGTCTTTCACTATGAATTAAATCAATAGAGAACTCAACTTCCCACTCTGGAGAATGTCCAAGTAAATCCTCCTAAAACACATCAATGTATTCTTGCACAATAGGTACGCCTTAAATTTGAATATTTATTTCCTCACCCATAGATATTGTGTTATATTCCTCTCCAATAATTTCATTCATTAGAGCTACTGGGGTGGATCTAGATAAGAATCAGATGGAGAGGTTTCTTCTCTAAAGATAAGGGATTTAACATTGTTCTCAAAAATTGTAACTTCCCTCTTATTATAATAGATATTCACATCATAATGTGAAATACAACTCATAAAAGGGATTATATCAAAGTCAATCGTGGGTATGATGATAAGGTTAGCAACTAAATCACATTTATGTGTCATGAGGGGTACTGATCGACACATCTTTGTTTCAATGACACATATCATAAGATTTTTAACCGATAAATCCTTTATTAAATAAAATTGGACACATATAATTTTCTTTTCAAACTAGGAAGATATAGATGAATGTGATGATCCATAATCAAATAATGAATTGGCTATGTTTGAGGAAACAAATAAAGTACATGTCACCACATCATTAGGAACTTCAACATCCACAATTGTAATCACATAAGCTTTCCTTTTCTCTTATGGAATTTTTTGAGGAAAGTTTCCTTGGCACTTAGTAAACTCATTTTCATAGTGTACCATCTATATAAAATTGTATCATTGAACATCATTGACTTGTTTCTTCCCCTTGAATTCATTAGATCGATAACCCTTTTCTCCACACTTATAGCAGACTCTCATGCCTTTCAAGCATTTCTCATGATGATTCTTTCCATAGTTATTGCATAATGGGAATTGCTTCATTCCCTTATTCTTATTTTGTGCCTTAACTTTTCCATGGTTATCAGAGTACCACTTCTTATCTTGGTTTCCCTTGCGCAAATTTGATCTATAAAATTCCTTATATGTTTTGATGGAACTTAATACGATTTCATAATATGATGAAAATGTTTGAGAAGACAATTCCCTTTGAATAATTGGCTTAAGACCTTAAAAGAAATGATCAAACTTGTCTTCTAAATCACGTATATAATATATAGTATACCTGGATAATCTTATGAAGGTAGCCTCATACTCTACAATACTCTCTTCTTCCGTTTTCTTTAGGATAAATAATTTCCTCTTCATTTCAGTTCATTTCTCACGAGGGAAATATTTGTTGAATATCATTTCCTTAAAATTTCTCCATTGAATATCTTCTATTTCTTCTTCCTCCATGATATTCTAGATCAAGGACCACCATTGATCAGCACCACCCTTGAGACAATATACTTCCAGCACTACCTTTTCATTTTCATTGCATCTTAATGTCAGGAATATCTTTTCAAGGGACTTAATACACTACTCAGCTACCACTGGGTTACTAGTCCCACTAAAAATGGGGCCTTCTATCACATGAAATGATCCAACATAGGTGAATCATGGTTATTCATCATAGCCTGAGTATGTTGTCCTAATATGGTCATGATCTGATCCGCTCCAACACTAACTGTGTTGACTTGCTCAGTAGCACAATCCCTATATTGTTCGCGGGTATTCATTCCCCTTATTCCATTAGGTGACATCAGTAAATAGTAGAGTACACTAAATTAGGTCATAATTCATAATTTCTAACTAGAAAACACTTAAAATAATTTGAAAATTTATGAAAAGATAAGCTCATAATCATAAACATGGTTTCTATTTACTTTTAAATTCTTCATAATGGTTTGTAAAGAAAATATGAATTGTCCTAATAATATCCCCTAGGAGTGTCAAAATAGGTGTGCAGTAAGGCCCATTGTCGTGTACCAGGATACCCCAGGTCATGCCCAAAACTCCTTAATAGAGTTGTTACTCTTAGGTACATCTATACTAGAACCACGTCCACTTGTAGTATCCAGACAGAGATGTATTTTCTAGGAAGATCCATATAGTCTCTACCTTACCAAAATTCCTGGATGTTACTCTATTCTTATCCTCAAAGTATATATTAAGGTTAAGTCCTCTAAACTATATTTCCTGAATATAGTTTCCAAGTTTGCTATTAAACTTCCTCTAATACCAACTGTAATTCCCCGACCCCTGAAACCTGGAGCCGGTACATTACTTTACTATATTGGCATGATTAAAAGAAATAAATCATGAAGGACCAATTATTTTAGTAATTTTTCAAGATTATATTATATATATGATACCCAAAGTACATTTGTAAAGATATAAAATACATCATGATACATAATAAATTGAAATAAACTGCCTCCTTGAAAGCTTATTCAAGGTTCTATTCTTCATAACCTGGATAAAGGAAACATAATAAGGGTGATCTCAAATGATAAGTAAGGGTTACATATAGTGGAATCATGAATAAATAATAAGTGAATCATAATTAATTAGACATGACTAATTTGGCATGATGAATAAATGAAAACACTTTCCATAAATAAGCTGAGAATAAAAATGCATCCATAGATTTTGTCATAGTGAAAACCTCATAGATAGTAATAACTGAATAATTAATAAATAGAATGCTTATTATTTGGACGTCATGTATCTAGAACATGAACCATTATACCATCGAGACGGTTTAAGTCTGTGGTTATAAATCTGTCTGATTTTTAGAAACAAACTCAAATGGTTTTTCGCTAACTGATTTGTGTCATGAGACCTATCGATACATTGAGGGGATATAGCGGTTCCCTCCTATCACTAATAGTCCAAATAATTATTTATACATATATTTAATACAATAACAATATGACTTTTCAATATATGTATTTAATAGAGGATATAGATTCATCAATATTACCTAAGTTAAAATAGCATTCAAAATAAACACTGTATGTGAAATGGTATACGGATTAAAAAAATAATTGTATCTATGATACAAGAAAATGGATATTTACCAGAATTATAATTTCAAATTAGAAATGATCTCTAATGGGTATTGGATTGACCACATAATAATGATTAGGTGCACAATACCAAGTAAGTCCCAATGAAATGGAAATTGAGACAAAGTCCCTTACCACGTTGTAATCAATTGAGTCGTATGACTAAAAATTAATAGTCACCAATTGAATCACATAATACCATGAATATAAATAGAATAATGATATTATATATTTAAAATGGAATTACACGTACACCACATGCAAGAAATAAGTGGCGAACAATGGAAATCTCACGGAATGAAAAATGAGATAAGAAAACCCTTACCAAGATCGTATCATTAAAGTGAGGATAAATCAATGACATAATTATGTGTGATAAATATAAATCCATGAAATATAAGTGGATATATAGTATAAAAAACCATAGGTCATTCACACATATTCTTGAAAAAAACATAACCAATGACATAGATGTTTAACTCAATGATTTGAAATTGAGTTAAGATATCCCTTACGGAATATCGGCATGATATCAGGTGCACTTAGGAGGGATTAATGAAAGATAAATGGATTTACCATAATTTATAAATCATGAGGGAAGTATGGGGGAGGTTATATATCATACCCCATAATTAGAAATTACACATAAAAGGGCATAACATAGAGGAAATTCTTGAATAAAAGAGAAATAGAGAGGATCCCTTACGTTATGCATGAATGTGTTCTTCCGTTGATCTTAATGACCTGAATAATAAAATTTAGCTTCATTAATTAATAATTAAATAACCTTCTATACATTTCATTGATTTATTATAACATTATTAGGTTCATTCATGGCCTTTTTGATGGGTTTAATTAGTTCAATTTTATTGTTTTGGAAGCATTTTATTCCTTGGTTTTCATGATCGGTTTACTTGTATTCATGAATGGAAGTTCATTTGAAGTATGGTTAAAAATTAAGAATTTTTAATATATACTATTAGTGACATTAAATAGATATAAATTATCATATAATGATTTTGGTTATATACCAGGAGGATGACTGATTAGATAAAAATTAATGATAAACGCTTGGATTAACGTGGCAGTTTTGTGAACAATGAAGTTATTTTGTATTATTATTTTATATTATGAGTTTGTAAGGATTAAAAAACATTTCATATGATAAAATAAATATATTATTATCTGGTTAAATTATTGAAAAAATATGACCATTCTTGAAGATAGTAATATAAATTGAATACTCGTCGTCCTTGAATGTGATAAATTAACACATCTCGGACGATGTTTTCATTTTTAGTATAAGTAAAGGGGGGAAAGAGAGATGATAATGAAATGTTCCATTAACATAATATAATTATATTTCATGTAAGGTATTTTAATTATTATATCATTTTTATGAGGGTATGTAAGGAGATAGAAACAAAAGAATGGAACTCATAAAAGAAGTTGAAAGAAACAGGAAGAGAGGTTCACCTCTTGAGTACTCCTCCTTGATAATCTTTTTAAGGCCTTTGTTTTTGGCCTTTTGGTGAGACCAGTAGGTATTGAACGTGGGGGTGTCTTGGGAAGTGTATTTGGTAGAACTTGTGAAAGGATTAAATCTTGAGTGGTGTGAGAGAAATAGGGGGTGAGGGGTGGTTTATATAGTGGAGAGGAGGAGGGTTTTTTTAATATTTTAATCATTAGTTTATTATTTTTTCCTAAGATAAGAAATAGTGATTATTCCATAATGAAAAATAGTAATAATTGCATGTGATTTCTAACCAAGTGTTCTTATCTCAACAGGACATCATCCATGACTCAATAAATCATGTATTTAGCATTTAGCATAATTTGTCGTATTTTACTATTCACCAAATATTCAAGTATTTCAGAAAAATACAAAAAATTCCCCCAAATCATTTTTCGACATGTAGAATCCAAATATGAACTTAATTTTTCAAAAATATTTTTCTATATATGATAAATTTAATTTTTAATTAAAAACATCATTTAATTAAAAAATACCAACACTTAAAACATTCATCTTCATTTTTAAGGTGCCTAAATTTTATTTACACTTTTATGGATAAGGTTACCATTCATAAGGTTCATATTAATTTTAATAAGAGTAAGTTACTATTAATAAGGGTAAGTTACTATTCACATTGGTAGGTTACTATTCACCAAAAATTAAGTTGATTCTATCAGTCTCCAAATATCACCCTGATCGTAACCGTGTATGTCCGTTTTTCAAAATTCAAAACATAGAAGTGGGAAAATTTAAGTTTAATGGATAGGTTATAACTATATCCTATAAATAACCAAGTGTTTTTTCAAAAAGAGTCAGTGATTCATGCAATAGAGGATATCTAATGAATTGAAATTATTTAAGAGAAACATACCATAAAATGTTTGGGGTGTTATAAACGAAGACACATACACATGAATCATCCTCAATCTGCTTCGTCGTCCATCAACCAAACCACAACCATCGAAATAAACAACAACACCACCGATCAACCAGTATTAGACGCACCTTCCTGATCTAGAAACATCCAAGGAACCATTGATAGCACATATAAACAAATGAAATTCGACAATCATTTGAAAACCACACACCACCACCTATTCTCCAAATATCATCGGTTGAAGGAGACCAAGCCCACCCAAAAACCTATCCCCACCACACAGAGGAACCCTGAACAAATTCTACTCAATTAAACCAGCCACTAACTGAAAAATAAACTGCCAAAATAATGATGCAAGCCAATCCACTCTGGTGGTTCCTAGTTCTAAATCCAAATCTAAGGGTGAGGAAGCACAGCCAGATCATTGCTCAATCACCAAGTTTTCGCCGCCTACAAGGACCTAGATTGAGACCAAGCCATTCTGTGGTCTTTAAACCCTTCTAGAGAACCTAGATATGGTTATATCTATGTAAATAAGAGGATAACTCCTACAAGAACCGCATTACACAATGGGGTTCGAAAATCACGCAAAGATGGAAGGGAGAAATATGAGGAGGAGACTATCACAGAAGGCTCCAAAATGAGTAGGAATATAGGATCTTATTGAAGAAAACACCACCAAAATTACCCCATTGAAAATAAACCCACAAATGTCAAGATTATGAGAGAGAACAGAGGATCTTAGAGACTACCATGAAGGAAAATGGAAGAAACCCTAGAAGAGGGCATTCACATAGATGAGAGAATGAAGATCCATATAATGTATGGGGAATGTTCTAGAAATAACCCTTTATATATTTAATGATCCCTTTAATAGATTTAATGTTATTTTCCTTGGGGTCAATTTGATATTTATCACACATAAAAACTAAAAACATTGAATCAGGCCTAGAACTAGTTGAATATAATAAACTGTCAATCATTCCTCTATAGGCTTTAACATCAAAATATTTTCTATATTTATGTAAATATAACTTTCAAGTAGTACTCATGGGAGTATTCTCACTTATATAAGATTCTCAAGCAAATATTTTAACTAACTCTTTATCATACTTAGATTGATTTATAAAAATACCATTCTTTCTTTGAAAAATTTGTAAACAAGGAATAATTTCAATTCCCCCATTATGCTCATATCAAATTTAGAGGTCGTCAATTATAAAAATTCAGTACAAATATTTTCATTTGAAGATCAAAAAATAATATCATCAATATAATTTTGTACAATAAATATATTATTATGAATTTTCTTAATAAACAAAGTAAGATCAACCATTCCCTTCTCAAAATTGTTTTCAAAAGAAAATTAGTCATCCTTTCATACCAAGCTTGGGGAGCTTGTTTCAAACCATATAAAGAATTATATAGTTTAGAAACATGTTGAGGATACTTTTAATTTTCAAAACCATGGGGTTTTCTAATATATACTTATTTATAAATATAACCATTTATAAAAATAGTTTTGACATCCATTTGAAAGAATTTAAAACCATGAAAAGCATCATAAGCTAATAATATCCAAATTTCTTATAACCTAAAATATGTGAAAAATATAATTCAAAATAAATTCCTTCCACTTTTTAATAACCTTGAATGACAAATATGTATTTATTCTTAACTATATTTCTAGATTCATCAAGTTTATTTCTAAAGATCCATTTTGTTATAATAACATGATAATTACTTGCAAGTACAACTAAATTCCAGAGATTATTCCTAGTAAAGTGATTTAATTCATCGTGCAAAGATATTATCCAATTAACATAATCTAAAGACTCTTCTGTATTCTTTGGTACAAAATCAAAAATAAAATAATGATAAGCACAAACATTCATAAAAAAAATTAAAGTTTTAGTTTTTGATTCAACATTACCAATAATACTATCAATGGGATGGTCTTTATTATTCTTACATTATTTTTCATGAATGGGTTAAAATTGAAAAGAAATATTCTCCCCCTAAAACGTGCATCTTTATCTTGGGGTTTTTCTTCTTCAAAATTAAAATCTCTAAATTCTTCCTCAATTTGTTCAATATCATCATCTCTTTTATTCAATGTATTTTCATCAAACTTAACATGAATCAATTCTTAGACAACCATGGTTCTTTTATTTTATATTCTATATGAATTAATATTATTTTAATATCTTAATAAGATACCTTCATCAGACTTAGAATCAAATTTATCTAAAGTATACTTATTATTAAGAGTAAAAACTTTACATCCAAAAACTCTAAAATAACCAATTTTAGGTTTTATTCCTTTCCAAATCTCGTAAAAATTCTTTTTCAACAAGGGTCTTAAAATAATTCTATTTTTAACATAAAAATAGGTATTCATAGCTTATTCCCAAAATTATTTAGGTAAGTTAGAATCATTTAACATGGTTCTATCCATTTCTTGAAGTGTTATATCTTTTTCTTTACTATAACATTTTCTGTGGCAATCTAGGGGATAAAAAATTAAAAAATCCCATTATCCTCATAAAAATGAATAAATTATAGATTCTAGAATTCACCACCTTGATCACTTATAATTAATTTAATTAAATGACCTTTCTCATTTTGAAATAATTTAAAAACGTAATAAACATAGATAAAGTTTCAAATTTACAAGTAAAGAAGTAAACCCATGTGTATCTTATAAAATAATATACGATAAAAAATATCTTTTACATACAAAACTAGAAGGTTTAATAGGACTAAATAAATATAAATTAATGGGATAAATAGGACTTATAATTTTTACTTCCTTAACTGGCTTGAAATTTCTTTTGTGTTGTTTACCTTTCAAGCAAGTGTCATAAAAAAAGGTGTTGTACACTTTCAGTTCTAGTAGCTACAAGTTTGGTTACTGGAAATATTGTGAATTAACTAAAAATTAGCATGTACAAACCTCATATTCCATAAAATATTACCATATTATACAATATTTAAACATTTTACATTTTTATCATTTAATTAAAAAAAATTAATTGAATAGATATTATCTTTCCTATTTTCATAAAATAAAATAGATTTATCCTTAAAAATAATGGATTTTTAATTTTAAAATTTAACAAACATTACATCCTCACATAGATTTTAAATTATTATTAAATTAAGTTTTAATCCATCAACATATAAAACTTTTGAAATAATAATAGAATTATAAATTCCAACCTCACAAAAACCTTTTACCTTTCCTTTTGAATTATCACCAAATATATCATTACCTCAATCACATCTATTAAATGATAGAAAGTTAGAAATATAACTAGTCGTGTGTCTTGATCATCCACTATCTATATACTAAAATTCATTTTTGATTCTCCCAATACATATTTTTGAAAAAAAAATTAAAAAATCTTTGGTACCCAAGAAAAATTGGGTCCAATGGGATTAGCATGTGAATTATTAGGAATCCAAAAAAATTTCAAACATTTTTTTATAAGAAATATAGAAGATAATGATTTAGAAATAAAATCCTTAGTATGTCTAAGAGATTATGGAAATCTCAAAGAACACTCATTGACATAATGAACTTTCATATGACATCTAAAACAAGTGATAGTAGATGTACTTACATTAGAAATTTTGACAAATAATATCTTATAAATATTAGATAAATTATTATCATAACTAATATCAGACCTCCAATTGTTAATTTTATTAAAAGTCATCATTTTATCTATGTTTTCACCAACTTGAACAAAAATGTAAAATTTTTACTTTCAACTTTCAACTTCATTTTGATCATTTCATTCTGCACTATAATGTTATAAAAATTTCTTATTTTAAATTCATGATATTTTCATATGAAATCAAAATTTATTTTTAATTTATCATTTTCAATAAGTTAATTTTGCAGATTTTCTTGTGTAATTTCCATATCTGTATGTACGGAATTTTTATCATCCTGGATAGATTTATTTAGATTTTTACTCTCCTTAAGAGCATCCTTATATTGTATCTTAATATTATTATATAAACTAGTAAATTTTTCAACTTTATTTTCAATTATATAAACCTATTTAATAAATTCCTCAATAATAGTTTTTTCAGATTCATATTCAGAAGATGAATAATAAGTGCAATCATATACCTGATTTGAAGAATACATTAAACACAAGTTTGAAACATATTTTTCAGAACCATATTCTTCAGTAGTACTTGAATCCTATGTACAACTCTATTAGGATTCCATTTCCTTATTTTCTTTATTTTATTATTTTCTCATATTCTTGTCCATCTTTAGTCTTTGAAAATTAGGGTTGATATGCCCCTTTTCCTATATTTATAACAAATTACATCTTGAGAATCATTAGAAATGAAATTACCTTTATTCTTCTCCTTATGATCATCCTTTGGATAGTCTTTCTAAGATCTCTATGATTACCCTTTATTAATTCTATATCCACCTTTTTTAACATAGGTTATATCATTCTAATCACTACTATATAACTCAGAATCAGAAGAGTAAGTAGGTAAATTTGATTTAAATGCAATTCCCTTATTATTTGAATTATATTATTCAATAAGATTTTTTAGTTCTAAATCATATTGTAATAGTGATCCAATATGATCATCAATAGTGTATTCCTTAAATTTATTAATTTCATCTATAACTAACTTTTCAACATTCCACTTCTTAGGAAATGCTCGAAGAACTCTTTAAAAAGAATAGGATTTTCAAGAGTTTCTCCCAAAGAACTCATACCATTTACAATAATAGTAAATCTATGAAAAAAATTATTAACATATTCATAATCATCCATTTTAAATTCTTTATATACAGTTCTTAACATACCCAACTTAAATCTAATATGTTTATCAGAACTAAGATGTATAACTTTCAAAATTTTCCAGATTTCATGAGCAGTTTTACATGTTGAAACATGATTATACACATTTTTATTAATTTCACAGTATATGATATTCATCACCTTGTAATTTAGAACATACTCTAACACATCATTTCCAACCAAAGATTTAGGTTAACCTTCAGGCAACTTGTATGGATTTTCCTTGACTATTTAATGATCAATGCTAAGTTACTTTAAGAAATCTTACATTCAAGATTCCCAATATCCATAATCAGTACCATAAAAATGAGGTGGTTTTTGAGGTATCCATCCATCATTGGAACTTGTTCCTTATATATTAAACATATATTTTCCCCTTGATGATTAAGTCAGTAAATTATTTTCACAAATAATATATATAGAGAGAGCTAGGGAACCTTCTCTAATACTAATTGTTGGTCCTAAGTTAAGATGGAAAATTAGACAAGAGGGGGGGAATTGGAATTTTAAAATTAATTAATGAGTTTAAGGGTTATAATATATTTATAATGTTAATAAGGTGGAAAATAAATGAAAACAGACATAATATATATTTATAGTGGTTCAGATCTAAATGATCCTACTCCACTCTTCACCCCTCTCACGAACTGAGAGTGATGATACCCACTATAACCAATATAATGGAGTATTATAATGAATTTTTCCCACATAGAGTCACAACTAAATTAAAAATACTTTTCCCTTAGAGTCTTAAACTCAAATAAATCTTGCCTTTTTCTACCTGGAGCCACAATCCGAACAATCTGTCTTTTTGCCCAAGAGGGACAACTCAATGCCTGAATTTTGATTGGGAGTCACGACCCAAAATAATAAATTTTAATGGGTAGTATAACCCATTACAATTTCAAACTTATAAAGATGATATAAATAATTATAACCATATAACTAGATGAATAGATTCAATGTTTGAGTGTTGAATCAGTAGTGAACTCTCCAGCAGCAAGGGATAAAACCGTTAAAGTCCAGTTGAGGGTCATAGGCGATCGTCAAATTTTTTAGTCCTTGTATAGATCAAGAATATCCTCAACCTCTTTTACTTTATCTAGATATATCAAACTATATATATCGAGTTCATCTATACACAAAATATTCAACACCAAAAGCTTGTTACAGTTCATCTTTCCCAATACAACATACAATTTATTTATTAAATGTACATGTAGATCATACTCACATGGTTCACTTTGAAAATAAATAAAATTAAATTCAGGTTGTAAAGTGATAAAATGTTAGTATAATTAATAAAATACTAATAAATAATTATAATCTATATTAAATTCCCTTGGAAATTTCCCGTAAAGAATGTGAGACAAACTATTCACATTCCAACCATATTTAATTTGGAACTCCTGTTTTCCCAAGAAATCAATGTTAAACTTAAACCCATGTGTTAATAATTTAATAAAATAATTTAAAATCTTATGGAATTGATTTAAAATAATTAATAATTAACTATATAACAAATAAGACATTAATTATATCCACAATAAATGTGCATCAAATAGAAAAGTTGAATGTTATGTAAAACAGATCATATTTCCATGTTTTAGAACATCCTGTAGAAAATAAAAAATCAAAAAAGGAAAATACACTTATGGGTTTCATGTAGGATATTTATTTAGGGAATTTAAATAGGTTAATCTACATATCTTTATCCATATAAGGAAATTCATGTACTGTATTTTATGTAGGTAGTTCTGGAAATTGGTAGACAACTTAACTTATAAAGTTTCATACTTAAAGAATACCTTCAAGAGAATAGAATCAACTGTATCTCAAATTTAATTATATTTAGATAATTTTATTATATTTCCAAATAATCAAGAATTAGATTAATCATACTTCTAAAGCTCAATATATTATCAAAATATTGTACAAATATGATTCTGGAAAACTAAATAATTCTAATAGAAAACATACAGTGATTTCAATCTAATTTATATAGTTACAGGGATCGATTAAGAGTTTTATTTATTCAAATTAAATTCATAGTTTTTTATATTTACAAAGAAATAATAATCACTTTATTTTATGTTTTTTATCCCATGTTATAGAAAAAATACAGAAGATAATTTCCACGATTAGTTCCACGTTCGGTTTCATAGTGGGTACATTTTTTACATGCAATAGGTTCCATGGTTTGTTCATATGTTAGGTTACATGGTCATTAAATTTTTTTCATGTAGTAGGTTATATGTTAAGTAAATTTCATTCATGCAGTAGTTTCCACAATCAATACATTTTTTCATGTGGTAGGTTCTACAGTCAGTTGACACAATTAGGTGACACAGTTAGTTGACATGGTTAGATGACATGGTTAGGTGACATTGTCAGGTGACATAGTCGGTTGACACTGTAGGTTATAGAATTTTCCAAAATTTCAATTTCCAAAATTTTCTAAATTTTAGTTCTGAAATAAGTGAAATTATATTTTAAGGTCCCAAAAGAATTTTTTTTATTCTAGGAACACTTCATGAAAATTTTAGTATATGTTATGAACTAGAAAACATAAAAAAAATAAAAACAAGTTTAAGAAAATAAATATTATTATATGGTCATGATTAATCATTATTTAATTAATATATAATTCAAATTATTAATATTTTTAAGTGAAATAAAATAAATCTTTTTAATTATCAAAACATAAAGTTTTTCAAGGATCCACTCAATAGTTTTGATCTTAGATCAGGAATGATTCATAATTTACAAAAATTCCATGGTCTTTCAGGAGAGGATCTACATAAATAGTTAAAATAATTCCACATGGTGTGTATCACCATGAAACTTTAAGGAGTAAGTTAAGATCAAATTAATATGAGGGTTTCCCATTTTATTTAGATGGATTGGAAAGGGAGTGGTTTTACTACTCACAATCCACTAAAATAGGGAGTTATAATCAGTGAAAGATTTTTTTTTAGAGAATTTTTTTCAGTATCTATGACTTCCTATCTTAGAAAATATATTTGTGGTATTATTAAACTCTAAGGGGAGACTCTTCATGAGTATTGAGAGAGGTTTTTGAAGTTATGATCTAGCTTCCACACAACCAAATTTGTAGAACCCTGACCTGAGAGACACTTAAACAATGCTCTAGGCTAGAGGACCACTGGGCCTTAAGCACACCTACCCACACATAAAAGGATACCAATTAGTAGAAGGGGTCTATTGGGTGAAAATGGGGGATAATTTACCCTATAGTGATAATAATAATAATGGTCAACATAATAACAAAAATTAGGAAGATCTAAACACACCTCAACAAAATAATATATAAACAATAGAAATAAAAATCCAAAATAAAAACAACTATACTTATCAGATAATATACACATGTTATGGAAGTTATAAAAAATCATACAGGATCGCTTAGAGTCTGATCATATAAGTATGTATGAAAAGGACCAAAAATAACTTTATTTTGGTGCAGAAGAACCCCTTGTTCCATATATCACTAATACCATGAACTCATGGTGAATCCCTACTCACTAAGGTCCAACCCATGAGTCTAAGTCCATACCTGATCATAAATCCATAAAGTATTCATGCATCTCAAGGGGCATGTGTATGGTGTGAGTATGAACTCAGTAGGCCACCATGTGTACTTATCTTACATATATATTTATACCAATGTATGAAAATGTAAATAAACAACATTAAATCACAAATAAAATACAAAACCCACTTCTCATGTTCTTAACAGCCACAAGGAAGCGTTTACCTACTTCATCCAACGTCGGAATGGAATGATGCATCCGTTATTACTCATTCTAGGGAACCCTTGGTCTCCAATACTACATATCACATAGCACCTCATGCTAACTAATACCACTTGTACAACATGTTGAGTAAAACTAGAATACCAACATAACATCCCATAATAATATCACTAGTCCCTCAGACTTCCTCTTAAACAACCATCGTCGGCTCATCAGCTCGACATTCCAAGGCATGGAAATTTTCACCACCCATCATCCTTACTTATTAGTCTCAATATCATAGCGACCCTCATCCACCATCTGATAGTCTCACACACCATCACCCATGTCCTTCTATGGTGATCACCTTATCCATAACTTATGGTCAAAACCATCCCCTAAGCTGCAAATTCGATGGAGGCCTCTTACCATGTCAAGTGGTCAACACCACCTCACTGAATCCTTATCTTGTGTGAACATGACTCCAACAGCACTATTAGCCAACAATAGTGAGAATAAATTCACTAAAAAACCTAAACCACACCATCTAGTGGAAATATTCCACCACATGTGAACCCTATCACCCAACCACGACATAGGTTACCACCACCTGCCTCAACCCAACAAACTTCATCACCTCAATCTCGGTGATCAACATCACCCTAAGTATATCGGTCCAAGACCAACATACTACCATGGAACTCACACATTCCATATAAAATTGTTATATAAATTAAATAATTGGAACACCCTACCCAGGAAATTCAGAAACCCTATTTCACTCATTTCACGCCATGCCCATCTCTACATATTGAAATTGGCATGTTATTTCCCTTTAAAATTTCCCAATAATAATAATAATAATATGAAATAATTAATCAAAAAGGTCAAAACCAGACCACCCACTCATGTATATTTAAATATGAATCCCATAGAAGGTGTATAAAAAAATCTAGGCACCACTTACCTTATAATCATAGGCATTCGATCATCAAAGATTGGCCTCTAATTTAATCCAAAATGAGAGAGAACGAGTAATCTGAAAAATGACATGGAAATAGGGTATATGATCTTTTATGGAAATATCATTAAAAATGGATAGATAAAATAATAAAGGAAGAAATATGACTATAATCCTTACCACTAGATATCTAACACAACCAATGACACCTAAATCGGATCCCAAATAAAGAACCAAACGAACCTAGAAGAGTAGAGGGAGAGCTCCAAGGCTAGTAAAGGTGCTGGTGAATGGGGAAATAAAAATGAGGAATAAGGGTTAAATAGGCATGGTAAAACTGGTAATTTCACACTATTTAATGAGCCACATGGTTTGACCACACAGTTTGGATAACCATGGTCCAACCATGTGGTGCCTCTGTCTAAGGAGACACCCACCTCACATGGTTACAATGCATGGTTAGACAAACCATGAACCTAACTATGTGGGTATCTCCACCCCTATACACCAAGTAGTATGACCATAAACCTCCCTCATATAGTTTATAATAATTTTTCTCTAGTACAAATGGGTTTCATGGTTCAGGTTTCACGGTTAGCACTCACTATGCACCCAATTCTGTGTCCCCTGGATTTTGGTTTTCGAATCCCATCACTTCCAAAACCAAAATGAACCCCCGAGACACTTACCAAACAATAAAACCCCATATAAAAACAAAAATTTTGTTCATTTTGACTCCCATGATTACACTTTTAATCTTAAAATTAATGTTTTCCCATCCACCAACCAAAATTTCAAATTCATATGGAATTTTCATCCTGTTCAAAAACCTGGGATGTTACAACCTCCCCACCTTATGATAGATCATCCTAGAGCTATGTGGTAGCACATTGATATGATATTGAACATACCCATCTCATAAAAATTACCCCAGACTATATCAGTGATTCACTCATGGGTTATTCCTCTTATGGTACTCCCCACCTTAGGAATTACCTACTCAGTCGCTTCCCAACCCAAAATTGAACATTCTAGTGGTCCCACACCAACCATACATGGATGCACGCATCCAAACATCACTTTACATTACTCTTACATATCATCTTATTCTCATATCATACCCCCATCACATAGGACGCTCGTAATTTCCTGAATCATAACTGATGCCCAATAGTTCATGTATCACACTAGATGATCAAAATATCTCACCTAATATATATACACACAAACATGTAATTACTAGAAAATATATAGATTCCTATAAATCCCATACAATAAAAAAATCATAACAGATTCCCAAATATTAACCGACACCTAGTTAATTCATCTAGAACACGTTCACCACATGCACCTGTATTAGTTATACAAAAACAAAAGGAACGCACCCATGATCACAATGTACCTCTAACCTCTGTTGGATACCTTTCTTATTATGAACCCTCAAGGTTAACTGCATGCACCTATCCTGAAGCCTGGCTGCCTGATACCTATCCTCCATGTGGAGTTTCACTAGATACCATCCACTAACCTCACTTTTATTGGGTCTCTATCTTCCTTCCATGACATGCGTTCCTAGTAGTATCTCAGCTACCAACTCCAGGTACCACCCCCAATCCTAGCTCAGATCCCTACATCTGACTCAATCCATGACTCATATCTACACAAGGAATATTCCAACATAACCTATACATATGTCTCATCTATCTACATGCTCGACCCTCCTTTGGAGGCCACTCACACTGAGTCCAAAAATGCCCCGACTACCCACATTAGAATCCCACTATCAAAGATCTACTCCTCAGTGTACTACCTTAATCTCTGACCCAGATTTCCCTCTGAGACTCCTCACAACTTCACTTTTGGATACCCAAATAACCACTGTCTAGATCACTTGACATCATCAACCATCTCGAATAGGTCCTATTTTTAAGATTTACCTCATCTATCAATGCTTGATTCACTGTCTCTGAGAATGAGGTCAGCCTGAAGACATTTACATGTAATCTTATGGAATTCCACAATCCATCCTCAAATCACCTCACCCTATAAATTTCATCACCTTACATAGAAGGTGAAAAATGAGATAGGTTCATGAACCACCCGACAAAATCCATGATAGATTTATCTCCCTAATTCATGTTCATGAATTGATGGGCTCAATATTTTCTCAAAATTCACTGAGAATAGTTCTCAAAAAACCTATCCTCAAAATCATTACATGTTATCCCCTCATGGCTACCTGCATGTACATGTACATCCCACCAGAACTTTTTCATCCCCCCTAAGCATATAAGTATCTGGCGTCACCCTCCACCTTAGAGGTGTCTCTATTTGATAAAATATCATCTTTATAGATTTGATACAATACTCTACTATTTGTGGTCCACCCTCACCCTAAAATAAAATAGGTTTATATGACTAAAATTCATGTGTTAGATAAGCTATAGATGAATCATATCCTTGAGGTACCCAGTCAATAATTAGAACCATCCGAACTAATCTCACCCTGAGCTACTCATTTAGTCATAGACCAAACTCTGCTACCTGTTGTGGCTACCCCACCTACCTCAGAGCCTCTAATTGTGGCTCATACTCATCCTAACCCTCAAGGGACTCATCTTGTTCATGCCCTGGTGGCACAACATCTATGCCCTCCCTATTCTCCATAGATCTCGTCTAGGTGGCATCACACTAAAGACCAAGATCCATGGTCAATAATAACAATAATAGCCTATATATCAAAAAATAGGGTAAGATGTAATTGGAAGAACATCCCACTACCTTTAAACTTCCCCACCACACCCATATTTCATATCATCCAACTTCATAGTCCCTTTCCTGCCCATATCAGAGTCAGGAATCACACACCAAACACACTAAAATCCACTAACCAAGGATGGTTGGGTAGAATTCCACCAATAAGCTATACATGAAAAAATTGTTTATCTTATTGTTGACACTTTAAATAGGTCACCCATTTCCTTTATTCCTACCTACCCTTGTCAGAGTTAGGCCCACATGTAATATACACATAGGATCACATGCCAAGATCATAAGGAGCCACATACTTGGGATGAATGAGTTGAATTCCACTAAGAATATATTTAGGAAAATGATGTTTAACTTATTGTTGACAATTCAAATAGCCCAACCCCTTTTACCATATTCCATGTTCCAAGAAACAATTACAAGCACCTATATATTTATTTTGAACCTAAGTTCATATCATGATGCATGAATGATCCTCCCTCGCCATACTCAGCCAAGGGTCAAAACCTCATAAACCAATAACATCACACCCAAGTGTACCACTCAAGTTGAAAATATGAAAATAGTAAAATCACAAGCATAACATCATTTAACGCCCTTAGAAACTTGATTTATCCCCCATGCATGGGGCTGTAGGCACCCAATCATGAACTCTATACCTAGTTACAACTAGATCCTAGTCTCCAGTATACCATCCCTAAATAACAAACCACTTTAAAATTTTCCTTTAATGCCACTTGAAAATTATTTGAATATTATTTCCACTTTTAATTAACCTGTTTTTTATGATACCACTTGTACCACCCCAACCTGGGAACCACTTAACCTGTGATCTGGGCTAGAGGACACTAGGTTTTAGGTGCACCTCCCCATATTCCAAAGGATGCCAACTAGCAATGAGGTTATATTGGGGGATAGTAGAAAGATTATAGCCTTTGGTGATAATAATAATATTGGTCAACAAAATAACCGAACAACATAATATCTAAATAGAACTTAGTAGAATAATATATAAACAGTGGCAATAACAAGACAAAATCAAAACAACTATAAATATAAGATAATATCCACATTTCATGGCATTCATACAAAAGTCATGCAGGATCTTATAAAGGTTGATCATATAAGTACATACATAAAATACCAAAAAGAACCCCCCTAGTCCATTAACCACCCATACCATGCACTCTCGATGCATACCTACTCACTAAGGTTCATCCAAAAAATTTGATCCCTTACTTGATCTCAAATCCATGAATTCAACATGTATCTCAAGTGGATCGCGCAAAGTGTGGGTATGAACTCAGTAGGCCACCACTAACTTTTTCCTTTATTACATCCATATTTATACCAGTGTATGAAAACATAATTAAATGAAATTAACTCACACAAAAAATACATAACCCACTTCTTCTATTCTCAATATCCATAAGGAAGTGTTTACCGGCTTCATCCAATGTCGAAATGGAATGATGTATCTATTGTTACTCATTTTGAGGAACCTTTGTTCACCCATACATATTCATATCACTTATAACCTCATGAAAACTGATACCCCTTGTACGACATGTCGAGTAAAACCAACATCCCAACAGCATGCCCCATAGTTATATCACCAGTCCCCTGAACTTTCGCTTAAACAATTATCATCATCGCATCATTATGACATCTCAAGGCTTGATGAATTTCATCCCCCCATCATCCTGACCCTTAGAATTCAATATCAAGGAAAGACTCAACCCCCATCCAATGGTCTCACACACCATCACCTGTGGATTTATATGGTGAGAACCTCCTTCATAACTGATGGTCAACACCATCCCCTAAGACACAAATTCTACAGAGGCGTCCATCATTTCGAGTGGTCAACACCACCACACTAAGTCCTTATTTGATGTGAAAAAGACTCCAATGGTGTTATCAACCAACAACAACAAGAAAAAATTAACAAAAAAAACTAATCCACACCATCTGGTGGAACTTTGTCACTGCATGTGAACCTTATCACCCAGTCCTGGCATGGGTTATCACCACCTGCCTCAACATGGAAAACCTCGTCACCTCAATACTAGTGATCAAAATCACCCCAAGTATCTTAGGCCATGCCCAACATGTTCTCATATAACTCACATAGCCATAACACATTATTATATAAATTAAATAATTCAAACACCCTTCCTAACCAAATCAGAAACCCTGCTTCACTCATGCCATCCCATACCCAACTCAACATATTGAAATATACATGTTATTTCCCTTAGGAATCTCTCAATAATAATAATAAAATGAAATAATTAACTAAAAAGGTCACACCCATACCACTCCACTCATGAATATTTAAATACACATCCTATAGAATTCATATAAACAAGAATAAATCTACATAACACAAACCTTATAATTGAAAGTGTTCAATTATCGAATAATGACCTCTAATTCAAGATGAAATGATAGAGAATGAGTAATCTACCAATAACCATAGAAATAAAAAATATGATCTTGTATGGAAATATAATTCCAAACTAAAATATAAAAGAAGAAAAGAAAAAGTGGACTAGAAACCTTACCACTAGATATCCAATGCAACTAAAGACACCTGAATTGGATCCCAAATAACGAACCAAAGAAACCTAGAATATGAGAGGGAGAGATCCATAGTTGGGAGAGGTGATAGTTGAATGGTGAAATAAAAAGGAGGAATAAGGGTTAAATAGGTAGGGGAAAACTGGTAATTTCACCCAATTTAATGAGCTATACGGTTTAGCCACACGGTTTGGATAATTGTGCATCAACTGTGTGGGGTATCTATCTAAGGATACACCCACATCACATGGTTATAGCGCATAGTTAGATAGACAGTGTGCCTAAACATGTGGGTCTTTACACCCATATACACCAAGTCACATGACCAATTTCCTCTATCGTACAGTTTATACTAACTTTGCTCTAGTACAAATGGGACACATTGTTATGGTCGCATGGTTAGCACTAACCGTACACCCAATTATGTGTCCACCAGATTTTGGTTTTCAAAGCGTATCACTTTCGAAGCCAAATCTAACCCCAGATACACTTACCAATCCTTAAACCATCATCTAAAATCAATATGTTCACATGTTTTGACTCTTGGAATTATGTTACGAAGCTTAGAATTAAAGTTAGCATGTCCACCAACCAAAAGTTAAAATTCACATGAAATTTTCAAACTATTAAAAAATACAGGACATTTCAAAATTTATAACCAGGTCCTTATCCAATATTTTTATAAGGTATTATTCTTAATGGATATGAGTATGATTTATGTCTCTGTTGGAGGAGCGCTAGTTGATAAGACTCCCATAGATACTAGAAAACTCATATCAAACATGGACTAAAATTCATAAAAATTTAGAATTATGGGACTGATTTATGTTAATCAGACTATGGAAGTGTCTACTTTCAATTCTAATAATAGTCGAATGGAGATTAATCTGAGTGAAATTACAAGAATTATGAAGTAGATGTTGACAAACTCCACCCCTTCATAATCCCAACCTGAACTAGTCTATCACATTCAGATGCATTGTAATATTTCTTCTACTACTGGTCATTTTAATGATCAATGTCCACAACTGCAAGAAACTTATGAAGCATGTAATGGGATATTTTCTAGAAAACCTTTCCAGAACAACTCGAACAAAAAATTTCCCAACCATAATTTCCAATCTAGGACTTCTCTATCTAATCAAAATTTTGATAAAGGATGTAATAACAAATAAAATAATAGATTTAGGATTAATGATCAACCAAATAGAAATTTTTATCCACAAACTTATGATAAGTATTCCTATGTATAATTAGTATGGAAACAAACATTGTGAGAATTTTTTGAATTTTTAGAATCAAGAAATCCCAAAATAGTAAGGTAATCAAAGGAATTAATCATACCTTGAAGTGATGGCTAAAAAGAAAAAAGATATTCCTCAATAACAACAGGAATTGCTATAAAATATGGTGAATCAAATGGGTCAAATGGAAACTAAAATCAGTGGTTTGAAAAACCAAATAAGTGGTAATTTTCCATCACAATATGAAGTTAACCCAAGAGAAGATAGAATGTGAGTGAAATAATTTTTTGAAGTGGAACTGAAATTTAAAACCTTCAAGATGAAAATAATGAAAAAGGACCTGAAAATATAGTTATACTTCTGGAACTAAGGGAAAATAACATAAAGAAGTGGAAACCCACCCATTGAAACTGTTGTAGAACCTGCTAAATTTTTTTTACCAGTTCCTAAACCTATTAAAGAACATGCTTTCCACACATCAGTTGAACAATAAAAAATAAAATAAGAATAAATTAATCAAACTTGAAAGAACCTATAGGGATTTTATAAATTTAATGGGCTCTTAAAAAGTGAAAAGAAAAGTTGATGATGATCTTAAAATGTATAGGTAGTCACCACCTTATCCATTGGGAAACCCTCCCATAAAGAAAAATGTTGAAACTGAAATAGAAAAGTAATTAATTGAAACATTTAGAAAAGTCTAGGTTTACATCTATTTTCTAGATGTTGTAAAATAGATCCCTCATTATGGTAAATTTCTAAAGGAGTTGTTCACTCACAAGACGAGTTTCAAGGGAGATGATAAAGTTAATTTGGTAATAAATGTTTCTTCCATGATCCAAAATTCCCTCCCTAAAAAATGAAAATATCCAGGTAAATTTTCTATTCCCTGTGTCATTGGTAATCATCAGTTCAATGATGAAATTTTATATTTAAGAGAATCCCTAAATGTTATGAATTATTCTGTCTTTTCATTTATATAGGTTGGAGAGCTTAAGCAATCTGGTATTGTCATCTAGCTAGCTAATAGGTGTTTCTCTAAGCCAGTTGGAGTCATCGAATATGTGTTGGTAAGGGTAAAAGATCTTGTATTTACTACTGATTTTTACATTTTAGACATGGAGGATGTTATATTTAGTTCACATGCACCATTAATTATAGGAAGACCATTATTAAAAACAACCAAGGCAATAATTAATTTTCACAAAGGGACTCTTTGTTTAGAGTTTGGAGGAAATATGGTGAATTTTCATATCTTTGAATCAATGAAACACCCTATAGAGGTCCATTATGCACACCAAGTTAATATGATTGACTAGTTCTCCACAAAATTGTTTTTTGATTTTATTCAAGATAACCAACCTCTGAATTCTTTTGAAAATGAAATTTCTTTTGAAAATGTGTCTTTTAGAAATTATAAAATTTTCTATAGTGATGAATCTGAAATTGAATCTATTTTTGAGGAAATTTATTTCTATTTTGGAATATATGAACATTAAAATGATGAAGTTTTTTATGGAAATGATAGTGGAAATAATGAGATTTTTTTGAAACTTATGAAACATCCAATGCAACTAAAAAATATGAATTTATTTATGAAATTAAACCTGAAATGGATGAAATTGAATTATATTTTCCTAAAAATGATATAACCATGGATAATTCATTTTTATCTGATAAATTTTTTAGTAAATTCACTACTTTGAACAAAAAATCTACTCAAAATTTCATTGAAAAGTTGCCTCTATTTTTTGAAGTTGAAACTGAAATTTCTTTTGAGGATGAAAAATATTAACTTCTTGAAAATAAATGCACTTCTAGTCTAGGAGTTTGTAATTATACTATTCCTGGGGATGTTTTAGTGGCCAAAAATGAATTCAAGGAACCCATAGAAGATATCCCATCCACTTTTGAAATTAAATCCTTACTTAAAAATTTAAAATATGCCTACTTGGAAGACAAATGGAATTTATTTATCATAATTGCAAGTTGAGTGTATAATGAAAAGGAAAACCAACTTTTTTAGTTCCTTAGGAAGAATAGAAAGGCCATAGGTTGGTCTTCTTTACTAGGAATTATCCATTTGGTATGCATACATATAATTCTTCTAGATGACAATTCCAAACTTGTTAGACAATTTCAGAGGATATTGAATCCTAACATTCAAGAAGTGGTTTAGTAGGAAGTGACTACCTTATTGGCTATGAGAATAATTTACCCCATTTTTAAAATTCAATGGGTAAGCCCAGTTTAAAGTGTACCTAAATAGGGAGGATTCATAGTTGTTAAAAATTAATTTGGTGAGTTAGTTCCTGATAGGTTACCCAATAAGTGGAGGGTATGCATTGATTATAGAAGGATGAACTTAGTGACCAAAAAGGACCACTTTCCCATGCCTTTTCATGATCAAATCCTTGAAAGGTTGGCTGGAAAATATCATTATTGCTTCCTATATGGGATTTATAGTTACTTCTAGATTCACATAGCTCTAGATAACCAAGATTAAATAACTTTAACATGTCCCTATGGTACATTTTCTTACCATAGAATGTCTTTCGAACTATATAATTCTACTTACACCTTACAGAGATGCATTCTTAACATTTTTTATGAATTTATTGAGGAATGAATGGAAGTGTTTATGAACAATTTTATAGTGTATGGTCCATATTTTGAGAGATGTTTGAGGAGCTTAGGATATGTTCTTAGAGAGTTTGTTGAGAGGAATATTATTTTGAACTATGAAAAATGTAATTTTATGGTTGAAAGTGGAATTGTTATTGGAAATGATGTGTCTTAGAAAGAGATTTAGGTGGGAAAGTCTAAGGTTGACATTATCTCTTCACTGTCATTTCCTAATATTGTGAAGGATATTAGATCTTTTCTTGGCCATTTTAGGTTTTATAGGAGATTCATAAAATATTTCAACTAGATTACTTTTTTCCTTTAATAAGATTACTTCAAAAGGAAATTTATTTTGCCTTTGATGAGAAGTGTAAAGAGGACTTTAATGAACTTAAATTGAAGATTATGTCCCCAAAAATAGTTCAACCTCTTAATTAGTACTTTACTTTTGAGTTGATGACTGATGCTTAAGAACTATCTTTGGGGGATTTTCTTGGGCAAAGAGTGGAGAGGAAATCATATGTTATTGCCAATGCTTCTAGGAATCTAGATGCTTCTCAATCCAACTTATCCACAATGGAGAAGGAATTATTACCTATTGTTTTTCCCTTGATAATTTCAAAATATATCTTTTGGGATCTAAAGTTATTATTATCACTAATCATTATGTTATTTGATATCTCATGAATAAACAAAAATAAAAACCAAGGTTGTTTAGATGGAACTTATTTCTTTAGGAATTTGACATAAAGATCCAAGATAAGAAGTGAATTGAGAACACTATGGATGATCATTTGAGTAGGAAACATAATAAGTATTTTCCTAAAAATTATTTTATTGAACCCATTAGAGAGTTTTACCCAGGGGAGAAATTGCATTCCACTGTTGTTGACAAAAATCCATGGTTTTCAAAACTTGTGAATTATTTAGCTACTGAGATTATTCGGCATTGGTTTTCTAAACAACAGGTTTCTAAACTGATTTTTGAGTTGAGGAAATACTTTTTGGATGATCCTTACTTATGGAATTTGGTAAGTGATCAGATTGTTAGGAGATTTATCCCAAATTTTTAACTTTCTTCAGTTTCTAAATTTTTCTGTAGTATGAGCTGTGGTGGTCACTTTTGCCTATAAAATATTGCTATAAAAATGATATATTCAGGTTTATTTTGGAACACCATATTTTAAATATTCTCATGAGTTTTGTAGGACTTGTAAAGATTTCCAATTTTGTGGAAACATTTCTCAAATACATGAGATGCCACAACAACCTTTATTGTTTTGTGATAGATTTGATTTTTGGGAAATGGAATTTATAGTCCCTTTTATAAATTACATTATATATTTTTACATATTTCTTATGGTTTACTATGTGTCTAAGTTTATTAAAGCTATTCCAACTAGAGATGATGATGGTAGAGTGGTGTCTCAATTTTTAAAAAGCAATCTATTTTGTAGATTTGTGATGCCAAATTTTATTATTGTACCTAGGTACTCATTTACATAATAGGACTTTGGAAGCTTTATTGAAAAGGTATGGGGCTAGTCATAAAGTTTCTACACCTTATCATCCTCAAATTAATGGAATGAAAAAAGTTTCAAATGGAGAGGTTGAGCATATTCCTAAGAAAATTGTTAACCTGAACATGAAATATTGGAGTTTGAGGCTTGAGGATTCTATTTGGGAATATAAGACTACCTATAAGACACCAATATGGATATAACCTTATAGGATAGTTTCTATAAGAGAATTTCATTTGCCCATATAAGTATAGAATAAATCTTTTTGGGTTGTCAAGTTATGCAATTTGAATCTGTTTGAAGTTAGAAGAGAGAGGAATCTTTTTTACAAGAGTTGGAAGAAATAAAGAACAATTTCTGTGAAAATGATAGGATTTTTAAAGAGAAAACAAAGGTTGAACATGATAAGATGATCCTAAACAAGGATCTATATATTGGAGATAAGGTGTTGTTATATAACTCTAGGCTTAAACTTTTTCTAGGTAAATTTAATTCCAAAAGGGATGTCTTTTTATTGTAACTCACATTTTCCTTTTTGGTGTTATATAGATTCAAGATCCTAGGAAGGATGTTCTATTCGCTGTTAGTAGACATAATCTAAAATTACTTAGAGAATGTAATAAGGAACCTCCCGGGGAGGATTTCCTTTTGATAGAGGTTGAGTACCATTGAAGATTCTAGGTTGTCTCTTCCATTGATTTTTATTTTTATTTGGAATAAGTGTGGGGAAGGTACTAACCTTTTTTATTTTTGGTTTTTTTAGTGTCTCTTTGTAGTGAATAAAGTGAGATAAATGGGAGGATCTTTTCATATTTTTCACCATAAATAATCCACATGGGGTTGCTCTCCACTTTTTGGGGAAGATACTTTACATTTCTAATGATACATAGAAGCTTCAAGCTGAAGCTACTTGATTAAACCCCCTAATTTCTATACTATGGTTTTATTTTACTAAAGAGGAATTTTTTTGGACTTAAATGTTTATTGTTCCCTTATTTAAGATATTTGAAGATAACCTATGGGACTTTTTTCATAATGAAGAAGGGGGGGAATTTAAGTTCATTTAAAGAGGAATAAGGATTCTAATTTAGGGAAGTTATTTGTTAAAATTCTACTCATTCTCATTCATTTAGATTTTTCTTGTTATTTTTGTTGTTTTGAACTTAAATTGTTTAATTTTTTTTGAATTAAATGATTTTTACATGTTGAAATTAGTAGTGAAACAAGAAGGTTACTTCAATTAAATGGGTTGTTTTTTATTTTATTTTAGTTTCATGTCATGATGGATATCTCTTGGATTTTTTGAAATTTTTTATGAAAAAATCTTTGAACATGCACTAGTTCATACATTTTACTTTTGAGCCGGATTTTTGAAGTGGTAACTAGTAGTACACTTTTGTGCATGTTGTGAGTTTTTAATTATTATTTTTATGTGGAAATACATTATGATCTTTCCTATAACCCTTTTATACATGATTTTAATATACTGAACTGTCAAATCTATTTTGAGCTTTAAAATTGAATTCACATGTTTCTCTACCTTTGATTCAACACTAGCGATAATGGTGAACTTCAGTGTTGGCGAAAGGGCCTTTCAATGTGCTAAATTGCACTAAAGTATGAACTCATCAGAAAACCCCTTATTTTTTTCAAATTTAATTTTTTTCATGTTTAAATAAATCATTTTTAATGGTTTTAAATTTTTTTGAAGATTGAATGTTGTGTATCTACTTTGAGGAGGTTAATTATCCAACACCCCTTGGATTTAGGTGGGTAATTAATTTTTTCCCTCTAGAAAAGTGGTTGACTTTGGTAAAATATTGTGTGAAGGTTATACACTTATCATTGTCCTTAAATCATTAAATTTGGATTTAAAATCATAAAATATGAATTTGAATGAATTCTGAAAAGAAAATTTTAATCCTGGTTGAACTATTTATTTTATTACTTAAGCTGTTGGATGAGTCATTTAGTCTACACTTTTAAAATTATTAAGTTTGTTCATCTTAGAAGAGTTCCTAAATTATTTTTTCTTCTAATTATGTGATTTTGTTCTCCTAGAGGTAAAGTGAAGTTTGTAATTTTAGTTTGATTCAAATTGAAACGAGTTTAATTTGAATTCAAAATTTTAAGGTCAATCATCTTTATAAAACTTGAATTGATTTTGCACTAAATTTACTTAATTTATTGAGGGTAAATAAACAAACATTGATGATCCTTGGGTTCTCACGTGACACCCAAGATCAACCATAACTGCTTCAGCTAGTGCCAGAGTGTCTCTGAGCACATTGTGTGATCATTCCAACCCAATATCATTCAGTCTCCAAATCAATGGAATCCCCAAATAGAAATCCTCATGATTTTAGGGATAAAACCCACGACAACCCAAATAGTATAGTCTGAGCTCCAAATCTATGGAAACTTTAAACAGTATCCTCCTAGCTCTGGGGATAAATCCCACGACAACCCAAACCTTGTGTGTGTGTGGGGGGGGGGGGTGTTTCATCCCCTACCTGCGATCCTAGGGAGCATGTCCAAGGTGATCCAAGTAAATTATAAATGTTATGCAAGGGTTTTCATCCCCCACCCATGATACTAAGGAGCATGTCCAAGGTGCTCAAGGTCAAGTGTCAATATCATGTGGGGGTCGCATACCCTGCCCACGATCCCAAGGAGCATGTACAAGGCGATCAAAATAAATCATAAATACCTATGTATATGTGCACCCCAAACCCAAGGACTGGTTCAAGGCATCCCACAACCATATATAAACATATATGGATATGCGTACCCCAGACCCAATAACTAAGTCCAATGAATCCTATAAGAAATAGGTATCTCCACCAGCTAGTAATCGTGTGTGTGTGTGTGTGTTTTATATTTTAACCTTTTAATCAATTTCTTTATCAATAAAGATTTCATCATTTAACACATGTCCCAGATCTTAAGATATATCCTAATAATCCTTGTAAAACTAATTAATCAAATAAACAAAATACATTTCCTTGGTCCAACGCCCGCCAGTCAGGGGTAAAACATCTCTCAGTCTTAGTCCAAACAAAACACAACCGTTATGACCTACCATGTGCACAACCTACTTAGTTATAGCCATAACATGCTCACATCATCGATTCAGATTCTAAGGTGATAGACACAATCATCTCTACTCATTCCATACATACCTGCGCAGGGTTAATATAACACAGGAACCCACCAGGGTCCCCTAGGTCACATTGTAAACCACAGATCCTTTATGGATTGTTCAATATCAATATCATCTCATAGACCCAAGTCCTTCGCTCTAAGGCATAACATCCCTTGACATATTCCTAATCACATAATGACAACTGCAACCTTCCATGTCTCGCCTTGTCTAACCTTGGGTAATATGGTGACATCCATTGTTGATTGTCACTAGTTAATCATCACTCCCAACCTAAGGAAAGACACTAAGACACCCATCCATAGGTCCTCTAGGTCTCACCCATCCCATTGTATCTTGGACAACCCTCCAGATTCAGGTGTCTCAAGGTATACTAGTACAATCAAGGCCTTGACCATTGATAGCTGAGGGTATCCAACCAGTGTCCAAGGTCCATCAGGGCCATGACACTTTGTGTAGTTCATTCACATGCATTTATTTTTAATTGAACAAATCATTTAATTTAAAATATTCGATCACCCAAAAGTGGCGAGACAACATCTCACACACCATCATAAAAATGCATAATACCACTAGGTAATTAATAATGACCACCTACCTCAATTACAAGTCACAACCCTTTAATTTCATAACTCAGCAGCTCTACCGAGACTCATCTAAGTCTTGGATCATCTCTCGAGCACCTGCCTCAAGTCACAACATCCATTTTAATTATTTATAATCATTTAAAATTGACTAAACAATTTATAATTAAATTCCCAACTTAATTTAATTAGACATATCCGCCTAATAACTCACTGTGTCATAACCACTTGCCAAAACCCCGCATCACGGAATGCGGTCCACTCTCAGCGCACACCCAAACCTAGGTCGCGACATCCTATCAATTAATCATAACAATATTAATTAATTTCATGTTTAATACAAATAGGCATAGTGCCTAAAAACTCATTGGGCACTCTCGCAACACCAGAATCACAATTAACCACACCCGGAAGTTCCGCAACGCATCCCTGACATCATTTCGAGCAAAAGTCCTAACACGAGACACGTGTAAAATGCCCAAATTAATTTAATTTTAACAAAAAAAATCTAAATAAAATAGGTCAATAACTTACCTCAACCAAAAAAATGATGGACAACGTGCAGACGATGTATCAGAACATTCTCTTTACAAGATGAACAAAAGCCCCATAGATCTCAGATGATTTCACCATACTTCGGTGAAATTACTAAAAAAGCCTTGCCTAAATCTTCCAAAATCAAAGGTTTAGAAAAGGGGGGTCAAGAATGAGAATAAACGGGTGATCTTACCCTGGATTGTCGTTGCAACACACTAAAAATCACCCCCCTCAAGGAGGATCGAAGGAGAGACAAAGGGACATAGATTCGGCTAAGAAATGGTCCCTCCTAATGCCCAAACCCCTTGAAAATTGAAGGCCACAGACACCACAAAGATGAGATTGCCCCCAATAAAATCAACCTACCCAGGCTCTGTTGGCTAGACACTAGACCAGACTTGCTTGTCGGTGGTGGTTCACCAACCAGCTGGTGAGCCCAGGCAATGTGTTTAGCCATTGGCCTTCCCACCAACTAGCCAGTGGGTGCTGCTGCTATTTTCCAGCAACCCCAACCTCCCGGTCCTTCCTCTAATGTCTTCCTGAGCATCAGTGATACCAACTAAACCTTAATCTTCATCCAAAAACATCATTTTATGATGTTCTAACTCTCAGAATTCCAATACGAGACTCAATTCTCATAACAAACTTTCAACGGGTCAAAAAATTAAATTCCTTCTGAATTTTCACCACCATTCAGATGAGGGAGTTTACACTATTGAAAACCTTTTCCATGTTGTATACTAATAATTTTATTTTGGTGATGTGTTGTAACAGCCCAAGATTTTATGAAAAATATTCTTTTTAATTTCACTAATGTCTTGTGTTGTACGCTACACCAAAAGGAGCTTGCACAACACGCATCCTTGACTTGCCTTGCATTACACGCAGTCACAACCTTCCTCGATAGCATGTGTAGTACGCAATACTGAGTTTCATGAAACAACGATATGCTATTAAAATATTATTAAAACTAGCCGTTATGAATAGTAATAACCACTTTTTAAATTTTAGACATTTTATCTCTCAAAATGGACTTCATTTTTGGATTCGGAGTATCGAATTTAGCCTAAGGTGAAATTTTGGTACTTTTCAGATAACTTTCATATTCTGATGAATAGTGAAAATTACTAAATTATAATTAAAAACAACTTTTTTTAATCAAAATAATTAATAGTGATAAATTATTAATTTGAGTGGTTTTAAAGTATATTTAGAATATATTTTTACAATTTAATACAATGTTGGTCATTGGATGTAATTTCACATTTAAACCAGACATAATCAAGTGTAAATCTTTTAGTAGATATTGTTTCTTAAAAACACGCTATTTGTTTTAACAGCGGGATTTAATTATAAAATTAATTAATGCAACTTCTATGTTATGAATTTGGTAAAATAGACTTCATTTTTGAATTCGTAATATGAAATATAGCTTAGGATGAAATTTTGGCATTTTTCTGAAAACCTTCAATTTTTGATGAATAGTGAAACTACTAAGTGGTAGTTAAAAACTGAATTTTTCATAAAACTTAATTTTACCGCTTCTGTGAATGGAATTTCAAAAATCCGAGAGACACGGTTGATGTCAGTAAGTAAAATGTGGTTCAATGAGATGAAAATAATTTTTGGTGAATAGTAACTTTTTACTTTTTTTTACCGCGGTTAATAGTAAATAGGGTAACTAAGGGTAAATATGATATTAATATTACCCTAACACATGTCCTAATTCTATTGGATAAGTGTAATTCGACCAAAAACAACCTTATGAATAAAGTATGACTATTTAGGCCCACTTGGATTAGATTAGGACATTTATTATTAATTTATTTAAAGAAGGGTTAAAATAGTTAAAATCAAAGTTTAATAAGTAAATCATTTTTAATATGGGGTTATACATAAGATAAATTCTACTATAAATATTCATTAGAAAGATAAAAATATTTCCTACATAATGGTATTTTATTTATAATTTTTAGACATCAAATAATTTAATTTATTTATGACACAAAGATGATGCAGTAATTATCTTATTAATGAAATATTGACATACTTGATAATATAAATACCAAAATAAATGTAATTTAAGACTTTTTATGAATTCCACTAATTTTATAGGTTACTATGATATATTAGTATTGATTTAATCAACTTGGTTAGAACATATAATTCTGTTATGACTTTTACAAAAATCATATATCAAATAGTGTCAAAATTGACACAAAATAGTTTTTAAATCAAATATTATATTATTAATTGTTATTTTATTCCTAAAAACCTATGGTTCGGCCAAATGACTTAGATAAGGATATATATATTAATAATAAACAATTTGGGGTTCGTTTGGCATGTTATAGTAAGTGTATTAACCATATAGTGAAAGAATACAAAAAGACACGGTAAAAGTTAAATTATTTAACTTAGAGTTAAATCTAATTGATAAGGTTAAAATAATACCCTAAACATGTCTAAATCCTATTGGTTGATAGGATTTCGACCCTTCCCCACTTTAGCTTCGAAATAAGACCCTTTGGAACCATTATAAACTGATTTTGACTTTAATATAAAATGATATTTTGAGATATTCCTAAGGTGCCCCTCTCCTCCCTTATAAAAGGGCACCTCCTCCCCCTCCTCCTCACACCAATTTGAGCACTCAAGCTCGGCCAACACCTGCCAAAATCTCTTCTCCACTTCCCTAGAAACATCCTAGAGGTTCTGGTCTTCCTCAAAGACCAATTTTAGTGCCCTAAGAGGAGGTCTCAAAGAGGCGCTTCAAAGAAGAGGTAATTACCATTACCAATTCTTTCATATTTATTTCTTATTCCACTTCTTCTTCATAGGTTGTTTCATTAAGAAGTAATAAAATCAGTATCACTCATATACTGATATGTTATTATAAGTATGAAACAACCCTATTTCACCATCTATCCATCCTACGGAAAAAGAAATCACCGCGCGTGCGTACGTACGGAATACCGTCTCCACGTCGTGGTGTAATCTATTTTCCACCACCACCTTACATGGATGGATATAATGGTGTAAAGAATAACTATACATAGTTATTAAAACATCATATTGATTCTGATATATTGTATAATCCACTCCAATTCAATTCAATATTTATGGAAATGATATCATCCCTCGTGCGTACGTACGGACTACCGTCTCCACGACGCGATGAGATTCATTCTCCATGTTAACCATTTAAGAATGATTATAAAGTATATATAAGAAATAATAATGAAATATATGACATTATAAAGCTACTGGATTTATGTATATATATATATATATGTATGTCATCTACTTACTTCCATTCAAGACAATAAGGAAAGGAAAATAGCGTTCATGCGTACGTACGGACTACCGTCTCCATGAACGGTGTTTTTCATTTCATTTATCTATCTATTATATATATATATATACTGAATATATATGAAATATAAATCATATTTTATATTCTGGAAGTAAGTAAAACATGATATAAGTAATAATAATGTCAATAACAACAAGTCAAAACACCTACGATAAATGAAACGATTTTACCCAAAACGCTTCTTTAACATGGAATTTACAAAAGAACGGGTAATATAATGTCATAAGTGAACTATATATGATATCATAACAATGAATATGATTCTGTAATAAGTCAATGACATTATTTAAATCATTATACAGGAGGTTCGGACACATACGAAGCAAATCGGACCTAAGGTAAGGGAAAATCTCGCAATCTCAATTTTTATCCGAGATTGTTTATACTTCGAAATTCACTGGGGTGTATTTTATCATCCAAATCCATGTTTCCTCAATATGTAATATTATTTCCATCCACATACAATTATTTAAATCCAATTTTACCCTTCGGTGAGTTTTTAGTAAAAGATATGAAAGGAATCTTTTTTCATTTTTCGTACGAGGAACTTTTTGACTTTTCCGACAAAAGTACGAGAAGAATATTTTTTTTAACTTAAACGGCATGAATGGATTTTTACAGTTTTATAAAGCCTTATTTTCATGAATCTCCCTCCAAAATATTTCATGACTATTTTCAATAAAATCTCTTTCTTTTAAAATTGCATGATGTTTTGTGAAAATAAATTGATTTTGAAGAAGAAAGGATATTTTCCTCAAGAATTCATTTCAAGTGTTTTATCAAAATTATTTTCCATCTAAGATAATAAAGGGTTCTATTTCTATTCATATTTTTACATTGATTTGACTATGTTGTGATGGAATTATGTTTATGAATTACTTTATCTTATATGAATGGTTTTATGATGTCATGTTGTTTAAGAATCCCATTTTTATTACATGGGTTATGCAATGATGTATGATTTATGATTTTGTGGCACACATAAGAAGGGTATCATTATGAGATGGGTGGGACCTATATCTCCCTCCAATGCATTGGGTAAAGATTTTATATCTCATGAGATAGACAGGGCTGGAACGGTAGGTTATACCGGTTCAGTGAAACAGGACTGAAACGAGGGTTACTCGATTCAGAAAGGGACTTTGTCCACTAAGATAGTCTTGGCAATGAGTCTTGACTAACAAGAAATGATTCTCTATGATTATGTGTGAATGCCACAAAGTTTCATGTTTTATGTTATGATTATTGTGATTACATTTCACTACCATGATTTATCCCATGTTATGAAATTATGCTCTCTTTTGCAGGTTATGATTTCCAAAATGTTATGTTCTTACGAATACGATGTGATTGATATTTCTTTTGTTTACCCTTACTGAGCATTTGAGCTCACCCTTTTATGTCTTCTTTTCCCCAGGATATAAAGAAAGGTTTTAGGTTAAAAAAAAGAGAAGATATTTATGGGAGATGTTGAAGATCTTTCACCACGATTAGAAGATTTTATTCCGAGTTTCCAAAGACACTAAACTATTACGATCCTTGTGTGTGTGTTTTTGTTATGTACTAAGTATTCCGCAAATGTAATGTAATGTCAATGTACGTCAAGATACGGGTCTCTACATGTGCGTTATTTTTATGTGATTAGTTGGAGATGATCATAGGATTAAATTGGGAACATGCATTCTTCTTATGTCTTAATTACCTATTGGAAACCATGCATGTTGATTTTCTTATTAAAATTTTCTTTTTGAATGCTATGATTCTATTGATTCGTTGAAATTGGGGATTTGCATGTTGTTTTCTATGTTTGGTTGAAAATGATTACGAGTTTAAACTACAAACGTTCATTTCCAACTATTGATTCCGCTTGTAGCCCACTTGCATACTATTGCTTCTCATAATTGAAATTTTATTGTAAACTACATTGTTAAATGAAATCCTTACTTTAGGATATAACATTGAAGATAATTTTGAGTTTTAAGTGTGGGTGAAGGTTTCACATTTTTATAGTGCTATATTTCTTGGATTATACATTGAATTTCTCTATAATTATTTTTTGAAACCGCTTATCATTAAACATTAGTTTTATGCTCAGTAAAGGGATTTTTTTGAAATACAAGGGTTGTTTTGCATGTTCTTGAGTGGTTAAAAATTTTTCTTTATCTCCATGGTTTTTTTAGGAACAAAATTATTATACTGTTCTTTCAAAAATTCATTTTTGGTGAAATCTGGTAATACAGTGAATATTTTCAATTCAGTCTGGGATTTTTTTATTGGAACCATTTCTTCAGGTTACGCTTTTGAGTATTTTGAAAAACGCACACTGAATCTATCTTGAGCGGTGCTAAGTTTTTCATCTATTTGAAGTTAATGAATGAGTTCGTTTTTAATTATGGAAAGTTAATCATTGTTGTAAATCATTCTAATTCATCATGCTATTTATTATGTAATTTATTTAATTTAATTTTAAGAATTAATTATGGTTGGGGAATTTAGTGTGTATAATCATGGAGGAAACGAGGAATTTTGAAGAAAAGGCTTGAAGAATGATACATACTTTTCAATGATTTTAGATTTGATTATTCATTCAAAATAGAAACTGAATTTTCGCAAAACCAACTCTTTTGAGAGAGTGATAACATATTTTTTTTAGTTGAGTTTGATGGGGATAATTTTTTTTTGAAAAGTGGTTGTTAGCATTCAATTCACATTTATTTTGAACTTAAAATGGTTACATCTCTCGGTATGATGTGTTGATTGCTCGAGGACAAACTACATGTGAAAGAATTTGATGTGACATTATTTTACATGTTTCCCACACTCTTCTTTGGTTATTTCTTTTCCAGTTTTATGCACAAATCTTTTATTAATTGTTTAAATTATAGTGTTAGGCAAAACAGTGTTGAATTGTAATATTATTTGTAAAATACTGTGAAAATTTGAACTTTTGGTGCTTAAAATGCTTCATTGTTCTAAGCTTCCTATTTCAGAATATTATTATAGAAAATTATAATATTACGTGATCAACAAATAATTTTTTTAAGATTTTTAATTAAAATGTTTTATGAAAAAGATTTGAATTGTTTTGAAATTATAATTGAAATGTCATGAGTTAGAGTTTGTGAAACTTTTGTTGAATGAGATGGTGTTTGGGATTGAATATATATATATATATATATATATATATATATATATATATATATTGTGTTTTGAATTTTAAGTACCTTGGGAATCAAAATTACAAACATGATTTGAGTAAATCTTTAAATGCATTATGTTTTTTTGAGTTTTGATTTTAAATAGTTTTTAATTGGAATAAATAGATTTTTGTATAGGGTTTTGAAGAGGAATTCGGCTGTCTTGAGATTGGATAAGGTGGGCCGGATTTGCTTGTGAGCTGGACTGGATTTTGAGTGGGATTTACTCATGCGAGCCTTGGTGTCGTCAATCTTCTAAACTTGGGGTAATTCACCTATTGCTTCGAACCCTAGCCATCAGTTCGATTAAACTGAAATTTGAGGGGGAGATGGGCCGATGTTGTTGCGGTGGACCATTCCAAGAGGAAGCTTTGAAGAAGGTTGTTCGAGATCTGGACTCCGTTGCTGTTGTTAATAGTAATTTGAGATGGAGTGCTGCAGGTTGGAGCTAATCGTTCGAGCAAGAGGGCCGATTTGATGAAGTTGGTTGTGGACTGTTAGCTGATAGAGATTGAAGGCTGTTGACGTGGCTTCAACTGATGCTGCTACTGGACTTCCTAATCGAAGAAGCTGTGAGCCGATGATTGCATGCTGTCCGTTTCAGTCGAGGCTGAGATCTGTACTGAAGTGTAGAGCTACTTCTTTGGTTGGAGGAAGGTTCAAGAAGCTGTGATGCTTCCAAGAGGTTCTGTTAGAGAGTTCGATGGGGCAGAAATGAAGTTCGCTGGTTGTTGTTTATAAAAGCGAGATAGACTGAACCGGAGAGAAGGGGAACCGAGTGTCGACCTAGGCCGACTTGAGTAGTGTTTAAGATGGAGACAGGAGGAGCTGGTATGATACACACAGTAGGCTGTGAGTTTGAGTGAGGGAGGAGGAGGAGACTTCAACAGATGAGTCTGTTTTCTCTTGTATTCACTTTCTTTGGTTTAATTCTTCTTTCTTTACAAACTGTTTTTCCGCTCTTTGTTGTAAGAATTTTATTTGGCTAGACATTTTGAGGACTGAGACTGCTGTTTTCTATTAAATCTTTTCACTATTCCTCTGATTTCCTGCTGATATCTTTTTTCATTTTAGAACACTTATATTCTTTTATTAGTACATGTTCTAGGGTTTGGTTCAAGGGCTGATAGGAGAAGACCTATCCTAATCTGTTTTTTCAAAGGGGATTTCTATTAATCGTCCAACTATAGATTCACAAGTTGAGTGTGAATTAAGTTTCCTTAATTCAGCATATTAGTTTTTCATATTAAAATTATGCTTTAATATGCATTTTATAATTTTCACCCTTATTTTTTTTTTCCCATTGTTTTATATGTACGCTGCTGGTTTTGATTTCTTATTACTTGACACGCTGGCAATCTTCTGTGTTGGCCGGTTGTATTGAGACCGTTGATTGCTTCAGCCGCCCGTTGTCATCTGGCCGTCCATCTGTGCTGATTCTGTTTCGCTGATTGGGAGCGTGGCAGCCCTGTATTGGGCGTTCAGTTACGGCTCGCAGGGGGTCTTGATTGCTCTTGCCTGCCTTGTCAATCGACAGACGGATTTCTCCATTTCTGATTAGGTCTTCTCTTGCGCGGGTAATCGGTTCTTGCTACGATGAAAACCTGCTGTGCCCTTGGTTCCTGGATTTCGTTATTCTTCGCTTCCATAGTGTGAAATCGAGCTTGTCATTCTCCTTCGGCTTCATGGGAAAGCCATCTTTACGGGAGTAATCGACGTCCTTCCTGTTTCGGAAGAAGTGTGGCTCTGCGCTTGGGGAAACCAGAAGTTCCAGCAGTGGCTATGGGGTGGAAGCGCCATCAGACCTGGGAGGACGCGTCTGCTTCTTCCGCATGAAGAGATCAGGACCGCTGGACTAGGTTTGGGTCCAGCACTGTAAGTAGCAGCTGTTTGCTTTGTTTTTTTGTTCACGATTTGTAACCTTTTCGTGTCATTTTGCTGGTTGGTTCGTCTTTTGTAATCTGTATCATTTTTCCTTCGAGCGTTTTAATAAAATCATGGGTAGGGTGGTGTTCTTGCCGTGCAGTAGGTCCCAAAGGGGCCGAAGCACGTAAACCTTTGTGTTCTTGTGTTTCATTTCTGATTCTTTGCATTCTGGTTGTTCCGCTTTGTAATTGTTCCAATATTCTGGCAATAAATCATTGATCTTGACATCCGGGTTGCCGTGTTATTTTTCCGCACACACTGCACCCTTCACATGTGGTATCAGAGCCTTTATGATTTTTGTTGTCTAGAATTTGCAATTGCAGTCCCTAAATTTGGTGTGTACTGTTGTTGTTTGTGCAAATTGCTTCATTTTCTTCTTTGCAAACTGTTGTTATTATTGTTTGTAAAGTTCCTGATATTATTTGGAATCTGCTGCTTAGTATTCTGTTAATCTGCTGCTTTCTTTTGCGGTCTCTGGTTTACATTTTGTACACTGTTTTCAGTTTCTCAAAACTTTTACCTCAGTCTTAAATCGCCATTGTGTTTACTTAAATTGTATTTGTTAAAACATTATCACGTTTTACATTTCTGTGCATTTCATATTCCTTCATTGAAGCATTGTTTATCCAAGGGATTGGTCAGTTGTTGGGGACGTACACTTACCGTTGTCCGCAAGAACTTGGCATCTACCTTGTGGGTAAACATGTCCACAATGTGGTATGAAATCGAGAAATTTGACGGTGACAATGATTTTAAGCTATGGCGCATTAAGATGAGAGCCTTACTTGTACAACAAGGCCTAATTGATGCCCTATGTGGGTCTAAGAAACCTGTTACCACTGTGAGACCGGGCAGCCTAGAACTGAATATGTAGATGTCCCTTTCGATGTGCTAGTCAAAGCACATAGTTCTCTCTTGTTGTCCTTAGGAGACAAAGTCCTTAGGGAGGTTGCCTTCGAGTCCACTGCTGCCGGTATTTGGCTGAAGTTAGAAAAACTGTATATGACTGCCTCGTTAGTTGGAAGACTCTATAAAAAACATCGTATGTTCACCTTTATGATGAAACACGGTGCCTCAATTAAATCTCACCTTGATGAGTTTAATAAAATTATGTTAGACCTTGCCAACATAAACGTAACAGTTGATGATGAGGACCAAGCCATGATCCTCTTAATTTCGCTTGATCATAATTACAGCTCTTTAGTCGAGACCATGATGTATGGCAGAGATACTTTAACCCTCGAAGAAGTTAAGTTAGCCCTCCTATCTAAGGAACTTCACTCAAGGCCGAGAGTTAAAGGTGAGGCAGAGAGCCTGTTCACTAGGGGTAGACCACAAAGCAAGGGTAAAAAGAAACAATTCACCAAGGATAAAGACAAGAACAAACACCCAAAACCAAAAAACGACTCTAAGGAAAGAAAGGTCACATGCTTCCATTGTGGAAAGCCCGGTCACACTAAGCCTGAATGTAGAAAACTCAAGCGAGAGTTAGAATCCAAACAGCCCACCGACCGGTCTCTCTTGGTTGACTCCGGATATGAAACTGCTGAAGTTTTAAATGTGTCTAGCCATACACGCGATCGAGAGTGGGTCTTAGACTCTGGATGTTCCTTCCACATGTGTCCGCATAGAGAGTCTTTCTTAGAGCTGGTTGAGAGAGTGGAAGGGGATGTCCTGTTAGGAAACAACAAGAAATGCAAGGTTGAGGGTAGAGGATCTGTCCTGATACAATTGGATGATCGGTCAGTCATTACCCTACTTGATGTGAGGTGGGTCCCCAACCTGCAATGAAACTTGATTTCCTTAGGAGTCCTTGATCAAAAAGGATACACCTTTAGATCAGAATCAGGTTCTATCAGAGTCTCTAAAGGATCTAGAACCATCTTAAAAGGGTCTCTTGTGAACGGGTTGTATGTCTTCAATGACAAGACCCATTCGAGACAGTTGGGTAGTGTTTACAATACAAACACTGACAACACTATGCTCTGACATAGACGGTTGGGGCATGTAAGCTCCAAGGGGCTAGAAGAACTCAACAAGCAGGGGCTGTTGAATGACATCACACCTTTAAACCTTTCGTTTTGCGAAGATTGTGTGATGGGCAAGGCCAAAAGGGTGAGCTTCAATAGGTCCTCCTTCAAGGCTGCTGCCCCACTAGAGTATATCCATTCGGATTTATGGGGTCCAACCAGGAATACCTCTCATGGTGGAGGATCCTATTTCGTCACCTTCATTGATGATTACTCCAGGAAGGTTTGAGTCTACATCCTCAAGAATAAATCGGATGTTTTCCAAACTTTTAAAACTTGGAAAGCTTCAGTTGAAAACCAAACTGGAATGAAAATCAAGACCATGAGAACGGACAATGGGCTTGAGTACTTGTCCACTGAGTTCATTCAGTATTGTGAGTCTGAAGGAATTAAACGGCATAGAACAGTTAGGGAAACCCCCCAACAGAATAGCCTTGGAGAGAGGATGAATCAGACTATTCTTGAAAGAGTCCGTAGTATGCTTGCATACTTAGGCCTCCCCAAATCATTTTGAGCCGAGGCCACCAGCAATGCTGTGTATCTGATCAATATGTGTCCCTCTTCTGCGAATCAATTCAAAACTCCTGAAGAACTATGGACCGGTAAGCCCCCTTCATACTCCTACTTAAGGGTTTTCGGGTCCACAACCTATGCTCACGTCAAGACTGATAAGCTAGAACCTAGAGCCCTCAAGTGCATTTTTGTTGGTTATCCCGAGGGAGTTAAGGGATACAAACTTTGGGTTGATAAGTCGGGATACCAAAAGTGCATCATTAGTAGGGATGTGGTCTTTCATGAGTCGTCTGCCCCTAAGACCAGGACTGTTACACCTGGCGATATTGAACCAGACATTGATAAGTCTGATGAACATGAGCCGCCAGCTCATGTGGAGACTGATATCCAGCCTATTCCACCTCCTCCTCAGCCCACTGTTGCGGCTGATTCTGAGTCTAGTTCTGGTTCAGATTCCGATTCTGGACCTTCTACCACTCATGAGGATTATCAATTAACCCGAGATAGACAAAGGAGGGTTCCGAGACCTCCTACTCGGTTCAACCAGTATGATATGGCCTCATACGCCTTTCATGTGGCCCAGGATCTCATTGATGATGATCGACAATCTTACAAACAAGCCTTAAAAGACAATGATTCAAAGCATTGGATCTTTGCCATGAATGAAGAGATGCAATCTCTTAAGAAAAACCACACATGGACCATTATCAACAAGCCACCTAATGCTAAGGTAATTGGATCCAAGTGGATCTATAAGAGAAAAGAAGACAACACCGAGGGAAATAAAGTCAAGTTTAAGGCAAGGCTAGTCGCCAAAGGATTCCTTCAAAGAGAGGGAATCGACTATGCTGAAATCTTCTCTCCTGTTGTCAAACACTCTTCCATTAGGCTTCTGTTAGCCTTTGCTGCTTATCTCGATCTGCATATCGAGCAACTAGATGTTAAAACTGCCTTCCTACACGGAGATCTGAATGAAAAACTCTATATGAAACCTCCTGATGGTTATTCTAAGGAATTCAAACGAAACCAAGTTTGCCTTTTAAATAAGTCCTTGTATGGTTTAAAGCAAGCGTCTAGGCAATGGTATAAAAAGTTCGATTCCTTTATGTTGAATAATCATTTCACTAGGAGCCAATATGATGCATGTGTTTATTTCAAATCAATCCAAGGTTGTATAATTTACCTTCTGCTCTATGTAGATGACATGCTTATCATATGTAAAAATATGAGTTTTATCACTTCAATCAAATCCCAATTAAAAGGCAATTTTGAGATGAAAGACTTAGGTGTAGCTAAGCAGATTTTAGGTGTTGAAATCATTAGAGATAGACCAAACAAATTGCTATACTTATCTCAGCATGCTTATATTTTAAAGGTCTTAAAGAGATACATGTTTGAATCTCTCAAACCTGTTAATGTACCTCTTGCTCAACACTTTAAGCTGTCTTTAACACAATCACCCACTGCTGATGATGACGTGCAATTTATGTCTAAAATACCATATGCTAACATTGTTGGTAGTATAATGTACTCTATGATTTGCACTAGGCCTGACATTGCCTTTGCATTCTGCACCTCAAGCAGATTTATGGCCACGCCCGGGAAGCCTCATTGGCATGCCCTTAAGTGGCTTCTTAGATATCTCTCATGTACATCTAATTTATCTTTGTGTTATGGTAAAAACATTGATGTTTCTGATATTCTGGTGGGATTTGTAGATGCTGATTATACAGGTAACATTGATACCAGAAAATCATTGATTGGATATGTGTTCACTGCCTGCGGTGGGCCTGTTTCTTGGAAGTGCAACATGCAGTCCGTAGTTGCCCTTTCGACCACAGAGTCCGAGTACATTGCCCTTACCGGGGCAGTAAAAGAAGCCTTATGGCTTAAAGGCTTGTCTTCTGAACTGAAACTTTTTAATTCAGTCATTAATGTTTTTTCTGATAGTCAATCTGCACTGCATTTATCTAGAAATCTAGTTTGCCATGAAAAATCAAAACACATAGATATTAGATTGCATTTTATTAGAGATGTTATAGAACAGAGAACCGTATGTGTCAAAAGGATACATACTGATAAAAACCCAGCTGATAGTTTGACTAAAGCTGTGGCTTTATCTAAGTTCAAGTTTTGTTTAGATAGTATGAACTTGGTTCCTGTGCCATAACCTTAAGTGCAAGAACATCGCCAAATTTTAATTGAAAATGGTGGAGATTTGTGAATTAAGTTTCCTTAATTCAGCATATTAGTTTTTCATATTAAAATTATGCTTTAATATGCCTTTTATAATTTTCACCCTTATTTTTTCTCTCCCATTGTTTTATATGTACGCTGTTGGTTTTGTTTTCTTATTACTTGACACGCTGGCAATCTTCTGTGTTGGCCGGTTGTATTGAGACCGTTGATTGCTTCAGCCGCCCGTTGTCATCTGGCCGTCCATCTGTGCTGATTCTGTTTCGCTGATTGGGAGCGTGGCAGCCCTGTATTGGGCGTTCAGTTACGGCTCGCAGGGGGTCTTGATTGCTCCTGCCTGCCTTGTCAATCGACAGACGGATTTCTCCATTTCTGATTAGGTCTTCTCTTGCGCGGGTAATCGGTTCTTGCTACGATGAAAACCTGTTGTGCCCTTGGTTCTTGGATTTCGTTATTCTTCGCTTCCATAGTGTGAAATCGAGCTTGTCATTCTCCTTCGGCTTCATCGGAAAGCCATCTTTACGGGAGTAATCGACGTCCTTCCTGTTTCGGAAGAAGTGTGGCTCTGCGCTTGGCGAAACCAGAAGTTCTAGCAGTGGCTATGGGGTGGAAGCGCCATCAGACCTGGGAGGACGCGTCTGCTTCGTCCGCATGAAGAGATTAGGACCGCTGGACTAGGTTTGGGTCCACCACTGTAAGTAGCGGCTGTTTGCTTTGTTTTTTTGTTCACGATTTGTAACCTTTTCGTGTCATTTCGCTGGTTGGTTCGTCTTTTGTAATCTGTATCATTTTTCCTTCGAGCGTTTTAATAAAATCATGGGTAGAGTGGTGTTCTTGCCGTGCAGGAGGTCCCAAAGGGGCCGAAGCACGTAAACCTTTGTGTTCTTGTGTTTCGTTTCTGATTCTTTGCATTCTGGTTGTTCTGCTTTGTAATTGTTCCAATATTCTGGCAATAAATCATTGATCTTGACATCCGGGTTGCTGTGTTATTTTTCCGCACACACTGCACCCTTCACATTGAGTTTATGTGAAAGTCTATAGAAAAATGTTTGTGAGCCAAACGATCGTATGACACTTTGATCATAGTTTCTTTTTTGAATTATTTCTTTGACATGAAAAGGCATGAGAATTAATCCAATTATTCATCTATTTTCCTCAGCAGGGAACATCTTTTATCATTGTGATTTGGTTGTATTTCACGATGAATTAATTTAAGAATTGGTATATTTTACATCAGGCAATGACACGATCTCAATCCAATATTTTTATTCATTGTTGTGTCGATTTCTAGTGCTCTTTTGTTTCTCCAAACTATTTCTGCTCTATTATTTTGCTTTTGAGGATCTGTATTTTCATATCCTAATTACCAAAACCTTTAATCATGATTTTTGTTTCTTTTCTGTTTGTTCTCCGACCCTTCGCCACAATGCTAGTTAGTATATAGTGTAGGTATAAATATTATTTTGTCGGTTTTTGACAACTTAAAACTGATCACTACCCCTCCCACATGTCTATACTATTCTGGATGATACAAAATCACCAAAATTAGTTCTTGTTCAACTATAGTAGATGGATCATCATGTGTCTATACCAAATAAAGAAAAACATAGTATATGTTATGTCATTTTGAAATATAAAATAATACTAAATTTCACTTCTTCCATACATACAAATCCCTGGCATATTTTGTGCATGTTTTCATTTAGAAGTTGGCCCTTCTTATTGAGATAACCCTCCCACACCACATGACGTGAGATAAAAGTAGTGGTAAGATCTGATTGATCAATCTATATCTCAACAAAGTTACATCTATGGTTTTTTGTATTATGTCACATAACAATTTTATTATAAATTCAAACCATGTAACAGTTTTTTTTTCAAGTGCAACATACCCCATCCTTGATTTATGGTATGTGTATGGTGGCTTTGCTACCTGTTGTTTATTCATTGAACCCCAATGATGTTTAAAAAAACATATATGAAATTGATTACATCCATCTTTTCATGTCAAATAAATTAAAATCCCTCCTCACATAGGGCAACAAAATAATCCCATGTTTCTTGAGGTATAAGGCTTCATATATCGATGATGGGTGAGGATTGATGTCCCCATCAACATCTCTAAAGTATTTAGTGGAATGTGTTGTTTTGAAAGCTCTATGTGCTTTTCCAACAACTTTCAAAATGAAATTTATTCCATAGCCTTCCAGTATAAATGTACTCTTAAAAAGCAAACCTTTCATGAAATGATATGAAAGGAAAAGAATAGTAAGTTTAATGACAAGTTACTACTATGTCTCCTCCAATGATTTCCTTCATCGCCTGTATGGCATTATGACAAGTATCTATATCAATTGAAATGTTCAATCTTGTACTAAGACCGATATAACTAAGGGAGATTGATTTGTTTCGACCAATTGGTTGACTATGCTCATTCCATCTAGCCTGAATGTTTTAACCTCTACTTCTTGCTTTAATTACTTTATCTAAGACTGTCATCTGATGAGACTTTTGTATTTGATTTTTTTATTAGGCGTAATTCATGCTTTCACCTTTAGAATCTCTGCAATGTGTCTCATCCAGGTGAGTAACATCATGGGGCAGAGAAGACAATATCTGCCGCACAAGTTAGACAAATAAATTTGAATATGTAAACATTGAATTAGACACTAATCATATAGATAGAAAATGTATTATATATAACACTCCATTGACAACAAACTTATATTTTATAATCTTCTTTTTTTATTCAATGGTTGATGTGATTTTCCCAGTCAATCGATTATCTAAATTCTCTTTCTATGTTCACTTCTTACATATATGACAATATTTCTATTGGGTCAAACATGAAATGCTTGTGACATCCCAAGGAAAAGACCATCCTCAGTTAACACTTGATTTTGTAGTTGTTTTTATTGCCAAAAGAACAATGGGCCATTTTTTATTTATAGGATCAAGTGTATAAAATATATGCACTGATTGTGGTACCATTATGAATGCCTCATCTTTGTATCCTTTGCTGAAATTTACTTTGAATCTCAATTCATTCGGTTTTACCGTGAGCTTATTATCAATCCATCTATTTCAGAAAATCAGCCCATGAAATTTCATGTAGCCTAACTCACATATTTTGTCCATGATGCCAAAGAAATCGCTTCATCCACATTTGTGAGTCGACTATTTTTCACTATATTAAGTTCATCATGTCTCAGTGTATAGGACATATAACCATTAATCATGTAGCTATTATAAGATAATATACACTCTTGGTCCTTTGGCCAATGATTATGATTTTTCACAGATTGTTTTACCATTTATGGATAAAAGTTTATAAATTTGGTCTCTAAACCAATTAATAAATTATTGGTTATGTGTATTTGATATCAAACTTTTATCCTTGATTAGATTCAAATTCGTAAGAACGCCCTTATGAGTTGGATTGTATAACACAACCATCACATGATTCTGTAAAACATTTAGGTAAGCTTGTTCCCAATTTTTTTTATTGGTCATTTAATATCATCTCTTTTATAAATTATGTTACCTTCGATTCACACATCATGATCAGATTTTTTAAGACCAATTCCACCCACATCAAATAGGTATTCAGTACAGGATTCAACAGTTTCTTCCACAATATATTACTATAATAAAACCTTTTGGTCAACTTATATTTTTGATCAACCCTTTTAATATCTTGATTTAGAGTTCAATTGGGTAAATCCATTTGAAATGTACTGGATCACAAAGTAAGATCTCCATCACCAAGTGAACGATGAAGTGAACCCTAATATAAAGACATTGTGGGAAGAACATCTTTAGTTCACTTAAAGTGATATAAATTTATTTTTCCATTGTTGGCAACTACACCTGGTCAATATTGATTTGACAAAGAAATACAACCCATTTATTGTGTTGAACATTTCTTGACAATATACGATGTATTGTTATAGAGAAAAAATATTGAATCAGAACATGAAAATCATGTGATTTTAAACCTTTTAACTCCAAACTATTCATTGATATAACATTTTTGATATTTGATGAATATCCATATGGTACTATTACACTATTTAAAAAAGTTGTAAAACTAAAATCTTTTTTTCTTAGAAAGAGTGTGAGCTGTTGGAAGAATAAATGTTCACCTCTCCTTCACTAGTGCCAACTATTCCCTGATGCCCGTGTCATTCATGTGTAGCATTGCCTTGATTATATCTTTTGTCTTCCCTTATGTATTTAGTAACGTGTTGATTACATTATCACATACATTTTTTACGATATGCATGACATATGGAAAATGTCTAATATACAAAGTAAGGCAGTTCAAAGAAAATTGGTCTCATTCTCTGACCCATTGTGGTAATGTTTTTAGAGAAAGGTTTACCGAACACATTGAAAATATCCTTTACCTTATCAAGTCATTCCTCACCTGTTAATGGAGAAGGTGACAAACCTTCTTTCAAATTCCCATCAAATGTTTTCATCCATGATTGGTATTGATGACGTCGAGGTAAAAACCTATGTTTTCCAAGAAACAAAGTCTTTATATCATGTTTCAACGTAACTGACCCCACACATTATTCACACACAAGACATCCTAACCTTCCTTTAATGTTGCACCCTAACAAATTACAATAAGGAGGAAAGTCATTTATCCTACAAAAAATATGGATTTCAATGAGAATTTTTCTTTGTTGTGTGCATCATACACCATAACACCCGGGACAAACAACAATTTCTAATCTTTATTAAATAGATATTAATAGATGTAAGTATCATTTTCAGTTTATTTCAATTAGAAACATGCAATTCCAACATAATGTACTTGTGTTTCCTCCATAATCAATGTGATAAATTATAATTTACCAATATAATTGATCATATGTTGTGAGCACTACTTTTTATGACACAGATTAATTCCATTCATAGAAAGCACAAGATGAAAGTTTCATGACAAGTTCTTAATTTAATGATTCTTTCTATCATTTTTTTTCAACCAAGGTGCATCTAATGGGTGTCAAAGTTTACCATCTTGAATTCTTTTATACTCATGTCATGTTAACTGAAATGTAGTCTCCATACTTTAATATAGTAATTGAATCTTGGAATGATTAGAAAGTACCCGAAAACTTTCAACGAGCTTGATTCATTTTTTTTGGATATCGAGATGTATCACACTTGGGGCATTGTTGTAGAGATTCATACTCTTCAAAATATATATAGTCATTAAACAAACATGTAATTTTTCATAGCTCATACACATGGAATGTAACATTTTTTTATCTTCATTTGTTCGACATGAGAGCTTGTTTTTATATGGAGATGTATCCTTAAAAAGAAAAAATTGCTTTGCGAAACTTTCATTACTTTATCTGTTGCCCACTTTCAAGTGATATAGTTTTAGTATTACTGATAGTGATATATTTTATAACACCATCATACAATGACATCTTTGTTCATTTCCTCAATTTGTCAAACATTTCCAGAAAATCTCTAAGTCTATCTTCAACCACATTTTTTATTTTGTCAATAAGATCTACATCATTGTAATCACTTGTATCAATATCATATGCTCCCTAAAATATGTTATCATTCTACTCACTACATACATTTAATTCTTCTCCGTGTTTCATCCAATAGTTATAACTTCAATCAATTCTATAATAGATAAAGTTTTTTATCCAATTTAGATGGATCAATTCTTCTTGAATAACAACAATATAGACACATACACATAATTCGACAAGGGTTGTTCACATTGTCTGTTGCAAATTTGATAAACTCTTTGACATCATCTCTGTACTCTTTGGTCATATGATTATCATCTATCCATTTTTGATATATATTTATCTTATTTGATTCTTCAAAGTATAAACCACACACACAAATACATGTATATATACATAACATGTTTGTATAATTATACATAACAGACAAAGAACACAGAACAAAACATGTTTGTATATATATACTATAATCAGAAAAAATACATGTATATACATACATACACAAACATGCACACCATATATAAAATTTTATATAGATAATATAGATAAACAATATGAATATATATATATATATAACAACATTTATATATATATGTATGTATAAACAGTATAAAATACACACACTCACATATTATAAAAAAATACATACATACATACATATATATGCACACACCATATATAAAACAATTTATATAGACAATAAATATATATAAACATTATGAACACACACACATGTATATATATATATAAACATTTATATACGTATAAATAGTGTAAAAACACATATATATAATAAAAAATAAAACAAACACCGACATAACAACATGAATATATATATATATATATATTAACAATATAAAACATATATATGATAAACAAAACATATATAACAAACATACAATAGTGTATACCACACACATATACATATACATACACTAATTATAATATATATATACATATAAAATATATATTTGCATAAAACACATATATGTTCATACGCACGCGTGCGCACAACTACACATCTATGTGGGGGGGGGGGGTGAGTGGGCGTGTATGCATGTGCGTGAATAGGTGAGTGGGCGGGTAGCTGGGTGTGTACGTGTGTGTACATGCCTTTGTGTGTGTGTGTGTGGGGGGGGGTGTACATGTGTGTGCATGTTGGGGTGGGCGGGCGTGTGCATGTGGGTGGGTGGGTGGGTGGGTGGGTGTGGGTGGGTGTGTGGTGTGAGAGTGGGTGCGGGCGCGGGTGCGAGTGCTCGTGTTTGAATGCGGGGAGGAGGGTGGCCAAGTGAGCGCAAGTGAATGTGTGTGTATAAGAGAAAAGACACATACAAAACCATAAAAATATATTTATATTGAAAATATTCATGATTAATTGAATAAAAACAAAGATTAATGACTCCTGATCCACATATATTTGATTTTATGATGTTTTGGTGAAGAAAAATAAAGGGTGATGATGACCAATAACTATTTAGGAGCAATGAAATAGAAGACCATGAGAGGAAGGAGGAGGATGGAGAAAGCTACATTTAGATTATAAAGAAAAAGACCTTTGTTAGTGTTATAAGTAAAAGTTTGGAGGAAAGCTACCACCTGTTTTTCACCTTTATGTTATAGTGTGCATTAATGATAAAATAATATACTAACTAAAGGATTATAAATCTTTTGGAAAGATTTTTTAAAGAGATGGTGAAGTGTTTCAAGAATAATGAGAAGGATTTAGGAATTTCTTGATTCGATTCCTTCACTATTAATTTATACTTTATCTATTTATGAAAATTTCTATGATGAGTTAACCATTAACCACCAAGACTTGGTTAATTAAACCATTAGAGGTCATTAAGAGGATAAAACTAATGAGAAGCCTAATAATAGACATGGCATGTTATGTTTGAACTTCTAAAGAAAGCATTTCATGGTACAAGATATTTATGAACGAGTTAAACATTCAACCTTTTATGTTTTTACAAGTTACATATTTATAAGGAAAACTTAAAACATTTTAAACAAAAGACAATTGAATTGGAAGTATTGTTTATATTGTGGGATTTGTGACATGGTGATAATCACTATAACAATTTTTACATGCTGGATTCTTCATCTATGGAGGATGTCAATTATATGGGAGCATATGGAACACAAAAACTAGGAAACATAACTAAATTTATAAAAACTAATAACATTTCAAGCATTTATGAAATATCACCCTGTTACTTTGCTAACCAATTTCTAGTTTTGGTGAAATTCAATAGGTGTCCTCCCAATATAACCGTAGTTGATGAATCAACCAAACCTTTCATGGAAATATAAAGGTACAAAAATTCTTGTGAGACAACTTGTTCCAACACCAATCAAGTTTACAATATCAACAATCCACTTGAATGTCAAACAAGGAGAAATATATATAGAGAACGATAAGAAAGTTTATGACTAAATTGGATACAAATGACCAAGAAAAAATTTCAATAAGGCAAATACAAAAACCAAACAAGTTTGTAAGAATTATCATAATAATCAATCAAGTATTTATAACTTGGGAGTTCAAATTAGTTAACCAGATCAACCTTTGAATAAGATAAATGTAGGAAAATTTCCATGTACATTTGTATCTATGCAATGGTGAATGTAATGGATGTGACTACCCATAATAGTGAGAAAAATAAAGTTGATAATTTGAAGGAATAAATAGGAAAAGTGAAACAAAAAAGAATCAATTTTAGAGAAAATGAATGAAGAATCGAAAGTAATATTGGAACAAGAAGAATGACATGTTTTTTAGATTTGGACTTAAAAATTCACAAAGTTCCAATTTCATTTTCACTATGGTTAAGGAAATCGAATGAGGTGACCCAAACATGAATTACATAAATATTACATCATTTTATATGAATATTAAATACATCTCACAATAATACATGTCTGAGAATTGTAAAGGTTTAGGGTCTTTGGACACTAGATTGCTAATCAACTTATTTCATGAATGATATTCAACATCTCCCATAAATTTATGCTCACATAACACCCTACATAGACATATCATACTAAAACCTTTCTTTATAACCTGGGAAAATGAAAACACAATAAAGTTTGAGCTTAGATTCTTAGTAAGGGTAGAAGAACAGGTCAAGGTGATAAGGGATCGACACCCTCTTCTAGTGAAAACCTGAAGGACCAAACCCAGTTAGGCGATATTGCTTTAGGGTCAAGGGGTTTGAGGGGGTGAGTGTAATCAGACCCTCAAACCAAAGTGCTAACAACCCCACACCTCCAACTTATGAAGAAGTAGTACGACCTGGTGAAGAAACATCCCTTAAGGAGATGTTGCAGGAGGTAAATGAGGAAGGTATCACTTTCGACATATCCAATGAAAACTTACCACAGAAAGAAGGTTGTCTCTCCTCCAGGTAGGATGGGTCGGGCGAGTTTCTCACCCCGACTTCTAGGAGGGAGGGTAGGGTGAATTCTTAGAATAGGATGAGTCCTAAGAAGACCAATATGAATCTTAAGACAAGTAATCATTTTAAAGGCCTTAAAGGAAAAATCTTGGATTATGATCATGGGGAATGGAAAATGGTGACATACAAGGGAAAAGACAATTCTTGGATAGCGGAAAACCTCAAAATCCATACACTGGAGGAGAACTATATTTCTTTATAGGGATTCACTGAGGCTGGGTTAGGTGATGACATCTCTAGCCTATCCTCAGCAGACTATGAAGATGGAACATAGGCTATAGGACTGCACAACCAATAAAAGAAGAAAGGGATTAAGGGAATGCAGGGATTGAGGAGCTGCATAGTGCATAAGGGGAAGAAATCCAAAGGTTGTAAAGACTATTATCACCTACCAAAACTCATAGTGACAAGGTCTGCCAAGAAGGATGGGCCCAACAAGGTGTCAAAATGAAAAACCATTAAATTTGACCAGGGAAACAAGAAGGTTCTTCCATCTCAGGTAGAAAATTAGATGAATGAGTATTTTGATACAAAGGAACAAGGCCAGGAAGGTGACAAAAATGAATACCCAGACCCGAAGAAGGAAGGTTCCTTGGTTGTGGGAGAGCTTGATAACATTTCCAAACTAGATCTGCCTAAGGTAAACCAGGAGCATGACTTAGTGTCTTAGGAACCTGAGCCTGTCGATGGTGTAATGAAGTAGGCAGGAAAGGAGGAAGCTGATAAAGAAAACTTCCTAAAGCTCATTCAACACTCTAAGGAAGAGATGTTGGAAGAAGTTTTCTCTATTAATGCTTCATAGGAGGATGCTGATAGAATATTCAAGAGAGTGATTCGAGTTGTTCTCAATGATGAGAAAGATTATTGGATCAACAAATAGGATCAATTTTTGGCACGGGGATTCAATAAAGGGAAAATAAGTCTGTATGAGTATATTTAGACTTAGGACAAGATGACCTATCACTTTAAGGATCTCATAAAGGATGAACCGAAAATAAAGGTAACCTCAATTGAATGGAAATTACATAGGGTGAATGATTCCAATACTCTTAAAATTTTCTAGAATGGTATTTTGATATCTTATGAAGTTTGATGTTCTATTTGTCGAGAATTTTGGAGGTTTCCCACTTTTCCCACAAAAGTGATCTTTGAAATAAAAAATTTAATTGCCAGTCTTAGTAAGGGTAAACATGAGAGATATCAATCGATGATCATAAGTGAGCATAATATAAGAATAAGGGTATGAGAAAATAATCAAAACATACAAAAACATACCCAAAAAGTCACAAGACATTAATTATGAATCATGGAATAAGACTTTGTTATAATAAAAGACATGAGTCATAAGAGTATAGAATCATCAATAATCAATCATGATCTATTATAGAATATCATTGGCATAAGATATAAGTTTTTGGCATACACTTAAGCATCAAAATTACATGTCAAGGTCACCCGCCAAAACATTCATCAATTAATAGGCTTGAGCTAATCACTCGTGTACCTTCTTGGGCTCAGGCTAACTGTCTATGTACCCTCTTGGGATTGATCTCACCGCCCGTGAACCCTCCTTGGCCTGGGCTCACCACTTGTACACCCTTTGAGCTCATGAAATATAAATCATCACCAAATGCATTGGAGGGATACAATGGACCCACCCATCACATAATAATAAACCAATCACATATATACATTAAAAACATAATATTATTAACCATTCCTTCATAATTTAATTAACCCATGAGAAAGAAATGAGTTTCATGAAACATCATTAAAATATCATCATCATAATCCATCCAGATAAAATAAATGGATGGTATCATAATATAATATCCCCAATGAATCATAAAAATTATTAAATTATGTTTACATAGATGAAAAATACTTTTATAAAATCATTATAAATCTGCTTTGAAAAATAAGAAAAAATACCCATTTCTCTTTATGACTTAAAAACTAAAAATTCCTAGAATAATGGGAATAAGATTTTCCTTGAAAAACCCATGGATCTTTTAAAGGACGCTTCATGATGAATAAAGGACACAACAATAAGAAAATCCATTCATGTCATAAATGTTTTAAAAAAGAGCATTCTTTTCACACTTTTGTAAAGGAAGTAAAAAATGAATTATTCAAAAAAAGACAAGAATATCCCTTTAATTTTTTTAAATAAAGTAAAAGATAATATAAAAATACCTTTATCAAACATTTAATAGTATATATGGACTTCTATAAAACAATTTTTATAAACATGGATATGGAGAAAATGCATTCCCATCCAAAAAGGAAAAATAAGATCAGCTTTTCTTGAAAACATTATTTTGATCTTTTTGAGTACCAAAGAGGGGAAAATGGAAAAAATACTTGAAACCCCCACATAAATAACCAGTGGAGAAGAAAATATATTTGTTTTAATAGAAAGAGAATACAATTTCATGTATTGGAAATTAGAATATATACAATCCCAATAAAAAGTGATATTGTAACACAACCCTTACAACTTTGGTAACCTTTGAATTAAAACCTCATGAATTAGATAACCTTAGATATATTAATAAATCTACATAATTTTAATTAAAAAACATAAAATAAATTCATGGGTAGTATATACACCACACAAAAGAAATAAAGGGATGTTATAAAATATATCTCAATGAAGGGAAATTGAGATGAAGAAACCCTTAACTCAAGTACCGACTTGCTTTGTACGCACTCCAACCCCCTGTATAATAAATATAGACTTATTATAAACATATTATTGAAATATATTCATACTTATATTACTATATATCATTAAATTATAATTTCCAATTACCCATTTATTAATAATTCTTCATTAAAATCAATATTTGGGTGTCAACTTTTTTTGTTTTCCACATGTGTTTTGGTTTGGGAATTCTAGCCCTTGTACTTTGATCATGAATTTATCTTCCAAAAAATCTTAATAATGTCATAAATATAATATTTATCCATTATATACTATTTTAAAATTAGTTATGTGAGGTGATGATGAAAAATGAATTACATTACTTCGTGGATCCGGTAGTTCGCACGTATGCACGAGTGATGTTTTTATATTTCAATGGATAGAAAAAAGGAAATAATGGTAAATAAAAATTTATCTTTATAGAATCATAATTTTATTATAAATATCATATATATTCTTGAAATCCATCTCTATAACTTTTCATGATAGGCGATGATGAAAAATGAAATGCATCACTTTATGGGGGCGGTAGTACGTACATATGCATGAGCAACGCTTTCATTTTCCTTTGGATGGATATGAAGTAGATAATGGTTATTAAATAAATGTAATTTTTTTTAATATATTACGGATACTGATTTAATCATATTTAGTATGGATGTAATAGATTCAGAGAAGGTGGAATAAGAAATAAACTGAAAAGAACTCGATTAAGACAATTACATATTCTTTTGATATCTTCCTTTTGATTGAACTTAAGGCCACTGGGAGTGAGGTTTATGGTCAGACCAGGGGACTAAGAACATGGTATGGGAAGTGTGGAGAGGGATTTAGGATTTATATTATGAGAAAACATAACTCATATATGTATTTGGAAAGGTTAGATTGTGTATCCTTTTATAGGCAATAATCAATGACGTTTTCAGAAATATTAAGTCTTTAAGGGTCAAGAATGTAATTTTAAAAATATAAAGTGTCTCATAAATATACCATGTATGGTATGCTTGACCATTTATAATATATATTTTCCTCTTATAAGTTTTTTATTATTTTTAATTCATTTAATTAAATATTGTTTAACATTAAATATCCTTAAAGTCATTTTCAGAACTATTCACATAATTTGACTTAAACATCAAGATAATAACGAAGTTAGAATTTAAACACTTAAATCATCAATTATCCTTTATAATTATATATAAAATTATTAGAATTCAATAATTCACCCAAAAATTATTAATTTTAATGTTTTTAAAATTATTCACTTTTTTTGGACTTCTTTCCCAAGCGATGTGTCGATGCTACATATGCATTTTAGATAATTATAATATTATTTAAAATTAAAAATAAATTAACAATATAAATTTAATTTATTCATCATAAATATTATTATCTTTAACCATTCATAATTTTTATCCGTATTATTATCATGACAAAGTATTAAGTGAGTGAGAGTGACTTTTTTTTACATTAATTTTATAATATAAAAGTAATGTTATAATCAGTGAAAATGACCCAAAATGACCAAAATTTAAAAGATAAGATAATATAGGGATGAAATACATTCATCCAATAAAATTTAGACAAGTGTTAGTGATATTTTAAGGCTTATCTCTTAGTTTAACCCCCTCATTAAACCTTTTAGCCCTTACCAGGGTGGAAAACTTTTACTGCGGTAGCAATTCATTATCAATAAAAAATGAAATGGAAATTATTATATAATTTGAATATGAAAATTCCAAATATAGAATATATTTTTAAATATTAAATATATTTAGGTGGTATAAATATCTTTTAATATAAGTATGAAAAATGCAACAAAAACAATTTTATTTGAATAAACCATTACTTAGGTTTTAAAATTCCAAACATAGTTTTTTTTAAAATTAAATATAATATTCTCAAATAATTTATTTAAATTATTAAATATATATTTTATGTATATAAAATGTTTCATAAACATTCATGTCACTCTTATATCATAATAATGACATAAGGGTGACAATATTTTCAAAATTGGTATTTTTCACTATTCACCCAAAAATAAACCTTTTAAAAAAAATACAAAAAATCACTATAAGATAATTTTGACATGATAAATTTAAAAATGAAGTTAATTTCATTAAATTAAAATTCTAAAATTCTAAAATTCTAAAATTATAAAATTCTAAAATTTATCTTTTAAATGAAAAAAATAAAGAGAATCTACTTTTATAGAAAAAGGACCTTTTAAAAATAAGGTGTTCTTAATATTATCTCATATTAATTACTAATTAAATGAATTTTAATATCTCAGTTCATACATTACATGTTTTCATAATCACATATTAAAAGTGATGAATTAGAATAAAATAAGAAACACTTTAAAAATAGTTCTTTGAAAAACAATCTATTTTAACATTAAATTATTTATCTTCTAAATATAATCATTTTTAATTGATTAATATTTTTTTATTAGAGGTTTTATTCTTTTTATTAAATTTATAATAATGTTAATATAATGTGTCACAAATCCTTTTAGTTTTGTGTTTCATGTAACATAAGCTATCAAACATATTATTATTTAAAATAAAACACATTATAAAATCTTAGGGTGTTATATTCCCTCCATTAAATAAACTGCATCCTCACAATTTTAATTTATTCTTACCAAAAAGAGTGTATCATGAAATAGTAAAAAATTATGATGTTTTTATCATGATAAATAATTTATAGGTTACTACTATGGAACTTAAATATTTCTAAAATCATGAATATATCATTATAAGACCCATACTTATCAATGAGTCTCCAAAAGAATACCTTGACAGATGAGTGATATTTTCCACATAAGACTCGATCTATTTATCATCCTTTTTCTTTAGATGAGGAATTCATTTACCATCAAGATATAGAGTATGAAAAAACACACTTGATTTCTTTCCATCACATAAGAAAAATTTCATCATTTCATTATGTTTCGAGAAGTTATTCATCTCTACTTCTTCTTATATTCTAAATGATAAATAAAATTGATGAATTTTTAATTCCTCAAGCACTAAAACTGTATTTTAATGGATTATAAGATCTAGAAAAGGGATAATAAGTTAATCCTATCATCTCTATACATTTACTTAAACCATAAATGGTTAGCACAAGTAAATAAATACACAATAGAATATGAATAAACCTTCAATTGAAGAAATAATACATTAATCTCAAAACAATCAACAATAAAACTAAAAATTTAACTTAAATCATTCCATAAATAATTAAACCTAAATCTATTCAAAATATACTATAATGTCTCAGAGTTTTAGTGTATTATTTTTGGATATTATATTGATTAATTTCGAGACTAAGTGTTGAGATAGTGTGCGATTTCAAGACCCAATATGCCCATAATAAATGTTTTAAATATATTAAATATATTAAATAGCACGTGCAAACATTTTTCCTTAAAAAATGGAATAACTTATAAATGGATGCTTGAATCAGAAATCTAAGGGCACTGTTGAGTTTAGATCGCAGAGTTTACCCTAAGCGTGACTTAACATTAGTCGGAATGGGTCGTTTGTAGAAAAGTCATCACGAGCATGGAAATGTATAAAATAATTAAATAAAATTATTTTAATTCATTTCAATGATGCAACAATTAGTGGATATTTAAATAGATCATTATGTCAGAATTCCAGGGTTATCCTCATAACCCTGAAACCTCTAGAGAACCGTTGGAGAGAGCTTTGAGGATTCTCTCTCAGGAGAACGATGACGAATCATGGATCGATGATTGACGCACATCGATTTTGACAGATCGCCCATAAGAACACGATGCAAAAATCATTCTTCATCAGTGATCTATCCAAATAAAGTTAGAGAATATGTTTTGATTTGTTTATTCCCTGTTATTTAATTCTACGATGAACACAAATCAATCCACGAACAGATTGATCTATGGTTCAATCGTCTTGTGGGATGGGTATGATTGTGGTGATTATTGAGAGAATTACCTATGTGATTACTAATTTCTTTGATTTTAATTATTATGACAATAAACTAATATCGATATGAGCATCGATCGAGATCCATTCCTCTTTATTGATTTGTTCTTTTCTCCCCCCCCGTTCATCATTTGTCCCAAACATTCTTCGTTTGGACCACGACTCAACAAATTCTAATCAATCGATCATTGCACATCCATTTCTTGGTGAAATGATCCAATATCATAGATCTGGGATCAGTATGAAACGACATAGGTTCGACGACGGAGGCAGTGTGATTTGGATGACGAAGGATACCCAAATTCACGTTCTTCAACGCATGTTTAAGAACGACGATTTAATCCATTTTCTAAGAAGATCTAGAGAGAGAACCCATTGTTCAATGAAAAAAATACTTCAATGAGGCTCGATATATGTTTTTTCAATAAGGCATATCCATAATTGTAGGCCAAATAAATTAAGGATATGCCCGAACATGGATCTTGGATTCTGTAAAATCCCGATCCACACAGCCTGTAAGTCAGATCTACATGCCTTGTGCGACCCCCTTGCAGTGGATAGGGTTTTTAGGAGAAAGTTAAGGATCACACGACATGTTACCTCTCTCGGGTAACTCAATATGTATCTTGGGAAGTACACGAACAAAGGTCAGAGTACACGGACTGCCTACACGACATGTACTCCACTACACGAACATGGGTTGGACTAGTATATGGGATGAGCCATGTACTGGCACACGGGTAGAGTACACGGGATGTCAACATGGCGTGCACTACTACATAGACACAGTTTGAATAACATGCTCCATTTACACGAGTAGTACTTGGGTTCAAGGGACATGGTGTGTAACCCCTCTACTTACCGTGTACTCTTTCTAACATGGAATATATATCTTTCCCTCTATATATTGGAAAAGTTTCATTAGGTTTAGTTCCCCTTATCCTTTCCTTGAAGGTTGGTATGAATCATTTCCTACTCCTATGAATACAATCCCTTCTGCAGGACTTCCTAGATAGAGTTTTTGGAATCCCCCCGAAAGGCCCAAAGTGGGATCCTCTATTCATTTTCACACCTTAGGTGGAGTTCTTGGTATCAACATGACCAATCCTACTATGCACCAATCATCTACTTATCGAGTTAATCTAGATTGAGTTGTTGGTATCACCCCATAGACCTAGTTGTGATCCTCATCTATGTATCATATTCTCTTTGGACTATCAGTGTATTCCTTCTCATGATGAGACTCGACGAGTAGTACCTCTTGGATAGAATTCATAAGTGCTATCATACTTAGGAGTGTGTTATTCCAAATAAGTGCTTCATGGAATCTTCGAGCTAGAATCCTAGGATGGTATACAATAGTTGTGAGTTAGCTCCAGACCATGTGTCATTGCTGAGTATATCTAGATATTCTTATTATATGTTCTATAGACATATACCTGTGTAGAGTTGAATTTATTTCCCTTGTTGTATGATTTGTGGTTTTCAGGGTGTCTTACTGAGTATTATTATAGTCACCCCTGCATGGGATTTTCCTACATGTGTCATGTCTTGTATAGATTATTGAACTTTTGATGGAGTCCTAGGTGGACCAGTACCAGACAATTCTTAGCGAGACTAGACATACCGAGGTGTGTTCCTGCGGCTTTCAGAAAATAGTCCCAATTCCTTTATATTTAGGTTGGACTTGTGTTACATACTCTCTGTGATGGGTTTATATTTGACCTTTTTTACTTTCTTTTACTTCCTGCCATACTCTGGTTATGATATTAGATGTATGCATGCATGGTTGTTCAGTTGTTTTTACATTTCAACATTTTATAGTCTTAGAGATGTGTTCGTGTGTACAAGTACTTAAGTTAAGGCCTCCTATGTCAGTGATATGCTTTCTTGACACTAGTTTCCAACCCCTGAACAATTAGAGGTGGGCTTGGGGAGTCTCGGAATGAGCCCCTATGGGAAAGGTCATGAAAAAGTGGTATTAGAGCAGTCAGTTCTACTTTAGGACCAAGAGTCTACAAGATTGGTTTGGGGAAACAGTGTTAAGTGTTTCAAGTTTGAATTTCAGTCCAGGGACTCTAGTGTTGGTGCGGTGACTGATGTATCCATACACTAGGACTCTGAACACCTAATTTTCGACTCGGTACATGAGAACACTGGTTGTAGGGAAAATAATGGTACATGCATCATATAGGAATAGGTTGTGGTTTCCATGTCCTTCTTGAGTCATCTCTCCAGATATACTCATTGACCATGGTATATCTTTTTGTTTCAATATGCCTCTGTGACATATGCCAACTTGGATTCAACATTAGGATCATGAGGATGATTCCCATAGTGATGAGACGTTGATACAGGGACCAGTTCCTGAGATGTTACCTCGAGATGGTGCACTAGCCATACCACCACCTGTAGAGTGGCATGTGGTACACACAATACCAATGGATGAGGTGTGTATGTTAGCATGATTCATGAGTTTTAGCGGTAGAGACCCCTCAAGTTTCAATGTGAGCTCAATCCACAGGCAGCTAAGGACTGGATTGAGGTAGTGACCTGAGTTTTCTATATAGTCAGGTCAGCAGCAGATCAGATGGTGGTCCTGGCGGCGAGCCTTCTTCATGGCTTGGAATGGAGATGGTGGGGTTTAGTTACTCAGTCTTATGATGAGGTGACTCTGGTGTGGACAAAGTTTGAATACCTTTTTAGAGAGAGTGTATATGAGCCACCGAGGCAGAGGTAGTAGTAGGGGAAGGCAGATCCGCATGTTGGCAGACATGGTAGTGGAGCTGGGAGAGAAGCTGGAGGTGGTCGACACTTTAACATGTTACCACCACCACCTCCAGGAGGTCCGCTCTAGGGTAAGGGAGCTAGAGGACATGGGTGAGGATAACTGTAGGTGGTCAAGGATTATGAACCATAGGCTACAGGGATGATTCGAGGTACAATATGTGTCTTTTCAATCTTAACTGCAGTACTAATAGACACAGGTGATAGTCATTCCTTTCTTGACATATACCTTGTACGAGACTTAGAGATACTAGTTGAACCTTTGACTCGACTCTTACACTTGGAGACTTCTACTGGAGAAGACTCAGTGATCACACATTTGTGCTGGTAGTGTGACCTGACTCTTAAAGGTGAGAGTTTCTGTTGGGATCTCTTGGTAGAAGTGTCTAGGCCTTATGATGTCATTCTTGGTATGGAATGGTTATCTACAGTTCATTCCCATATCGAGTATTTTAGGTGAAGGGTGCAGTGTGTTCGCAATGACAAAACTTGGTTTTCCTTTGTCGGTGAAAAGGAAACCTTGGTAGTGGAGGATGAAATCATGCATAGGAGGGTGGAGCCAATTACTCATCAATTGTCTAGTCTAATTATTTGTGTAGTGGATGTTATGAGTTACCAGTTTCCTGTAGTGGTGGAGGAGCATGGGGACATATTTCTTGTAGATATTCCATGTTTACCTCATAATCGATAGATATAATTTTATATTTATTTACACCCTAGGATAACACTGATATCTGTGAAAATATATTGGATGGCTCCTGCAAAGCTTCGTGAGCTGAGGGTACAGTTGGAAGACTTGTAGAGGAAGAGATTTGTGAAACCTAGTGTTTCACCCTAGGCAGCCTCAGTTTTGTTTTCTAAGAATACAAATGATATATTGAGGTTGTGTGTGGACTAACGGTGCTTGAACCAGGTGAAAATGAAGAATAAGTATCAACTACCAAGGATCAATTACCTATTTGATCAATTTAGAGGAAAAAATGGTTCTCAAACATTGAACTCAGGTTAGTCTATCACCAGCCATGAGTACGTGATGAGGTTATATCAAATATGACATTTAGATGTCACTACAATCACTATTAGTACTTAGTGATTCCATTTGGCATGATGAACACCCTAGTAATATTCATGGGACTCATGAACCAGATCTTCCATCATTTCTTAAACTGGTTTATGGTAGTCTTAATCAATGACATCCTTGTGTACTTGACATTTTAGGAGGAGAAAACGAGACACATAAGGATAGTTCTGGACGTACTTTGAGAGAATCGAATTTACGAAAAGCTCTTGAAGTGCCAGTTCTGGATTCATGCAGTCCAATTTTTGGGAAATGTTATCTCAACAGATGGAGTGGAAGTGGACCTGGCCAAAGTCGAGGCAGTGTTAGCTTGGGAACCACCTAAGAGCATGATATAGGTGAAGAGATTCCTTGGGTTGGAAGGATATTACTTGAGATTCATATCTGACCTCTCTAAAATATCAGCACCCATGATAGTTTTGACTCGAAAGGGACAACCTTTTGTATGGATAGAAAAGTGCTAGCAGGCTTTTCAACAATTGAGGCAGAGTTTGATGATCGCTCTAATATTGATATTATTAGAGGAAGGTGTCGAGTACATAGTGTTTTGCAATGCATCAGGAATCAGGCTTGGTTGTTTTCTAATGCATAAGAAATAAGTGATTGCCTATGGTTCACGTCAGTTGAGACCACATGAGCAGAAGTACACAAATCATGATCTCAATCTATCAACGAAAATCTTTGCTTTGAAGATGTGGAGACACTACCTGATAGGAGAGCGATTTATCGTCTACTATGATCAAAAGAGTCTCAAGTATATCTTCTCTCATAAAGATATCAACTTGAGACATAGGTGATGACTAGAGTTCCTCTAGGATTATGAATTTGAAATTTTCAATACTCCTGGGAAGGGGAATATGGTAGCAGATTCTCTTAGCAGGAGATCTTGTTCATAGTTTCTAAATGAGTCATCAGAGCAATTGGCCTCATTGTAGTTATTATTTGTGGATGGAGATGGATCATCTTACCTCCAATTGATGGTAGTCACCCCTACACTCTTATAGTGAGTTAGGGAGTCACAACTTGGGGATACCGACTGTGAGAACCTATGTGATTAAATATCCATAGGGAATGCTCCTGATGTATTTTCTAAAGGTGGGGAGCACATAATTATTTTCGAAGGATGCATGATGGTACCAGTGACATTATAGGAAGAGGTTATAAGAAAGTTTCACACATCTACTTTGGAGGTATATCCAGGTGTGGAAAATATGTACCGGGACCTCCAACATTAGTTATGGTGGTTATGGATGAAGAAAAGAGTTGTAGAGTTTGTCTATCGATGCCTTACTTTTCAGCAAGTAAAGAATGAGAACTAAGTTCTAATGGGTTTGGATCAACCCCTTGAGGTTCCATAATGAAAGTGGGATGTGATATATATGGACTTTATGATAGGCTTACCACATATTTCCATGGGACATGATTCCATCTGGGTGACTGCAGACCGACTCACCAAGTCAACCCACTTCCTAGTTATATAAGAGCAGATTTCAGTAGAGAGATTGAGATGCCTTTACATCCATGAGATAGTCCAAATCCATGGAGTTACATGGATTATTGTTTATAATCATGATGATCGGTTTACATCCCAATTATGAAGTGGTTTATAGGAGGCATTTGGTACTCAGTTACGCTTGATTACATCGTTTCACCCCCAAACTGATGACCAGACTGAGCGAACCATTCAGATTTTGGAGGTCATGTTGTGAGTTTTCATGTTATATTTTCACCTTAGTTGGGAGGATCACCTACCCCTGGAAGAGTTTGCGTACAACAACAACTACCATTCCACCATCAGTATGGATCTATTCAAGGATTTTTACGGGCGACCCTACAGGTCACCACTTTGTTGAAATTACCCAAGAGAGTCATCACCCATGGACCCAGAATTGGTACAAGCTACAAAAGAGTAGGGAAAGATCATCTAGAAGTGTATAGAGAATGAAAATATCCATCAGAAGTCTTATGCTGACAGGTGATGAAGGCCTTTGGATTTCGAGGAAAGAGACCATGTGTTCCTACGGGTTTCACCTCAATGTGAATTATAGAGATTTTCCTGGGGTGAAAATCTATCTCTAAGGTTCATCGGCCCTTTCCAGATACTATGTAGAGTTAGAATGGTGGAATACCACTTATCTCTACTTCTGTAGTTAGACCGGGTACATGATGTCTTCTATGTGTCACAACTGAGGAGGTACGTGCATGACCCATCACATGTTATCGAATGGGGAGAGCTATGCATCAAGGATAGAGTAACCTTTTCTGAGTACCCAATGGAGATCGAGGATTTGCGGGAGAAGATCCTTTGTGGGTGATCTATTCATTTAGTGCATGTCCAGTGGAATCACGTGAATCTTCAGGAGAGCACATGGGAGTGAGAGATTCAGATTCGTGCTTAGTACCCACATCTTTTTGAGTAGCCCTTGTTTTGGATTTTCAAGGATGCAAAGCCCCAAGGAGGGGAAAAAGTAATGTCTCATATTTTCCATGTATTATTTTTGGATATTATATAGATTAATTTCATGACTAGGCACTGAGACGACATGCAATTCTGAGGCCCAGTGTGCTCGAAATAAATGTTTGAAATATATTAAATAGCTCGCGCTCACAATTTTCCTAAAAAAGTTGAATAAATTCTAAAAAGGTGCTCGAATTAGAAATCTAAGGGAACCATTGAGTTTAGAACACATGGTTTACCCTAAGCATGACTTAACATTAGTCGGCATGGGTTTTTTGTAGAAAATTCATCGCAGATGTGGACATGAATAAAATAATTAAATAAAATTATTTAATTCGTTTCACTGACGCAATGGTTAGTATATGTAATGTCTCGGGTTTTTTTTGTATTATTTTTAAATATTATATGGAAATATTACATGACCAGAACTTTAGATAGTGTGCGATTCCGAGGCCTGGAGTACCCGAAATAAATGTTTGAAATAAATTAAAATTTTAAAATAGCGCGTGTGAGAGGTTTTCCTATAAAAGTGGAATAATTTTTAAACGGATGCTCAGATCAGAAATCTGAGGGAACCATTGTGTTCAGAGAAACAACTTTACCATAGGAAAGGCTTAACATCGACTGGCGTGGGTGAGCTGCAAGAGTTAGTTTTTGGATGTTTTAATGGAAATAAAATAAATTAATAATTTATTTTATTTAAAATGTTTCCTTTTTGAGAAACGACCTAATTTAATCCCCTATTTATACCTTCTTATAGAAAGTTCACAGGGTTAGCCGCATAACCCTATGAATTAAGGATTTTCCATTGGAGCTTTGGAGGGGAACCCGTTGGTGGATGTCGACGACGCGATCGATCGACGCATCTCGGATTCGATGAACCTCACCAACGAATAGAAAGTAGTGATCGTTCTTCAACCAAATCTAGGTAGGGATTTTTATTTCAATTATTACTTTCCCTGTTCTTGGATTAAATGATGAACGCGAATCAACCAAAAACAGGGTGATTCGCGGATCGTGCGTTCTTACAGGAGGGTTATTATTTTCCATTTCTTTGGGGTTTGTTTCGGGAGATTGTTATGATAGTGGTTTGTTTATCGTTTGATTTCTCCCTATTTAATCCTTCTAATGGGATCAGATCAACGCTATGATGAATAATGGCGGAGGTTCATTCCTCAAATTGGGTTATGTGATTTCTTCCCCCCTTTCAACCCTGTGTTCTTCGAGTTCTTCACGGGGTTATGAACGATAGATAATTGCACATCCATTTCGCGACACAACGATCCCAAATCTGTGATTCAATTTCATGAAGACTCAATGGAGGTGCGACGACGATGGTGATAGTTGAATTGACATGGTTGGGAAGAAATCGTTCTTCGATTGTTCTTCACATGGATGATCAAATCAAGTTTTCGGGGCCAATCAAGCCCTCGAAACCTTCCAAAACATCGATAACATGGCGGGGTGACCTTGGGTTTTGAGTTTCGAGGCAAACAGATCCTCAGATCGAGGATTGGAGCATCACCTAAGGCGCAACAGTGGAGGTTCACGATTCTAGAAATTTCCAGAACACACGGGGTGTATCCTGAAGAACATGGTGTGTGGGTCTGACTAAGTGGCAGATAGGGTTCCGTAGTGCGTGAGGCAATAAAACGGAGTGTTCTCCGAAGAACACGACATGTGGGCCCTTACATGAGACTCGCCATGTATCTCGGATGATACACGGACATGGGGTGGAATACACAGCCATGTACCCCACCACATGGCCAGACTAGGATGACTGCATGGGTTACCCCGTGTACCAGTTACTCGGGTTGCAACACATGGGTTGAAGCCATGTACGGGCACATGGCCATCGTACACGGAGTCCTCCCCGGATAGAGTAACACGGTGTGTCACTCTCTTACACACCGTGTATACCTTCTTCTACATGACAATCCTTATGACACGGGCCGTTGTACATGGGTAGTATATGGGGTTAGAGGACATGGCATGTGACCCTTCTACAAACAGTGTACTTTTCAGTATATGGCTTGATCCTCTTGTCCACCGTTCCTTGGAAAAGTTTTTTTTGGGTTAGATCCACTTTTTTATTTTTCCCCTAAAGGTCAGGTATCGTTTCCACCCACAGGAGTATGATACCTTCAGTAGGATTTTCCGAGATAGAGTTAGGAATCCCTTCGAGAGGCATGGAGCGAGATCCTCTATCTATTCTTGACCATAGGTAGAGTCAGGTATCGACATGACTACTCCTATAGGATGATGATCATATAATTAGAAGGTGAATCTGAATGAGTCATGGTATCCGCCAATTCCCTGGCAGTGATCCTCATCTGAGTATCGTGATCTTTCACCACTTAGGAGTGTGTTATCCCAGAATGAGTGTATCTATCTCTCGTGACTTTTCTCGACGAACAATACTTATCAGACAGACGTCATCAGAGCTATCAGAATTGTGGAGTGAGTTTTCCTAGATGAGTGCTTCATGGAACCTTCGAACTGAGTCCCTAGTAGGCAGTATGTGGTTGTGTGACTTGTCTCTAGACTACAAGTATGGTTTTTGAGTATATCTGGATGTGTTTCTCTTGTTATATATTCGGCAGATATATACTGTGTAGAGATGAATGTACCTTTACCTTGTGTATTGCTTTGTGGTTTTCAGGGCCCTCTATTGAGTATTGTTATACACATCCCTAAACAGGCTTTGACCGCACGTGTCATGTCTTATGCAAAAGAGTGACCTTTTGACAGAGTCTAGGGAGGACCAGGGCAGAACCAAGATTTCTGAGTTCCCTACAGGACAAGGTGTTCTTTCAGCTACAAGCAGCAGTCCCAATACCTCTTTGTGCTTATAGGTTGTACTTTGTAGTTTTCAAACTATTGTTTTTGGTGGGATTGTATTCTGACCCAGTTTACTTTCAGTTCTTTACTTCCGTTGTACTCTATTGGTTGGGTTTAGTTGTATGCATGCATTTTTGTTCCTTAGTGGTTTTTAAATTTCAGTATTGTGGGCTTGGAGATGCGTGCATGTGTACATGTACTTAGTAAATTACTCCCATGTTAGTGATATGCCTACTTAGTGATAGTCACCATCCCCTGGCCTATTGGAGGCGGGCTTGGGGAGTCGCGACACGAGCCCCACTTGGACGGGTCATGACAGAGTGGAATCAGAGGTGGTCGATTCTACCTTAGGACCAAGAGTCTGTGAGATTGGTTTGGGGGAAACAGTGTTAAGTGTTTCATGATTGGATTTCTGGCCAGAGACTCCAGTGTTGGTGCGGGCTGCCGACGTATCCATACATCAGGACTCTGATAACCTGCTTTCTAACTTGGTACATGAAAACAATAGTTGCAGGGGAGTAAAAGAATGGTACATGCGTCATATAGGAATGGGTTGTGTTTTCCACATCCTTTGTGTCAGCTATCAGGATATACTCGTTGACCATGGTACATCTTGTTTTATTACAGGATGCCTCCATGACACATAACCGCTAGGATTCAGCAGCGCAATCATGAGGATGACCCCCTCAGCGACGAGGCTCAGATACATGGACCAGTTCCCAAGGCATTACCCTTAGGTAGTGCACCTGCTATACCACCACCAGTGGAGTAACCCGTAGTACCTACAGTACTGGAAGAAGAGGGGAACATGATGAGTGTGCTCCATGAGTTCCAGAGACAGAGACCCCTCAGGTTCTGAGGCGAGCCTGACCCTTAGGTGGCTGAGGAATGGCTTGAGGTGGTGACCAAAGTTTTTCGTCTAGTGAGGAAACCAATGGAGTTTGATTGACTCTTTAGGGAGGAGTTCTCACCGTTTACGTCGAGATCAATACGTATCCAGGAGCTTCTTTAGCTCCAACAGGACAGTTTGATGGTGGCAGACTATTCATCAAGGTTCACCAACCTCCCCAGGTACTCAATAGATATGGTCAGGGATCAGTACTTTAGAGCTCGGACCTTTGAGAAAGATCTACGATAGGATATCCTAGATAGTGTCGTGCCTCTATGAATTTCGACTTATGCTGGAGTGCTCAAGTGGTCCTTGGTGATCTAGAGCTTCTTGGCGGAGTAGAGACAACTGGCGAAAGATGGTAGAAGGCTGATGGGTGTGGAGACCTCAGCAGTAGGGAGCCGATGTCAGGCACAAGGATCAGGACATGGGATATGTCACAGGAGGACCCAGGACATGGGATCGACAATATAGGGCACTCAGGCTGGATCCAATCAGCCTAGGGAGAGGCGATTCTACTCGTGCGATAGTAGGGGATATCTTGCTAGAGACTGTCTGACCCGTCGAACTGCTGACAGAGAGGCGGTGGATGGACCACTGAGGCAGAGGCAGAGAGTCGAGCAGACAGACCCGCTAGGCGACAGACATGGCAGAGGAGCACAGAGAGCTACAGGTGGTGGCAAACGCTTCAATCTACTTCCACCACCACCCCCAGGAAGTCCGCACCAGGCTCAGGGAGCTGTGGGAAAGGGGTGGGGACAACTGCATGTGGTCGAGGTGTATGACATAGGGACTCTAGGGATGATCCGAGGTATGATTTGTGTCTTTTCTACCTTATCTTCTGTACTTATAGACACAGGTTCTAGTCATTCCTTCCTCACCACTTGTCTTGTGCGAAACCTTGAGATTCCAGTAGAGCTGTTGACTCGACCCTTACGCTTGGAGACACCTATGAGAGGAGAATCGATGATCACACACCTTTTCAGATAGTGTGATATTACCCTTAGAGGTGAGAGTTTCAGTTGGAACCTCTTGGTGGTAGCATTGAGGCTTTATGACGTCATTCTTAGTATGGACTAGCTATCTTCAGTCCATGCCTATATTGACTGCTTTAGGTGAAGAGTGCGGTGTGTCCGCAGTGATGGGATGAGGTTTTCCTTTTTTGGTGAAAAGGAGACCCAGGAAGCATAGAATGGGCTCATACATAGGAGGGTGCAACCAATCACTCATGAGTTGGCTATCCTTTCCCTCGGAGCAGTAGATTTTGTGAGATCCTAGTTCCCAGTATTAGTGGAAGAGTACGAGGATGTCTTTTCTAAAGATGTTCCAAGACTACCTCCCCACTGGGAAATCGACTTCTGTATTGACTTACACCCCAGGACGACACCGATTTCCTCACCATTATATCGGATGGCTCTCGTAGAGCTTCATGAGATGAGGGTGCTATTGGAGGATTTGAAGAGAAAAGGGTTTCATAAGACCCAATGTTTCACCCTGGGTGGCCCCAGTTTTGTTTGCCAAGAAGGCATACATGATTTTGAGGTTGTGAATGGATTACCATTACCTAAATCAGGTAATAGTGAAGAAGAAGTATCCACTACCGAGAATCGATGACCTCTTTGATCAGCTAAGAGGGACCCAGTGGTTCTCGAAGGTTGACCTTCATTCAGGTTACCACCAGTTACGAGTACGAGACAAGGATATACCGAAGACAACATTCAGATGCCCCTATGGTCACTATGAGTACTTGGTGATGCCTTTTGGCATGATAAACTCCTCCACAATGTTCATAGGATTTATGAACCAGATCTTCCAACCGTATTTAGACCCGTTCATAGTGGTCTTCATCAACGACATCCTTATGTACTCGGCGTCAGAGGAGGAGCATTCGAGGCACCTGCAGATGGTTCTGGACGTACTATGAGAGCACCAACTTTATATAAATCTCTCGAAGTGCCAGTTCTAGATTTGAGAGGTCCACTTTTTGGGACATGTCATCTCAGCAGATGGAGTAGATGTGGAACCAGCCAAGGTGGAGGCAGTGTTAGCATGGGAGCCACCTCAGAGCGTGATGGAGGTGTGTAGCTTCCTTGGGATGGCAAGATATTACCATATATTAATTCATGATTTCTCCCGAATATCAGAACCGATGATAGCCTTGACTATGAAGGGGAAACCCTTCATGTGGATGGAGAAGTGCCAGTAGGCTTTTGAGCAGTTGAGGCAGAGTTTGACAAGCACCCGATTTTGAGATTGTCAGAGGAGGGTTTCAAGTACGTAGTTTTCTGTGAAACATCTAGGACCAGGCTTGGCTGTGTCCTGATCCAGATATAGGCAATGATTGCTTATGGTTCACTCTAGCTTAGTCCACATGAGCAGAACTATGCGACCCATGATATCGAGCTAGAAGCGGTAGTATTCACGTTGAAGATGTGGAAACACTACCTTATAGGTGAGCAGTTCAACATCTACTCTGACCATAAGAGACTTAAGTACATCTTCTCATAGAAGGATCTGAATACGAGACATATGAGTTGGCTAGAGTTCCTCCAGGACTATGATTTCGAGATCATCTATACTCTTGGGAAGGGGAACAAAGTGGTAGATGCTCTTAGCAGGAGATCGAGCTCACAGTTGCTGAGTGAAGTGACAAAACAGTTGGTCTCGTTACAGTTATCCTTCGTGGATAGAGAGGATGAAACTTACCTACAACTGATGGTTGTCACCCCTCCACTCTTACAACTAGTTAGAGAGGCACAACTTTGGGATGTCAACTGTGAGGCTTTACGTGCCCAGTTCTCCTCAGGGCATGCCCCTGATGGATATTCGCAAGGTGGGGAGCACCCAGATATTTTCAGAGGATGCACTTTTGTACCATTGGAATTGCGGGAGGAGGTCTTGAGGGAGTTTCATACATCCCCCTTGGTAGTACATCCTGGAGTGGAAAAGATGTACCAGGATCTCTAATGACAGTTCTGGTGGTCAGGCATGAAGAAGGCAGTAGCAGAGTTTGTTTCTCGATGACTTACATGCTAGCAGGTGAAGGCTAAGCACCAGGTTATAGTGGGATTAGCTCACCCCTAGAAGTTCCATAGTGGAAGTGGGATGGAATATCGATGGACTTCATGATGGGATTACCATGGATGTCCAAGGGGCATGATTCCATCTGGGTGATTGTTGACCAGCTCACCAAGTCGACCCACTTCCTAGATACCAGGGAGCAGAGTTCTATAGAAATATTGGGATGCCTCTACATGTAGGAGATAGTTCGGCATAATGGTTTCCCTTCGATAATAGTCTCGAATCAAGATTCCCTCTTCACATCCTGGTTGTGGAAGGAATTACAGGAGGCTTTTGGGACTCAACTATGCTTTAGCACGACATTCCATCCCCAGACCAATGGTCAGATGGAGAGGACCATTCAAGTTTTGGAGGATATGTTACGGGCCTGTATATTGGACTTTGGTCATAGTTGGGAGGACCACCTACCACTGGTGGAGTTTGCGTACAAAAACATCTTCCACTTCACCATTGGTATGGCACTATTTGAGGATTTATATGGGAGAACCTATCAGTCACCACTTTGCTGGACCAACCTTGGAGATTCGGCACTCATGGGTCCAGAGTTGGTACGAGCTACCACCGAGAAGGTGCAGATCATCTGGGAGCGGATGAAGACTGCACAGAGCTGACATAAGTCTTATGCTGACAGACGACAGAGACCTTTGGAGTTCGAGGAGGGGGACCATATCTTTCTTTGGGTCTCACCGTGACGAGGGTTATAGAGATTTGGCTGGGGTGGTGAACAATCTATGAGGTTCATCGGACCTTTCCAAATACTGCGCAGAGTTGGTGAGGTGGCGTACCACCTAGATCTACTACTGTAGTTGCACCAGGTACATGATGTCTTCCACATTTTGCAGCTGAGAAGGTACGTGCATGACTCATCGCACGCCATCGACTGGGGTGGGATAGACATCGAGGATGGAATGAGCTTTGCTGAGTACCCAGTAAAGATCGAGGATTGGCAGGATTGAATCCTTCGTGGGTGATCAATTCCCTTGGTGCATGTCCGGTGGTAGCATGAGAATCTTCAGGAGAGCATGTGGGGGCATGAGGCTCAGATATGTGCCCAGTACCCACATCTTTTTGAGTAGCCTTTGTTTTGGCTTTTTGGGGATTTAATCCCCAATGTGGGGAGAATTTAATGTCTTAGATTTTAAATGTTTTATTTTTAAATATTATATGTAATTATTACGAGACTAGACATTTTGACGACGTTCGATTCTGAGTCCCGGAGTGCCCGGAATAAATGTTTGAAATAAATTAAAATTTTAAAACAGCGCGCGTGAGCGATTTTCCTGTAAAATTGGAATAAATTTTAAATAGGTGCCTGAATCATAAATCTGAGGGCACCATTGCATTCAGAGCAACAACTTTAATATAGGCGGGTCCTAACATCGACTGGCGCGGGTCAGCTGCAAGAGTTAGTTTTTGGACGTTTTAATGGAAATAAAATAAATTAATAATTTGTTTTATTTAAAATGTTTCCTTTTTTCAAAACGACCTAATTTCCTCCCCTATTTATAACTGCTTATATAAAGTTCTCAGGGTTATCTGCATAACCCTATGAATTGAGGATTTTCCATTGGAGCTTTGGAGGGGAACCCGTTGGCGGACGACGACGACATGATCAATCGGCCCATCTCGGATTCGACGAACTTCACCAAAAAACATGATGTAGCAATCGTTCCTCAACCAAATCAAGGTAGGGGGTTTTATTTCGATTCTTCTTTTCCCCAATCTTGGATTAAATTAAAAACATGGATCAACCACAAACAGGGTGATCCACGGATCGTGCGTTCTTGCGGGAGGGTTATTATTTTCCGTTTCTTTGGGGTTTGTTTCAGGAGATTGTTATTATAGTGGTTTTTTATCATTTTATTTCATTTTGTTTTATCCTTCTAACGATAGTGGATCAACGCCGTGATGAACAACGATGGAGGTTTATTCCTCAAATTGGGTTATGTGATTTCTTCCTCCCTTTCAACCCTGTGTTCTTCGCATTCTTCATGGGGTTATGAGAAATGGATCATTTCATGTCCATTTCATGACACAATGATCCCAAATTTGATACTCAACATCATGAAGACTCAACGGAAGTGCAATGGGGATGGTAGCGGATTAATCGACACAGTTTGGAAGAAATTGTTTTTCGACCGTTCTTCGCATGGATGATCGAATCGAGTTTTTGAGACTGATCGAACCTTCGAAACCTACCGAAACATAGATATCATGGTGGGGTGACCTTGGATTTTGAGTTTCAGGGAAAATGGGTCATCGTATTGAGGATTAGAGCATCACCTGAGGCACAACGATGGAGGTTCTCGATTCTGGAAATTTTTAGAACACACGACGTGTATCCCGAAGAACACAACGTGTGGGTCCGACTAAATGGAGAATAGGGTTTTTTGGTGCATGAGGATATGACATGGTGTGTTCTCTAAATAACATGGCATTTGGGCCCTTACGCAGGACTCACTGTGTATCTCGAACGATACACGAACACAGAGTGGAATACACGGCCGTGTACCACACCACACAGCCAGACCAGGATGGCTGCATGGGTTACCCCGTGTACCAGTTACCCGGGTTGCAACACACAGGTTGAAGCTGCGTATAGGCACATGGCTAGCGTACATAGGGCCCTCCCCATAGAGAGTATCATGACATATCACTCTCACATGCCATGTATTTATTCTTCTACACGACAAGCCCTGTGACATGGGCCGTTGTACACGGGCAGTACCCGGGGTCAGAGGACACGGTGTGTGACCCTTCTACACGCTATGTACTTTTCAGTATATGGCTTGATCCTCTTGTCCACCATTCCTTTGATAAGTTTTGTTTGGGTTAATTCCCCTTTTTTCTCATTCACCTGAAGGTCAGGTATCGACGTGAGGCCCAGAGCGAGATCCTCTATCTATTCTTGACCCTAGGTATCCCTCCAAGAGGCCTAGAGTGAGATCCTATATCTATTATTGACCCTAGGTAGAGTCAGGTATCGATGTGACTACTCCTACAGGATGCTGATCCTCTATATAGAAGGTGAATCGAGATGAGTCACGGTATCCGCCAAGGCCTTGGAAGTGATCCTCATCTGTGTATCATGATCTTTCCCCACTCAGGAGTGTGTTCTCCTGGAATGAGTATATCTATATCTCGTGACTTTTCCTGATATACAGTACTTCTCGGACATACATCATTAGAGCTATCAGAATTGTGGAGTGAGTTATCCTAGATGGGTTCTTTGTGGAACCTTCAAACTAAGTACCTAGCGGGTGGTATGCGGTTGTGTGACTTGTCTCTAGACCACGGGTCTAGGTTTTGAGTATATCTGGATGTGTTTCTCTTTTTATATGTTCGGAAGACATATATTGTGTAGAGATGATTGTACCTTTACCTTGTGTATTGATTTGTGGTTTTTGGGGTCCTCTATTGAGTATTGTTATACTCACCCCTGCCTGGGCTTTGCCCGCACGTGTCGTGTCTTGTGCAGATGAGCGACCCTTTGACGGAGTCCAGGGTGGACTAGGGCACGAAAGAGATTTCTGAGTTCCCTACAGGACGAGGTGTTCCTTCAGCTATGAGCAGTATTCCCAGTACATCTTTGTGCTTAAACATTGGAATTTGTAGTTTTCATACTTTTTTTTTGGTGGTCTTGTATTCTAGACAAGTTTACTTTCAGTGCTTTACTTCCGTTGTACTCTATTGGTTGGGTTTAGTTGTATGCATGCATTTTTGTTCCTTAGTGGTTTTTACATTTCAGGATTGTGGGCTTGGAGATATGTGCGTGTGTACATGTACATAGGCAATGCCTCCCATGTTAGTTATATGCCTACTCAGTGCTAGTCACCATCCCCTGGCCTATTGGTGGCGGGCTTGGGGAGTCGCGACATGAGCCCCACTGGGATGGGTCGTGACAGTAGATATTTAAATAGATCATTATGTCATAATTCCATGGTTAGCTGCATAACCCTGGAACCTCTAGAGAACTGTTAGAGAGTTATTTTAGGATTCTCTCTTATGAGAATGGTGACAGATCATGGATCGACGATCAATGCACATAAATTTTGACGGATCGTCCCTACGAATGCGACACATCAATAGTTCTTCAACAGCTATTGATCCAAATTGAGGTAGGGAATATGTTTTTATTTTTTTATTCCCTATTTTTTAATTATACAATGAATTTGAATCAATCCATAGACAGAATGATTTGTGGTTCGATCATTTTGTGGGAAGGGTATGATTGCGGGGATAATTGGGAGAACTATTTTTGTGATTATTTATTTCTTCAATTTTAATTCTAATCAAAATGAACTGATATTGACACAAATATCAATTGAGGTCTATTCCTCTTGATTGATTTGTACTTTTCTCCCTCCCGTTCATCGTTCATCATGAGCGTTCTTTGTTTGGGCCACGACTTAAAAAATCCCAATCAATCAATTGTTGTATATCTGTTTCTTGGCGTAACAGTCTGATATCATAGATCTAGGGTCAGTATGGCATGATGGAGGAACAACGACAGAGATAGAGCAATTCAGATGACAGAGGATACCTAAATTCATGTTCATTAGCGTTCTTCAGTGCATAATGAGGAACGATGATTTAATCTATTTTCTGAGCATATACGGTGAAAAAACAAGTTGTTCGAAGATGAAAATACTTCAATGAGGCTCGATCTACATTTTTTCAACAAGGAGCGGCTGTAATTGGTGGCCGGAGTGATGAAGGAGATGCCCAAACATGGATATGGGATTCTAGAAAATCCCGATCTATACGAAATGTAAGTCAGATCTACACACAGTGTGGGGCCCCCTTGTAGCGACTAGGGTTTTCTAGAGAAAGTTAAAGATCACACGACATCTAACCTTGTCACACAACATGTGACCTTTCCTGGGTAAATAAATGTTTATCATGGGAAGTAGACGGACACGGGGAGGAGTACACAGACTGCCTACACAACGTGTACTCCACTACATGAACACGAGTTAGACTAGTACACGGTCTGATCCATGTATGGGAACACGGGTAGAGTACATAGGATACCTACACGACATGTACTAATACATAGACACATATTTAATTAAACGTTACGTTTACACGAGCAGAACTCGGGGTCAAGGGACATAGCATGTAACCCCTCTACACGCTATGTACTCTTTCTTACATAGATTAGATCTCTTGTCCTCCATATCTTAGACAAGATTAATTAGGGTTAATTACCCTTATCATTTCCTTGAAGGTTGGTAAAAATCATTTCCTACTCCAAGGACTATGATCCCTTCAGCAAGACTTCCTATATAGAGTTGTTGGAATCCCCCCCCGAGAGGTCTGGAGTGAGATCCTCTATTCATATTTGTGTACTAGGTGGAGTTCTTGGTACCGACATGACCAATCCTACTGGGTTCCAATGTTCTACTTAGCGGGTTAATCAATATTGAGTTTTTGGTATCACCCTATGGCCCAGACTTTGATCCTCATCTATGTATCATATTCTCTTTAGACTATCAATATATTATTTCTCATGATGAGAAATGACGGGCAGTACCTCTCAGACAGATGTCATCAGTGCTATCAGACTTTGGAGTGTGTTCTTCTGGATGAGTGCTTCATGGAATCTTTAAGCAAGAATCCTAGGCTGGTATACCATGGTAGTGACTTACTTCTAGATTGTTTGTTTTTTTTTGGTATATCTATATATTCTTGTTATATGTGCTATAGAATTATACCTGTGTAGATCTGACTGTATTTACCTTCTTGTATGTTTAGTGGGTTTTGGGGTGTCCTACTTAATATTGTTATACTCACCCCTACATGGTCTTTGCCTACACGTTTCGTATCTTGTGCAGACGGTTAACCTTTTGATGGAGTCCTAGTAGGACCAGTACCAGACAGTGCTTAGTGAGACTGGAAAGACCGAGGTGCGTTCCTATGACTTTTAGAAAATAGTCCTAGTTCCATCACATTAAGTTTGGACTTGTGTTATAGGCTCTTTGTGATGGTATTATATTTGGACCTATTTACTTTCTTTTACTTCCTATCATACTCTAGTTATAGGATTAGATGTATGCATGCATGGTTGTTCAGTTTTTTTACATTTCAGCATTGTATAGGATTGGATATGTGTGTGTGTGTACATGTACTTATGCTAAGGCCTTCTATGTTAGTGATATGCCTTCTCAGACCTAGTCACCAGACCATGGCCTATTGGAGGAAGGCTTGGGGAGTCACAGAATGGGCCCCTTGGGGACAGGTCATGACATATGCCTAATAAAATTTGATACCAAAAGATTAGAAAGATTTAATCACATATTCTTACAAAATTAAATTAATATATATCACCAAACAACATTAATAAATCAAATAGTCCCATACTAAAAATGTATATTCCATAATAATATATTCTCTAAAATACGCTATTTCCCCCAAAATAACTAGAATCACCATGACATAAAACCAAAACAATATGCTATAAACATCACCAAAAATAGTATGAACCACCTTGTCATTATATTATGTACTAACCTTAAGGTTCATCTGTACCTCAATCACACATTATTCAATAAATATCTCAAAAAATATCACCTTGTCAAAAAATTAATTTCCAAGGTTATTGATAGAATTTAACATATTTTTCCAAATATTAAATCAATAATATCAACTACTTTGAGTTAAAATTTCACATCAGCCCATAACTTTTCATTCAACTTAATTCCTATAATGTTCCAAAAAATATAGTAATTTTTTTAAAAAATAGCTTTAATCACTTAGTCACCAAATCACTTTTCAATCACTAATGTTATCTATATCTATTCAACATATGTTTATAATTTTCCCCCAAAATAATCATAATTATAACATCAAATAATATAAAAATCCTAAAGGTTATTTATCTTGTAATAATGTATTCTTTAAAGAACCTAATAATCATTTCCCAAAATATCATTATTCACCCTAGAATAAAATTGCACAAGGCCTTAGAAAGGGTATCTTATACTTTTGAACTTATGATCATCCTTTAATTTACCAACCCTTAAATAAAATACTATTACACCATAACTATTGAAACTCGATATGTAGACACTTCAATATTTTATATTCCTTCATAAAATTTTAACCAATATTTATCATCTTATTATTTAATACATCCTTCCAATAATAAAAAATATGAATCATTTCCAAAGATTCATCAATCTCAATCTAATCATGTTTCCTACTTTAAACATAATAAAAACTATTAAAATAATTCATACCTTTTATATGTTATTCACAGTTTCTTTATCTTTAACATACGTCCTTGCTAAATATTTACTAGTATGATATTGATGACCCCCTTCACGAGATTTCCTCCTAGGTCATCAATTTTCAAAATTATTATGCTTCCTATATTTAAAACACTCAATTTTTAGTGATATATTAGGAAGAACTTTATTCCCCTATACCGAGTTAACCAAACTCTTCATTTTTCCTATACTATTTATTGCTCAATGCCCCTCTTTTTTACATATAAAACATTTTCCTATTCTTTTGATACATTTCCATGGGTTCTTATTCCCACATTCTTGATACATAGGATGTTAATTTTTTTCCCTTCATGATATTTATTTCCTTAACTTTGGTATGTTAGGAAATTCATCTAGGTCTTGATTTTTAATCACAACTTGCGATAGCTGGTTATACATAACCACAATAATTTTTAATCCAAATACTATCCTATTTTATTTCTCGTGAGGATGGTCATTTCATTTCCCCCCACATTCTTTTTTAACATGATTCCTCTTTGTTTTAGTAATTGAATAAAATAAATAATAATAGTGTAAGTATGAGGAATCAATTGTAAGAGTGAGAAATAATATGACAATGAAAACCATTACTAAGATATCCTATATTATGAATCCTTATCATACTATGAAAATTTTGGTTCATCATATATCATTTTTATTTATCATAGGTTTTCATAGGTTCCATCCTTTCATTCATCATAATAAAATCCCTAAAAATAACTAAAATCCACTTTGCTGCCAACCTAGGTGACCCAAGCTTCACTTATATAAATGTTACATCATTTACGATGAATATTTACTACATCAGACAATAATACATGCCTAAAAATTATAAAGGTTTACTGTATTTGGAGACTGGGTACATAATCCACACATTTCATGAATGATATCCAACATCTCCCACAATGTTCTTATTGCATGATATCCTTCTTAGACATATCCTACTCAAACCTTTTTTCATAACTTTTGGAAATGGAAACAAATAAAAGGGTGAGATCAGATTCCCAATAAGGGTAAACATGGGAGATATCAATTGATGATCATAAGTGAGCATAAGATAAGCATAAGGGTATGAGGACATTATCATAACTTATTTAAACATACCCAATAATTCATTAATCATTAATCATGAATCATAACATAATACTTTGTCATAATAAAAAAAATATTCTTAAGAATGTAGAATCATCAATAATTAGTCATGATCTATGAGATAATACCATTATCATAAGACATAAGTTTATCACATACACTTAAGCCTCAAAATCATATGTAAAGGCTACCCATAAATACATTCATTATATAATAGGATTAAACTAATCACTAATATACCTTCTTTGCCTTAGGCTAACTACCCGTGTACCCTCTTGGGCTTGTGCTCACCGCCCATGTACCCTCTTGGGATTGAGTTCATAGACCACATACCCTTTGAGCTCATGAGATATAAAACATTATCCAATTCATTTATGGTTTATAATAGACCCACCATTCACATAATAATAAATCATTCATATATATTCCACAAGAACATATGAGTATTCATCATTCCTTTATAGTCTAATTAAATTATGTGTGAGAGAGGTGGTCTTCATAAAACATCATTAAAAAATTATTATCATAATCCATATAGAGAAAGGAAGTGTATGGTATCATAATATTATATACCTAGTGAAACATAACAATTTTTAATGGATGCTGACATAGATGAAAAATACTTTTATAAAATAATTTGAAATCTTCTTTGAAAAACAAAATGAAATATCCTTTTATATTTGTAACTTTTAAAAACTAAAAAATCATAAAATAATGGGAATATGATTTTATTTTTAAAAAAATTGAAACCTATAAAGGAATATTCATTATGAATAAAGGACATGATGACGAGAAAATCTATTCATCCTGTAAATGTTTTAAAAAACATTATTTTCATACTTTTTAAAAGAAATAAAAAATGAACCATTTAGAAAATGGAAATAGGATTCCTTTAATTTTTTTTAAAGAAATTATAAGATAGTATAAATATAATTTTATTAATATTTTAAAAATTGACAATAACTTCCCTATTTTTTTTAAAAAAACCTGGATATAGAGAAAGAAGATTCCCGCTCAAAAAGGAGAAATAAGGTTGAATTTTCTTGAAAACATTCTTTCTATATTTTTGAGTACCAAAGAGGGGGAAAAGGAAAAAATACTTGAAAAACCCCCAGAAAAAACCATAGGATAAGAAAATGGATGGTGTTTAAGAGAAAAATAATATACAATTTCCTGAAAATGAAATTGGAACATAAACATTCATGATAAAAAGTGATATTGTAAGATAAACCCTTATAACTTTATTAACTTTTGACTAAAAACCTCATGAAAGAGAGAAACTTATATGGATTAGTAAATACACATAATTTTCAGGAAAATTATCAAAATATACATTCATGAATAGTATATACACTACACAAAAGAAAGAATGTGGTGAATATAAAACACATATCAATGAAGAGAAATTGAGATAGTGAAACCCATACCTCAAGTATAGAATTGCTTCATAAACACTCTAAACTCATGTATAATATATATATATATATATATATATATTATTCATCTATAACAAAACCATATTCATTCTTATATTACTATATATCATTCTATTATAATTTCCTATTAACCAATTATTAATAATTCTTCATTAAAAAACATTTTTCAATGGATGAGAAGAAAGAATGGTAAAAAATAATTTATCTTTCAAAAATAATAATCATATCATAAATATTATTTATATTCATTAAATCATCTATATAACCACCCATGATAGGTGGTGATGAAAATTGAAATACGTCACTTTATAGAGGCGGTAGTCCGCACATACGCATGTACCCCGCTCTCATTTTCCATTGGATGAATGAGAAGTAGGTAATGGTTATTCCAGAATCATAATAACATTTTAGTATATTTATTATACTTATTTAATAATATTTATTATGGATATAATAGTTTTAGAGGATTTGGAATAATAAATAAACTTTACAGAATTTGGTTAAGATAACTTCCTCTTCTTTTATTGTTCTTTTTTTATTAATCTTATGAAATTTAGAAGAGAGGTTTATGGTCACACCAGGGGATTGGTAACATGGTATTTGAAGTTTGGAGAGTGATTTGGATATAATTTTGAGAGAAAAATTAACTCATACGAGTCTTTGTAAAGGTTATAACGATTCACCTTTTAAAGGAAAAAAACAATTGAGTTTTCACATATATTAAGTCTTTATGAGTAAAGAATGTAATTTTAAAAATAACAAGTGGAACATAAATAGACCATGTATGGTATGATAAACCATTTATAATCTAAAACTTCCTCTAATAATATTTTTATGAGTTTTAAATCAATCAGTAAAATATTTTTTAACATTAAATATAATTAAAGTAATTTTTAGAACTTTTCACAAAATTTGATTTTAAAAACATTAAGATAACAGTGGAGTTAAAATATAAATGATTAAATAATAATTTATCCTTTATAGTTATCTATAAAATCATTTGAATACTATAATTCATCTAATCCTTATTAATTTTAATTTTTTTAAAATTATTTACTTAATTTATTTACTGCTCGCACAAGCATTGTACCAACACTACATAAGAATTTTAAATAATTATAATATTATATAAAACTAAAAATAAATTAATGAAATAAATATAATTTATTCACCATAAATATAATTATACTTACCATTTTAATTCATTTTATCCTTATCATTTTCATAAAATGCTAGGGAAAACAATTTTTAAGAAATACCTTTTAGGCATAATTTTTTTTCACACCAGAATCATGTATAGAATTGATCTTCATGAAATTTATTGGTTTATAACTAATAAAATGAGAGTTTTGTGACTTAAAAACCAATACAAAACCGAATTTAACTTTTCCAATACTTTATTTACAAAAGGGTAAAAAACAATTCTTTTATTAGAATAAAATATTACTTAGGTTTCAAAATTTCAAACATTGTTTTTTTAAATTCAACATATTATTATTAAATGATTTATTTTACTTATTAAATATATAGTTTGTATATAAAAAAGGTTTCACAAAAATTTATTCCATTTTTATATCATAATAATGTCATAAAGGTTACAATATTTCTAAAATTAGTATTTTTCATTATTCACCCAGAAATAAACCTTTTCAGAAAAATACCTTGAAATTAACCCTTATCTAATTTTTATATGATGAATTAAAAATTAAGTTCATTTAATAAAATTAAAATTATAAAATTCATAATTTTTTACTTTAAATGAAAAAAATAAAATAAAGAAAAATCACTTTTATATAAAAATGAATTTTTAAACATTTAGTGTTCTTAATATTATTTCATATCAATTAATAATTAAATTAATGTAAACATATTAGTTTATACATTACATATTATCATAATAACCTTTTAAAAGTGTTCAATTTGGATAAAATTCACAATACTTTCAAAATAGTTCTTTGAAAACAATTCTTTTTTAACATTGAATTATTTATCATCTAATTGTAATAATTTATAATTAATTATTACAATTTTATTCACTAGAGTTTTTTTTCTTCTTATAAATTTCCTCATAATGTTCATCTAATGTGTTAGAACTCATTTTAGTTTGATGTTTCATGTAACATTAGCTATCATATATAATATTATTTATAAGAAAATACACTCTAAAATCTAGAGGTGTTACAGTGAAAGGGACACATACATAATGAATAATTTATACATGTTTAAAAAATTTCAAATTAATAACTAATTTATTGATGCATTGAAATTAATTTTAATCTATGGAAAAATTTATAATGTATATAATTTAAAAAAAATGAATTGGAAGAAGAAAATGAAGAATAATCGTGAATATTTTTATATAAATGCTTTATTGAGAAGTTTAATATAGGTTTATAAAGGCGTCTACCCCTAAAACTAAAATATAAAGTAAGTTTCATTAGTATATGTTAATCTGAAAAATATTTTATGTAAATATATTTCATGTGTAACACCCTGCATATCCCAAGGTATGTATTTGATTAATTTTAATCAAATCAGCTGTATATTGACCTGATATGTATATGGAAGAGGTTCAAGGAGGCTCGATATTGAGATCTAATGAAAAAAGTCAAGTAGTATAAATCTTATCATGTATTATATTTTCCACCAAAAACTCGATGGAGGCCATCATACTTCCAGTGGCCCAGGTAGGGGGTAGGGGCATCTACCTCCCCCACTAGAGATTCGATGGGGGTCCACCAATTTTTTGGTGGGGCTTCAAGCCCACAATTTTAAAGGGTCCTAGTTTGATATTTTTTCTTTCTCCTCACCCATTTAACACTACCAATTACCTATGACCAACCTATGATTGAGATAGTTAAAATTATTAATTTTCCCTACTGAAAACTAGTGTAGTTATAAGACAAGGTTGAACTCATAGAGACAGTGTGTGAAATTCCAAGAAACACATGGAAACTCAATAGAAGAACACAAGATAATAATATCTGTAGTGATGGTATTTTTTTGTGTGAAGAATGAAGGAACAATAGTGAATAGAAATTAATACCTCAAGCATCACTAAAAATATGCAGGTATGGTAGGTAATTGGTGAACTAGTGGAAATTAGATTTCTTATTATTGAATTGATTTTCCTTTGTTCTTATAAAAATAGTAGTTTGGGAACCAGAACCGAACTATCATTCAGTTTTGGAACACTTCTATAACTATCTTGGAAACTACTTGTTATGATTTTTTCAAGAATAAAGAATATTAAAAGCTTCAATATTTCAATCATGGAAACTATCAATGAACTTCATGGTTTTAAATAATTGATTTATATTAAGAGAAAAAAAGGAAGCAGTAACCTAATAAGGAAATTCTTCATGAATAAAGAAAATAATGAATAAAAGGCCAATCTATTTCCCCCAAAATGGAAGATCCAACAAAAATTTGCATATGAAATAAGTAAAATAATTCCATGATGACAATAAAAGAGATAAAGGAAAAGAGAAAATGTGTTGAAGGATATTTTCTATCGAGTTGATCGACCTCTTTCCAAGATCCCTTATCGTATCCAAAGTATTATATTGTGTTTTATTCTGGTTATATATTTTTATATCCTCTATAATTTGTTGAAGGAATAAATGTTGAATAATGTACCTCCTCTTTAACTAATTCCTCTATCCCCTCTTTAATGAAACTTTTTTACCAACTGGAATTCACTAACTCATTTATATCAAAGGTCTATTTTTATGTCACTGGAAATTATTTTTCCTTCACTTTGGCCTATTATATTATTTAAAAGTATTTAGACTTGAAAATACATGTTTCATAAATTATCTAAGCCTTCTTCTACTTCCCTGTATCCTTATCAAACCACTTCAACAAACTTTTCCACTTGTTCCAGTAATTAAATGCTTTAGCAATGAACCAAATTATTCCTTTGAATCAAAATTCCAATGGCTTGGAAACATGGTCAGTTTTCCCACTTCTTTATCGAACAAGATTCAACATGATACATGTATGGATTCTTTATAAATCTTGGGAATATACATCACATTAGCAACTTGAACTTCATCAAACTAGGTCTCAGACATGACTGCCATAGGAGCAGAAAATACCCATCAGCTTGATTTGAACTTGAAGGCTTTGAAATATATCACCATAGTCCTAGATGAGGAATCCATATAAAAGCCTCCATCATAGAATTAGATAGGAAAAAATAAATAAATCATCACCAGCCCATCAATAAATTGGAATGAAGTTCTCTCAATCGGTTGATCTCGATGAGGAAAATCACCAAATAAATGGTGTGCGTCAATGATTTCTCTTATAAACACACCACTGGTTCATGCTCATTACATTATCATTTATAGAAGGTAGCACTGAGATTTATATGGTCTCCATTGGCCTTGGCCTTATATTCAACCAAAAATAGAAAAGTTTCTATCTTAGGGTTTCTTAGTTGGTATTTATCAAATTGACATCTTTATTTACTTTCTCAGCCTCTCTTTTAATTTTCCATGCTTTATCAGCACCTAAAAATAGAAAAGGAATTATTGTATGGGTAGGTACAATATTTTACACCATTTAGGATAAATTTTCTCACACGAGGATTAAAATATCTTATGAGGGTTCATATTAATTCTCTTATAGGAGTAGCATGTAGCCTGAAACTATATTACAAGAGTGCTGAGAAATTATCTTACAATCCATTATATTACTGGCCAAACTTAAAAATTCACCTACATGCAAAAATAAAATAAAAACAAAAACAAAAACAAAAACAAAATGAAACTCCAATATAGATTAATTCATAAATTTTATGATTTTATATAACTAATTAAAATTAGTTCTAATAAAAATTAATTAAGATCAAAATGTGGAATAAAAAAAATTAAAATCCAATGACCAAAGCACCAAAAATATTTTAAAAAAATCAATTAAAAAATTCATCATAAAAAACAAAATAACTGATCAAAAAAATTAATGAAATAGAATCAAATACCATTTTATAATTAAGTACCAAAAAACATGATTTCATGAAATTATTCAATGAATAATAATTTCTACACAAAATCATTAATTATCAAGTATTCACCTTTAAAAGCACATTTAGACACAAAATAACATCAAAATATCATCAAAATGATGTCGAAAACATGAATCGATTTAAGGACATATAAAATTCCCCACCACTTATAATATTTATTATCCTCAAGAAATCAATTATAAAAATTCAGTGAAAGAAAAATAATCTCAATAATTAAAAAATAAAGTGTCATAAAGAATTGTTTTTCAAATATATTTTCTCCATAGAATATCTGAATTAGTGAAGTATGATTTCCCTCCTCAAATAAAATGTTTTGATAAAAATTTGGTTTCATATTTTATAATAGTGATTCCAATTGAAAACATTGAAAATAATTAAATAGATTTCACTTTGCATCCAATAGAACTTCCAAACCTCTCCTTTTATCTAAGTGAATAAAATCACATAATTTAACATAGAATAAATAGACAGAATCAAAAGTATGGGTGATTTTAATAATTAAAAATACTGAATAATTAACTCATCCATCATTTATATATTAAAGAATAGAAAGTAAACAAGGATTATGAGTTAATTTTATATCACATTTTGATACAATGCTTATGAGTATAATTATAAACAAAAAATTTTAAAATCAATGAAAATTGTAAAAATTACTCCCAAAGATCTAATAAAATTATGTTTTTAAGAGGGTAATAAATATATATACACAATTAAACCCTTATAAAAATATTAAATATTAACCAATCAAAGTAGAAATACAATCCTCAAACTTCAGAAAATTTTCTAACACAGAATAAGAAAATTAACGTTTTAAAACTATAAATACCCTAAACCTAGTAGCCTAGAGATGGTGGTTAATTTATTACATTGGTACTAGATATAAGGAATCATATCCTAAAGGACCAAATATTAGAGTAGTCTTGGAAAAATAGATACATACTTGAATTTCACATTACATTTGAAAACATAAAATAAAAAATCATATTTTATTTGAGCATACCATTATTTCCTTTAGCATATCACTACATATCAATCATAATACACTTCCTTGCATCGTGGAAAAAGGAAACATAAGAAAGGGGTGATATCATATGGTCATTAATGACATGTGTACAATAGAAGCTAATAAGGCATGAATAATATGACATGAATAAATGATGATCAAATAATAACATATAAATAATAACATGAGCTAGAAACTTATCCATGGATATTATTAAAAATTAAATAATCACATAGAAATAAATAACTAATTTAATAATGATGGAATTTATAATGTTGGACATCTAAAAACTTTCCATGGAGGCATTGTTCCGTGATATCTTTCATAAATAGGTAAGGCCTCATCCAGATAACCAATCTAGTTTGTCTCATGATACCTACTGATGCATTATGGGGATATGTAATTCGATGCCCCACCCATAACTTATTAAGTAAAATTAATGCATAATATGAATAATCAATAAAAGTTTATCAATATGCCTTAAAAATCAATAATTACCCATATTAGAAGAACTAGAATATGGAATATCAATACTTTCCCTAGTGAATATGATCATAATTCATCCATATAAATATAGTGGATGGTATCATTATATTATTTCCTCAACATAAGATTCAATAAAGGATGTTTAGAAAGATGAAAATACTTTAAAAATATCAATGCAAAATTTCTTGAGGAAAATACCATTTTTACTTTAAAAGCACTTATTTTAAGTATAAAATATTTCCAAAAATATTATGAAAAAAATTTATTTAAAAATAAACTTTTAATTTTATAAATGAATTTTCAAATCAATTAGTGGTTATTTCGGCAGGTAATTCTGTTCATGCCATATAAGTTAAAAAACATTCCTTTCACACTTTTGTAAAAAGATCAAAAAGTACCTGATATAGAAAACAACTAGAATATTCCTTTTGAACCATTTGGTAAATATTAAAAAATGGGTAAAAATGTATTTAATAAATAATTTTAGATTATTAAAAATCATCCTTTTATAAATTTTAAGGAAATTATGGACATGGAAGAGAAATATTATCGATCGAGTAGAAAAACATGATCGGTTTTCCTTAAAAACATTATTTCAATATCTTGAGTAATTAGAGAGAGCAAATTGAAAGGAATTTTTTTAATTTAGATAAATAAAAATAGGATAATAAAATATATTAGGTTTATGATATAATGATAACATAATTTCCCTAGTAGAGAAATCAACATAAACAATCCCAAATAATGATGAGATTGTGAAATATACCCTTACATCAGGTTCAAATTCCTTAATATGTGTCTAAAGCTCATGTATAATAAATATATATTTATTACAAATATATTTTAAAATATTAATCATATAAATAATATCATATATGATTTACTTATAATATTTTATCTCCCATTTATTAACAATTATTTGTTAAAACCACTGTTCTGGGAAATAAGTGCTTGGTTTTTCGTATATGTTTTGGTTTGGTAGTTTTGGTCCTTGTACTCTGATCAAGATTAAATAATATCCATAATTTTAATTATAATATAAATATAATATATATTCATTATATATTTATTTATAGATATCCATAAAATTTAGAGATAGAAAAATAAATTACACCATTTATGGAGACGATAGGTTGCACGTACGCATGAACGTTGTTTTCATTTTTTTCAGTGGATGGAAAAAAAGAAAGGTAAATAGTAATTAAAATTTATAAAATCATTATTATATCATATATATAATAATTATTCATTAAATCTATCCATATTACCATCTATTTCAAAATAAAAAGAAAAACATATCAGATCACTTCATGGAGGTGATAGTGCACACATACGCACGATCGATGTTACCATTTTCCAAAAGATTGGAAGGTAAGAAGTTGGATATGGTATTATAATTAAATTAGTATAATTATTTCATAAATATAATATATATATTCACACTAAATCCATCATTATATTCATCCTATAACTAATTACATCGGTTCGTTAGGCTGTAGTCCACCGTACACATGATCGACGATTTTGTTTCCCATTTATTGGAAGAGGAGATGGATATAGGTTATTACATGAACATAATAAAATATTATCATATGTAAGATATTGGGGTTATTATTTCATCATACTTTAAGAATATTTTAAGGACATGGAAGAATAAATAAAATAAAAATTATTAGTTAAGAACGTTACCTCTTCTCCAGACAACCTCTTTAGGTTTACACCAAAAGATTTCTTAGGAGGGTTTTATGATAAAAAAATCCATATAAGACATGGGAAGAGAAGTAATTAAGGGACTTGGGTAGGTATTTTATGAATCAAAAGGATTTTTATGTGTGAAGAAAAGAGAAGAGGATGCACCCTTTTATAAATGAGGTGGGTTGCATACTTATAATTTTTCAATGTTTTACAATAATGTCAAGTCACTTTATTAGAAAAGGCTTTAAAATGGATCATATTTAAAGGTGATAAGGTTTTGGTAAAAATAAAACCAAAAAATTGGGTTTCAAAATCTGTTTGGTTCATTTTAATTCTTATTTTTTTAGTTTATCCCCCGATAAACTTTTTTTTATCTTTAACCGAGGTAACATATTTTTTACTATTTTTACTATTAATTATGAACAAAAATTATGTTGAACTTTTACCTATTATTAATTATTATGATTAAAAATATGTAATTAATTTTATCAAATTAAATTCACACAATTTTTATAATTTAATTTAAAATTAAACCACAAAAGTGACGAAAATCGATTTTCCAAAGAAAAAGTTTTATTAAGTATAAAAAATTATTATATTAAAATTCAATATAAAATAGATTAAAATGACATAATTTTTATTATTAATAATATAATTGAACTAATTATATTTTTAAAACCATTTTTAAACAAAATTTAACTTTTTAAAAGCTTTAAATGAAATGACAATTTTTAATAAAAATCAGTATTTTTCACTATTCATCGAAAAATTTATATTTTTAGAAAATTATAAAAAATCGCTCTAAGAAAATTTTTAAATGTTGATTTAAAAAATTAATTTCATTTTTTCAAATAAATTTTCTAAAATTTTCAAAAATTAATTTTAAAATTTGTTTAGAAAACGCAATAAAACCACTTTTTAGAAAATTATAGTTTTTAAGAATAAAACTATATTTATTCTTATCCCATTTCTAGAAAAAATATTAAATGAATGATAAAAAGTTTTATTTACTATATAGTATATTAATTTCACTAAATTCATTATCCAATAGTGACTAATTTAATTTGTTAATATTTCACGCATAAAAAAATCTTTTCAGAAAAATATTTCTTTTAATTTAAAATCATATTTATTTTTTGATAAGTTGATAATTGATGAATTTATTATATACATGTATAATCCATAAGTTTTAATAATTTAGTTAGTCTTATTCATACCCATCAATTTAATGTAAATGTTATAAAAATATACTATATTATAGTTCATTTAGACTCGTGTTGCATGTATTACATGCTATCAAAGTGATTAAATTTATTTAAAAATAAATATAACAAAAAATATCAGGGAGTTATAAAAATAGTCAATTTTAAAAAAAATTAGTGGGATTTTTTTGTCATGAACTACATTTAAATACAATTCCACATAAGAAAGACCCCTCCCCCACACTTAGAACTCAACATTATCTTTAATGTTGACTCTATGGTGGGAGAAACATATAAAAAAGTTTAGTTCAAAAAGATTTTTAAAACAGAATTTGGAAATCTTATTGAAGGGTTACAAGAATCTTAAAAATAATGTTTCCATAGTTTCAAAACATCCAAAATAGAGTTTAAAATGCACAAAATTCTTCTAAAAACGAATAAAAATAGTTTTTTAATTAATCTTAAATAAAAAAATATATTAATCAGTGATTAAATAAGTAAAAACATCCTGAAGTAGGTTCAAACACTCTAAAAAAAATCCCAAGAAAAAATTCAAGGTGCTAAGAAATGTTTTTCATTTATTTCAAATTGATTTCACTAAGCCCAGATTTCAAGAATAATGACACATAGTATTTCAAACCGATTCTCCTCAATTTATATTTATAGTTAAGATTTTTACCCCCAACTCCACAGTAAATTTCATTAAATAATCATATTTTAAACCAAGATTCAAAAAAATAAATTAATTCAAATTATTAGGGTAGTATACAATAATTAAAACCATAAAAAAAAAATTCAAACAAAATGAAAGGATTTAAAATTTACTCCCCTGGAAGTGGATGCTTTACTTACTTAGTGAAACTAAAATATCTATCTAATTTACACTTGAAGTTCCAATTGATATCTCTATTAAGTTACACTCAAAAGTAAAACTGATGAACATTAGATATAATAGTTAATATTCCATAAAATGAGACCAAGTGATGGTGAGAGAATGTGAAAGTGGATCCCAACCAAAAGACGATTTAATTAAAAATGAGGGAATTGGTGGGAATGGAAAAAATGGGGACTAAACATAATTGGGAGAGGGTATTTATTAAAAAAATAAAACAAGAAAGAAAAATTAAAAGCCATGGGTTTCCACCTATAAAAAATCAAGTTTAGTGTCTTCAGCTAGACTTCCTACCTAATTTTTTAACCATGATCATTAGAAGTATATGAATTATTGATGAATGTGACTTCATTATTTTGTGTAAAAACTCTATCATGTTCTCTAAAAATTATTAGAACACAATCATCTATCAAAATTCTATAAAGTTTATCCAAAGAAACAGACTAAGGTTACTATACACATGTATTTCAATTCTCAATATTCCAAAAATAGAGAAACAAATGGTTGAAAATAGTCTAGAAAAACAATCAAATTATTTATAAGTAATCTATGTGTTTTTCTAAAAAATTGAGGAATCCAAAAAATTAGAAATAGGTACAATAAAAACTACAACTTTCTGAATGTCTCCCAAAGAAAATCCTTCACTTTCACAAATTTTCTCCACATTATAAATAGGATAAGAAACCTTAAGCTCTCCCAATAATTCCTTAATCTTAGAAACATAAAATTCACCATCCAAAAAACTTGTGCAACACCCCAACATTTTAAATTATATCTTCCTTTGAAACCTAATATGTTCGATATCTTGTAAAGAAAAAAAAACTAAGAAAATAAAAAAATAGAACACTATACAACTGTTAAAATGTTATCATAGAATTGGTGGGTAAAAATAGATGTAACTAAATTATTATATATATGTAGAAAGTGAAATAACTATCATTATTAATACCAAGGCATTGATAAAATTCAATTAGTATAGATAACTAAATAATAGGAATAATTTGTTCTTTAAAATGGAACCATTCTAAAATTTGATTTCTATCTTATTTATTTTAAGAAAATAGATAAAATGTCTCATCCCAGGTGCCACTAAATGGTGCCCTGAGCCAGTGGATCACATGGCCTCATGCGTGCCTCCCCGTATGCTAGAGGTTGTTGACTAGCACTAATGATCTAAGCTGGTATAGTGGGGAGACTATAGCCTCATAATCAGAGTGTAGCACAACAGTGTAATCACAACAATAAATACCAGAATCATATCAAATAACTGAACAACAGAAGATAAATCTAGATGATAGTAATAATAAACCAAGATAAGGTAGTGTCATATACAAAAATGATATATTTCATGTATCCATACAAAATGGAAGTAAATACATGGAAAAAATAATCCAGTACAATACATGTATTAGAATACAAAAATAACCAAAAGAACTATCTATATATAGAATTACGATAATAGCTTGGTCCTGTTCTCCTTTGTTCCTATACAGAACCAATCAAGAATCGTAAAGAGGGAGCTTGCCCTGGTCCCTACCTGCATCCAGGAAGTCTGTCTAGGTACCCAACAGAGTTCCGAATAGGGTGTGAGATAAAACTTAGTAGGCCACCATTAGCAGTTTCTATAACAAGTCCAGTATGTGTAATATAAGCATAAGAAATATGAATATATATAACAGTGATAAGAATAAATAAGCAAGAGTAATGTTGTTCATCCAACAAGGAAAACTGTAGCTAGAAACTATGAACATGGGCTAACCATATAGTATGATATAATAGGTGTGATACTATCCAATATAACAAATTTTATCAAATACACATACTAGGGATATCTATAAAGCATGATAAACATCCATTGTATCCTATGCTGATTAATCCAGTGTCAAAACCAAAGGGATGGATCCAAGGTATGAAAAACCAAGGCATCCTCATTGTGTGAGGCCTACATGGTCTAGATCCAAGGTATAAATGATCAAGGAATCCTCAATGGCCTATACCATGTAATAAAATATCAAACACAATGGCCAAATCCAAGGAGTAATAATGTCCAAGGAATCCCAAGTAATCTAGAATCCATGGAGTAGAAATGTCCATGTAATTCAATAAAGTTCTGAATTTATGGAGTATAAATTTACATGAAAATTCAATATTATCATTACCATTTCATTAATCATTCAAAATCCATGAGTTCATCCAACTCATTACACATAATCTATTTAATTAATTTAATCAATTTAATATCACACAATTATATGAAAAAATAGGCATAAAACCTATCTTAATACCCCATTAAATTTATCAAGAATTCCACTATGATGGTGAGCACACAAATGAACCCAAAGAGGTGGTAACTCATGGGTCAGATACATAATTACACTTCATGGGTGTTTGGGTTGAGGTTGAAAACCTCCAGCCATATCATAGTACTAAGTGGGAAACCTATCAAGGTTCCAAAAAATTTATCAAGGCATTTAATTAATTTATGAGAAATGCTTGGAAGTTTTGCAATGTGGTATATTGAAAACAATCTATAAAACTAATAAATTTTTTAAGAAAAGGTATAATTCACCTACTATATACCTGTGGTAGAACACTCATCCATTATTATCCTATGATTCGGTCCACATTATAAGAAAATGGAAGAGCAGATGAACACACTGAAAATAGTGCATAAGATACTGCACTAAAATAACACCATCTTGGGAAATTAAAATGATAAAAGGCATAAGAGGAATAGATAAATCACTAACATGGATGAAATTAGATAAAAAACTCTCAAAACAGAGGTTAGATGGTGAAACAACAATAAAGACTAGCGTTCAACTTCAAGGGGTGCTTCTGCATGAAAGAGAATGGAGGGGGGGGGGGGGGTGAGATTTTATTAAAATATAAAGGGCCCGCCATTTATTTTAAAAACCGAGACAGGTAATTTACATGGTGTGTAAATGAATTACATGTCATGTAAATATCAGGTTTTTCCTTTCAGATAAAGCTCATTACATGTCGTGAATTTTACTACCAAGGCTAATAAACATCTTGTATTTAGTACACACTGTGTATTGAAAATACACATCATTTACTTGGCCTGTACCCTTCCTTTATCCCTATTCTTCCTTCCTTCCAAAATAACCCAACCGACCCACAGACCCAACTTAAGGGTCTAATCCAAAAAGAGAACTTAAACAAGAGTTTAACCAAAAATAAAAGGATCCAAACCTCATTGAAAACCATAGGATTTTACAATAGATTTATTATAGATAAAATATATTTTTGATATGAATAATTTATTATCCCTATTATAATTGGTATATGATAATAAATAAGAATAATAAAAATTGAAATGTTTTAAAGTTATTTTACCTTGAAAATAATTTTCATTATATTTTTATTTAAAAGTTAAATTTATAAATTTTCAAATTTTAATTTGACCAAAATAACTTCATTTTTTATTTATAATAAAAACATTATCTTAAGATGATTTTTGGTATTTTTTTGAAGTAGTTTCTTTTTAGGTGAGTTGTGAAAAAATATCGATACTGCTAATATTGTCACTTTTATGTCACTATCATAACACAATAATCTCTTAAATGTTTATGATAACCTTTTTCTATAATATATATATCAATATATATATATATATATATTTATAAGTAAAATAAATCATTTAAAATTACTATTTTGTATTTATAAAATCTATGTTTATCGTTTTGGAAACATACGTAATATTTTACACCAAAAACCGATTTATTCACTAATATTAAAAAAATTAGTTTTCATCACTTATAGAAATTAAATCATACAAAATGGATTTCATATTTTATATCAACATGATCATATTATTTAATATGTTCAATTTTTTTTATAAAAATATGATTACTAGGATTCAAGTTAATGACCATGATAATGATAAAATAGTTATTTGCAAAAAATTATTTTATTAATATTGAATAATTTTTATCGAATAAAATAAATTAGTTTCTTCTAAAAAGTGAATTTAATATAATTTTTAATCCTATATTTAAATTAATTACCACTCATAATTTTGTAATCAATACTAAATAAGATTAATAACACTTAATGGTGAAAACAATAAATTTCTATAAAATAGTTTATATATATAAAATGTTTTAATTTAAAAGATAATTTTATCTTAATTAGAAATATAATAAGATTAAATTAATATTAAATTTAGGTTCATCACAACCAAATTTGGTAATATGGGTTATTTTATATGTTTATTAAAATCTAAGTTACTTGGATAAAAATTAGTTACAACGATAAAATAAGAAAAAAGGTAAAAGTAAATATATAAGAACAAATGAATTCCATCATGTTAAAAACATGTGTTTAAATACTTGGTTGAGGATTTATAGACCCAAGATCACCCCAAACAACATTATTTATTACTTTTAGAATCTTTGACCCTTGAATAGTGTCATTCTATTATTGAAAAATAGCAGGTGTTAAAAAAATTTCCCTTTTCTTCACTTGTAAAGGGGATCACTTCTACCCTTTTAATGATCCACTTTCCATTTAAAATTACCTTGAAACCATGCCCAATTTTCCTTTCCTATAAGTTCCTTTTAATTTCTAAATCCCCCATTCACTAAAAGTTATTCTAATTCCTTAAATTATAATGAGCACTAGAGCCTCATCTCAATTGGTGAGGACTCGACAAGTGCATCCAAGAGACTCGAGTTCAAATTTGTGTAGAGAAATAATTTCTAGGTTACTGTAGTAGTATTTTATTAGGAACTATAGAAGGTAATATTTAGTATGGTAGTAGCCATAACTATTCATCTGTTTGGGCTTTTGGGCCACAAGTTTGGTCCTTGGGTCTTTCAAGGCCTTCGGCCCACCTAAGGCCTTGAGGCCAGTAAGGCTTTCAGGACACCTCAAGGACTTTGGTCCACCTCAAAGATTTTTTGCCACATAAAATTGTGTTTAATAGACCAGGAATAATCTATAAGGAGCAGACTCCAGATGAGGATTCAGAGTTGGCGTATTCACCAGAGCAGAAGCTAAAAGATTTGGATGAAAGAGAGGGTATGTAATTACCATCAAGAATAGCTTGTGAATGCATGGGAAGACTATCCTAATAGTCAGGTGAAGGTGGAGAGATGACATCATGATATTGAAGCCTGGAAGGAGTAGTTCCGAGTAGTTATAGTTTGGATAAAATTTCTCTAATACCTACGTGTTATGTAATGTCAAAGACCTTCGGGCCATTTAATATCTAAGACTATGGTACTTTTAAGGATTCCCCCTCATCCCTTTAATTGGGGATTATCAAAAATAAAATAAAAATAAGTACTTTGGTCCATTCGGGTAAATTATAATGAGTTCATCAAGAGGAAGTACAAGGTCTCAACTTAAGTATTACTTAATCCTTAACCATTTATTATTATTCATTACCTTTCAAACCTACCATAAACATAGTTATATAATGAAATTAGTATCATTATTATACTAAAGTGTTATTATATTAATGTAATAATCCTGATTTATTCCTTAACACACACTTTGAAATATATTAGATCGCTGATTTTGTGTTGTGCGGACTACCACCACTAAGAAGGGATATCTTAACTTTTTTACCACTATCTATATTAATTGATTATAAGGGTGAAATTAAAAAAATTACACATGTAATATAATAATGAATATGAAGATAAAAATTATATTCCAACTTTATTTCCTCTTATTCATCAGGAAATGAAAACATTAATTGTTTATTGTGCAGACTTCCACCTCCACGATGTAACATTTTTTTTTTCATATTGATTTTAAATATCCATCCAAAAATCTTAAAATAAGAATCAAAAAATAAAAAAATATAAATAATATCATTACTATTCTATTATAATGATATTATTTCAAACTAAAAAATTTCTTAACCATACTTACCCATCGAATTATGGTATATTCTTATTTGGGTCGATCTGACCACCTACTTGAATAATGCTATAAAACTATACCATGGATGACTATGAGAACTTAATTACTAATTTTTTTATAATTTATTATGAAAATAATTATTATTTATATTTTTGTAAAGGTTATATTAACTATTTAACTTATCATCTTTGATCGCTAAAATTACCAAAATAAACCGACACTGATATAATTTTTATAAAAACATAAGTAAAAACTATAAAATGAATACATAAAATATATCAATAAATGGTTAATATTAAATTAAATACATAAAAATTTGTTTCTTAATTAAGTATATAATAAAATTAATTTTATTATTCAGGAAGATAAGAATATGCACAAAACGAATTAGAAATAAGGTAAGAGTTTGTGCTAACTCAATTTTCTTTCATTTAATTACAAAATTTCATATTGAAACTCTATTTTTCCAAGAATGATTTATTACACCTAATGAATAATTATTATTATATTTCCTACTTATTTTATATGGTTATATAATTCTTCCTTACAACCTCATTTTAAAATGATTCTTACCTCAATGATTATATTAATTATAAGAGTTCTTTGTCTCAATTTTCAATTACTTGAGACATGATTATTTATACACCATGTTTTCTACTGTATGGTGAACTCACTTCCACTTTGATATTTTATATCATTATTATCTCATTATTAATGGTATTTTATGTTCTATTTTAAATTCCATCATTCAAGGGATTTTTATTTGAATGTTTCTAAATTTGTAAGTGTTATTTGTCTCTATTTTCAAATCCATAAGACATGTTTGATATTTCCTAATATCTTTTATTTTATATGGTGATTTCAATTACATATTGGATTTATGTAAAAATAATATCTTTCATTTCATTATATTTTAATTTCATGGTTTTCTTCTCATTTTATTTTTATTCTTATGTTACCTTCATCATAATGGTTTTTTATATCTCAATTTTACTTCATTGAGATATGATTCGTATTCAATTTTTTTTCATTTTTTGGTGTATAAATTGGTCATGTATTACCTTATAAATTCTCTCATAATATTTTATTTTTTGGGATTAAATACTCAGAAATCCATCATTTCCTTTTCCTTTTCCAAATTATCCCATATTACAGGCATAATTTTTCTTCCAATGCTTTTCCTTTTTGAACACTCTATATTTTATTCCTTTGAATGAATAATCTTTATCTAGATGCCTCACATTTATTGATTGGGGAAATTATTGAATTAAATATTTATAATTACTCTAGATAATGTTAGTTTGAGGCATTCATATGTAGAAAGATATTCCATTTATTATATGGGGAAATATTGAAAATTCATATACCTAATATTCCAATATATATTTTTATTGATAATTAAGGAATATTGGTTATTTATTTTATATATTATTCATTTATTCATATTATGAATTCATTGGATGTAATTAGTGATGATTGAGGCCCAAAATATCCTCTTGATGCATCAGTAGGTCTCATGAGACAAACTATCTTGGGTCTTTTCATGTATTCCTTCCTAGAAAAAATATTTTATAGACACAAGGACTTGTCAGTAAGATCATGATGTCTAATATATTTATGTCTTGGATTAGGGAATGAAATTAGCTATCTGGAATTATGCATTTTTTCCACTAAATAACCAATCATTATTATCTATGCTTTTATTTATTGATATATCAATAATTGATATACTAAGCTCATAGTTTCTTTTGATTATAAAATTATTTTGATTATATATTATTTCCATATTATTTATATTTATATTATGCTCAATTATCATCCTTTATTGTTATTTCATATTTTTACCCTTGATAAGAATTTGAGCACACCCCTTCCCATGTTTCAATTTCTCTAGGTTATGAAGTAATATATAACACATGTTATGTATAATAGAATAGATTATGTGGATAATTTTATCAAAGATGTTAAAGAATTATTATGGATTAAGTAGTTTCTTATATAAAGTATTTTTTTCCATTTGATGAGATATACATGGGTTTTTTCAGTTAAATTTTGTTCCTAACTCTCTAAAACATGAAACATAAAAGGTCAATCAAATGTAAGTTATTAAATATTTTTTAGTGATATTGTAATTAATGATGGTTAAATTTTGATCACTCCAGTTCATTTTATACTTGGTATGTAAAGAAGGTATTTATGAGCACCATATTATAGGAGTACAGGTCTAGGATTCTATAGTTGGTATCAAAGGAGGGTTTTGATAACTTTAGATGTTAGAATGTTATTTGAGGATATTTTAAGGGTTGATAAGTTAAGTTTGATCATAATTTCAATGGTATAGACAATAATTTAGGTTAGTTGGGGTAATATTTAATATTTTATGAATTGGGATAATAGATCTTTAGTGAAAACCTTTGGGATAAGTATAAGGGATAAGTCTATGTATAGGATAACATCCCCAAGTTTAGGTGAAGTAGAAATTGTGTAGTTTTATAATCAATTAAATCCCTATCTGGATACTAGGATATGGATGCATCTATAGCATGGATGTACCTAGGGATAATCACTCTAACACAGGCTAGTTGAGCACTGAATTAATCTTCACTTTGGTGCATGATGAGTGGGCTTAATACTGCACAACTGGTTAGAAATTTACAAGGTACATGCTTTTGTTTATAAAATTCTATTTTTGAAAAATTATGAAGGATATACTATGTTATGTAATTTGGTTAAGGAATATAAGGGAACCCTACTGAAGGAAACCTAAATTGAACCAATAGTGATTTAAGTTAAACTGAAATATAATGTAATAATTTCGATGAGTAAGAAATTATGAGGTTGAATTTAATTAACTTATAATAATTCTATTACAGTGTTCATAATTTATGTTAACTCCTTTTAGTTTTAGTAATGGATAAAGCATGAATGAATCAAGTTAATAATGGATTCCATGGAAAATGCAGTGATTGTATTAATGAGAAAACTAATGGGATAATAAATGTAGTGAGAAACCTTATTATAATATTGAACCAACTATCAAAAATCATGATTAAAAATATGAACTAAGTTGAGTTTCCAAACAAACCAAAAAAGAGAATGATGGAGCCTCATTGATGTTTGATTAACAAAGATAATGATGAAAATCATGGTCAATTTCATTCATGAAAAATGTGAGAATAAAAACCAAAGAAATGGTCTTAAAGGATTAAGATATATTCTATATATTGAAAATGGGGGTATAAATTAACTAATTTATAAGGAAAAGTGAATATCTCAATGGTTACAGTAAAAAAAGAGTTCATCCTAAGGAACTGTTGACAATTTTCTTTCTTAAATGTGGGAAACTATGACATTATCCAAGTTAATTCCCTAATCCAAGTGCTAACAAGGATGATAGGCACCAAAAAATATAAATATAAGTGAAGTCCTATTAAACCACAACTATGGAAGTGAGTTTAGAAGATAATTTGGAGTGAGGAACACTAAACACCCACTTAGGAACTATGATTATTATATTCATATATTTGTAAACCCATTACTATGCACCTAGTATGTTTTCTAAGAACATAAAATCACCACCTTGATGACTATATATTTAATTATTAATTTTTGTTGTATAATTGTTGTACCATAAGTATAAAACTATTCTCTAATATATGTTTATAGGAATGTAGTTCTTATAAAATCACATTATCCTTCCTTTAGTCAAGATTGATGTGGTATTAGGCATGGATTTCCACTCTTAACATAGAGGCCATAATAATTTCCAGGATTGGAAAGTCACATCTAAAAATTAACCCATGATTATATATTAATACAAGGATGAAAAAAACTCCTTATGAAAAATTACAACCATTATATTGGGGTCTTTAACTTAATGTTAGTTATATTTCTATTATGATGGAAATAATGAGTTCACTAGGAATAATAAGGATAGTAAAGATAAAAACTAATTAGAAATTAAATCTCGAGTTATATCAATCTTGTGGATTCCATTAAAATTTTTATTAGTTAATAAACAACAATGCACCCCTGGTCTTTAAATTTAGTAAGAAACTTTTTTTAAAGTAACACTGCATGATTTAGTTAAACTAATGGTGTAAATTTAATTTAAGTATCTTTTATTAGATAAAAACCTCTATAAATATTGTTCTTAGGATGATTTATATTTAATACTTAAAAAGGTTATTTTCATGCTTAAGGTATTAAAAAATCAAGGAATATTAAGTAATCAAGTTCACTATTTTTCTTTTTAACCCTTTGAGGTATGGGGATGTATGGGAAAAAATTATTTAAAACAGTTTTCATCGACACTAAATATTCATTAACCTTTTTCTTTACTTTTTTTTCCTTGATTTCTAAGAGTTTTTCCTTTGATTTATATATGGAACAAAAATATTTAAAAAAGTTTCAATGTTACAGTCCATGTTTCCAGATTTAGGGAATTTAAGATTCAAGTTTCTAAGTTTATTTAGAAATTCATTTTGAATAACCCTAGGGTCTTATATAACACCCACATGTGTTTTCAAACCACTTTTAGAAGTACTGGACATTATTTTCTTACTAGGATTCATCTCTGTTGTAATTTTTAGTTTCCATTTATTTCTAAAGGTCATGAAAATTTCTGTTGACCCATTTTTATTTCCATATTGTGCATCCTAGCATCTATCTTAGCCTTATCTGAATCATGTTTAGCCTTTTGAGATTCAAATTTTGATTTTGAAGATCCAAAATTTTTATAAACTCTTGGTATGTACCTATGAAAACCCAAATAATAATAGATAAATTCCAAATCCTTATTAATATTTATAAATTAATTTCATAGAGTCATTTTCATTATAATAATAATATGTAATTTCTTAGTCTAAAAGATACTATTTTTATTCCTACTAAATTGGATTTCATGCATTATAAAATTATTTTTAAAAAATTATTTATAAATTTTAGAATTTTCATTTTAAAAAAGTATATAATTTTTTTAAATCATAAAGTCAATATTATCTTAGAGTGATTTTTTGGTAATTTTCTGAAAATTTTGATTTTTTGGTGAATAATAGAAAATATTGATTTTTAAGCACACTTTCCATTATTTTCATGTATTTAAAATTTAAAATTATATTTTATATTGATTTTAAAATGTCTTTAGTTAATTTTTATTAATATAATTCAATTAATGTCATTAGAATCAAAATTACACTTGATTTTGGTATAAAAACATTTTTATACATAAAAGACATTAATACGGAAAACCATTTTTCATCACGTTTTGTGGGTTTAATAAGTTCACTTTATTTTTTTGTCATTATGAATAGAAACTTTGGAAAAAATTTTATTTACCATGGTAAGAGTAAAAATGGGTTAAAAGGGTCGAAACTAAAATGATAAGGGTTATAATGACCTAAAAACTCCTCTAAATTTTATTGGATGGTAATATTTGCACCCTATATCTTTAAATATTTTAATATGTGACATTTTTGAGCCATTTGGATTAAGAAATTAATTAATATATTTTAAACTTTTGAAAAATTTCAAGTGTGACGTCTCCATCACTTATAAAAGGACACCTCTATCCTCTATTATACATACTTTAAGTGCTTCTTAAATTATACAAGACCTACCTAAATACTTTCCTAACATTCCTCCCCATTTCCTAAAGGAATTGTTTTGATTATAATATCATCCTATGAAGGATTTAGGTATAAGCTTAAAGAGGTTGTTCGAAGAAGAGGTATAGTTCTCAATAGAGTGTTTTATTTTTTATTTATTATTTTAACTCCTTCAAAACTCTTAAACATTGTGATATAATAACATTAGTATGTAACATATACTTAAATTTTATTATTTTTATCGCATAAACCTTTTTTATCTACCTAAACATCAAATACATAATGAAAACATCTTTTATGCGTTCGTGCAGATGACCACCTTAGAACATGATGTACTTAATTTTTTATCATTGAATCTTATATATGGTATTAATAATGGATAAAAATGAAATAATATGATATATATGATATAAAATTAATTATTTACTGGTAAATAAATATTCCAATTCTTTCTTTACTATACAATAAAAAAAACATATCTTGTGCGCATGTGCAGACTACCACCTCACGAACTGACGTGTTTTATTTCTTATCATCACCTCACATATATGATATTTATAAGTGAATTTAAATAAATAATATAATATTTATGATATAATAACCATTTTCTAAAGATAAAATAACACTTACCTTATTTTTCTCATGTTTTTTGAAAAATAAAAATGTTACTCATGTGTACGTACAAACTACTATATCCATACTGTAACACAATTAATTTTTCATAACCACCTTACATAGTTGGTTCTACAAGTATAATTAATGTATATAAATTATAATTGTAACATTATCAATAGAAATAAGGATATATTTAATTGGGGACATTTCTCCTATGGATTTAACTAGGCTCCATTTATTTCTGACATGAGTGAACACGAGTTATGAATATAATGCTCTAAGATTTCTATAAGTGTTTCTATTTGTTTGATATGGGTTTTAAATATTTTATTTAATCTATTTTTTAAAAATGTAAATATGAATCATTTTTAAACTCTAATTATAATTTGAAAAATGGAATATTTTTTGGAGTTTCAATTTTTTTATTGGGTTAATGGATTTCTTTCATTTACATCCTTTTATGAGATTCTTGTGCTCATAAAACCTTTTCAAATTTTTTAAATAGGGTTTAAGGATGATTAGTAAAAAATAATAAGTCATGTTTAAATTCATGAAGATTTTCCATCAAAATAAAACATGTTTCATTTTAAAAGTTTTATATTGTTATAAAAATGGATTCTAAGTGGAAGTGTCCACTTTGTAATGAATGGGTTTGTTATGAAAGAGTTATAAACTAATTATCAAAAAATCTAATATATAAAGACCCTTGAAATATAATAAAATTAATTATTGATTTAAAACTCAAGATTATGTAATATTTTAAGGCCATGTATTTACAATTTGTATGAGAGGAAAGGTTTACATAAATTTTAAGGTTAGAATAATATTTATAGTATACCCTTAAGATATTATAATTTATGGTCATATTGAAATGATATAACATTTTATTATTACCATGTTGGTTCATCTAATCTATGCCAATTTAGAATGGTTTTCTATACAGAAAATAATGACGCTGAAGTTGGAAGGTATCAAGAGGACAATATCCTTCCAAATAAGTAGCCTGGAAAGGTTGGAATTAGAACTGAGTAGTTTTTTTTATAGTGATGGATCAGTTGACATAGGTTATAAATGGTGGTTGAATCCTTGTTAGTGTTAAACTATATTTAACATATAGGAACATATCTATTGTAGAGAATTTTATAAAAAATACCCTTCGAATTTTGATGGAACCTCAAATCCAATGGTATCTGAAGGATGGATCAATTATCTAGAAATGGTATTTATAGTCATGGGATATTCATATCATCAAATGGAAATTATTTCCATTTATCATTTTTAAGGAGATGATGATCAATAGTTGTAATATCTTAGATTTTCCGTGTATTATGGATTATTTTTGAGATCAGGCACTGAGACAACATGTGTGTAATGTCCCAAATTTTCCATAATTTTTTTTTGAAAATTATATGGGATTATTTCAAGACTAGGAACTGATATGGAATGTGATTCTGAGGCCCGATGTTACCTAAATAAATGTTTGAACTATTTTTAATTTTATTAAAAATAGCGCACGCGTGTGGTTTTATTAACTTCTTAACGGGTGCCCAGATTAGAAATCTGATGGCACCGTTGAGCTTAGAATAATGAGTTCACCCTAGGTGAGGCCTAACATAGACCGGTGCGGGTTAGCTGCAAAAGTTATTTTAGGGATGTTTTAAGAGAAAAATAAAATATACTTAAAATGTTATTTTATTTTATTTATTCAAAGTTACGCAACAACTCAGCAGCACTGTGATATGGCGAATCAGCAATAATAAAATGCAGCATCGTGGAAACACTGAAATGCATTAATATGTTTCCTCCATTAATCACAGGTAGGGACCAGTGTTATAATTCATAACACTGGATAATTCCTCCCTGGATCCCCAAAATTTCCCTAAATCAAGGAGAAGGAATCTCTCCCGCCGACGATGACGAACGATGAATGATGATGAACGAAGGATCGAGGATGTTCATGGATGGATGGACTTCAACAATGGTTTCTATCCTTTGACTGATCCTTTTCCCAGGTAGGGGGTTTATTTTCTTCAGGATTCCTTTCCCCACTCTTATTTCAATTGACGATCACAGACCAACCCACGAAGAGGTTGATCCATGATTCAATCATTTTTGTGGGATGGTTAAAAATACGGGATTGAAGGAGATGAATCTTATTATATATTCTCTTGTTCCTATTTCATATTTTCGACTGACATGAATGGACCAATGACGACAGGATCAGGGCCAAGGTCCATTCTAAGGGTGTTCTTGTGTTTATCTCTCTTCCCCGTTCTTGCATTCTTCGTCAACAGACCCTCATGGTTGTGGAATTTTTTTCCAGGTGGTTTCGAATGTGACCAGACCCCTAGAGTGAAAAAGAGAAGATTTTGATTCCACTGTAGTGAAGATTATGAACCAAGTATCGAGTGGGTATTCTTGGTTTGAGAAATGGGCCACCACGACAATAGTGGTGGCCCACAGAAGAAAAGACGCCGGCGGTGGCGTGACCACCTGGTATGAGGAGCCCGCAGCATGCAGACGTGGGTGAAAGATAGGGTCGCTGGCTCGATGGATTGTGATAGGTCTAGGCCAGACGTGATAGGAGGCTATGTCACGCGGGGATGGACCGTGGTCTAGTTAGACCACGATAATACCCTACGACAACCGTTGCGGGGTAGTCACATGGCGGACCGCCGATTTGAATGCGGTAGCCATTCCACATCTAGGTGTAATGAACTAGCCTACTTGAGTGGGATGGGATGAATCCAACAGGCCAGGTTGGGTCGTACCTGGTGGGTTGGGTCAGGTGGGACCTGGGTCAAGTTGGGTTGGAGCAGCCCCAGACCCAACCGAACCCTTTTTTTCTTAAATGCCCATAACTCTCAAACTGTGTGTCCGTTTGAAGATATGTTTATAGTGCTGGGTCCCTTATGATGAGGTTATCATTTTGAGATACTCTATGAGATTTTTTATGGATTTTGGCATGTGGAATATTAGCTTGGGGAGTAGGTGCTCCCGGAGTGAGCATGCTAAGGATGAAATCCTGTGACTGGATGTGACCTATATAGAGTGTGTCTTCTATGCCCATATGATGTGTGTCTCCTATAGAGTTCTTCTTTTACACTAATACATAGGGTTTCTACTATAAATTGTGTCTTTTATGCCTACATAGAGTGTATCTCCTACGCCTATGCAGAGTGTGTCTCCTGTACGTATATAGAGTGTATCTCCTACGAAGACCCAGAGTGTATCTCATTAGATTTGGATATTTATAGAATTAATTAGTATATGTATCCTAGTGTGAGATTAATCTAGTGAATCTCTTTATTGAACTTCTTAGAGACTACACTTCATGTACCTCTTTGGTAGTCTACTCGGTGTCTTGCTTTATGGTTTACCTTTTTTGGTTTGGGGTCCCTACTGAGTATTGTTTTACTCACCCCTTCATGGGATTCACCCACACATATCTTGTATTGTGTAGATGATCGATATCTTTGATGGAGTCCTTTGTGGGATGAAGACAGGGGTGCTTCAGGGTGACCCGATGGACATGGTACGCTTCAGAAACATTCAGATAGAAAACTGTACCTACCCTTTAGGTAGGGTTTTATGCGAAAGAGACCCAAGATCTTATAATTTTCTATTTCAGTTGGCCTTGTATTCTGGCCCATTTACTTTTTAGTTTGTACTATTACTCTCATTGGTTTTCTTAGTGGGTTTCATATCTATTTACTCAGTGTTTTTAGTTTTTGTACATTTCTTGGGGATGGGTGCGTGTGTGCAGGTTTATTGGAAAATGCCTCCCCTTTTTTAGAAATTCTTACTTGATGCTAGTCACCAACCCCTAACATATGGGAGGAGAGATTGGGGTAGTCAGTGAATGATCTCTAGGGGACGGGTCATGTCAGAGTGGTATCAAAGGGTGGTCAGTTTTATTTTTATTTTGGGGAAACAATGTTAAGTGTTTCGAGTTCGGATTTTAGGCAGGGGAACCCGGTGTTAGTGCGATAGCAGACATATCCATACAATAGGACCTTTAATTCTACTTTTCAACTCTGTACATTAAAACACTAGTTGCATGGGAAATTAAATGTTCATGCATCATATAGGAATTGAATGTGTTCTCATGTCCTTCTTGAGTTAGAGTCAGCTCACTAGGTATACTCTATTGATCATAGTACATCTTGTTTTGTTTCAGGATACTTGCACACAGGCAGTCATCTAGGATTCAAGGGTGTGACCATGAGGATGGTCCATTAAGCAATGAGGCATCAATAGAGGAACCGTTTCCAGATATAGAACCTCCTGGTGGTGTACCGATGATACCACCACTCGTAGAGCAGTTGTTCCTACTGAAATTATCAGTAAGGGATGCATGAAAGCTTAATGAATTGCATGTGTTCCAGATATAGAAACCTCCCAGTTTCCGAGTTTATACGGATCCTTAGGTAGCTAAGTATTGGTTGCAGGCAGTGACGTGAGTTTTCCACCTAGTTAGGATGCCTCTTGACCATATGGCAGTCCTAGTTGCGAGTCTTCTACATGGCTCGGTAGAGAGATAGTGGAGCTTGACTATCCAGATGCATGAGGAGGTGACCCTCTACTAAATGGACTTTGAGCATCTCTTTAGGTAGGAGTTATTTCCAATGACATTATGCTCTATGTGTATACAGAAGATCCTACATCTCCAACATGGAAAGCAGACGATGGAGGAGTACTCAGCGAGATTCATAGATCTTTCTTGCTACTCTACAGACATGGTGAGAGACCCATTTTTCAGGGCATGTACCTTTGAGAAGGGACTACTCTAGGAGATCAAGGTTTCAATGATATCCCTTATCATCCCTATTCATGCTGGGGTGTTGGAGCAAGATCCACTAGTAGAGAGATTTCTTGCAGAGCAGGAAGTAGTGGTGGGAGCTACCATTGGGCACCAGGTAGTTGGGTCTTCAGCAGCAGGTAGCTGACAGCTGAAACAGGGGTCCAAGAGGACCAAACATTCCAGGGGAATACCCCATGACATGAGATCAATGGTATGTGGATTCCATGAAAAAATAGGTCATCCGAAGGAGAGGCTATGCTACTCATGCAGCGGTTGGGGCTATATGGATAGAGGTTGTCCGACCACCCGTACGACTGACCAGGAGACAATTGAGGGACCGCTAAGGTAGTAAAATAGGAATGCATAAGGTGGTAATCTAGGTAGAGGATGTGGTAGAGGATCGGGATGAGCGACAAGAGGTGGATGGAGGTTCGAGCCACTACCACCACCACCCCTAGGTGGTCCACCCCGAACTCAGGAAGCTGGTGGACGGGGGTGAGGCCAGCTCCATGTGATGAAGTCTTACAATCTCAAGACTCTTGGGATGATTAGAGGTACGATCAGTGTATTTTCTACTCTTTTTTCAGTTATGATAGACTTGGGTACTAGTCACTCTTTTCTCTGCATGACCCTTGTTCGAGACATAGAGATTCTAGTGGAACCGTTGACTTAATCTCTACGCTTAGAGACTCCTACAAGAGGAGATTCAACGATCACACACTGGTACCGACAATGTAACCTTACTCTCAGGGGAGATATTTTTGGTTGGGATCTCTTGGTGGAAGTGTTGAGGCCTTATGATGTCATTCTGGGTATGGAATGGTTATCCACATTTATTTCTCAGATCAACTATTTTAGGTGAACAGTGCGGTGTGTCTGTGGAGATGGGACCAGGTTTTCCTTTTTCAGTGAAAGGTAGACACAAGAAGAAAATGATGGAATCACACGTAGGAGGGTGTATCCTATCACAAATCAGTTGGATAGCATGAACTTCAGTGAAATGGATGAGGCAAGTCCTCATATTCCTACAATGATGGATGAGTATGGGGATGTCTTTTCAGAAAATGTTCCAGGACTACCTCTTCACAGGGAGGTAGACTTATACATTGACCTGTACCCTGGGATAGAACTGATATCTACACCATCATATTGTATGGATCCCACATAGCATTTTTAATTGAGGGTATAGTTGGAGGATTTTCAGAGGAAGGGATTCATGAGACCTAGTGTTTCACCATGGGTAGCCCTAGTTTTGTTTTCCAAAAAGGAAGACAGGAGTTTAAGGTTGTGTGTGGACTTTCTACACCTAAATAAGGTGGATATGAAGAATACATACCCACTACCAAGGATTAATTTCCTCTTTGATTAGTTGAATGGAGCGAGATGATTCTTGAATATAGACATCAGATCAGGCTATCACCAGCTTCGAGTGCACGATGAGGACATTCCGAAGATGGATTTCAGATATCACTACGACCACTATGAGTACTTAGTGAATCTATTTTATGTGATGAACACCCCAATAGTGTTCATGGGACTCATGAATAGGATCTTTTAGCCTTACCTAGACCAATTTTTAGTGGTCTTTATTGATAACATCCTGGTGTACTCAACATCCAAGGAGGAGAACACGACACACTTAAGGATGGTTTTAAACTTACTTCGAGAGCACAAAATTTACGATAATCTCTCGAAGTGTCAGTTCTGAATATGAGAGGTCCACTTTCTAGGATGCATCATTTCAGAGGATAGATTTTCAGTAGATCCAGTAAAGATAGAGGCAGTGCTTTCTTGGGAGCCACCCAAGAATGTTACCGAGGTGCGAAGTTTCCTTCGGTTGGATGGGTACTATTAGAGGATTGGGCCCGAATTTTCTAGAGTAGCAGCATCCATGAAATCCTTGAAATGAAAGGGGAAACATTTGATATGGATAAAGAATTTCCAAGAGATATTTTATCAGTTGAGACTGAGTTTGATGAGCATTATAATCCTAAGATTTTTAGAGGAGGGTGTTGAGTACGTGGTGTTTTGAAACGCATCAGGAACTGGGCCTGGTTATATCCTGATATAGGGGTAAGTGGTGATTTATTAAGGTTCATAGCAATTGAGAATAAATGAGTAGAACTACACAACCCATGATATGGAGTTGGCGGTGGTAATCTTCGCATTGAAGATGTGGTGACACTACCTTATGGGAGAGTGGTTTATAATTTACTCAAACCAAAAAAGTCTCAAGTATATATTTTATTAGAAGGTTATAAACATGAGACAATAGTGCTGGATAGAGTCCCTCTAGGACTATAAATTAAAAATAGTCTATAATCCTAGGAAGGGGAACATGGTGGCAGATCCTCTCAGCTAGAGATTGAGTTAACAGCTACTGAATGAGGCCTCAGAGCAGTTGTCCATGATTTAGATATCCTTTATGGATAGAGATGAAGCATATTATCTCGAGCTGAAGGTGGTTACCCCTCCACTCTTACAGTGTGTGTGGGAGGCACCACTCAGAGATATCAGTTGTGAGACTACACATGCTCAAATGTCCACAGGGCATTCCCCTGAGGGATACTTGAAAGGTGGGGAGCATTTTATCCTTTTCAAAGGACACACAGTTGTATCAGCGGCGTTACAGGAGGAGGTGTTGAGGGAGTTCCATGCATCCCCTTTGGCGGTATATCCCGGTGTAGCAAAGATGTACCCGGATCTTTGATGTTAGTTTTGGTGGCTGGGGATGAAGAAGGTAGTGGAAGAGTTTGTCTCTAGATTCCTCACATGTCAGTAAGTAATGGCTGAGTACAAAGTTCCACCAGGTTTGACTCAACCCCTTGAGGTTCCAGAGTGGAAGTGGTATGGAATATAAATGTAATTCATTATATATCCACCATGTATGTCCATAGGGCATGATACCATCTGGGTGATAATTGAACGACTCACCAAGTCATCCCACTTCCTAGTGATTTAGAAATAGGGTTCAGTAGAGGGCTTGAGACACCTATATGCACATAAGATAGTTTGACTCCATGGGGTCCCATCAATGATAGCATCATATTGTGATTCTCATTTCACATCTCATTTATGGAAGGGATTGAAGGAGGCATTTGGGACTTAGCTGCGCTTGAGCACAAATTTCCACCTGGAGACAGACGGTCAGACGGAGTGGACCATTCAGGTCCTATGATATGTGCTTGCATCCTCAATTTTGGATGTAGTTGGGAGGATCACCTACTCCTGGTGGAGTCTTCATACAAAAACAACCATTACTCCACCCTTGTTATGACACCATTTGAGGTCTTGTACGGGCAACCCTATAGGTCATCACTTTGTTGGACTGACCTCGGAGAGTCAACACTCATGGGCCCAAAGTTGGTGCAAGCTACTACAGAGAAGGTGAAGGTTATCCAAGAGCAGATGAAGACTGTACAGATCCATCACAAGTACTATGATGATAGGTGATAGATACCCTTGGAGTTCAAGGAGGGAGACCATGTGTTCCTTAGGGTCTCTCCTTGACGTGGGATACGAAGATTTGGCTAGGGCGACAAGTTATATCTGAGGTTCATTGGACCTTTTCTGATACTGCATAGAGTGGGAGAGGTGGCATACCAATTAGATCTACCTCTATAGTTAGAGAAGGTGTATGACGTCTTTCATGTATCCCAGCTGAGGAGATATGTACATGACCATTCACACATCATTGACTGGGGAGAGCTGGAAATTGACAACGGGGTGAATTTTGTGAAGTTCCAAGTGGGGATTGAGGATCAACAATAGAGGACCCTTCCTGTGGGATTGATTCCTCTAGTGTACGTTCGGTGGAAGCATGGGAATCTACAGGAGAAAACATGGGAGTGGGAGGCTTATATTCTTTCTCAGTATCCCCATTTTTTGTTTAGCTATTATTTTGGATTTCGTGGACATAAAGTCATAAGGTGGGGAGAATGTAATGTCCCAAATTTTCCATATTTGTTTTAAAATTATATGGGATTATTTTGAGACCAGGTGCTGAGACGACACGTGATTCTGAGGCCTAGGGTGACTGGAATTAATGTTCAAAATATTTTTAAGTTTATTAAAAATAGCACGTGTGTGTGGTTTTAGTAACTTCTAAATAGGTGCCCATATTAGAAATTTGAGGGTATAATTGAGATCAGAACAATGAGTTTACCCTAGGCAGGGCCTAACATCGGCCATCACGAGTCAGATGAAAAATTTAATTTATGGATGTTTTAAGAGAAAAATAAAATATACTCAAAAAGTTATTTTATTTTATTTCTTCAACGTTACACAGAAACTCAACAGCACTGCAATACAGTGACTTAGCGACGCTGCAATGTAGCATCGTGGAAATGTTGAAACATGTTTAAAATGATGAAATGCATTAATTTGTTTCCTCCATTAATCACAAGTAGAGACCAGCGTTATAATTCATAATGCTATAGAATTCCTGCATGGAGCCCTAAAGTTTCCCTGAGGCAAGGAGAAGAAAGATCTCCCACCAGTGATGATGAACGATGAATGCTGACGAATGATGGATCAAGGATGTTCATGGACGAATCGCCTTCAATAATGGTTTCACTCCTCCAACTAATCCTCTTTTTATGTAAGGGGTTTATTTTCTTCAGGATTACTTTCCACATTTTTGTTTCCAACGATGAGTGTGGACCAACCCATGAATAAGTTGATCCGTGGTTCAATCATTCTTGCGGGATGGTTAGAAATGCAGGATTAAAGGGGATGAATCTTATTAAATATTATCTTGTTCCTGTTTCATATTTTCTACTGATATGAATAGACCAAGGTTGATATGAACAAGTCCAAGGTCTGTTCTAAGGGTGTTCTTGTGCTTATCTCTCTTCCTTATTCTTGCATTCTTCATCGATAGACCCTCGTGGTCGCAGCGTGTTTTGTAGGGTGGTTCTGAAGTGATCAGACTCCCATAGTGATGAAGAGAATATATGGAGTCCATAGAAGTGAAGAGAGTGACCCAAGGATCACGCGAATATTCCCGGTTCGAGAAACGATCCACCACGGTGATGGTGGTGGCCCGAAAAAGAGGTGCCATCGATGGTGGTGCGTGGCGGCGCAGCCACCCGGGAGGAGGAGCCTGTGGAATGGTAGCCGAGGGTGGCGGACATGGCCATCAGCTCGATGACTAGCAGTGGGGCTTGGATGGACATGGAAAGAGGCCATGTCACATGGTGAAGGGTCGTGGTCCAGCTGGATTGTGGAGAGACCCCACAAAAACCGCCACTGGGTGGTCACGCGGCGGACCACTGCATTAAACATGGTGGCCATTTCACATTGACCCAATGGGATATGGCAGTCACCCTGTTTGGGTAGAATGAAAATTCCTGCTCGAGTGGGATGGGCCCAGCAGGCCAGTTCAACCCGACGGGTTAGGTAGGACCCAAGTCTGGTCGGTCCAACCAAGTCAGACTAGACCCAAATCCAACCAACCCATTTTTACTTAAAATGCTCATAACTCTCAAATCGTGTGTCCATTTGACGATCCATTTGTGGCATTAGGACCCTTGTTACAAGACAATACTTTTGAGACACTCTATAATAGTTTTCATATAGGTTGGCGTATAAACTATTGGCTCCAGGAGTAGGTTCTCCTAGAGTGATCATGCTAAGGATGGAATCTTGTGACTGGATGTGACCTATACAGAGTGTGTCTCCTATGAAGTGTGTATCCTATGCCCATATGGAGTGTGTCTCCTACAAAGTGTGATCTTATTCCCATACGAAGTGTGTCTCCTATGGAGTGTGTATCCTACACCTACAGGGAGGGTGTCACATACAGAGTGTGTCTCTTGATCCTACATAGAGTGTATCTCCTACACCTATGCGGAGTGTGTCTCTTGAACCTATTCGGCATGTGTCTCCAATGAAGACCTGGAGTGTGTCTCCTTGGATTTGGATATGCCTAGAATTTATTAGTATATGTATCCTGGTGTGATATGACTCTAGTGATTCTCTTTATTATACTTCTTAGAGGCTAAACTTTGTGTACCTCTTTGGTAGTCCTCCTTGTGTCTTTCTTTGTGGTTTACCTTTGTGGTTTGGGGTCCCTACTGAGTATTATTTTACTCACCCCTGTACGGGCTTTGCCTGCACATGTCGTGTCTTGTGCAGATGATCGAAGGATTTGATAGAGTCATTGGTGGGATGACGATATGGGTGATTTAGGGTGACCCAACATACATGGTATACTTCAGTGACATTTATACAACTTACTGTACCTACCCTTTAGGTAGGGTTTTTTTGTGGAAGAGACCCAGAAGCTTATACTTTTCTACTTCACTTGGGATTGTATTTTTTCCCGTTTACTTTTCAGTTTGTATTGTTACTCTCAATGGTTGTCTTAGTGGGTTGCATATCTATTTACTTAGTGTTTTTAGTTTCAGTAATTTTCTTGGGGATGGGTGCATATGTGTAGGTTTATAGGAAAATGCCTCCCCTTTGTGGGAAACGCATACTCGGTGCTAATTTACAGCCCCTATCCAATGAGTGGTGGGATTGGGGAAGTCACGGCACGGGCCCCGGGGGATGGGTTGTGACAGTGTGATTCCAAGGCCTGGTATGCCTGGAATAAATATTTGAAATATATTAAATTATATGCATGCACAATTTTTCTAAACAAGTGGAATAAATTATAAGAAGGTGCTCAAATAAAAAATCTAAGGCTACCGTTGAGTTCAGAATGACAGTTTTTCCTTTGATGCGACTTAACATTGGTTGGCATGGGTCATTTATGGAAAAGTCGATGTGGGTATAGAAGTGAATAAATTAATTGGAATAAATTATTTTATTACAATTGTTTTCACAAAACAACTATTTCATCTTTAAATAGATCCTTATGTTGGAAATCCAGGGCTTTCCACATAACCCTAGAGATTTTGAAGGATATCTAGGGAGAGATTTGGAGAACCCTCTCAAGAAAATGATGACAGATCATGGATCGATTGATCAATGCAACCTTGGATTCAGTGTATCTTTTCAATGATGATGAAAACATATTGTTCTTCATTATTGATCAATCCAAATTGAGGTAGAGTGTGTGTTTTAATTATATTTCTTCCCTATTATTTATTTGTATAATTAATGTGAGTCAATCAATGATTAGATTGATTCATGGATCAAGCGTATTTTAGGATGGTATTATATTTGTGTGGTTTATTGGGAGATTTATTCATGGATGTTTATTTTTTTTCATTCTAATTAAAATGAATTGATATTGACATGAATATCGATCAAGGTTCACTCTTCTTGTTTAGATTTTTTACTTTTCTCTCCCGATTCACCGTTCTTCATGAAGTTCTTCGTTCTTCCCCGTGGTTTGAAATTTCTTTAAAAAATTGATCATTATGCATTCTATTCTTGGTGAAACGATCCAAAATCATAGAACTAACATCAACACAACTTGACGGAGGTTCAAAAATGGTTGTGGCAGCAGATCAAATGATGGTTGGTGCTAATTTTGTGTTCTTCAGTGTGGAATGAAGAAAAAAAATGATCTTGTTTTCTAAGTGGATTGAGGACCCTAAACTGGAATATCGGTGATGGAAAGGCTTCGGAGATTCTCCACCTTGAATTTCCTGGAAAATCAGAAAGTTGACTGGATTGATAGAGGAGATGACTAGATCACGAACTAGGGATTCTGGAAAATCCCGCGTTACACGGTATGTAATCTTGGATTACATGGCGTGTGGGGACCCCTTGGTGGAAACTAGGGTTTTGGTTAGGATATGAGTACCAAAAGACATGTGTGACCACTTCCCAAAGACTTGGCATGTACCATAGGAGTACACAAACATGGGGTGGAGTACACAAGTTTCCTAGACACCGTGTACTCCCCCACATGACATGGGAATATTCCGTGTACTGGCATGTGACTGGAGTAAATGGGAGGGACCCTAGATAAAGGTACATGGTGTGTGACCCCTTTACATGGTGTTTACTCTCCTTCTACATGGACATAGTTTTAATGATATGGAACATTTACACGAGTAGAACCTGAGGTCCTGGGACACGGTGTGTAACCCTTCTAAAAACTATGTGATCCTTTCTACATGTATTTAATCTTTTCTCTTCAATATCTTGGAAAAGTTTTGTTAGGGTTTTTTCCCCTTATCGTCTCTCTGAAGGTTGGTATGAATCATTTTCTTCTCCTAGGCCTACGATCCCTTCAACAAGACTTCTTTGATAGAGTTGTTGGAATCCCCCTAAAAGGCATAGAGTGGTATCCTCTATTCATATTTATGCCCTAGGTGGAGTTCTTGGTATCAATGTGACCAACACTACATGGTCACTGATCCTCTACATAGCGAGGTTAATCCAGATCAAGTTGTTGGTATCACCCCATGGCCCTGGCTGTGATCCTCATCTGTGTACCATATACTCTTTGGACTATCAGTGTATCCTTCTCATAGCAAGACCTGAAAAGCAGTACCTCTTGGATGGACTTCATCAGTGCCATCGGAATTATGAGTGTATTCTCCCAGATGAGTAATTTTTGGAATCTTCAAGATGAAATCCTAGGCTATACACTATGTTTGCGGCTTACCTCTTTACTATGGGTCTTTATTGAGTATATATAGATATTCTTATTTTATTTTCTATAGACATATACCTATGTAGAGATGAATTTACTTTCCTATTTTTATTCTTCGTGGTTTTGGGGTGTCCTACTGAGTATTTCTATACTCACCCATACAAAATATTTTCCCACATGTGTCATGTATTGTGTAGATGATCGACCTTTTAATGAAGTCCTAGGTGGACTAGGACTAGATGGTTCTTTGTGAAACTAAAAAAATATAGGTGTGTTACCATGGATTTTAGATAGTAGTCCCAATAACTTTACTTTCAGGTTGGAATTGTGTTATAGAATTCTTTATGGTGGGCTTGTATTTGGCCCTGTTCACTTTACTTTACTTACTGTCTTACTCTAGTTACAGGATTTAGAATTATGCATGCATTGTCTGTTTAATTATTTTTACATTTTAGATTTTTGTGAGCTTGGATATGTGTGCATGTGTATAAGTACTTAGGCAATGCCTCACATATCAGTTATATGCCTACTTGGTGCTAGTCACCAGCCCTTGGCCTCTTGGGGGTAGGTTTGGGGAGTCGTGGCACGAGACCCACTTGGATGGGTCATGACATAGTGGTATCAGAGTAGTTTGGTTCTACTTTAGGACCAGGATTCTATGATATTGGTTTGGGGAAACAATGTTAAGTGTTTCAAGTTCAGATTTCTGGATATGGACTCCATTGTTGGTTTGGAAGCCGACGTATCCATACACCAGGACCCTAATAACCTACTTTTCGACTTAGTACATAAGAACATTAGTTGTAGAGAAAAAAATGGTACATGAAACATATAAGAGTGGGTTGTGATTTCCATTTACTTCTCAAGTCATATCTCTATATATACTCATTAACCGTAGTACATATTATTTATTTTCAGTATGCCTCCATGATGTATGTCGGCTAGGATTCAACAAATTGATCATGAGAATGACCCCCTCAGCGATGGGGTTTTGATAGAAGGACCATTTCTTGAGATTTTACCTCTAGGTGGTGCCCCGAACATACCACCACCTATATAGTAGCATGTGGTACCCACAATACCAGTAGATGAAGTGCATAGGATGCGTTCAATTCAAGAGTTTCAGCAGAAGATACCCCTCAGGTTCTGAGGTGAGCCCAACCCACAGGTGACTAAGGACTGGCTTGAGGCAGAGATTCAAGTTTTTCAGATAGTTATGATAGAATAATATCAGATGGTGGTCCTGGAGGAGATCCTTATTCACGGTTCAACAGGATGATGGTGAAGTATGGTAACCCAGACTTACGATGAGGTGACTCTTTCATAGATAGAGTTAGAGTGCCTCTTCAAAGTAGATCTCTCACCAGCTACACTGAGGTATATACCCATCCAAGAGATTATATAGCTCTAGTAGGGAAGCATGTAAGTGGTTGATTATTTATCTAGGTTTAACAACCATTCCAGGTACTCGATGTATATGGTTTGAGATCAGTTCTTCAGGTATTGGACCTTTGAGTAAGGTCTGCATAGATACATCTGATTTAGTGTTATCTCTCTATGAATTACTATTTATGATAGGGTAGTTGAGTGAGCTTTGGTTGTTAAAGGCTTCTTAGATGAGAGAATATAGCTGGTGATAGTCAGTAGTGGGAAAGAAGGAGCAGAGACCTTGGAAGTAGGGAGCCAACGTCAGTCTTAGGGCCCTAGACACATGAGACATTTCAATAGGAGGTCTCAGGATATAGGATATTCATTTTAGGGCTCCCAATATGGGTCCAATCAGCCTAGAGAGAGGCGGTTCTACTCATGTGATGGTAGGGGACATCTCACTCGAGATTGTCCAACCCGCCATACAGTTGATGGAGAGAGACTGTGGATAAAACACTAAGGTAGAGACAATGGAAGGACTAAGTAGATCCACAAGGTAGAGAGAATGGTAGAGGATCTGGGATAACAGTAATAGGTGGTTGATGTTTTGACTTGTTCCCACTACCACCCCCAGGTGGTCCATTCCAGGCTCAGGGAGCTGGAGGACAGGGGCAGGGACAGATGTAGGAAGTTAAGGCTTATGACCCAGGGGATCTAGGAATTATTCAAGGTATGATATGTGTATTTTCTACTTAAGTTATAGTACTAATAGAAACAGGTTCTAGTCATTATTTTCTTTCCACATATCTTGTTCGATACTTAGAGATTTTGGATGAACCGTTGACTTGACCCTTACACTTAGAGACTCCTACTGGAGAAGACTTAGTGATCACACACCTATTCCAATAATGTGACCTAACACTTGGAGGTGAGAGTTTCAGTTGTAAGCTCTTGGTAGCAACGTTGAGGCATTATGACATCATTCTTGGTATATACTGGTCATCTACAGTTCATGCCCATATCGATTGTTTTAAGATAAAGGTGTTGTGTGTTTACAATGATGAAACTGGGTTTTACTTTTTTGGTGAAAAGAAAAACCATGCAGCGTAGGAATGACTCATGCATAGGAGTTTGAAGATGATTACTCATAAGTTGTCTAGCCTAACCCTTGGTGCAGTAGATGTTATGAGTTTCCAGTTCCCTATAGTGGTGGTAGACTATGAGAACGTCTTTCCTGAAGATGTTGTAGGTTTACCTACCCACTGAGAGATAGACTTATGTATTGATATACACCTTGAGACCAAACTGATATTTGCACCAAATTATCAGATGGATATCATAGAGGTTCAAGAGCTGAGGTTGCAGTTGGAGGACTTACATAGGAAGGGCTTCACGAGACCTGATGTTTCACCCTAGGCAGCCCCAGTTTTGTTAGAAAAGAAGGAAGATGGGAGCTTGAGGTTGTGTGTGGACTACCGGTGATTGAATCACATGACTGTGAAGAAAAAGTATCCACCATCAAGGCTCGATGACCTATTTGATCATTTGAGAGGGGTGCGATGGTTCTTGATGTTTGACCTCAGGTCAGGCTATCACCAACTACGTGTACAGGATGAGGATATACCAAATACAACATTCATATGTCACTATGGTCACTATGAGTACTTGGTGATGATCTTTGGAATGAAAAGAACTCTAGTAGTGTTCATGGGACTCATGAAATAGATATTCCAACCTTTCTTAGATAGGTTTGTGGTAGTCTTCATTAATGATATCCTTGTGTACTCAGTATCTGAGGAGGAGCATGCGAGACACTTAAGGATAGTTCTATACGTACTTCGGGAGAACTATCTTTACAGAAATATCTTGAAGTGTTAGTTATAGATTTAGGAATTCCACTTTATGGGACACATTATCTTTGTGGATGGAGTGACAATGGACCCAACAAAGGTCGAGGAAGTGTTATCATGGGAGCCACCTAAGAGCGTGATAGAGGTATGAAGCTTCCTTGGGTTGGAAGACTAGTATCAGAGATTCATACTTAATTTAGCTAGAGTATCATCACCCATGATGACTTTGACTTGAAAGGGGTAGCATTTCATGTGAAAAAACAAGTTACAGTAGGATTTTTAGCAGTCGAGGTAGAGTTTGATGAGCACTCCAATCTTGATATTGATAGAGGAGGGTGTCAAGTAAGTAGTGTTCTATGATGAATTAGGAATTGGGCTTAGTTGTGTTCTGATGCAGAGGAAAGTGGTGATTTCCTATAGTTCATTCCAATTGTAACCACATGAGAAAACTACGTGAACCATGATCTTGAGTTAGAAGTGGTAGTCTTCTCTTTGAATATGTGGCCACACTTCCTAACTGGGGAAAAATTTATCATCTACTATGATCACATGAGTCTCATGTATATCTTATCTCATAAGGATATTAACTTGAGATAGATGATATGGCTATATTTCTTTCAGGATTATGAATTTTAAATTTTCTACACTCATGGGAAAGGGAACGTGGTAGCAGATGCTCTCAGAAGAAGATATAGTTCACGAGTGCTGAACAAGGCATTAGAGCAGTTGGCCCCATTGCAGTTATCCTTTGTGGATGGAGATGGACCAGCTTACCTCTAGTTGATGGTTTTCACCCCTCCAATTTTGCATCATGTCAGGGAGGCACAACCATGGGATACTAACTATGAGACCCTACGTGCTCAGATATCCATAGTCCATTCTCCTGATGGATTTTTGAAAGGTGGGGAACATGTTGTTCTTTTTAGAGGATACAATATGGTACCAATGATGTTGCGGGAGTAAGTTCTGAGAGTGTTTCATACATCTCCTTTGGTGTCATATTCATGTGTTACAAAGATATACTAGGACCTACAACATTAGTTTTGGTTTCCATGGATGAATAAAAGAGTTTCAAAGTTTGTCTCTCGATGCCCTACTTGTCAACAAGTAAAGTCTAAGAACCCAGTTCCAACAGGTTTGAATCAACCCCTTGATGTGATATAATGGAAGTGAGATGAGATGTCTATGGACTTCATGATAGGATCACCATGTACATCCATGGTACATGATGCTATCTAGGTGATCATAGGATGACTCAAAAAGTCGGCCCACTTCCTTGCTATATGAGAATAGAGTTCGATAGAGAGCTTGAGATGCCTATAAATTTAGGAGATAGTCCAACTCCATAGAGTTCCATTGATGATTATTTCTGATCATGATGCTATCTTTACATCCTAGTTTTGGAAGGGATTATAGGAGGAGTTTGGGACCCAATTATGATTTAGCATAACTTTTCACCCAAAAAATGATGGCTAGACTGAGTAGACCATTCAAGTTCTGGAGGATACGTTGTGATATTTCATGTTGGACTTTGGCTGTAGTTGGGAGGATCACCTACCACTGGTGGATTTTGTGTACAAAATCAATTACCATTCCTCAATTGGTATTACACCATTTGAAGCTTATTATAATTGATCTTGTAGGTTTCCACTTTTAAGGACTAACCTAGGAGAGTCATCACTCATGGGACCGTAGTTGGTGCAAGATACAACAAAAAAGGTGAAGATCATCCAGGAGTGGATGAAGACTTTATAGAGACATCACAAGTCATATGATGATAAGCGAAAAAAGAATTTGGAGTTTGATAAAGGAGACCATGTGTTTCTACGGGTTTCACCTCGACATGGATTATGAAGATTTGGATGAGGAGACAAGCTATCTTTGAGATTCATTAGCCCTTTCTTGATACTATGTAGAGTTTTCAAGGTGGTGTACCACTTATCTCTACCCCCGTAGATAGACTGGGTACACGACGTCATCCATGTGTCAAAGATGAGGAGGAACTACAAAAAAAAATGATGGTTAGTGGTAGTTTATTCATGGAGGTTATTAGAACTTCCATGAAATAAATCTTGTTAAAAAATAATAATAATATAGTGATGATTTCATCAAATGAACACTATTTTTTTACATTTTCAATTAGTTGTGGTTTAATTAAACCATCACTAAACCTTTTAAAATAACCCTAATACCTCCCCCTCAACTATTCCCTCTATGAAACCAACCCCTTCCCCAAACCTCCCCTCCGACCTCAACCCCTATAAGCCTCCCCTCCAACCCTAAACCTAGCGACCATCCCCCCCTCAACTCCCTCTCTGGCTGGCTCACCGGTGATTTGAACCCCCTCTGACCTCCTCTCTATTCGGCTCACCAACGAAGTGAACCCTCCCCACCTCCCCTTTCTCTCTATGTGATCCCACAACCCCAAACCCCCACGATCACCCCCCATCTGACCCATAACCCCATGAACCTCTCCCCATCTGAAATCCTCTCTAGATTTCTCATCGGTGACACAAAACCACCCTCTGAAATCCCTCATCCCAGCTCGGTTCCCCTCTTTGACAATGACACATACCCCCCTCCAAGCTCCCTCTGCCTAGATCAGATCCCCTCTTCAGTGGAAACACTAACCCCCCTTAAATGTTGCATCATTATTATCCTAAATTTTTTATTGAGTAGCATCACATGACAATCATGGGTGATAAAAATAGTATAGAATTTTCTTTTTTATTCATTGGACAGTAATTATATATGTAATTTTGGTTTATAATGTGTTATTTGGATGTTGCATGATAATAAATTATTGATTATAGTAACTGAAAAAACCAACATAGTTTTGTTGATTTTATTTTAACTAACATGATTTTTAATAGAACTAATTATAGTGTGTAATTTGTTTTTTTGTTGATTCAAATGACTAATTTTATATCATTTGATTTGAAAATCATGATAGAAATTATTAAAATTTATGCTGACATTGTGTATTTTATGTTTAGCTCAAATTGAAGGAAAATTTGATATGATGTTATGTGAACATAATTGATTTATATAATTCATGGAATAACATAAATTCACACTAAAACAATGTTGTCAAAGGTGCGTGGTGCAATAATGTGCAAAGTCTGCTTGGGGATGCAACGTGCGCCTCTCAAAACTAAGGTAACCATGACATAATTATATATATGCAGTTTAAAAAAAATTAAACCCACTGCATATATACTGTACATCAATTTATAATAAAAAACAAGAAACATAGTAATATTTTTATAAAATTAAATATTTTTCTGAAAATAAAAATGATCGAGGTCACATAAATAGTATAAATAGTAACAAAAATTGCAACCATCACCTTCATCTTCATAAACTGTAAATACAATAACAGTTGCACTGCTAAAATTGAGTTTTTATGTCAAAACATGTGTTACATGTTTTATAAAATTAGAAAATATATTTTTTTCTTTTGAAAAAATAGAATATCATGTATTATTAATACCGTTTAAATGAAATATTATATATACTAAAGGAACTGTTTTTTGAATGATACAACAACTTCCTCTCTCGTGCACTGAAAACCCCTACCACTTCTGACACTGTCTGCTTCTCTACCTGCCAACACTATCACCTCCCAACCTCATGTGCACTTTCCACACCTCCTATTCAGCTCCCAGTTATATCCAGCCTAATCGATGTGAAACTGTTTTTAGAGCCTCTCCCTACTGGTTGGTGTGACACTGCCACTTGATACTATAGTGAGACAGTAAGGAAGATGAGGGTGAGGCACACCTTTATAACTCCTAGTGCCTGAGCACCTCAAATAATGCCAGGAGAGGCCCAAGCCTTTGGAAGACCTCAGCGAAGTCACCATGCCTGGTTAGTGGCGAGGCATTCCAAACTTTCCTCTCTACAGCCCTTGCCAAGGCACGCACCTTTGAAAATAGTATACTAAACTAGTTCCATAGAATATAGACATATAGAGTTGAATATTTTGGGTATGCATGACATATCCTGATATCCATATAAAGTATACTTTGAACTCATATTTTTAATGGGGTGATCTTGGTCTTAGTTAGATTATGGGAAATGGTTCAGATATTGATCAATGTAGATAATTTTTCTATGGAATGAACCCTTATTAGTTACAACACTAGGGTAGAATACACCATTATATTTTATATGATTCATCCCATTCATTTATGTTTGTGATAAATAATAAATTATTTGATTCATGTTTTTATATTAGAAGTTTAGTAAGAAAAATTTCATTATGTGATTCATCCAATTTTTTGTAAAAATATTTTAGTTTTGAATTTTTTATATATGTAACATAACTTAACCATTTGAAATATAGGTATGCTAAGGACAAACAAAATTCAGGATCCTGGTCGATAAACATCTCAGAGCATGCCACCACTACCATCATCTTCTGTGGATCCTAGTGATTCCGTTAAACCTGAGATTTCTAGCAAGCTAATCATTTCCCCAGATGTCATTGATATCTCACCACCTAATTTATCTTCGATGATGGATCAGTTGGTCACCGCTCTATCTAGGGGATATTATCAAGTAACCATTACTGGTATGTATGTAATTTTTCAACAAAACTTTATATTTTATTAAATGTTTAATGCATTTGTCAAACATATAAAGACAACCATAGAAAGGATACAAATATGAACACAATAGATGTATGGGACCAAAAGGACTTCAATATTATCATTCCATTTGATGAGTTTGGGGTGCCTAATAGTGATGATGTTGGAATATATGGGCAGATTCTTGGGCATCTTTCTTGTGAGATAGTGAAATTTACCATTAATTATAAAGATTGGGTGTATATTCCTATAGCTTGGAAAAATGAGGTTTTTGATACTAAAGTAAAGGTAATATTAATTTAATATTCCTTGATAACTAATTTAAAATAAATGAGTAAAATTTTGGGATATACTAATAAAGTTTTATGTTTTTAATTTCTAGATATTTTTTTTATTTTGATTCCCTTGACTCCGTTTCACACCCGTGAATGACTTTAATGACACTTATCTGAGCTCATGACATATGTATGAGAATGTTCCTAAAGGCATTTCTCATGAGAAAGGGAAGCAATTTATCGATATCAATAGACACACATCTCATAAGGTATTTTCATATTTTATAGTATCTTAATAACATAAACACAATAAAATTATAATTTTTTTAATGTCACTATTTTTTGTAGAAATTATGTAAAATAAATACTATGAATCTTGATAAGATGGTCATTCCTGACATCGCTGGATCTCAATGTTTTTCGAGAAAAAGAAAAATTTTGGTTTGTATTTCATTCATTATTATTTGTATAATTTTATTATAATTCAAGGTTTTTTATAACTTGTTTATATTTTTTATAAAGGCTAATAAATTAGGCAACTTTATTGGATGGATAAAGATGTGGTTTAAAGTGTATAGTAAATGTGATGATAGTTTTCTAAATGACCCTGCCAAAGACGTTGGAGTAAGTAATTATCATTACTTATGAAGTTCATATATTTTAATAAATCATTGTTAATATTTTTATATTAATAGGTTAAAATTAAAGAAGTATGGGATGTAAACACTTACCAATCATCATCGGTTTCATAGAATGATGTAGTTCTAATTTTTTAGGGAAAAAGTATCTCAGATGTGTATGAGGGATGAGTTATGGGCCTACTCCTTCATCTATATTTGGTAGGGTGGCATTATCCATTACTACTACACCCGATGGTGTTTCAAGTAGTGGTTCTAATCAAGAATCAAAAATAAAAATTGAAATATTAAAAGAAAATTGCAAGAACAAGAATCTTTTAGGAAAACACAGGATCAATGGTAGTTGCAGATGGAAAATGTATTAGTTTTTATATTTTAGTGGATGACTGCCACAATCCCTAAAGAAATTTATATCCTTATATCTCGTCTCAGTGAGGTAAATTATAAATTCAATAGATAATTCACACATTTTCAAAGAACACGTACGACATCCATAAAAAAACTAAAATGATATTTATATATAAAACACACATTTCAAGTTATACTGACCACATATTGTTCCAGATTGACATGTTGTTGATTTTTAGATTCCAAAAATAAATTATATATCATTATCCATAAGTTTGAAAACAATACAAGCTTGTTTTCTGTGTTTTGACTCAATAAACACTTATGAAAGGTACAAAATCCTTTAAAAATAAGTGTTTAGGGGTCAAAAGCATGAAAATAAATTTAGATTTCCCAAAAACTAGGGGGAAACAACCATATATTTAATTGTATAATATAGGAACCTACGACACGTCATTCTGAGTGACGATTTTTCTATTATAGATGTAAATGCATTTATAGTGTTTTAAAACACTAAAACATGTGTGGAATAGTAAAAACTATGAAAAAGATGTCATATTTCCCTAAAATAAGTGGACAATGACCATAGATTTAATTGTGAAATGTAGGAACCACTGACAGGTCATTCTAAATGAGGGTTTTCCCATTATGTTTGTAAACACATTTTTTGTGTTTTAAAATGATAAAATGTACATTAAATAGTAAATACCAAGAAAATGATATCATATTTCCATAAAATAATGGGACAACCACCATAGATTTAATTTTGAAATGTAGGAACCGAAAGAACATTATTCTAAATGACAGTTTTCCCGTTATGGTTGTAAAGACATTTTTAGTGTTTTTAAACACTAAAAAAATTGCTTGGGGTCAAAACCATGAAAAAACATTGGATTTATATAAAATAAGGTAAAAAACACAATATATTTAATTTTAAAATGTAGGAACTGATAACACATAATTTTGAATGATGGTTTTCCTGTTATGTCTGTAAACACGTTTTAGTGTTTTAAAACACTAAAACATGCATGGAACGATCAAAACCAGAAAAAGGATGTTGGATTTCCCAAAAATAAGGGGACAACCACCTTATATTTAATTTCAAAATGTAGTAATAGATGTAACATTCTTCCAAATGATGGTTTTACCATTATGGTCTTAAATGTGTTTTCAGTGTTTTAAAAAACTAAAACGTGCATGGAATGGTCAAAACTAGACAAAAAACATTGGATTTCACTGAAATAAGAGAAAAAATACCATATATTTAATTTTTAAATCTAGGAACTTAATAAACATCATTCTAAATGATGGTTTTCTTATTATGGACATAAACACATTTTTAGTGTTTTAAAATACTTAAACGTGCATGGAAAAGTCAAAAACAGAAAAATGATGCCTGATTTCCCTGAAATTAGTGAATAATCACTGCAGATTTAATTTTAAAAATTATGAACCAAAAATATTTCATTCCAATTGATGGTTTTCCTGTTATGGTCATAAATACATTTTTAGTATTTTAAAACACTAAAACCAGTTTTAGGGGGTCAAAATTAGGAAAATGATGTCGTATTGTCCTAAAATAAAGGGAAAACCACCATATATTTAATTGTAAAATGTATGAACCAATGAAACATAATTATAAATGACAGTTTTCCTATTTTAGACCATAAATGTGTTTTACTGTTTTAAAACACTAAAATATATATAGAATGATCAAAACTAGGAAAACAACATCAAATTTCACTAAAATATAGTGAAAACACTATATATTTAATTTTGAAATTCAAGAACTAATGGCATGTCATTTTGAAATACAGTTTTCCCATTATGGTCGTAAACACATTTTTAGTGTTTTAAAATAGTAAAATGTACATGGAACGATCAAAAATAGGAAAATGAAATTTTATTTCCCTAAAATCAAGGGAAAACCACCAAAGATATAATTTTTAAATTTAGGAACTGAAGGCATATCATTCCAAATGATGGTTTTCCCATTATGGTTGTAAACATGTTTTTAGTGTTTTAAAACACTAAAACATGCGTGGAACAATCCAAACTAGGAAAAATACATCAGATTTCCCTAAAATTATGGGACAACCACTGTAGATTTAATTATGAAATTTAGGAACTAACGACACATAATTTTTAATGATGATTTATCCATTATGGTCGTAAGCACCTTTTTAGTGTTTTAAAACACTAAAACATGCGTGGAATGGTCAAATCCAGGAAAACGACATCAGATTTTCCTAAAATCATGGTAAAAACACCATAGATGTAATTATAAAATATAAGAACTAATTTTATGTTATTTTCAATGATTATTTTCCTATTATGGTCGTAAATGAGTTTTTAGTTTTTTAAAACACTAAAACGTGCATAGAACGGTCAAAACCAGGAAAGAGACATAATATTACTTTGAAATCAAGGAAAAATGACCTTAGATTTAATTATAAAATGTAGGAACCAATGAAACATAATTTCTAATTAAGGTTTTCCCATTATGGATATAAATGTGTTTTTTGTGTTTTAAAACACTAAAATGAGTGTCGGGGCGGGGGGGGGGGGGTAAAACTAGGAAAAACATAAAATTAGTCTGAAATTAGGGGAAAACACTGTAGATTTAATTGTGAAATGTACGAACTGACGACACATTATTCCAAATGAATATTTTTCCATTATAGTCGTAAATGCATTTTTAGTATTTTAAAACACTAAAACATGCTTGGAATGGTCAAAATGAGGAAAATTATGTTGGATTATCCTAAAATTAGAGAATAATGATCCTAGATTTTATTTTGAATTGTAGAAACAAACAACACATCATTCTGAATGAAAATTTTCTTATTATGATCATAAACACAATTTTAGTGTTTTAAAACACTAAAACGTGTGTGGAATAGTTAAAAATAAATAAAATGACCTCATATTGTTGTGAAATCATGAGACAACCACCGATTAGTTGTTTTTTAAATATAGGACATGTTGTGATATAAAAATATTCAATTTTTTTAATTAAATAAATTTCAAACACACCGCACTTCACATTAAAAATAAATTGGAATATTTACTTATCCCTTTTCAGTTTTAAGTGTTGAATCTTATCTTAAATAGGTATGTTTCTATTTTTAAAGTAGTTTTGATTATATATTATCCATTTTATGTTAAAATTTTTTCTATTTGATTAACAGAATAAAAAATTTTATGCGCATCATTATGAATATATTTTGTGTCTTTTCTCTTTCGTATTTATTTTCCTAAATGTTTTGGTTTTCATTATAGGTGATTGATGTCGATGGTAGGAGGGAGGTTGAGTGTTCTAATCCATGAAATTATTCAAAATGCATCCATGACAGTTCTTAGTTTATATATTTTGTTAAAACTTTATCAATTATTATACTGTAATTCTGATTTATTATGTTTAGTTTTAATTTTTATTTCATTTTTTTGTTACATCTGATGAGACAATGTGCTCAATTTTATTTTATGATATGTGGAGGAAGACATATGCAGTGGAGGTTGTGACATGTAGGTATATTGGTCATGGGTTTTTGGACATGTTTTATATACATATATTGTGATCGGGGTATTGGTTGATATATGGGGTAACTCGGAATTTTGTTATTTTGACCATGGTTGTATGTATATGACTATGGATGATGGGTTTATCATATATTTATGTTTTATTTCATGGAAAGTTAGTTTTTTATTTTTATATTTTTTATTAAATATTTTATAAAACAAAACAAATTTAGTGGTGGTTTGTAGTAACCACCTCTAAATATATAATATTGAATGTATTTAGTGATGGTTATGAGGAACTACCACTTTACATAACCACTAATAAATTATTAACATAATTTAAAATTATTTTATTTATATTCGTAGTAAAAATTAATGAACCATTACTAAGTAAAAAGTAAACTACCGCTAAATTTTCAAAAAATGACACTTAAAAAAACTACCACTAAATAACACAAACCGCTGAAAAATGACCAGAGACCGTGAAATATGTGATGGTTTTGGAAACCACCATAAAATTATTAGGGAGTGGTTAAAACCATCGTTAGATCATGAAAAAACCACCATGGATGACCCATTTTTTATAGTGAGGTACGTTCATTAGCCATCACACATTATTAATTGGGGTGAGCTAGACATCGAGGATGAAGCGACTTTTGTTGAGTACCCAGAAGAGATCGAGGATCGGTAGAAGAGGATCCTTCATGGGAGATTGATTCCTTTGGTGTATGTCTTGTGAAAGCATGGGAATCTCTTGGAGAGCACTTGGGAGTGGGAGGCTCAGATTAATTCTCAGTACCCTCAAATCTTTTAGTAGCCTTTGTTTTGGCTGCTGGTAATGTAAATCCCCAAGGCGGGGAGAGTGTAATGTCTCAGATTTTCCATATTATATGGATTATTTTTGAGACCAGGTTCTGAGAAAACATACGATTATAAGGCCTGATATTCCCAAATAAATGTTTGAAATATATTAAATATATTAAATTATACATGTGCAAGTTTTTCTTAAATAAGTGGAACAAATTCTAAGCGGGTTCTAGGATCAGAAATCTGAAGGAATGTTGAGGTAATAATGACGATTTTACCCTAGGCATTACTTAACATTGGTCGATGCCGGTTGTTTATGGAAAATTCGATGCAGACGCAGAAGTGAATAAAATAATTGGAATAAATTATTTTATTCCAATTGTTTTGACGCAACAACTGTTTCTTCTTTAAATAGATCCTTATGTAGGAAATCTAGAGTTAGCCACATAACCCTGGAGGCACTTGAGGATCACTAGGGAGAGATTTGGAGAACCTTCTCAAGTAAATGTGGCGGATCTTGGATTGATCAATCAGTGAAAAATCAAATTCAACGAATCTTGTCAATAATGATGAAAAAAATAATTCTTCACCAGCTATTGAAACAAATTGAGTAGGGAATGCATTTTAGTTGGATTTCTTCCCCATTCTTTATTTCTGTGACAATTTTGAATCAATCAACAAACGGATTGATTCATAGATCATGCATATTTTAGGATGGTATTATATTTGTGGGGTTTATTGGGATATTTCTTTGTGGATGTCGATTTATTCATTTTTCTTTCTAACAAAAACGAATTGATATCAATATGAAAATCAATCGAGGTTCGTTCATCTTGTTCAGATTTGTGATTTTATCCCCCTATTCTCTGTTCTTTGTGATGTTCTTTGTTCTTCCCCACGGGTTGACATTTATTTGAATGATTGATCATTGTGTATTCGATTCTTAGTGCAATGATCTAAAATTATAGATCCAACATCTACATGACTCGATAAAGGTGTGAAAATGGTTGAAATAGTGGATCAAACGACAATTGATGCCGATTTCGTGTTCTTTAGTGCATAACAAATAACATAAATGATCTAAAATTATAGATCCAACATCTAAATGACTCGATAGAGGTGTGAAAATGGTTGCAATAGTGGATCAAATGACAATTGATGCCGATTTTGTGTTCTTCAGTGCATAATGAATAACATCAATGATCTTTTTTTTTCCGAGCCGATTGAGGACCTAAAAGTGAAAGATCAGTGATGGTAATGCTTAGGAAAGTCCCCCCTTTAATTTCCCAACGAAGCATGTCCAAAAAGGTGACCAGAGAAATGGAGGAGATGACCGGAGTGTGAACTAGGGATTATATAAAATCTCATATTACACGGTGTGTAATCTAGGATTACACAGTGTGTGGGTCCGCATTAGTGGAAGCTAGGGTTTTGGGTAGGATATGAGTACCACACAACATGTTTCTTGTCCCAAATGACATGTGACCACTCCTCGGAGGCTCAGAATATACCCTAGGAGTACACAGACATGGGGTAGAGTATAGGGGTTTCCTACATGGTGTGTACCCCCCACACAATATGGGATGATTCCGTGTACTGGCACACAGTTAGAGTACATTGGAGGGACCCTATATACAAGGACACTGAGTTTTACCCCTCTACATGACATATAATCTCCTTCTACATGGACACAATTTGAATGACACATTCCATTTTCACGAGCTGAACTTGGGGTCATAGGACATAGTGTTTAACCCTTCTACACATTGCGTACTCATTTCTACAGGGATTGAATCTCTTTTACTCTATATATTGGACAAGTTTCATTAGGGTTTCCCCCCTTATCGTCTCCCAAAAGGGTGATATGAATCATTTACTACTCCTAGGAATTTGACCCCTTTAGTATGACTTCTTGGATAGAGTTGTTGGAACCCCCCAAGAGGCCCAAAGTAGGATCCACTATTCATCTTCGTGCCCTAGGTGGAGTTATTGGTATCGATGTGACTAACACTACGTGGGCACCGATCCTCTACTTAGAGAGGTTAATCCAGATTGAGTTGTTGGTATCACCCCATGTCCCTAGATTTGATCCTTATCTGTGTACCATAACCTCTCTAGACTATCAACATATCCTTCTCATAGCGAGACCTGAATAGCAGTACCTCTTGGATAAACATCATCAGTGCTATCAGACTTAGGAGTGTGTTCTCCCGGATGACTTCTTCATGGAATCTTTAATATGGAATCCTAGGCTATATACTATGGTTGTGACTTTCCTCTAGACTGTGTGTCTCTATGGAGTATATCTAGATATTCTTGTTATATATGCTATAGACATATACCTATGTAGATATAACTTTAATTTCCTTTTTTATGCTTTGTGGTTTTAGGGTGTCCTACTAAGTATTGTTATACTCATCCTTGCACGGGAAATGCCCATATGTGTCATGTCTTGTGCAGATGATCAACCTTTTGATGGATTCCAAGGCATACCAGGACCATATGATGATTTGTGAGACTGGAAAGACCAATGTGTCTTCCGGAAGCTTTCATATAGTAGTCCCAGTACCATTACTTTCAGGTTGGACTTGTGTTATAGACTTCTTTGTGGTGGGATTTTATTCGGACCTGTTTATTTTCCTTCACTTTCTATCATAATATGGTTACAATATTTAGATGCATGCATTCATTGGTTGTTTAGTTGTTTTTAAATTTTAACATTTTGTAGGCTTGGAGATGTTTGTGTGTATAGGTACTAAGGAAATGCCTTCCATGTCAGTGATATTACTACTCAATGCTAGTCACCAGCCCTAGGCATATTGGGGGAGAGCTTGGGCAGTCACGAAACGAGTCCCACTGGGATGGGTCGTGATAATAATGGTCATTGGTTAAGAATACCATAGAGATATAAGATCTTGATACCATAGAATGAGACACATTTAAGAATACATTCCTAGGGAAATATTTCCCTAAGGTATTTCAACTCAAAATGAAGAAAATATTCTTGGAAATGAGGAAAATTAAAGAGGATTCAATATCCACGTATGAAGAAAAATTTAAATGATTGGATAGGTACACAACAAATTTAATTCAGGGCATTGATAGTAAAATTAATAGATTTTAATTAGGATTGAAACCCATTTTATGAAGAGAATTTGCCTCATGGGAATTTAAAAGTCATGAGAAAGTTTTTTTGTACTTTTAAAGTTGAGATGGAGATTTATAACACTTATGTGTCTCATGATGATAAGATCAAGAAGAAATAAAGGTGAAGATAAATGGATAAATACTCAAGTAATAAATATAAAGGTAAGCCCCAAACATCTTCTAAGTATGGTAAAAGACATTTTAGGGAATTTTTGATAGAATCCAGAATGTATTACTAGTATTGTAAGTTTAGTCAAATGGTTCTTGAATACAAATAAAATAGTCCTAATAAATCTATGAATGGGGTAACAGATAGGCAACCATTGGTGAGATATTTTAATTTTATTTATTTGGGTCATTATGCTAATGTGTGTCCAAAGTTAGTTACTTAGGGTGGAAATCAACAAGATCGAAAGAAAAAGGTACGTAAAAATAATTTTCTACTACTATGGTAAATGTTGGGCATTCTAATGAAGTAGCGATGAGTACATTAATTATTTATTCAATTTATGATGATGCCTTATTTGACTTTGGATCTTTACATTTTTCATTTATGATAAATTTTCAAGTAAAATTAGAATATCACCTCATGAAAAAAGATATAACTTTTGGTTAAAACTCAATGTAGAAGTATTAAAGAAACCATTATTTAAATGAATCTTCCTATTGTTATTAGTGGGATGGTTTTCCCCGTATATATTATTTAACTTCCCATAATAGTGTTTGAAGTTATTTTGGGTATGGATTTGATTTCAATTTTTCATTATAAAATAGATTGTAGAGCTAAGAAAGTTATATTCAATGATTTCATACCTTTGATAACATATCAAGAAGCTGAGAAACTGATTAAGGTGGAAGTGAAATTTAACTGGATCATATCATTTAAAAGAAATAAACTATTCAAGTTAGTGATGTTCTAGTAGAAAATGAATATATGGATGTATTTAATAATGATTTTCTTGGTTTTATTCATGATTGGGAGTTTGATCTTACTATTTATTTAGTACCTGATGCTAACCCAATTTCAAAATGACATCATTGAATGGATAAAGTAATACTTTTGGAATTGAAAAAGTAGTTATAGGAGTTTCTTAATCAATGTTTCATTCATCCTAAAACATCACAATAAGGTGTTCCTATTTTATTTATTAAAAAGAAAGATGGTTCAATCAGGATTTTCATTGATTATAAAGCATTGAATAACATCGATATTAAGAATAAGTATCATTTGTCTCATATTAATGATGTTTGATCAGTTCTAGGGATCATAGTATTTTTTGAAGATTGATATTTGGTCAGGGTACCATCAGTTTAAGGTGGAGGAGGAAGATATTTTGAATATGTTGTTTAAGAATATATATGAGCATTAAGAATTTTTAGTTATTCCTTTTTGATTGTTTAATGCACCAGCTATATTTATAGATCATATGAATAGAGTTTTCAATGAATATTTCAATAACTTTATGGTTGTGTTTATTGATGATATTTTAGTATATTCTTAAAGTCATGAGGATCGTGAAAGACACCTAATTATTTTTTTGAACATCCTTTGGGTTGATTTCAGTATTTTTTTTTATATTTTTTTCAACACTCTATTTGTGAATCTTTTGTGTTTCTGCTGAAAGTGAGTTGCAGGTTATCATGAGGGGTTTGAGTTACCTTCCTTGCTAAGTTAGATGATTTTATGTTGATCCTAAAAGTTTCTAACATCATGATTACTAAAATTTAGTCATGTTTTAAGATTAATTTCACTTTTTAAGGTTCTAGACAATGATAGTTTATATGAAGTAGAAGTTATAAAATGATGAAGTTGTAGACTGTACAAATCATGATGTTCTGAAGAAATGGAGTTAGGTGTTATATGAAGGTCGATATATGATGTTGTGATTCGAAATAGGATGAATAAATGAGGATATTATAACTCTAGTAGAAGATGAGTTAGGCAGTCTACTGGACAGAAAAATGTATTAAGTCTACTAAACAGAGAGAGATGATGATCAATAAAGTTAAAAAAGATAGACATTTACAAAGTCCATTAGAATTTTTTTTACAAGGTTGTACCAAATGGATAAATCTATGAGGTTTATCAGATAATGAAGGAAAAATATTATCTCTGTATGAAGTTTGAGTGGAAATAGGATGGAAAGATAGAGATGTTCCAACTCATTAGATAGATCTATCCAGATGGAATTTTTTGAGTACATCGAATAGAGAAAACTTATGAAGAGCACCAAAAAAAGGATGCATGAGTTTACTATATCGAGATCATCAAATAAAGAAGATAAGATAGAGAATTGTTATATAAATATTTAATGGAGGAAATATTGTTAATATTATTGGATGGAGAATCATGAGAGTTTTTACACCAAGAGTATATTTAAGGAAATTTATATAAACTTTGTAAAGTCAATCATTATGTTGATGCTAAGTTTTTATTTTAATGTTTAAAAATAAATCTAATATTTGAGGAAGTTTTGAATAAGTTCATTGATGTTGGTATTTGAGTAATTCCTTATAAATAATTTTGACTTTTAATTTTCTGAGTATTTGTAGGCAGTCAAATAAAGAATATGAGTTGAGCAGGAAATTCAAAGTTAGAGATCACACTTCCTCCTTGATTATCGATGAAGTATACTTATATAAATTAGTGAAGGATCATTGTAATTTGTGATGATATTAATATTGTTGAGTTAAATTTCATAAGTTTTTTTTGAGTTATTATAATGACTAGATAACTAAGAATTCCCTTTGTTGAAGTAGAAGTATCATACATAGGTGTGCCATACACAGGTACACTAGACAAGGCATCAAAAAATAGTGTTTTACTGAACAGACACTTTCCGGACTAAGTTACACAAGATAGAGGTATACTGGATAGAGAGGTACCAGAAAAATATTCCAAATATATTTTTTGTGAGCTACATTAATATTTTTATTATTATTCTGGATCTACACCAAAAGAAAACTATGTATCTAGTGGGAGCTAGAATAAATTTTTATCAGGAGATAAAAGGAGTTTAATGAGATTTTTCTCATTTTTATTCACTTCATCATATAGTGGATATATGTGGATAAATAGTATTTAGAACAACAAGGACTAGGTACACACATTGGGACCAAACATTGTATTCTAAGTGAGTTTGATTTATAAATTTGAGAGGATAAAAATATTAACAAGTTATAGGAGATAATTTCAAGAGAAAAGAAATTTTATAAGATCACCACTAATTCAACCACCCTTTGTAGTGGTCTAGAGATTCCTGGTATCTTCAAGTGGTATCAGAGTATCCAACTTCCCTTTGAAAGATCCTTAAATCCCTTATCATGGATAATCTCAAATCAGTTAATAATAGAGGTATTCCTATATTTAACATAAAAAATTATCATGGATGAACAAATATAATGATACACTATATTATGTCTCTTATCTTGGAGGTGATTGATGCAACCACTATAGGGTTTCCACTAATGGAGAAAGATGTGTCTATGACATTTGATGGAAAAAGGAATCTCAATGTTGATGGAAAATCTCATAATTTTATTCTTATGTCCTTGTTATAAAATATTTATAAGAAGGTAATGGGGTCTCAAAACAATAAAGGGAACTTGGGAATAACATGAAATAATCATCGAGTAAAATATCAAAGTGAAGTAAGAAAAGATTCAAATATATAGAAGAAAGTTTGACAATATTAGGATGGTGGAAGATGAAACAATTGATGACTACTTCTATAGAGTTAATTAATTTTTCATCAACATCATAGGATTCAAAGATGTCTTGGAATACTAAACTATTGTTAAAAAATTAATTAGGAACTTTCTAGACATGTCTGATCCTAAAACATCTACACTAGAAGATAAATATGGGTTTTACCTTGATAAAGACAGGTTTTACCTTGATAAAATAAAAGTGATTATTATTAAAGCAATTTATTTATGTATAAAAAAATAAAACTAAAATAATAATAAAAAACTAAAACTTTAAGTGTAGTAGAAAATAAATTATGGAAATTAAAAAGGCACACTTTGATAAAGGAGTTTTGAAAAAAGAAAAAAACGAGCCTCTATGTATCCTCTTAAGAAGGATTAAGAGTGTTATATTAATCCCTTTATTTTAATATAAACTAATAACCAAAAGTGTAAAGGAAAGAATCACTTATTTTTAATGGAAACTAAGAACCAAAAGAAGACCCTTGGTTTGGATTTAAACCAAGAACCAAAAATCCTCACTTTTATGATGGTGAGAGCCTAAATAAGAAGATAAAAAAGAGAGTATTTAGTTTTTATAAATCATTTAAAAATAAATATACTCTCTATATAATATTTAGAAGAATATTAGAGATAGAGAAATAGAGATAAGGTAGAAGAATACCCTTTATGAAATACAACAAGGGACGAAATGGGTCAAAATAGAAAAGAAAAAAAGAAATTGTATTAAATCCACAGAAGCCTTACTTGACTTTTAATAAAAGTATAATGATTGGTGATCTATTAAAAAATAACATAATTTATTTATCAAGAATCATTCTAGTTTAATTAGTTATTGTAGATATTTATTAATGAGATCCAAGCTACCTTAGTGTCTATTTATAGTATTCATAGGATCTGGAGGTGTCTTTAGTCAATCCAAGAATTTAATGAGTCGATTCAATACTTTTAAGATAATTATTAATACTTATTGAAATATATATATTGAAACTAATGAGTAGATTGTATGATTCCATCGGGTAGCCAGTGTGCATTCTTTAGCAGCCTAAGATACTATAGAATCCACTGGGTAGCCGGTGAGCTCCACTAGGTAGCCAATGAGCTAACTGAAAGTATTATACTCATATAAAATGACACTTAATGGATGGTGACATTCCATTGGGTAGTATATGGTTCCACTAGAGGTATTATGGATCTGTCCATGACCACCAATTGGCCGATGCAACCCTAATGGGTAGCTGATGCAACTATCATGAACCAATTTGTCATTCCATACAACCTGACACCCGACCTGGTCCGTAACATGGCCCTAAAGGAATTCCTAATCCCCAAGTGCTGGAAACTAATGATTGGGAATCCAAAATACACTTTGGGAATGATTTAACCCATTTTTATAAGCATAAAAAACCAAAAATAATAAAAATCACTTAACTGATAAACATAACCAAACGAGGTGTAACAATTTTTAGATTCAAAGTTTTACAACTTAAAAAAAAACCAAAAGTACTAAAACAGAATGGGAATAACAAGAATATTACAAAAACCTCCATGAAATGAGAGGGAAATCACCCTCAATCCACCACCATAATCACCTTCAAGAAGTGGAACACTAGAAACCAGATCCACCATCACCACCACGATACATCTTGCCTTTACCTGGGTCTTACATAATAAAGTCTACATACACCCAAAGTTGTATGTAGGGTGTGATCCAAATACCAGTAGTATTACACCCAAAATAAATATTCCATGCTCTAAAATCAGAATACAAATATACATGAAAATTTCCATAAAAATATTTGAATCATTTCCAAGAAAACATTTTAAGGAAAACTTTTTGAAGAAACAATTTTTAAGGAAAACCTTTTTCACAAATAAGATTTCTTGAAATAAACATGTACACAAGGTCCACCATATTCTAATAGATAACACCACATATTATAATCATCATGTAATAAATAACATCATGGGAAAATCTCTATAGGTAAATATAACATGTGGTACCCTATGAACCTCATACCTTAGTGATCAAAATCCTTTAATTAAACTAACAACATTATTCTCGTGCACGCGCCACTTAAGGGGAAAGACTCCAAAAATTTAAGTGGTATCTAGATCATAATACAATACCAACAAAATTACCATCAATGAGACACTATAGGGGACCCTATACAAAAAATTCTTGTGGTCTTATATCATATCATATGTTTAGTTAATGTTGTAGCGTCAATCTTCTAGATGAATCTGGTCCTCCCCATTACCGAGTAAACTAGAATGCTAAATCTATTTATCCAACCTAGATACCTAGAATTAATTTTGTAATCAAATTCCATTTCACATATCACATAAATCATCATTTTCACATACACATTCCAAGCATAATAAGAATATAAGGAAATCACCACTTTCATATTTTTACATTGATCCAATGATCAAAATCCACACGGGAACCACCATTTTACATAAAAAAACCCACTTTCCATTTCACATGCACACTAAAAAAATTTGGAAATACATTTTCACCACTATAAAAATTCATGAAACCCATTTGAAAACACAACAAGAATAAAACGTGTGAAATCCAACCATTTCCATGGGAAAATCCCCTTTCAAATTCATACTCACATAAAATTCAATTTATAACATGATTTACATCACTTTTGTAATTAAAATACACATTTAAGGTTCAAAAAAGTAACCCAACATGAAAAAAATACCATTTATCTTGTAAAATACACTTTCAACTACTTCACACCTTTAAATCTCTTTGGAAACACATTTTAAACCTTTTACACAAGGCCTAAAACATATTTAAGAAACACCACAATAAAGAACAAATGAAACATGACCAATTTCCTTTAGAAAACTCATTTTCAACACATGTCCATCTCAAAACCTTTCCAAAACATATTTTTCATCACACCAATAATGCATAGAGAACATTTAAATAATCAAGAAAGTAAAAAAACTCATATAATAATGTAAAATCCTAGAACCACTTACCTCACACTTGTAAAATTTTATAAATTGGCATGAAACCACATCCACACCACCAGAAGACCCTATAAAGTCAATATCGAACAAAAATAATCATGATTTCACCCCAAATCTCAAGATCAGACCCTCATTAGGTCAAATAACCCGATAGAAAATAAGAACTCATGAAATAGGGAATAAAAACCCTATAAGAAGGGAAAAATAATGAGAAAGGAGACTTATTTGATATTTACTTGATAAATCCACACCAAAAACACCCAAGGATTAAAGATAAAGAGGTCCAAGGAGGAAAATATGGAGCTCCTGGGGATGAAAATCTAGAAATGGGGCAGATTAGGGGTGTTTTGGGTGTTAAATCTGAAGACGAAAAAAGGGTAAAATCTACATTTTAATGAATTAGAAAAGTTTCATAGTTATCCATCACGCTTTTCCAAACTGAGAATCCCCCACTGTCCAAGATGGATAAGACACATGGTTAGCCCACATAGTTTTCCAAACCATGTGCCAACCGTGCGGTCACCACTATCAAAAATCAACATTTTCTGCATGATTTCCTAGGTGAGGGAGCACAATTTCCTCTAACCATGTTCAAACTATGTGCCACCTTCTATCAAGCCCAAAATATACATTTTTCACCAACAATTCATGTGGAAACCCATATAGTAAAAGAAAGATCAAAGATAAAAAAATAATACCTTGAAAAAAATCAGGGATGTGATAATTCTCCCCGCCATGAAAAATTTACACCCTCAAAAAGTCAACTCGAAGCTTGATTAGAGAACAAAAATGGATACTCCTAATCAACCCAAGAATTCCACTCTCATGTCTCATTATCAACACTACCATTCTTCTAAAGAACACAAACCAACAAAATAAATTTCCCACGAAGCACTTTATCCTAAGAATCCATAATCCTTACTGACTTCTCAAACATCGACAAGTCAGGCTCCAAATCCAACTCTTCCCAACTCAACACATGAGATAGATATGGATTTTACTTTTTCATTTGAGATACATAGAACATGCCATGAATTGATGTCAACTAAGAGAGAAAAGCTTACTTTTATGAAAACTTACCAACTCTCTCGATAATCTCAAATGGTCTGACATACCTTAGAGTTAGCTTTCCCAGCTTAACCAAACAATGGTGAACCAAGCGAGGTGACACCTTTTGGAACACCCAATCACCCATAGAAAACTCTAAATCTTAGAGCCTCTGATTAGAATAAGACTTATGGTGACTATATGATGTGAAAAAACATTGTATGATCAACTTAGCTTTGTTAGATGTTTCTTTCACAAGGCTTGGTCCCAATAATGATGTCTCACCCATCTCAGCCCAAAAAAAGGGAGACCGATATAGCTGGCCATAAAGCACCTCAAAATTATCCATTTGAATCGAGGATTGGTAACTATTGTTATATGAAAACTAAACCAATATCAAATGGCTAACCCAAAAAACCTAAAAAATTCAACACATATACTTGGATCATGTCTTCCAGAATATGATTCGCCCACTCCATCGGACCATCCATTTTAGGATGGTATTCCATGCTAAACTTGACCCATGACCCCATATCATTCTAAAGGCCTTCCCAAAAATGTGATGTAAAATGGGATCCCTATCTGAAATAATTTCTAACAACACACCATTAAGCCTCACAACCTCCCAAACATACAACTGACCCAACTCATCCACTTTGGATGAATACATGATTAGAATTAAATGAGATGATTTTTTCAAATGGTTAATCACTACCCAAATGGAATTAATTAACGAGGGGGTATGAGGAAAGCCAAAAATAAAATACATGGAGATATATTCCCAATTATAGGTAGGAATAAGTAGCGATTGAAGAAAACTGTAGGGATTTTGGTACTCTTCCTTAACTTGCTGAAAAGTATAACACCATGATACAAAGTCAACTACATCATTCCTCATACCTAGTAACCAGAACTACCAACGTACATCATATTACATCTTGGTATCACGAGGATGGAGGACCCACTGGGATTGGTGGCTATCCTGCATCACCACCTTCCAAAATGATAATAAGACATTGAAGTGACCATTGAAGCATAATACTCCCTTAGGAGAAAATAACAAGGCACCTCCCCACCATTTATAAACTACATAGAACACTAGAACATCTCATCACCCAGCTTCTCTTGCCGAATCTATTCCAGAAGGGAATGTTCCCGATGAACACTGAAAAAGAACACACCTCCACTATGTTCCTTGGTATCTAGAAAAACCTATAAGAAAAAATCCCCATTAAATTCCACTCATGAATCGAATCTCTCATTGCCTGCACTGTCACTTTCCTACTCAAAGCATCTGCTACAAGATCACCTTTACCTGGGATATAGACTACATGAAAATTGAACCCCTGAAGGTACTCAATCCAACTACATTGCCTCAAATTCATATATTTCAAGGAGAAAATGTGGGATAAGATATTATGATCTGAGTAAACCACAAAATTCTCCCCAAAAAGATAATGGGGCCACATCTTCAAGGCATGCATCATTACTGCTAACTCTAGATTATGGGTTAGGTAATTATCTTCATGTGGTAAAGTTGGTGAAAACCATACACCACCATATGTATATCTTATATCAGTACACACCTAAGACCCTTACCCGAGGAATCATATTAGACTATATATCCCTTACTAGATTTTGTAAAGATAAAAAAGGGGCTATGGTCAACTGCCTCTTTAGCTCATCAAAGGACACCTGACATTCTAGAATCCATTAAAACTTTACCCCTTTCTAGGTAAGCACAGTCATGGAAGAAGAAATCCATGAAAAATCCCAAAAAAACCACTTGTAATACCCATCTAGGACCAAAAAGTTCATAATATCAAAAAAATTATTCGACTATTCCCATGACATAGCTGCACTAATCTTCTTAGGGTCCACTAAAACCCCTTGTTATGAGATAACATGGCCCAAAAACCTCACCTATTTGATCCAAAATGTGAACATCAAAAACATGGAATAGAGATGATGATCCCTAAGGATACCTATCACAATACTCAAATGACACTCATGATCCTCCTAGATCTCAGAATAAACCATGATTTCTTCCAAAAATAACACAACAAAAGAGCCAAGATACTGATGGAAAACCCTATTCATAATCACCATAAAGACCACTGGATCATTTTTCAACCCAAAATCTATGACGGAATACTCAAAATGGATATATCTACTTTGGAAGGCTATTTTTAGAACATATGCCTCTCTAACTTTGACTTGGTGATACCCATAAATCAAGTCAATCTTGAAAAACAACCTTACCCCCTTAATCTGATAGAAAAGATCATCAATATGAAGAAAAGGGTACTTGTTCTTGATCATTACATTATTCATCTTCTAGTAATCAATACATAACTAGAGAGATCCGTTGGACTTATTCGAAAGAAGAACTGGGGTGGTCCAAGGTGAGATGCTCGAGAAAATGAATCCTTTGGATTCCAAATATTCTAACTTGAACTTTAATTACCTCAACTCAGTGGGTTCCATATGGTACAAGGGAAGAGATATCAACTACCTTCTAAGTGCTATATCAATAAAGAACTCCACATCCTGCTCTAAAATAAAACCTGAGAAATATTTTGGAAAAATATTTGGGAACTCATCCACCACAAGAGGTAATCCATCCATATGAGCACCATCACCTCCTATAATGTGATTGAAAAGATCTAGAAAACAAGGTTTCCCAATTCTATAAGTGGGGGTATAACACATCCTGGCTGAGGATCCCATTCACCTTGAAAAATTTGGGTACTTCCATCAGGTTCCACAAAACTCACTCACCGACTATAAAAATTGATGCGCGCTTGAAAAAAAACCATACAATATATACCAAGGATCATGTCAAAGAGGTCTATTTCCAAAATAAGAATATCCCATTCCATATCAACCCCTAACATAGTGAGTGAAAATGACGTACACCTGAATCCCTACCATCGCTTCTTACCAAGAAGCGTTACCAAAACCATCACATATGACATAATATCAGTTGGAAAATTTAACACATCCACAAGATAGGAAGAAATAAAATAAACTGAAGCACCTGTGTACAAAATAACAATAGCTAAATATGAATGATACCTTAAACTATCACCGACCCAACATCTGATTCCCTTAGCACTCGATCCACAACATGAAGTTGCCTCGTCTCATCCTGTACCTGAGAATGACCACTGGCCTATGAATCTTCCCTAAACTGACTCTACCCAGAAGATGATCTAGCCCTACCGCCATTGCCTCCAAACTAAGGACCTAAATCCCTATTCATTTCTAACTGGGATGGCATCCCCTTAAAAGCTACATATTCTATACCACTCTGATATGGGTTCACTACTCTACAAAAATAGTTGTAGGGTCCCCATAGCTCCACATCGGTGACAAGGTTTGGGTGGAGATGAACACACAAACAACATGTTTCCTACCTTTCCACACTGATTTCACATGACTAACCCAAAATATGAATCCATAGGCTAAGACATTTGGGAACAATGACTTGAACTAACACCTATCTTCTCCCCCTAATCATCTTTCTTCCTCTTATTTTTAAATGATCTGCCGCTTACCACCACTAAAACTACACCTAGGAAACAAAGATTGCCTTTATGATCAATTTCAAACATCATGTAATGATAAAAAACCTTATAATAGGTTTATAACTTGAACAAGAATACTTGGGACCAAATCTCTAGCTGCAAACCCATATCAAACTTTTGATCATTCAACTTCTCATTGTAAATGATATCGAGTGTGTACTAAACTAACTATACAAAGTGTTTATCATACTATATCATGGTTCAGTATCCCTAGATAAGATCCAAAAAATCATGGGACCTAGAAAAGTACAAAATCCCAAGAAAATACTACTTATTGAAGATAACTTTAAAATTTTTCTAATCCTTCTTCTCTTTCTTTCTGGCTTACACCACTGAGTCCCAGTACTTTTAACAGAGACCTTCCAACATTAACGAAGCACATTTCACCCTCACCAACTCATAAGTATCAAGAAACTCAAACATCCTCTCAATCTTCTCAAGCCACTCCTCTACTTATTGAGGTTTTGTGATACCACCAAAAGTAGGAAGATTGTTCTTGAAGAACTCCTGATATTTTTTCTATTTGGGACTTGGTTCAGTTTCTACAACCTGAATAGGAAAAAATCCTACTACTTGACCCAAATATTATATAGATTGAACCACTAATTCCACTAATCTATGATTGTTTAGAGAGGGAGAAATATCTCCAGCCTTTTCTCATGGCTTCACATGAATTCTTCGAGGAGGTATCTTGCTACAACAACCAACAATCATAACGAAAGACCATCAATACAACCATTAACACACATTCTAAAACTTTTCATCAACAAAAACCAATATAAAAAACTTCCATAAATTAAAACACAACCAAATAAAAAACAAAAAAAAAATCAACCAAACCACTCCACCCCCACCTAGTGTCCATATATAGTCTGGAGCCTGTATGTCTCACCTAGAGGATAAGTCAAACCAAATCCCAATATACAATGTAGACTCGAGTCCTATCACAAGGTGTGTTGGACATACACCCCACTCACAACCATAACCTCATTCCCTGAAAATACTTATATATAGAACCTTCCCAAATAACTTGACCCAAAATAGGGTGACCTGCTCTAATACAATTTTGTCACAAACCAATCCAGTCTTCCATAAAAACTGACACCTGACCCAGTCTACAACATGGTCTAAGGGGCATTCTTGATCCCCATAGGCTAATAAGTTGTTCTTGGGTATCAACATTACACTTTGGTAATGATTTAAACCATTTTTATAAGAACAAACAACAAAGAAGAATAAAGATTACATAACTGATAAACATAAACAAATCAGGTATAATAATTTTCAAATTCAAAGTTTTAAAACATTAACCAAAACCAAAATTACTACAAAAAGATGGGTACAAAAAGAATATCCAAAAAAAAAATCCATGTAAAAATAGGGACATCACCCTAAATCCACCACCATCAACGCCAGTAAGAAGTGAAACACTAGAAACCAGATCCACCATCACCACTATGATATATCTTTCTTTTACTTGGGTCACACATAACAAAGTCTACATACACCCAAAGGTGTATGTAGGGTGTGATCCAAAGCCCAGTAGGATTTAACCCAAAACAAATATTCCATTCTATAACATTAGAAGAAAAATCAACTTGCACATTTCCATAAAAATATTTGAAACATTTCCAAGAAAACATTTTAAGGAAAGTTTTTTCAAGAAACAATTTTTAAGGAAAACCTTTTTCACAAATAATATTTACTGAAATAAATATGTACACAAGGTCTACCATATTCCAACAACTATAACTAAATATCATAATCATCATGTAATAAGAGATAACCATGGGAAAATACCTATAGGTAACTAGTATAAGTGGGAACCTATGAACCTCATACCTCGATAATAAAAATCATCCAACTAAACTATCAACAACATTCCCATACATGAGCCACTGGAGGGAAATGTCTCCAAAAATTCTAGTGGTCTCTAGATAATAATCCAATACCAATATTTTTCCCATGCATGATCCACTATAGAGGATCCCTTACCAAAATTCTAGTGGTCTCTGATCATATCACATGTTTAGTTAGTGTTGTAACATTAATCCTAGTAGATGAATCCAGGCCTTGCCACTACTGAGTCAACTAGTGCACTGGTTCTATTTCCCCCACCTAGATACTTGGGATTCCCTTTGGGATCAAATTCCATTTCAAATATCACATAAATCACCATTTTCACATACACATTCCATGCATTATAAACACATAAGAAAATAACCACTTTCACATTTTCACATTGATCTAATGATCAAAATCCATATGGGATCCACTATTTTCCATAAAAAACCCACTTTCCATTTTACGCGCACACCAAAACCATTTGTAAATACATTTATCACCACTTTCAAAATTCATGAAACCCATTTGAAAGAACAATAAGAATAACACATGTGAAATCTAACCATTTCCATGGGAAAATCCCCTTTCAAATTCATACTCACATCAAATTAATTTTATAATATTTTTTACATCACTTTCACAATTCAATGACGCATTTAAGGTGCACAACATGGAATCCAACATTAAACAAATCCTATTTCTCTTGGAAAGTCCCGTTTCAACACCTTTTCAGATTTAAATCTCTTTGAAAACACATTTCTCATCTTTCACACAAGGCATAAAATATATTCAAGAAACACCACAATGAAGGACACATGAAACATGACCAATTTATTTTAGAAAACTCATTTTTAACACATGTGAATCTCAAAAACTTCCAATTTTTTTTTCACACCACACAAATAATCCAAAGAACACATTTAAATAGTCAATAAAGAAATAAAAAATCATCTAATAATGTAAAATCATGGAACCACCTACCTCACACTTGGAAACTTATGTAAATTAGTGAGAAACCAAAACTATACCACTAGATGACCCTATAAAGGCAAGATCAAATAAAAATAATCATGATTTCAATCCACATCTCAAGATCGGACCCTCATTAGGTCAAATAATTTGCTGGAAATGAATAAATCAAGATAGAGGGAAGAGAAACCCTAGAAGAAGGTAGAAATCATGAGAAAAGAAACTTACTTGATGTTTCCTTGAAGAATCCACACCAAAACCACCCAAGAATTGAAGATCAAGAGGCCAAAGGAGGAGAATTGGGAGGTCCTAGGGATGAAAATCCAGAATGGGGAAGATTAGGGGTGTTTTGAGGGTTAAATATGAAGATTAAATAGGGTAAATCCACATTTCAATGACCTTGACAAGCCTCATGGTTAGTCCACACGGTTTTCCAAATCGTGCAACAACCACGGATCCCCCACTATCCAAGGGGGACAATACTTATGGTTATCCCACATTGTTTTCCAAACCATGCACCATCCATGCAGTCGATACTATCCAAAATCAATATTTTCCACATGGTTTCTTGGGTGAGGGTGCATGGTTTCCCCTAACTGCGCACCAACAATGTTACACCTGACATCAAGCCCAAAATCTCAATTTTCACTAGAAACTCAAGGAAAAACCCATGGAGTAAAATCAAGACCAATTATTAACAAAATAATACCTCAAAACAAAATCACAGATGTGACACAACCATGTAGTGAGGACACTAGAAATGGTCCTCCAAGATACTCTTGATGCCTTCACTTGTTTTGAAACATCCTTTGGATAATTATCAAACTATAAAACTAAAAACACTAAAAAAGTTTTTAAAATACCTTAAGTGATTATGATCATAAATAACATATTATAGGTTTTACATTATACACATTTTTTATTATCAAAAGCACTCATTTATCATTTAAAATAAAATTAAAAGAAAAATAAGGAGGTAAAGAAGAAAGAGAAAATAAGAAGAGGTAAAAGATAAAAGAATTAGAATTACCATTCATGATGAAAGCATAAGTCTCACCTTTTATGATAATATCCTTTTCTTCATTTAAAAACAAAGTGATGTATTTCTCCTTTTTAAAACATTCCTCCTTAGACTTATCTCCTCATATACATTAATATTTTTCTTCCCTATATAGATTTTCTCCCCATTTTGATTAAAAAACACTTATAAACCAAAAGGGTTAGATATATAAGAGATAAAACATAAAATAATCAAAGTGATTATAAAAAAATGATTTTGAAAAATTTGATAAGGATTTTTTAAAGAATAAAATAAAATATTTTAATAAAATAATCATTATTTGAAAAGTTAAAAAATTAAAAGAATAAATAATAAAAATAATTACAAGCATGTGATTCATATCCCCCCTTAATAAAAATAATATATTATAAAGAAGGAGGTTTTGTGAATATATCATATAATTGAATATCCATTCCAATATATTTTAACAAGATATCTTTTTTTTTTGAAAATGGTATCTCAAAAAGCTATTTTGAAAATCGATGTTCTTAGTGCATTCATAATGAACAAGATTTATAGAGATGCCCATGTTGGATCGTAAGATTTAGATCTTGATGGATAACTTACAAGAGGGGGTGGGGGTAAATTTTAGTTTAAAAAAATTAGTTTAAAAGGATTAAACTAAATAGAACCCAAATCCTATTTAAGTAGATTATCAGACTCGACCCTCTATCTGATCAACAAAGTTACCGAATCAAAACCCGGTCATGGTCTGATTAAACCAGAGTTAAAAAGATTAGAATCTCAATGGATCTGATTAATCAGAGTATGTATCATAATTAGAGTAAATATGATAAAACAAAATGTAATAGAAAGATGATTACGATGAAACACTTTCTATTAAACGTGGAGTGGAAATAAAATTTGTAAATAATAAGTAATACAATAGAAACAGATGTAATAATTAATTACAATCTATTTAAAAATATAACTTGTTTAACATAAATATAAAGGTATTATATAACACAAACTAAAGGTATACACTATTTAATACTTATAGTAAATTTTATATTTCCTTACCAAGGAATTCCCTCAATACGATGATCAGAATGGATCTGTCTTCCTATCCCTATAAGCCCTCAATACGATGATTAGATTATCTATCTTAATATCTCTATAAAACCTCAATCTGATAGATTATATTCTCTATATTTCTATCCCTGGAATACCCCAATTAATATGATCATATGCACATTATAATTGCAAATGTTCTTAAGGAGACAACCTGACAAGGATTCCTTTATAACAAAGACTCACTAAAGAATTACAAAAACTAATAATGAGCTATTCACAATTTGTAATAATTAGAGATATTGCAAAATCAATTATCTCCAAACTCTTAAAATGATTTAGTATTTATAGGAATCCTCCCAATGGTTATATTATACTCTCAATGGTCATATTTTTCTGAGTTTGTTTCAAGGACTTTAGACACCTGGCACTTGACAGCTCATAACTGTATTGCATAACTAAAGGTCTAATGTCATATTGATTAACACCAATATAATGTTAAATGTTTTCCTTATTTTAGAAATAAGTCTTTTGAATATGATTATAAACTTAAGTCATTCCAATGGAATGCCTTAACAATGTCAATATGATAATCTTTATGATTCAATCAATCTGATGTTATCGGTACTGATATCAACCTGATATTTAAGACATTTTCATTATGATTGTCATGTCAGAAAGTCTAAAATCTACTACTAATAAAGGTGAGTCTGGATAATCAGACACATACTCATTGCAATAATCGTAATGAAGAATATAAATTTTACAGTCATAATAATTAAAAACTTATTCTAAGTATGGTAAAATATAATGTTTTCTACAAAAACATTATAAAATACTTTGAATATAAAAATTTAGTAAATATATTTTTAAGTAAGGTGTTTGTGATTTCCAAAACTAAAGGAATGGAAAATTAAGAAGTCACTACTATAAAACCTGCCTTTAAAAGTACAAGAAGTGGCCTTTATCAACACTATAAAAGAACTAAAAACATGAGATATGTTAAAAGTCTTGGTCTTTTATCAGTTCATTCAGACACGCTGATAAATGTCACATTTATCAATGCTTTTTTGAGCACTGATAAAGGTCACATTTATTAGTGCTTATAAAAGCACTGATAAAGGGTCATTTATAAGCGCTTATAGAAGCACTGATAAAGATCCTCTTATTAGTGTTTTTATGAGCATTGAAAAAATATACCTTTATCAACACTTCTAAGTGCGCTAATAAATTATAACTTTATCATCACCTATAAAAGTGATGATAAATGTGGCCTTTATCTTCACTTTTAAAGTTGTTGATAAAGGTCCATTCTGCAGTGTGCTGTAATAGAACACCGCAACACTAAAAACACACAAGATATCAACTAAAATAAGTCCCAATATAGGATTTAAATGAAATGAAATTTATAATACAAACACAAGAAAAAACATTATATTATAGACATTTCAAACATTGGTTTATACAATTAGATAAATACAAATTATTACATACATTCAAAAGTATCAAAATTCCTTTATCTTTTAATCCTCACCCAAATCATGCTATATCCAAACAAACCACCTCAAGTCGAGCAAAACAACACACCTGTATAAGAAAACAATTCTTATGTTAGTAATAATATAAATAAATAAATCAATAAAAATTGTTAATTTTACTAAAATTGATGTCAATTTTAAATAAAAAGATGCACTTGGAGTCATATCGGTCACACCGTGCATAAAATTGATGTACGGATAATTCTAACACATCTGAAATGAATTTTGGATCATTTTCCTAAAGTATCAAAATAATATGAATGTGTTTTATCAGTTTTGAGTATGTCAGTTGTCTTTTTTACTAAAATGTCATTTTAAACTAGAAACACACACTTTTGAATCATTCTGATCACATCTTGTATTAGTTTGACATGAAATGGATTCCTATAAGTCACAAATGTTTTATGAATCATTTTACTGAATTATCAAGAAAATTAGAGCACATTTGATTGGTTTTTAATGAGTGACACTTTTTGAACTAAAATGACAATTTTAAATTGATAACCAACACTTTGAGTCATACCAGGCACATCATGTATCAGATTGAGGTGAGGCCGATTACTACAAATAAAAAATTACTTATGGATTGATTTAATAAAGTATCAAAATAATCAGAATTTTTTTTCTTAGTTTTTATAAAGACAGTTGTCCATTTTACTAAACTTTATCCCAATTTAAAATAAAAAGACTCATTTTGAGTCATACTGGTCACACTGTGTGTCAGATTGAGGTGCGATTGATTCCTACATGTCAAAAATGAATTATGGATCATTTTAATAATGTATAAAAATAATATGAATGTGTTTTCTTGGTTTTTAGTATGCCACATGTCTTTTTTACTAAAATGTCATTTTAAAAATAAAACATGCACTTTGACTCATACTGATCACATTGTGTATCAGGTTGAGGTGTGGCTGATTCCTAGACATAAAAAATGACTTATGGATAATTTTACTAAAGTATTTAAACAATTTGAATTCATTTTATTGGTTTTGAGTTAGTTAGTTGTCCTTTTTTACTAAAATTGATTTTAATTTTAAATAAAAACACGCACTTGGAGTCATATCGGTCACACCGTGCATCAGATTGAGGTGAAGATGATTCATACATGTATCAAATCACATATGAATAATTTTACTAAGTATAAAAAACAATATGAATGTGTTGTTTTTTGGTTTTGAGTAGATCAGTTTGTTTTTTACTAAAATTGATGTCAATTTTAAATAAAGATGCACTTAGAGTCTTACCGATCACACCATGCATCAGATTGAGGTGCGGCTGATTCCTAAACGTTCCAAATAACATATAGATTGTTTTCATAAATTATCAAAACAATATGAATGTGTTTTCTTAGTTTTGGGTATGTAACTTGTCTTTTTTAATAAAATTTCATTTTAATCTTGAAACACGTACTTTGACTCATACAGATCACATCATTTATCAGTTTTTTGTGAGACCAATTCCTACTTATCACAAATGATTTATGAATTGATGACCTATATTATCAATAAAATCAGAGCGTTTTTGATCATTTTTTAGTGATTGAAACTTTTTAAATTGAAATTTAAATTTTAAACTAATAACAAACACATTGAGTCATTTTTCTATTTTATTAAAATTAATGTCAATTTAAAATAAAAAGTACTTAGAGTCATATTGGTCACATCAGGTGTCAAAATTTAATGTGACTGATTCCTACATGTCACAAAGTCTAAAAAAATCCTAACTATCAATGTTACCATGACTTCCATTGAATTTATTTGTCAAATTACCAACACTACATGAGGAGCTTTCAAGAAACCACATCAACTCAAAAAAAAATCCACCTATATAATAAAACAATAATTATTTGAGTAATACTAAAAAGAGAAAAAGTAAACATAAATATGAAATAATACATTAATTATATGGATAATGATTTTACTATGAAAACATCAATATTACCACTATAATTGATCAGAGGTAGCATCTTTTCTCTTCCTACAAAGTTGGTGGAGATAACTTGAAAGAAATTGATAAATGAAACACTACAGGGGTGAAAATTTTTTGAGGGAGAAGAAGCATGAAAGTTGGAAAGAGCACCCCAACTCAAACAAAAGAATTCAACTATATAAGAAAATAGTTATTACATGAGAAATACTAAAAAAAAATAAATTAAAAATAAATATGAGACATTAAATTAATTCTATAGACAATTATTTTAGTGTGAAAACATAAATATTACCTCTGTGGTTGAGCAGAGACAACGTCGTTGTTCTTCCTACAAAGGCATGAAACATGGACATAAATCTTCTAAAATAAATGAACTCTTTAAGTAATAATAAATATTAAATCAAAATTTCATTATATAAATTTTAGTAAAATAGATAAAGTATGTCATTACATTACCTTTACATCTTTCCAAAGTGTTTATTTGGTCCAGATATAAGCTAATAACAAAACCAAGGGTTCTATGGGCACTTCATTATGGTTTATAAGATTATATGGATGTTAGGAAATCACTAGAAAATTAATGATATTTATGTATGTTTGGATCCATTGATCAATGGATCAAAAACAAGGATTGGTTTTTCATCACTCACAAAGTTAATAACAAAACTAAGGATTCAATGTGTACTTCACTACTGTTGGTTAACTACCACTTAGCATAGCATCTGACCCGAACTTCCTACCTGACATCCCTGTGATGATCTCATCCCACAAATTCTCACCACTATATCTATGTTCGAGAATCTAATTAGTTTGTTTCTCTTTATGTGTGGGATGAGAGCATAACAGGGACATTAGATAGTAAGTTCAAGCCAGATTCTATTCTAAGCAGTAGTTAACCAATATTAGTGAAGTGCACAAAGAATCTTTAGTTTTGTTATTATATTTGTGAGTGATGCACACCCAATAATTGTTTAGGCTCTATTGATCAATGGATCAAAATAGACATCGATATTCTTCCAACTCTTCCAGACTAATTTTTCTTGAACAACAACAACGTAAACAAGAACATAGAATTTTAGAAGGGTCTTCTGAATGCTCTCTTGAAAAATTGATGAACTATTTAACTACATCTTCATATTTGTTTGTAAAATGATTATCATGCATCAATTTTCAGTTTATATCCATCCTATTAGGTTTATAAAAGATTAATTTAATAAAACATATAAATAAATACACATAAGATATTCATTATTAGAAGTGAAAGTTATAAACAATTATAGTAAGGGAAACTCAACATTTGATTGTTTCAAATAATTTTAATCTTTTGAATAAAATGGGTAATTTAATTTAAGGAAAGAATTAATCCACATAAAATCTTTCTTAAATCCCCTAAACAAATTAAAATATAATATAGGCAATTAAGGAGTAATAAAAAACTCAAATACGATAAACAATAATAATAAACTCTCATTCAATCAACTTAAAGACATAAAAATGCATTGGAATAAGTGATGAAGCAATCTAAGGAATTATTAAATTTAAAATTAATGGTATATATATATTTGAAAACATCTCAAGACTCTTGGGATGTCATATCACCTCACCGACCCATCCCATGGAAATTCAAGGTACTCCAACTGGATGTAAAATTAACATTTACTAATGGATTACATGAATAGGAATTAAATTAAAAAAATAGATAGTTTTCTCATTATTTAATATGATAATAATGTTTTTAAATTGAAAAATGTGATGCATGAATTGAAAAAAGAACTAAGAGCTTAGTGTTGAATGTTAGATGAATTATTAAAGAAACTTTAATTTAAAAAATTATGAATTGATCATAATCATTACATAAAAAATAATTTTATGGATAGATTGAAAGTGTTTATCAATGTGGATGACATAATATTTATAGGTTCAATAGAAGAACAATGATAATGCTTGTCTACATTAACAATGACCGATGTTTCAAGGTTGACTATTAGTGAGTTGACATTTTCCTTAGTTTATAGGCGACTCATGGAATTCATAATATATTTATTTACCAATACATATATGTGAGGGATGTCTTTTATAGGTGAATCATGGAATTAATGGAAGTTATTGGATGTTTATAACTTTGGGTGATCAATTTGTGAAATGTAAACAAAATAAAACAACCAACAAAACTCCATGTGACTCTATGTGTCACCATCGACTCCAGAAATAATAAACTCTCTAAGAGTGATCAAGAGTTGAATCAAAATTCAAAACTGAGAAAATTAGAAGGACTACCTCTCTAGTATAAAATCACCAGTCCACAAATAATGACATATTTGAAGAAGAAATCAAATAAGAAAAAAAACAAAGAAAATTAGAAGGACTACCAAGCAAGGTTGAAGAAAATCTGAAACCCTCTTCAAAAACCCTAACTACAATCGAACACTAGATGTCGGATAAGATGTTTGATAAACTAGAGGCAATCAAATGGTGTGATCCAAGCTTCGATTCACTAATATGGAGTACTGAAAGTGGGTTGCTTTCGAGGAAAGATTATGACATCGTTATGGGTAGGAAAATGGTTATGATTTTTTAATAAGAATGGGACACTTTTATTAGTGCTTATTACTTAAGCACTGATAAAAGAACTATTTATCAATGCTTTTTAGTGCTGATAAAGGTAGGTCTTTATTAGTGTAAAAAAATCACTGATAAAACCAATCTTTATTAGTGCTAAACTTATAGCGCTGATAAAGATAATTTTATCAGCGCTTATTACTTAAGTGCTGTTAAAGGATTTATAATTATAATTATAAATAAAAAATTATAAATATTTATATATACTTAATAAATATATATAAATATAAGTATAGTAAATATATTCATTTTTAAATATATTTATTATAATTTTACAATTATTTATTTATAATTATAGAAATATTTTTTAAAAATAATAGTTATATCATTATATATATTTATTTAATTATAACCATATAAATATATATATTTAATAAATATATATAAATATAAATATAGTAAATATATTCAATATTTTAGTAAATTTATTATAAATTTAATAATTATTTAAATATATATAATTATTTATTTATAAAATTATAAATACTTTTAAAAATATATATATATATTTATAATTATAAATATATAGTTATATAAATATAGTAAACCTACATTTATAAATATATCTATTTATAAACATTTTTTTACAAATATATTTTTGACATTATTAATGAATATTTAATTTTATGTCCATACATATATGTTAAAAATGAGTGAAATTGAATAAATTAAGAATAAATACACTTTAACAATATTTTCAAAATGGATAAGTTTTATGTGTGTTCATTGTATATAAAAACACATTAACTAAATATATGTGAAATCAATATAACATAGATTTGATCTATGTTAAATTGAAAAATCAAACGACATTTAATTATATGTCAAGTATCATGCAATTAGTCAATATTTTTAATTCATATTTATTTTTAATTATAAACCATTATTCAATAAATATATGACTATTTACTTTAAAGTGAATAAATATTTTTTAATATAAAAATTATATTTATATACATTAATATATATCTATATATTTAACATATACAATTTAATAACATTAATTACCATATCTAATTAATAAAATATTTAATATTTAATAATTTATAATCAATGTATTCATTTTTATCAATAATTATTTAATTAATAAAATTTATAATATTTATTTAATAAACTCATTTTTATTTTAAATTTATTTAATTATTTCAGTTTATTTATTCAGACCTTTATCAATGCTAAAAAAGCGCTAATAAAATAAATATTTATCAGCACTAAAAATAAAGCACTGATAAAGGATACCCTTTATCAACGCTAAAAACAAAGAGTTGATAAAGGTTTACTTTATCAGTTCTAAAAAAAGTGCTTATAATAAGTTAAATTTATCTGTGCTTTTTTGTAGTGTTGGTAAATATGCCATTTATCAACGTTTTTTTCTTGTGCTAATAAATACCAGCGATGTTAAAGGTTGGTATTTTAGTAGTGAGTAAAACTCATGAATCAACCACCTATAGAACTAATAACTATCAAATTTAATTGAAATATGAAGAAATGTTATCCCAAAATCCAAGAGAGTTTGTTTCATAATATATTTTTGGCACAATAATCCCCTATGGCTATATATTCCACTCCGGTTGTAGAAAGAGAAACTGAATTTTGATGTTTACTACTCCAAGAGATTAAGGGATATCTAAGAAGGTGTAAAGTCCTAATTTTATTTTTATTATCTAGTTTACATCTGCTAAAACTAGAGTAAAAAAAACTAAAAATATTAAAGTGTTCCATTAGGATAAAATAAACTATGTTTTATAGAAATTTTTAAGAAAAGAAAAATCATTTAAAGAAATTTTAAATGTGATTCTTTAGTATTTTCTTGAAAACTATCACAAATTCAAACACTTAATTTTTTTTCCAATTATATCGCATTAAGTTAAAGATGATGTCTAATAATACTTCAATAAATCTTATTATCAATCGATTTACTTGATTCATTCAATATTAGATTTTAATAAATAGTTATAGGTGTGATAAATTCCATAGCATGATCCCTGAAAAAATGTTTTAGAATTTCATTAGTGTATTTTATTTGGCTATAACCAGTACAATCCTCATTTATAAAGATTTTAAAACTAATAATGAATTTTAACTCACCCATAAAACTCATTTCAAATTATTTTATCATAAGATTTGAAAAATCATTATAAGGAGATTCATTTTTTTTGTTCTAAAAAATACATCATCAACATAGCTTTGAATGATTATTAGATTATTTGAACCATTTTTTGGAAATAATTTCAAATTTGATTTTCTTATTTTAAATTCATTTGATAATAGAAAAATTTTCGACCTTTTATACCAATCTTGAGAGTCTTATTTTAAACCATATGAACCCCTGGTTAACTTGAAAACAAAACTTTTAAATTTTAGACTTTCAAAACCATGTGGTTGTTCCAAAAAAATATTTCTATAAATAAAATCATATAGACAATAAATTTTAACATCCATTTTTAAAAGTTTGAAATTTTTATTGGTAGTGAATGAAAATCATATTATTATAGATTTTAGATGAGAAATGTCCATGAAGGTTTCACCATAATCATTGACTTCTTCTTAATTATAGCCTTTGGATACAAGTATAGCTTTGTTATGAGTTATGTTACCTTGCTCATATAATTTATTTATAATAACCAATTTTTTATCAATAACAAGGTGATCATTAAGTATTTCAACAACAGTCCAAAAATTATTATGTTGGAATAGGTTTATCTCTTCTTATATAGAAAAACGAATTTTCATTGTTAACAGAATCATCCATGTTATATGGTTCTATAAAATAAATAAAGGAATGATGCACAATATTATTTAGGATAGAAATTATAGTATGAGTACCAGATTTTAAATCACAAATAATATTTTCCAATGGATTGTATTTTTTTAATGCTTTAGATAAAGGAATAGAAGGTGATTAAATTCAATAAGGTTTTTAGGAGAATGTGGATCAATCAAAGTCAAAGGTTCAAGATTATCCACAACATCAAATTTGAATGAAGGTTTAGGAATATTTTCATAAAATTTGATATGAATGGATTCTTCAATGGTTTTCATTATTTTATTAAAGTCTTTATTGTATTTAATTAAATTTTAAGTACCCAATAAGTATTCCATCATCAGATTTTGGATCAAATTTCTCAAGTTTGTCTTTAGTGATAAGAATATAACATTTATATCAAAATACTTTGAAAATTACAACTTTTGGAATTTTATTTTTTCATAGTTTATATGGGGTAATTTTGAGGATGGGTATTATGAGAACACTACTTATGATATAAAAAGTGGTATTGACTTCCTGAACCCAAAATTATTGAGGGAGTTTGAAATTTTTCAATGGGGATCTTGATATTTCTTATAGAGTTCAATTCCGTATCTCAAAAACATTGTTTTTTGATGTGTTCTAGAAGTGAAAAAATATGTTTATAACCTTATGAAGCAAAAATTTCATTGAAATATTTGTTATTCAACTCCCCCATGATCATTTATAATAGAAATAATTTTCTTACATTTTTAAATTTTGACTTTATTGGTAAATATTATGAAGAATGTAAAATAATAATTTTTTTATCTAATAAAAATAACCAAGAGAATCATGTATAATAATCAAAAAATCACAAAGGAATATGATTTTATTATGATATATTCAACATGAGTTGGGAAAAAAAGGTCAAGGTGAACAAGAACAATGGATTTAGAGGTCAATGTTTTTTTATATATTTTAAAGTAGTTTTTTGTTGCTTACTAATTTAATAAGGTGCACAAACAACATTATTTTTTTAGTGATATTTTTTTAAATATTGTACTAGATAATGTAGGTTGATATTAATGAGTGTGTGTGTGTCATACAATGTCCAAGGTGTCTATTCCAAATCCAAGACTCACTATCTTGATTCTCAAACATTTAACATTTTGACCAGAAAATTATTTTAAATTGATAATATAAATATTTTGAAAATGAAAAGGGGAAAACAAAAGTTTTCATTTTAAATCAAAAACATTTAAATAATCATTTATAAAATTGATTTTAAAACCCATATCACACAATTTCATAATTATTAAAAAAATTTGTTTTAAATCAATGAACAAAAGATATTTTATAAGCATCAAATTGAGGAAACTGATTATACATATACTGGTGATTTTACTTCTTCAATTTTCACCAAAAGTCATGTATCCTGCATTGAGTTTTTCAATTTCACCACACATTTATTAAGATAATCCACTATATATATATTTTGTTGATTTTTGGGATTTAATATTTCAAATTGTTTCCTACAAAATTATGAAATAATGCATTTTTTGTACCCAGATTTTGGGTCTATATATGATATCTTAGAGGGATTTTGGTAACCAAATTTGTTTTGAAAATTATTTTTATGATGAGATATGGGATTAAATAGAGTTTTTTAATGGGTTTATTTTTTTAAAAGGTATAGGGCAGTCAATATAAAAAAAAGGGTTTTGAGAAACGCTTCTCCATTTGGTTGAGAAGCGTGAATGGGGTTCATGCTTCCTAGCCATGTCCAAAGAGGCGTGAACCCCATTCACACCTCTTTATATATATATATATAAATTATAAAATAAGTTATATTTATAAAATTAATAAGTTTTATCTATAAAAGTAATAATTTATATTAGTGAATATATTAATTATAAATCATTATAAATATTTATTACTTAATATATTGTATTTATAAAATGTTTATATAAATCTTTATAGACTATTTTTAGATAATTATTATTAATTTATTAATAATCAATATATTTAGTAATCTATCAGTTGTATTATTTATTTGTAAATAATAATATATTATTCTGTCAATAATTAATTAATAGTTCTATAACTATTATTTATTGATAAATAATATAAATAAAATAATTTTTAATCAAAAATATACTTACTAGTTAATAAATTGATTATATTAAATATATTTTCATCTATTATTAATTATTTAGTTATATAATTAATAATATAATATTTATTATTAATAGTAATCATATTTATATAATTATTATTTATAATTTTTTTGACGTTTTTGTTGATATAAAATATTGGTAATTTATTAATAAGTAATTTATTTATTAATAATAAATTGTATTATTTATTATTAATTAATATTATATTATTATGTTAATAATTAATTAATAGTATACAAACTAATATTTATAAAATTTTAATTATAAATCTTTTTTAATTTTTTTGATATAATTATTAGTAATTTATTAATACATAAAATATTTATTAATTATCAAGTGTATTATTTATTATTAGTTAATAATATATTATTATGTTATAAATATAATTAATAATATTATATCTAATATTTATTTTATAATAATATAAATAAAATAATTTTTATTTAGAAAAATATGTACTAGTTAATAATTATATTATTATTAATATATTATGTCGTATTATTAATTAATTACTTATATAAGAAATAAGATAATATTTAATATTAATATTAATAATATTTATAAAATTCAAAATAATAATATTATTAAAATTTAACAATAAATTTAAGATGGTTATTTATTATATAAAATATGGATAATACTACTAAGAAGTATTCATATAAATAACAAATAGTTATTATTATTATTACATATGTAGTTATTAATATTAATATTTATTAATCATTCAAAAATATTTGTATGAATTTCCAATTATATCAATTTATTGTTTTATGAAACAAAATATAATATATTAGCATGTTTTTAAATAATGTGTAAGTAATGGTTTTAAAAAAATATAACATGTATCAATATAATCTACGTTGGTGTCTTGGATGCTCCTCTGTGCCACAACCATGTGTATATATAATGCTTCCACACCATGTCTATCTATGTCTATGCTCTGGCATACGCAACTCCTATGTATCATCCATGGCACCTATCTCCACATCATCCTATATGAAAGGCGGTGGATCTACAATCGTGCTGCCTATACCCTGTCCTAACTCCAAAGATAGTGGATGCTAGCTAGAACTCTCTCCCACATGTCAAGAATATGGATCTTGTGTAGCAAATATATACAGATCAGAGGCAAATAAAGTCTATAATATAGGCTAGTCAACATCTAGCTCTGTAGAAAAATATGTCATACTAAAAAACTGTGTATTTGCCTATGACTATGCCACTGGATGTGGCTCATATGAAATAGGAACTAGAGGAGCATCTGATTGCTCATGATGAACACCCTCCTCCTGTGCCACATCACTATCCGTAATAGGGTCTTCACCCCTTGACACATCTATATTAGGCTCTAAACCCTTAGAATTTTTTGATGAATAAAAGAAAATCCCTTGATAAATCTTGACCATAGAAGGAAGCATCTCTGTCAATGCTAAATGAAAATAATTATGATCAAAGGAGTCTCCCTCTTTGAGATCAAAGATATGAAGGAGATGTGTGATAGGAGCATCCCGTGAAAACAAATTATGTAGTTAACTAATGTTAATAAAAATCTATTCAACAGTTGAAGGAAGAGTTATTACCAAGTCATGATATCCTCATCTGTGTCACGTTAGATATCTTATTGGGGGCATATGGTACTAGAACCCATAATCTAGCCGACCTGATAAATGAATACGTATTGGATGCCCCATCGTAATAGAGAATCATATTGTCTATCCCACATCTCAATATATCGTGCATGATATCTCCTCCAGTAAAAGTCTCACTTCCCCGAAATATTTAGGGAATGAAGTTAAGGTAACTGACTGGGCAGTGCATGAATGGGATGATAGAATCTAAACCATCTCATAACTCTATTAGTATGATTCCACTCAATAATATGAAAATGAATCATATGAATGATGCATGAACCAATAACAAGAATCACTGTACAGTATGGTGGGAGACTTTGGATCTTATCTTCACTATACAGAATCTATGAAACCAAAAAAATCGAAAGAATTAATAATCAATAAAAAAATTAAGACATATATTGTACACAATAATAATTTAACAATATAATTAATAACCACATATGTCAAGAATCTCTAACATAAGTTTTTATGTATGGACATCATGTATAGAAGTATCAGAATATTGTTATGCCCACTCCACCTATATATAACATTTTTATATTTATATTTCATATTATAAAGTTATAAATCAGATTTTGACTTAATAATGAAATAAAAACATACCATCATCCACATAGAGACTATCCTAAAATATCAATATGAAATACAGCGCTTGCATGTGGATTAAATAAAGGAACCACCATCTCTACATTTGATATCATCATTACTTTTTATGGTCAATTCAATAAAATTTCTAAAATATTTTATAAAAAACTAAAAGAATCAAAATGAGGTTGATAATTAGAAATAATAATTAATAATTTTGATGAAAAATGAGGTATATAAATAATTTTTATTGATGTTGTTTTCTTACTCTATCAATTTCTTTTTTTAATGATATCTGATCATGTTTAATTTATTTCTAAATATTTCTATGTATATCGACCATGATGAAAATCCCGCATAGTACATTTGATTGCATGATATATTCAATTGACTGTGTGATTTGAAGGATCACAACTGAAAAAATGACCTATATCCATGGTTTAAAACCGTGGGTATAACCCCCAAAACCGTGGGTATAGCCTATACCCACAGTTTTGGGATCTGTGGGCAACTAAGGCATCGATATTGATCCAAAACCTATACCCATGGTTCTTCTAAACCATGGGCATAGCGTTTTGCCACCGTGTCATATCCTTATACGCACTTTCCACCCTTTCATAGCCTTATACCCACAGTTTTAAAACCGTCGGTATAAATAATTGAAAAATACAGGTTGCAGGTTTCAAACCCATGACCTAGCCTTCTAACTCAATGCGCCCCACCAGTCCAGCTACATCACTTACATATATATATATATATATATATATATTAAGCTAATTATATTAATATGACCATCCATATTAGAATAAAAAAAGGTGACGAGTTTCGAACCCAAGACCATAGGTTCAAATATCCAATAATTCACCACTAGATCTATAGAACTTATGGTAATATATATCCACATTTATTTATATATATTAATTTAAATCATTGGTATTAAAAAAGAAATTCCCAAGTTTTTATCCCGCAACCAGTGATAAAAGCACGTAGTGCCTAACTAACCAACCTACCTAAATTTATTTTATATAAAACTATATCTACTTAAATATATTATTCAAAACTATGGTTATAGGAGGGAGAACCATCGGTATAGGGTTTTCCCACCCTAATTATTTTCCTGCATTCTCGCGGGAAACCTATACCCATGGTTCTCCCAAAACTTGGGTATAGGTTTTTTCACCCAAACCTATTCCCACAGTTCTCATAGAGAACTGTCAGTATAGATCCTGAACTGAGGCCTATACCCACAGTTTTGTCAAAACCGTGGGTATAGATTCGTAACACACCCCTATACCCACAGTTTTTGAAAAAACCATGGGTATAGTTGGACCTCTACCCACAGTTTTCAGAAAACTATGGGTATAGGTTCGGACAGACCTCTATACCCATGGTTTTGGGAAAACCGTGGGCACAAAATATTTTTAACTATAGTGGATATATTTTAATAAACTTATTTTAGAGGATTAAACTATTTTTGTTCATTTCTGTTTCATGTTTATTTTTTTAAATAGTTGAAGTATCAAAAAATTATTTCTAATTGAATATAGAAATGAAAAAAACTAGATATGAAACATGACAGAAATGAATCAAGTTAGAAACAAAAGGATCTATTATTGAAAAGTCTATATATTAAAAAATGTACAAATTCATGGTAAAATACATAAACTCAATCAAGGATAATGGGAAGTGGAGCTCTATCCTTCCACTTGAGGACATCTATTATGAGTATTACCATATATGTGAAAAATGCTGCATTATAGTCCACCTCTACATTATCTAGTCTAGTCTATCTCATTTTTGATATGAGAATACATTGTTCATACCTAAAATCACTACCTGGTAATATCAGGCACCATAGTCAGCTAATGAGTGGGAAAGGTGAAAGTATGAAATATCACAATAAATTTTCTAATTCAAACCATAAATTTAACAATCCGTTAATGAAAAAAATCCAAAATTTAAATAATTCATAAATGAAAAATCCATAATATGAAACTAGGAAATATTAGGGATTATAGTTGACTAATTATAAGGAAAGGTAATAGAAAAAAATTCACCAACAAGCATCCAAGGTGCACATAACAGTCAAACAAGGTGCTCCAATGATACACTGGGTTAACATAGGGCTCCCATGATATGTTCACCAATGTACAAGCTATAAAAACATGTGGACATATATATCTCAATGTCTATAAGTAACCATAATAAAAGTACCTATTTTCCAATATGACCACCATCACTCGACCAATATTTCCTATGAGTGGGTTGTGGAACTTTGTTAACTAAATGTATATCTGTACCTAGTTAAAGGTTCAAAAAATGTAATGATGATGTGTCATGTAGTATCTGATCAACAACACTTTGGAAATAATGACCAAAACACATTTGATTTTTCATCCTCTAGTAGTTCTGTTAAGACCATTCAACAAATTAATTCATACATCTATAAAATGTCTCCCATACTAACCCTTTGATTGGTAGTATGTGCACACCCATGAAGACCCCATTTATTCACTCCACAATATTAGTGGTCATATATCCATATCTCTCAACACCATCATATGATAATGAAAATTTTTCATTTGAATTTCAGATCATATAATCATACAAATCTTGATTATCCCTTCAAATTTCTTCAATATGTTTATTGAACTTCTCTTGTTGGGGATCGTATGCTGAGAATATAAGAAAATAGTTAATTTTTAAGGATATTAAAATTTTTCCCCAAAAAACATAAACTAAAAATACCCAACTTGATGATTTACTTCTTTATTACCTAATCTCTAAAATTATTATGCACATTAATGGAAATATGTCTAATGAAATATTGATGATAAGAATTTAGTTCTCACCATGAAACTCCATCACTATTAATAACCTCAATAATAACTCGATAGTGATCAGATATCAAACACACTCCCTAGATTTATGTGACATGATTGCGTATACATGCCAAAAACCAACTCCAAGATTCAAAATTATCCTTTTCAACAACGGAAAATGCAAGTGGTAACGGAGAATGATTACCATACTATGTGGAAGTAATAAGTAAAATACCTATATAATTATCATAAAGAAAAGTTTCATCGACTTGAATGAATTGTTTACATTATGGGAAAGAAGTGATACACAGATTGAACACCCAAAAAAACCTATGAAACCTCACCTTTGTTTGATCAACTCAGTGATCTGGGGAGAAATACTCAACAATGTTCCAATGATAAATCACCTAATTTTTGATAGACAAAAATCCCATAATCTATGACATCATTTCATATGATTCATCATAATCACCATAAACTTTCAAAATTGCCTTTTACTTTTCATTCCAAGATTTTTTGTAGGATATCTTATATTTAAACAACTATTTTATTCATTCCTGAACAAGGGACATAGGAACTTCCTGACATGTTCAGATAATATCTAAAATAATAGTTGATATAAACTCTACATCAAGTGAAGAGTGATCATGTGACAAGATTGGATGTATATAATTCTGTAGGCCTTCCAAATTTTTTATCTTCCAACATGAAAAAATTTATCATATATTGACCTCATTCATAATTAACATTCTGGCCCGTATTTTTCACATTGAATGAGATATTTTTCCTTATTTGACTCATCAACCACAAATGAAAAATGTGGCTCTATGTGGTATTATTTTATCACATTTTAAGGTGATTTTAATTTCGAACTCATGCCCAATATAGACGGTGTTATCATTAGATTCAAATATATTACCTATATTTCCAGGGAATTCAGTAGCTGGTGTAATGAAATATCATTAAAAATGTTGTGTATGCGATATTATTTTGACTAAGGAAGTCAATAATATTGGATGATTAACACTAACTAGTGGCTATCTATCTATCAGAATAACCTTAGAAGGTTCATTCCCCACATCACCCTCATCCACATCATCTACTAATACATCAATAAATACTTCCTCATTAGATAAAGTGTCATTTAGTAAATCAGGAGTATACATAGGGATTTCCCCTGCAGTTCCTTTTAAATCCTAATCATGTTCTTCATAATTTGTTTCTATTACCAGATTCTTATGAGAAGTAAATGAATAAGAGTGTTGAAAAGGACCAACATCTATAGAGCTCACATAACATGGTTCTGTAGTAGTAGGATTAACCTCATCAATATTAGAAATAACCACATATAATTCCATAACAACATCACTACACTGTTTCATGAACTATAATGATTCATCCATCCAATCCTTATTATTGACCATAGGATACTCAGTATGCCATTGACTTTTAGGATATTGAATATGTCGATATGTAACTGAAGTAATTGATTGATCAACCCTCAATTTTAACTGACTATGAATCTTCTTATGAACTTCAACCAATGTAAAACATTAATTAAAATTTTCTACTCTTGTAGGTGGAAAACTATAGCTAAAACCCTAATCAGTATAAATTACCTCACCATTGTAGTATATTTTCATAGGCATGATAACCTAGGAAAAAATAATTAATAACATGTTATATACTAAATTTTTAAATGTTTAAAATCTTTAAATTGGTTATGATTAAATAATTTTGACTTGATATTTAGAATTTTTCTATGGCTTGGTTTATCATTATTTGATAAACCAACCAAATCCTAGGGGTGACTCTTAGAACCTCTATTATCTTAGGTTTCAGCAAACATTAGTATCCTTTCATGCATGGTGTAAAAATTTAGTTTCTAACAGCGACACTTCTTGTCAAACTCACTTTTATTACAATGTTACTCAGGTGAAAGTGCAGGGGTATAGTGGTTTGAGATACATTACATTTTTTTATGTAGACATAGAAGTCATTACATACTTAGAGAGAGGGATGATAGACATGTCATCAATGAGGAAAATAAAATGAAATTATTATAAATTATATAATAAAAAAGACATTACATTTAATTTAAATCATACATTGGTTGGTCATATCAAGATCATTCAATTATTAAAAATTAAATAATCAGATACAAAAAAAAACATGTAATTTAAATCATACATTAGTTGGTCATCTCAAAACCAGTCATCATACAATATTTCTAACATATTTTTTGAGATAGAAATTATTTATACATATTTTAACTTTAACTATAACTATATTTAATAAATAATATATATATATACACAAACATCTATTTATATTTAGAATTTCATGAATTCTTTTCACTCTTATAGGTGAAAAACTATAACTAAAACCATGATTGTTATAAATAACCTCACTATTAAATTATATTGATGGTGATATGATTACCAAATAAAATTTAATAAAATGTTATATATATTTATACCACATCATCAAATGATTAACATATTTTAATTAGTTATGAATAAGTTACTATGACTTGATATTGAGAATTTTTCTATAGATTAGTTTATCATTATTTGATAAACAAAAAATAACCTAGAGGGTGAACTCTTAGAGCCTCTATTATAGCAGATTTCAACAACCATCAACCTCCTTTCAAATAGAAACACCTCTTGTCGAAGGCCTTTTTATTACAATGTTACTCACATGAAAGTGAGGGGGTATAAGGGTTTGAGATACATAATATTTTTTTATACATACATGTAGGTCCTTACATACATAAAGAGAGGGAGAAAACATAGGTCATCAAAAAGAGAAATAATGTAATTATTACAAATCATATAACCACATACACAAAAAAGACATGCAATTTCAATTATGCATTGGTCAGTTATCTCAAGATCAGTCCTCACACAATACTTTTAACAATTTTTTGGGACATATATTATTTTTTACATATTATAACAATACCTATAACCGTATCTAATATATAATAAATATCCACATATCTATCCATATATTTATATTACCTTTTTTTTCAATATTTAAACTTTTCAATGTCTGTATATATATATAAATATTTATGTAGATTCACTTTATTTATGTAAGAAACTGGATATTCTTTTTAGGTATATTTTTCTTTTCCAGGAGTTTTTGAGAAAAGAGGAGTTTCTGGAAATTTTTGAAGTACACGCCGTGTACTTTATGAGTACACACTGTGTACTCAGTTACCGTAGGTAGCCATGTGTTGGCTATGTAGTAGCCTTGAACATGGCCATGTGTGATGACCTAGAGGCCGCCTAATGTGGAGTACGGAAACAGCAAGTACACGCCATGTACTCAAAAAGTACACACCGTGTATTTTTTTTATTAAACACATCAGGGTTGCTTCTGATGGACAGAACTGACTTCTTCTAGGTTTGGTTCATCCGAGAGAGAGGGTACGACCTCAGATCTTCGATGAGCCCTAGAGCCTCCATCCATCCTTCGAATCGAATAATGTCAGTTGCGTTGGAATCACATCGGTGAGTTCTCTCTTCTACTGGAGCCTCATTTCACGATTCCTCTTATTTTACATGTTATCGTGGGTTGAACGTTTTATACATTTTTGTAGATCTTCGATGTTATAAAGAGATTAAATCTTAGAGGTTCACTTATATTTATATACTAACCCTGAGGTAGGTGGTTTGTGCCTTTCTGTTGAAAGTCCTTGAGTATCTTGTGCAAATTTGCCCAATACCCTTGAACAGGATATTGTGTGTTTAACATTTTAGTCCTAATGTTTCTCTTCTATGCTGGTATGCCTGAGTATATGTTCATTGTTTGTGAATAGTGTAAATTGTTGTGCTTTAAATGTATTTCCCATGCATGTTTTTCCTATTTGGACCTTTTTGCCTTGATTGCCTGTTAGGCTGCTATTTTCTTTCCCATGCCTAGTATTGTAGGATGGTGTGACTGTTGTTCTGTTATGCTGTAGTGCTGTAGAATGCTAGCCAAGTAGTTCTTGAGGTTTACCTTGGCCGTTACATGCTTCTTCACTTGGTTGACTTACACAGGGCCATGATAACTTGGTGTATAAACCATAGGGAGAATGGACGTTGAGGGATTCTCTAAAGTGTCCTTATAATTTACGATACGAGACCACAGGGGGAATTGACGTTGAGTTCTTCCTCAGAGTGTCTGTAGTTCCTAGACGTGGGCCACATAGGGAATGAAACGTAATTTCTTCCCTAGAGTGCCTTTAGTTATGATACGAGACTATAGGGGGAATTGACGGTGAGTGCTTCCTTAGAGAGTCTATGCTTAAGTTGAACTAGGGGGTTAGACTGAGTGTACTGCCTAGAGGGTTTCTTGTACTTGTTAGGTAGGACCAGAGGGGTTAGAATAAGAGTGCTTCCCAAAGGGTTACCTATTTGTTTACCTGCTTGTTAGTTATTTCTTGATACTGAACTTTGGATTGTTTACTGTTGAGTACCTTCCTGTTTACTATTTCCTACTTTTACCTCCCATATACTCATTGACTGTTAGTAATGGATCTCGTGGTGGTTTCCTACTGGGATTAGTCTCACACCATGTTTGGGCCATGCTTTTGGGCCCAAAAAGATTATATTTTTGTAGGTATAGATAAGGGAAAGCGCCCTACTACTTCAGGTATCTGACTTGCTGTGGAGTTGGAGAGCATGTGACCAAGCTATGGATTACAATGATGATGAGTTTATCTACTTTGTTTTTTTCACTTTGGTTTATTTCTATTTAATTCCAGCATTGCGACTTGTTTAGATGTTTTCCTATACATATGTATCATGCATCATTTATATATATGTGCTCCAGTCTTTCACTGTTTCCTGTTGTTGGATATTTCCTGATTCTGCTATTGTATGTAATTTTTTACTTCCACTATGTACTCTGCTAATGAGGGCATAGTTTCCCTACTATTACACCCAAGGCCCTCGCTGCTAGTCGGCAGCCTATGGAATTCGGGGAAATGTGCTTGAGGCCATGTGACCAACCGGGTACGGGGCGCCTCTGGGTGGCTTCCGAAACCGGGACATTACAAGGTGGTATCAGAGGAATTCTTTTCGCTTGACTTACATGTTGGAGCCTTTATCCAAGGATAGGAAGGAATAGGTACTTGGTAATAAGCTATGCCTGAGAATAGCTAACTCGTGTACATGGAAAAGCCAACCTACCTTATTTATTGAATTTTTTTGGGTTTTTCAAGATTACAGTTGATTTTATTTCACCTTGAGTGTTTCAAATGATTTGTTCTATTATGGTTGGTGTTATTTAGTATCTATTTATATCGCAACCCGATGAGATGAGGGAATTCCATCTCATGCATCATATAGGCATTTTCTAGAAATCACATGTCATGCATTCTTGCCATGCCATTTAGGATTCATTAGTGATTGCATGTTGTTGTGATTGATGTTGTGTAGAATATGCATGATTTTGCGATAAATTCCTTGATAAAATACCTATGATTTGATAAGGTATTGTTTTGGTAAGGTTTTCTTTGAATGAACACCAAAATTTGGTTCTTAAGGTGTTATGGGACCTCATGGACCGGAATTTGGTGGATCATTGACTTGTTACCTTGTTATAACTTGTTTAAAATGCCAAGATTTGATTCGTGGGGAGTATGGGCCCTCAAGGATCGAAATTTGGCAGTTTCGGTGTTTGTTTCAGTGATTTTTGGGTTCCAGAGTAGTTTCTGAGGCTTACTGTCCGGAAAAACCCAGAATACACGCCGTGTAGTGTTAAGTACACACGATGTGTTATTCTGTTCAGGAAGAAACTATTTTTATTAAGTAAAAACCATGTAATTTATGTACATGATGTGTAGTCTCTAACCATGTCGTAGGTCAGGTGGACAGAGACACGGGATGTGGAAAGTCTAGTGGGAACATTCCATGTACTAGTTGAACACTCCGTGTAGTGTCGACCCTGTGTCCGCCCATGTAACCAACAACACAGATGGATAAGACCTTAATCTATACATGCCATGTTTGTGATGAACACGCCGTGTAGTCTGACCCAGGTACCTGGCCGTGTCACGAACAACACGAGTCGGTGTTATCCCTTTAAGAACACACCGTGTTCGTTCAGAACACACCATGTTGTGTGAGCCGTGTGTCAGGCCATGTCACTAACAATATGGGCCGATAAAGCATGTCTAGTACACGTTGTGTCTACCTTGAACATGCTGTTTAGTCTTTTCTTAGAGAGCTGTGTGGCTTAACTGTGTAGAAGGACTCGGGCAGGGGAAGAGGATTCAAGTACACGCCATGTGGGAAATGTACCTTACGTGTAGTCATGTTTTGTAAAGCTTGAATGATTTATTTCTCCTGTTCCCTTCTTCTGCTTCTAGTTTTCAGTCCTTGATGATCTTGATCTAAGGTGTGTGCTTGACCTTGTAGACTCATGCAACCGAGACGTCCTATGGTTTCATGCCAGTTTCCAGGCAGTGATCAAACACCAGACATAGCTGATCAGGGACTTTCCGCAGATCCCTCTGTTGTGCCAGTATTGGAACCAGAAGTTATACCAGTTACCAGTGATGATGCACAGTTTAGGGAAGGCTTCATGAGGATGATGCAAACCTTTCAGGGAGTGCTGACTTCTTCCCCATCAATGGATTATTTGATGTGGGTTTTCCAGCAGCAACATCCTCCAACTTTTTCAGGGGATGGAGGACCCCAGGATGTAGAGTCATGGCTCGAAGCCATGCTGACGATCTTTGAGCATCTGGAGATGCCTCTAGAGAGGAGGATCAATCTTGCTACCTATATGCTTCGGGACTCCACCAAGAGGTGGTGGGATGTGATCTCACAAGTGGGATTCTGGTAGGTTATGGCGTGGGATGAGTTTCACCGCATCTTATATGACTACTTCTATCCAAAGACATTGGGGGCTGATCGAGCCCAAGAGTTTATGAGTATGGAGTAGGGTAATCTTTATGTTATGGAGTATTCCTCCCGCTTTACCAAGTTGCATTGCTTCACACCTATTTCAAGTGGTGATCAGTTATTCATTGCAAGGAAGTTTGAGGATGGTCTGAGGCACAACATCCGATCGTAGGTGAACATTTTCTGGTTGAATTATATCACTTCTATCATCAACTAGATGCTGATCACAAAGCACAGTCTGAGGAATTATGGAGTTGTGAGCTAGGGTGGCTCGACATCTAGAGTTATAATTACTCCTACTGAGAGTAGGAAGCACCGCAGGGAGTCTTCATGTGGTGATATGAGGAGGCAAGACACTTCTTCTGTTAACCAGGTGGTGTGCTACCAGTGTGGAAGGAGCGAGCATACGAGGCCACACTGCCTGAGAGACCTAGTGGAGTACCGATCATGCGGCAAGTTGGGTCACCTTCAATGCTTCTGTTAGATCTTTTTCACCAGCATATGGTGACAGGGGTCGTTCGGGAGCAGCACCACCAGTTTCTCACCAGTCGGGGAACTGGAGTTCTTCTAGCCATTCAAGATGAGGTGGAGGTCATGGCCGTGGTGGTCAGTCACCGGTCTTTCTGCGAAAATAATGTGGATCAGCTCAGAGTGGTCAAGTAGGGTCATAGGGCCGCAGTGAAGGACAAACTTTTTCAGTGGAGCAGACCCAGGAGGAGCAGGATCTCAGACCTTCTACAGTTCGAGGTACAATCTTAGTTGCCTCAGTTTTAGCTTTTTCTCTTTTCGATACAGGGGCTTCCCATAGCTTTATATCTGTTTCCTTCATGGAGAGCCTTGGTCTCCGCATCTTTTCTTTTGATGATATCTTAATGCTAGACACACTGTTAGGGACTAGAATGACTAGTGTACATCAGTGCAAGGAGTTCCCTCTTGAGGTTGGTGGGTGTCACTTCCTTTGGGATCTTTATGTCCAAGAGATGACATGCAGTGATGTCATTCTGGGGATGGACTGGTTAGTTCCATTCTAGGCAGTCGTCGACTGTTATCGCCATAGGGTGAGTTTCATATCACCAGAGGGTGGATCTTTTCTTCATATGGGTGAGTGGGACGTCCAGGCGAGCAGAGAGGGTCCAGAACATCATGGTTTGGGAGGAGTTACAGCCCATATTTCTATTCTATATCTGGATGACTAGGGGAATTCACAGTTAGACTTTTCTCCAGTGGTGGATCGTTTTAGAGATGTCTTTACAGAGGACTTTTTAGGTTTCCCTATAGAGTGTGAGGTAGAATTTTCTATTGATCTTGTTCTAGGAGCGGCACCGGTGTCCATTCCTCCTTATAGGATGACTAAACCTAATTTTCAGGAGCTCAAGAAGCTGTTGGAGGAGTTAAAGCTAAAGGGTTTCATCTGACCCAATACTTATCCTTGAGGTTCACCTATCCTTTTTGCGAAAAAGGTAGACGGTACCCTCAGGATTTGTGTGGACTATCAGAAATTGAACTAGTTGACGATTAAGAACCGATATCCCTTTCTGAGGATTGATGATCTCTTAAATCATCTTCTAGGAGCCTGGGTGTTCTCAAAGATTGACTTGAGATCCTATTATCACCAATTGCACATTAGAACAATAGGTATACCTCTCACAACCTTTTGGAGTAGGTATGGTCTATTCGAGTATATGGTCATGCCATTCGACCTCACAAACGTGCCTGCAATTTTCATGGCACTAATGAACCGAGTGTTCCATCCATACTTGGATTCTTTCATCGTGGTCTTCATGGACGATATCTTGATTTACACTCACACTCGACACGACCATGATACCCATCTTGATATTGTTTTGAGTACACTGAGGGAGCATCAGTTATATGATAAGCTCTCAAAATGCCACTTTTGGATGGATTATATTCACTTCTTGGGTCATGTAATCTCAGAGGCAGGAGTATCAGTAGACCCATAGAAAGTGAGAGTAGTAGTTTCCTAGGATAATACAAAGAATGTATTTGAGGTACGAAGTTTTCTAGGGATGTCTGGATACTATAGACATTTCATACCAGACTTTTCATGCTTAGCAGCACCACTGAAAAGTCTGAACAAGAAGGGTGAGAAGTTCTTATGGATAGATTATTGTGAGTCAGCCTTTTAGGAGATGAAAGGGAGGTTGACTTCAACACCGATACTAGTATTTACAGAGCCAGGAAGGAGCTATATTATTTATTGTGATGCTTCATGTATCGGGCTGGGAGATGTGCTTATACAGCGTGATGGAGTCGTTGCGTATGGGTGTCGGAAGTTGAGGCCACTCGAGATGAATTACCCGACATACGATCTAGAGTTGGTAGCTGTTTTTCATGCCTTATGCTGTTGGATACATTATCTTCTGGGAGAGCATTTTATGGTTTTCACCGACCACAAGAGTCTCAAGTACATCTTCACTCAGCATGATCTGAATTTGAGACAGCGAAGGTGGGTTGAGTACCTACAGTCCTTTGACTTTGAGCTTGCCTATACGCCTAGGAAGGGCAATGCAGTGGATGATGCATTGAGCAGGAGGACTCAGATACAGGTAGTTCAGGAGGCCAGTAGTGAGTGGCAGCTTATAGATCTATTCTCTGAGATGAATTTGGAGGTACACGACAGATAGGGGCATACTTTTCTATCTTCTATAGCTGTTACATCTACTCTTCTGGATCGAGTTAGAATGAGGAATCTATCAGATTTTGAAGGCCTAGTACTACGTGAGAGAGTGTTAGGAGAGGACCTTATTCCTAGATGGACCATAGGCGAGGATGAGATCTTGCGTTTCTAGGGATGTGTGTGGGCGCCAACAGATATACGCGAGGAGCTGATGTGGGACTTTAATTCCTCAGTTTGGGAAGTTAATCCTGACATCACCATGATGTATCGTGATCTATACCATCAGTATTGGTGGCCAGGTATGAAGAGGGATGCTGCTGGTTTCTTCATGAGGTGTTCCACTTTTCAGTAGGTGAAGGTGGAGCATCAACGACCAGTAGGAATTTTACAACAGTTATGCATTACCGAGTAGAAGTGAAATGACATCGCAAAGGATTTTGTGATAGGGTTGCCGAGGTCACCTCATGGGAATGACGCAGTTTGGGTTGTCATTGACAGACTCAGGAAGGTCTCTCACTTCTTGCCGATCAAGGAGACCTTCAGTGTTGATGAGCTGGGATGGTTGTACATCTGAGATATTGTACATATGCATGGAGTTACACACTCCATTGTTTCAGATAGGGATGAAAATTTTACTTCTCGGGTCTTGAAAGGGCTTCATAAGGCTTTGGGTACACATGTACTTTTGAGTACAACTTACCACCCCCAGACAGATGGCCAGTCCGAGCGTACGATTCATCTGCTTGAGGACATGCTCCGAGCATGCATCATGAATTTTGGAGGTTCTTGGGAGAAGCATATACCTCTTGTGGAGTTTTCCTACAACAATAGTTTTAAAGAAACTATTTAGATGGCACCTTATGATGCTTTGTACGGTAGGCCATGCTGATCACCCTTATGTTGGTTGGAGGCAGGAGAGGCAGCTTTGCTGGGACCTCATCTTGTTTAGGAGACCACAAAGTAGATTGAGATGATTCGAAAGAGTATGTCTATTGCATAGTCTTGATAGAAGTCTTATTATGATCAGTAGAGACGACCTCTGGAGTTAGAGGTCAGGGATTAGGTTCTCCTGCATGTCACACTGAGGTTGGGACACAAGAGGATCAGGATACAGGGTAAGCTTTCGCCGAGGTATGTCGGGCTGTTTGAGGTGCTGGAGAGAATCAGGCCAGTTGCCTATCAGTTTCAGTTACATCAGAGGTACTGGGCTATGTACGATGTTTTCCACATTTCTCAACTTCGGCGTTACTTTTCAGACCCATCTCACATCTTTCAACCCGAGGAGGTTGAGTTGGAAGTGGATGCATCCTTTGAGGAGCATCCTATCCAGATTATGGATCGAAGTATGAAGGTTATCTATGGCCGGTCTGTTCCTCTGGTATGGGTGCTTTGGCAGCACGGGCGAGTACATGATGATACTTGGGAGAGGGAGGCCGATGTACAATCACAGTGGCCGGAGCTATTCGGGATTTCTTCTTCTACGCTGCGCTAGGGAAATTTAGGGATGAATTTCTTTAAGGGGGGAAGTTTATAAGAACCTGGATCTTCTTTTCAAGTATGTTTTTATTTTCCTAGAGTTTTTGAGAAAAGACGATTTTCTGAAATTTTTTGAAGTACACGCTGTGTACTTTATGAGTACATGCCGTGTAGCGGCCTTGCACACGACCATGTGTGATGACTTGGAGGTCTCCTAATGTAGAGTACGAAAACAACAAGTACATTCCATGTACTCCAAAAGTACACGCCATGTATTTTGTGTTTTTTATTAAATGCACTGGGGTCGGGTCTAACGGACAGAACCAACTTCTTCTTGGTCTGGTTCGTCTGAGAGTGAGGGTACGACCATGGATCTTCGACGAGCCCCTGAGCCCCCGTCCGTCCTCTGAATTGAACATTGTCGGTTTCGTTGGAATTGCATCGGTGAGTTATCTCTTCTACTGAAGCCTAGTTTCATGATTCCTCTTCTTTTCCAAGTTATTATGGGTTGAACATTTTAGACATTTTTGTAGATCTTCAATGTTATAAGGAGATTCAAGCTTCGAGGTTCACTTATAGATATCTACTAACCCTGAGGTAGGTGGTTTGTGCCTTTATGTTGAAATTACTTGAGTTTCATGTGCAAATTTTCCAAAAACCCTTGAACAGGGTATTACGCATTTACCGTTTTAGCCCTAATGTTTCTCTCCTATATTGGTATGCCTGAGTAGATGTTCATTGTTTGTGAATAGGGTGAATTTTTGTGCTTTGGATGTATTTCCCATGCAAGTTTTTTCTGTTTGGACCTTTTGGTCTTGATTGCCTGTTAGGCTGCTATTTACTTTCCCATGCCTAGTATTGTAGGATGGTGTGACTATTGTTCTGTTATGCTGTAGTGCTATAGAATTCTATACAAGTAGCTTTTGAGGTTTACCTTGGCCGTTATGCACTGCTACACTTGCTTGACTTACACAGGGCCGTGATAACCTGGTGTATAAACCGTAGGGAGAATAGACATTGAGGGCTTCTCCAGAGTGTCCTTATAATTTACTATGCAAGACCACATGGGGAATTGACGTTGAGTGCTTCCTCAGAGTGTCTGTAGTTCCTTGACGTGGGCCATAGAGGGAATGTGACGTAAGTGATTACCTAGAGCGCCTTTAGTTACGATACAAGACTATAGGAGGAATTGACGGTGAGTGCTTCCTCAGAGAGTTTATGCTTAAGTTGAACCAGGGGGTTAGACTGAGTGTACTGCCCAGAGGGTTGCTTGTACTTGTTAGGTAGGACCAGAGGGGTTAGACTGAGAGTGCTTCCCAGAGGGTTACCTATTTGTTTACCTGCTTGTTAGTTATTGCATGATACTGAACTCTGGATTGTTTACTGTTGAGTACCTTCCTGTTTACTGTTTCCTACTTTTACCTGCCATATACTCATTTACTGTTAGGCACGGATCTCGTGGTGGTATCATACTAAAATTAGTATAATTCCCTATTTGGGCCATGATTTTGGGCCCAAAACGATTATATTATTGCAGGTATAGATAAGGGAAAGCACCCTGCTACTTTAGGTACCTGACTTGCTGTGGAGTTGGAGAGCATGGAACCAAGCTATGGCTTGCGATACTGAAAAGTTTATCTGCTTTCTTTTTTCACTTTGGTTTATTTCTGTTGAATTCCAGCATTGTGACTTGTTTGGCTATTTTCCTTGAAATATTTATCATGCATCATTCATATATATGTGCTCTAGTTGTTTCATTATTTCAGTCTTCCGCTGCTTACTGTTGTTGGATATTTCCTACTTCTACTATTGTATGTATTTGTTTACTTCCACTGTGTACTCTGCCAATGAGGGCATAGTTTCCCCGCTATCACACCCAAGGACCTCACTACTATTCGGTAGCCTCTGGCATTTGGGGAAATGCTCTTGAGTCCATGTGACCAACCGGGTACAGGACGCCTTTGGGGGGCTTCCGGAACCAGGACGTTACAATTTACATATTTATATCAAATATTACAATTAAAATATATTTTATTTTAGACATAATATATAATAATATATACATATAAATATATGTAAATAATATAACATAAACATATACAAATTTAAATATATTTAACTTTATTTATTAATATTTTAAAATATAATTACATATTTTTTTATAAAAAACTATAGTTTTTTAAATATAAGTATTACTAATTTATACATAAATATTGAAAATACTATTAATAATAAAGTTTATTAAATTTAATTAATAAAAATATTATAATTTACACATACATGATGACCATTAAAATATTGTAAACTTATTTTATTTTCAATTTTATAAAATTACATATGTATATATAAATTTTTTATTATATTTCTACTATTCAAAATTTATGTAATTTTATTTTATACATTATTACTTGGAATAATAATTATTTATCCTTAATTTAATTTAAAATTACTATTTATAGTAAAAAAACTATACCGTTAAAAACATAATATTATATACATATATTTAAAAAAATATAAATATGATACTCAATATAACTAGTATTTTTTATAAATAATTATTCATAATATATTTTTTATAAAATAATTAACTATATTCACTTTATTTACCCATGTGTATGGAATATTGTAATTTAAATTTATGTTAATTTAAATATAATATATATTATATACATATTAATCTATTCGAATCTAATTACTCACAATTTAAATTAAAAATATATAATTTTTCTGAAAAAAAACATTTCCCTAAATATAAATTATAGTTTTTACATAAAATTTAAATTATGGAAGCAACATATTTAAATTTCCTAAATAATTAAATTTAAATTAAATCATACAAAAAAATAACCCATTCAAAAATTATATCATACAAAGGATAATAATTTATATATTCATATATCCATACATCTATACTTCCATAAATATTAAATAAATAAATCATACAAACAAAATATATATAACCAATTAAATAATTAAAATATTTAAATAAAAATTTAAACATCTTAAAAGCCAAAAATATATGTTCATAAATAAATCCAGGAAGGGCTTTGTAAAAAAATAGAGAGAAAAACAATTAAAAATGGAGTGGTGGCACCTATATTTATTTTTTTTATGGCCAGGAGGCGTGAACCCCATTCATGCCTCCTCTATAAAAATTTGGAAGGAAACATGAATGAGGTTCACACTTCCTTGTGGTACGAAAGAGAAACATGAACCCCATTCACTCTTTTTAGTGAAATAGATATGTTTGAATGGGGTTCTTGCTTTTTAATACCTTTTTTCAAAATACTGATAACCCTATCTCTGAAAAAATTAAAAAATAAACCCATTAAAAAAAAACTCAACAATGGTTACTAATTTTTTTCAATTCTAGAAAACAAAATTACCAGTGCTTTGGTTTGTGGGGGATTGGATAGCAATGTTGGGTACACTTGTATGTATGGATTGGATCAAGAGTGCATTTTTAGGGATGAATGATGAGTGTGAGTGTGTAGGTGGAGAAAACACTCTATGGTGGTTCTTTTTTTGGGGAAACTTTGGGTAGAAAATACTAGGTATGACATGATAGAGAGTGGTTAGGCGGAACAGAAATGCCGAGTAGGTGAGAAATGATAAATAAAATATTTTTTTTATTTTTTTTTTAAAATTATAAAAAACTGATTACAGTTCTTAAGTCGCAACTATTTTTTAAAATATTACTTTCATTAATAAATTTTCTAATAGTTTTTTTATGAAATAATATTTTTTCATTTTTTATAGGGGGTTTTAATCAAGGATAAATTTTTTAATATACCAACCCTTCAACTTCCACTAATCAAAGTAGATGACCATATTAGTTGATATTTTCTATAATCATTGATAAACTCTTTAATGGGTGTTGTAATATCCACTAATTAAAAAATAATCACTTTTCATTGCTATATTTTTTTATTGTGTCCTCTATGACATCATTTATGATATGCTACTCCTAAACCTATCAAGTAAAATAATTCTATTGTAATCCATGTGAAAATGGGTTTAAATATATAATTAATTTTTTTTATGATGAAAAATTCCTCATGGAAAATTATATGTTTTTCTTATTAAGCTTTATTGACGTTGTTGGCTTTGATAACCTTTTGGGATATTGTTTTTCATAGCATTTATCCTATTACAAGTATTGTTTCTTCACTAGTCTATCCCCTTATACAATCCATTTAATTATCTCATGTTTATTAAAATTAATTTATTAATATGATCTAGTGGTCTTGATGCAATGAATTTGGGTTTATTTGGTGTGTTTTTCTATATATTCACTTTTTTGATCTATGAGATTATGTCTTAGTATATTATAGATAGATGAGTGTCATCCCTTGAGATTACTCACCATTACACTAATTGAAACATCACCTATACACACGGTTTGGAACTATGGGTATAGCCCCTAAAACTGTGGGTATAGGGTATATCCACGGTTCTATGAACCATGGAATTCAGAGGATTCAGTATAAATCTATACCCATGGTTTATATAGAAACCGTGGGTATATCCTTGTAGATTTATATAATACCCATAGTTTTAATTAAACCGTGGGCATATATCTATACCCACGGTTAACAAAACTGTGGGTATATACTATCACACCTGACATAATATAACCATGGTTCATTGAAACATGGGTATAAATACCTATCCCAAACAGGCAATAGAAGGCTTCCCACCATGCTGAACCCGTAATCATAAACAAGTAAAAATAATACAAACCAACTAAAAACCAAAATTACATGGTAGATATCATGTGTGAATGGAAACAATTGACATACCAACTTGTACAAGAATTAATTTACATATAAACATGGGTAAAAAACAAACCTATTCAACCTATCAATATGAAACAGTCTAATGAAAACCCAATTTATAAATTATTTAAAAAATCATAAATTTCAAATAATAAGATTAATTTATGAATTCTGTACGAACAATCCTAAAAATCTTGGAAACATATCATCATATTACACACATTAACAACCAATGAGAAATTAATTCATCAGGAAACATGTTCTTGCAAGAATGGGGGAAATAGATCAAAGTTTCAAAATGATATTTTCAAATATTTCATTCCTATTAATTAACAAGTACTATTCCTATTAATGGTATATAATTAGTTTGGATGAAAAATAAAGATCAATAAAAAAACTAGTAAAGAATAAAAGTAATAATAAAAATTCTTGGATAAATACATTAATGCATCTAATAAAGTTGATGCATGTAACTCCCTTTTATTTCAACACTAAAATGGATATTCTTTCACTTAATTTTTTTTAAGATTTAAATTTCCTTATATAAGATCATAGGGGCCCTCAAATATATGTATCCTATATGGTCCCCTTAGTCCACATCATATGTTTGGGTTGAGTTTTAACTTAGTTTGGTTAGGTCTGATCAGATTAGATTAGTTCAAGAGGATGTGGTTCCATCTATTTTTTTTGGTTTGGTTTAGCTAGGTTTGATTTTTTTGGTTATGTTATTTATAATTTAATTTTGTTGATACTGGTTATTTCTTTTTGGCATAGTTTACATTACTTTGTTCTAGTACACTTCAATTTTGTTTTATGCATTTCATTCCAATTCTAATTGATTATGTTCGATTCAATTCAGTTATGTTTTTTAGTTATGTATTTTCAATGTATGTTTCAATTTAGGTCTTTCATAGTGGTTGAGTTTCTCTCCATCTCTAGCTGGCTGAACCAATCTATCTACTTAGAATAGCAGAGTGATATTTCTAGATGATTCATGGTCATATTAGTGCTTGGAATTGATGAATAGTGATTTGGAGTGAAATAATTAAAATAAAATTTGACTAAAACCTATGGGAGGTCAATAAATGTTTTACTTGGAATTTCAAACCAAACTATCTAGTGTATAATAGAGTATTTTTGGAACTAAGGTATTTCTATAGTTTCATTGGGATAGAGTCTAATCATCAACTCCAACAATGTATAGTATATCATGGTCTGATATTATATTATAAAATTGGTTATAAATGAGAATTTTCATTTAGTAGTCCCAAAAAATTACCATTTCACCACCTTTATACCGATATAATTTCTAGAATCAATATATATTTCATGGTCTCCTAAATCTCTTCATTGTAAATTCCAATGTCCTTAATCCTTATTCATGTGAATTCACAATTCATTCCTAGACATTCCCAATCCCACCCTAATTATTCTATGTTTCCTAGGCCCTCCCATGGTTCATACATAGTAATAACCTAGTTAGAATATAATATAGGAAAGATTATAACGGGATAAGGTGGATGGTATATGCCCATGGTCTAGAACAAGTGTCTAGCAATCAAGGAATCTCTACTTGGGAATGATTTCACCCACAAAAAATTAATTAAAACAGCAGTGAGAAATAAATAAAATTCCAGCATGACCCATAAGTACATCGGATGTCCATGCAGAAGGAAAATAAAATAAAAAGAATAAACACAGTACAAAGGCATGCAAAAATGAAACACACTAATTAATCCCTCCACTATCCCGATCTCCCTCCCCTATAAAGAAAACTGCATAGCTACGTACAGTTCCCTTCTGGACCCTTTGCAGAATATAACTACCCTCTATCTATAGAAAGTGGTAAAATTCCTAAGTGGATGATGAGATAAAGAAAATAATATAAAAACTAAACTACATCATACCGGTCTCCTGTGACTATACAAGTCACTACCCAATATATAATAACCACAATTCCCCATGGGTGAAAACATGTTTCTATTAGCAAGGGGAAACATATTAGATTAGTTCAAGAGGATGTGGTTCCATTAATTTTTTTGGTTGTTTAGCTAGGATCAATTTATCTTAGTTATGTTATGTATAATTCATTTTTTTAATACTGGTTATTTCTATTTAGTCCAGTTTACATTACTTTAGTTTGGTACACCTTAATTTTTATTTATTTATTTCATTCCTATTACAATTAATTATGTTCATTTAAATTCAATTATGCTTTTTAGTTATGTATTTTTAATGCATGGTTTATTTTAGGTTTTTTCCATTCATTTTAGTTTGGATTGAATTATCATAAACCAGGAAATGTTGGATCAGTTTTGTTCGATACAAGTTTCTTTGGGACATTTTCATAATATTTAGTTTTTCTTGTTTTTGTTTATATTATCTTGAAAATTTTTATTCATTTGGGTTCTAATCGATTCAGTTTGATTATATTTGGTTCATATCAGTTTGGTTTAGTTTAGTTTTATTTATTTCAGTTGCGGTCATATTGGTTTGAATTCATTATATTCGGTCCAATTTTATTCATCATTTGTAATACTAGATTAGACAAAGTTAGATTAGTTTGACTTGGTACAATTTAGTTTCATTCAATTTTTTCTATTTTAATTCTTTTTACTGTTTTTGATCATTCTATATCTATTTTGGTTGATCTGATTTACATTTATACTAGTAATGTTTAGTTAGTTTGTGACTATTTTTTTTAAAATTTCTGATTTTAGTTTTTATTTGGTTTTATTCTATCCATTATGGGTTTATGTGGTTCCACTTTATTTAGTTAAACTCGTTTTGGGTTTACTCTTCTTAATCTTATTTGGTTTGGTTTCCTTTAATTCATCTTGGTTTATTATGTTTTATGCAATCCTAATTGAGGTAGTCCAGGAGAGGTCAAACTGGATTATACTGATTATGTATGATTCACTTTGGTATATCATGATATGATTTGTTTTATATATGGTTAGTTTTAATTAATATTTTTTATATAGTCTAATTTAATTTATTCTAGGCTCATTTAAGAATATTAATTTTTACTCTTTATAGGTTAATACAATTAATATTATTTTTTTCCTACTTATATCATGTCATATTTCATTCGATTTAGTATAATTCAATGTAGCTCAATTTTATAAAGGTTATTTTTGTTTTATTTGAGTCTATTTAGAAAAATTATTCTAAGAAATCTATATCATTTTTTAGTAAAAATACATGGTGTGAGATACAAGCAATTAATGATTCTTTAAATTTAAAGACCAATGCATAAGAGAACCTACCTCAAACTCAAGGTGCTCTACTTATGGCGATAGAAACTCAAATCTTCCCTTTATCGCTTTCATGCATATTCAATTTATCATATATATACAGGGACACCTAGCCCATATGTACATATTTTCATGGCCAAATATGTATAATGGGATCCTTACATATATGCTTATACTCAGATATACCTATTTACCTTACACACGTATGCATTTTTTATATATATACATAAGCACATCTATCCCCAATATATATATTCATACTTCCATGTGTGAATATATATATATATATATATATATATATATTAGGGAACTCATATATGTATATTACTACATATACATACATGTGAAAGTCACCTTTGACAATAACTAACCGAAACTGCCATAGCAGGTCAAAACTACTCTAGAAAAACACTGAAAACTCAAAACACCAAAACCCATAAAATAAAAAAAGGAAAAGAATTGAAACAAAACAAAACAAAACATACCCTAAACCCATGGATAACCCACATCCCTTGGCGATGGTGGCTAGAACCAGCCTTAATGGGACCCAAGAGCCCTAAACATCAAGAATCAATGAAAATAAAACCCCCCAAAATGAGTTAGGGTTCAGTTGTAGTGATTGAAAATGAAATAAATAGTGAATAGGAAACCAAAAATATCATATAAATGAATCCATCATAAATAAAACACATATTAAATAAAACACTACTCCTTCAAGAATTTTATCATCTATAGACAAAATAGAAGCACCCAATAACATGGCGTCCCTAAAATTAAAAAATTATTTAGAGGATTATAAAAAAAACCCACCTATAAAAAATCATATTTAAAAAATTGACTTAAAGATACCTAAAAATCCAAAAATGATAACATGAAATATAAAGATATATGCAATTTAGATGCTGAGTGTACTAAGACATAATTTTTTAAATTTTTAATAAGGAAAATTTCTTTAAAAACTTATTAAGAGTATCAACATTTCATTTATAAAAAAAATATAATAAAAAACAATATAATCAGTAATTTTTTTACATTGGGTTTTGAATTTAAAATATATATTTATAAGAGAAATTAATTTGTTAGATACCCAAATTAGGTTATATTCCTATAAATTTTAGTGATATAAAATAGTAGATGGGATAACTAACAGATGAAGGATATGCCCATTTATTCCTATAAATTTTAATAGATGGGATAGATAATAAATCAATGGAGTATTAAAAAAATGACGGTATATGATTTATTAAATATCACATCCATAAAAATAAATGGGAAAGTCCTTCATTGAAATTAATAAATATCAACAACATATGTATAACTACCATGGAAATTAATAAATGGGAAGGTACTCCAATTATCTAATCAAAGCTCAAAACCCTGGATATCTCATCATATGTATAAATAACATGAAAAAATAGGGAAATCATAATCAAGAAATTCATCCAAGAGAAGTGGTACCATGTAGTGAATCCTAAAAATTCAATTTTAGTTATAATTAAAAGTCACGAATGAAATCAAATGCAGTAAAAAAATGAAATAAAATATATACATTTATAATACCTAGAGACACAGAGATTTTATAGTAGCTGGGAGTTCCATGTGGATGTCAAGATGGAAGAAGATGGAATGGGATAGGCAGATATGGGAGATGGAGAAGAAATGATAGGTGGAGGTAGAGGTGAAAAAGGAGGAGGGGGAGGATGGAACAAAGGATGATTGGTCTTGATGATAAGGCATTGAGAATTAATGGGGAAAATGGAACCCAAAGTTGGAATGCTGAAATTGGAAGGAAACAGATCATAGCAGTAGGGTTTCATCTTTGAGTGGGATGAGTGAGATGGATGATAGAGGAATCAAGGGAGAAGAGGGTTGGTGGGGGAGAAGAGAGGATTCATGCAGGGGATGAGCACAATAGAATATAGAGGGGGAGAAGAGAATATGGGGAGAATAGGGCTGGTAGGGGAGAATAGAATCAGGGGAGAATAGGGTTGGAAGAGGAGAAGAGAGGGTGTAGGGGATGAGCGTGATGGAAAATATGAGGCATACTAATGATTTGTTTGAAACCATGGGTATAGATCAGAATATACCAATGGTTATAACAAAACCATGGGTATAACTTTAGATAGGAGGCATATCTATATGGTTTCTCTAAATCGTGGGTATAGGTGCGTGTCGATTGCCCCATTTTCTAGTAGTGTTATTTCATGAGGACTTGTAGTTTCATTGATTTCATGCATATTCCTTACACTTTCCATGTTAATTTTTTATAATCATTGGTTTATTTTAGTTTCATTGAGTTCATGAATATTCCTCTTTCATGGATGCATTACTCAATTCATTTTATTTCGATACTTTGATAGAGAAAAAGAGTGTGTAGAGAGAAACCATGGGAGCGCTTCCACCTTTAACTCATGTTCATATCTTTTTAGACTTTTTTGATATCTACCGTACCATTATTAGTGGAGATCATGTTTTTCATATTATAAGATTTATGTTAGAGGGAACATGATGAAATATCTATTCTATTTTCAATATTGTCCGTTCAATCCCTATTAGAATTTCATTTTTCTTATTAAAACTAATATCTTGGTAGTATATGTTTTTAGGTTATGTATTACATTTTTTGTATTTTCAATATTATAGAAAATTCTTACTCATTAGGACATGTTTGAAACTACCCCTATTTTTAAAATAGCTATATATCTGGATAGTTTCACTAGTATTATTTCCTTATATTTGTCTTTTTCATTCATCATCATATTATTTTAATGTGTTTTTATGAATAATAAAGATGATCTATGATGATATTATTATTATTCATAAAGTTCAAACTCGGTCCAAATCTTATAAAATGGTTGTCTCATTTACTAATTTTTTACCATATGTTATCAATCAAGCATACAACTCTACTATTTATTTTCTCTATTTTACCACCATATTTCAAACTACATATAAATTATTTTATTTTCATTTTTTATTAAAAAACCTAATATTCATAATGTTAATATTCTCTAGTTAGGAAATAATTAGGTGCAAATTAAAGCCTAAGGACCCTCAGTTTGTGAATTAATTTGAAAACTTTATGACATTTTTTTGAAAAAAAACCAATGGAGATTTTTATTTTTCTAGAATTTAAATCACAACTTAGTACAGAAATAAACCTCTCACCCAAACTTAAAACTAAACATTATCCCCAATATTGAATCATAATGTGAGATATAGTTTCATGCAAAACAAGTTTTCAATTCAGCAGTACAAATAATTTGAAAGGGTTACATGGAAGTTGTAAAATCACTTTTTACACATATCCTATGTTTTTTTTAAAGTTCATGTTTTTATTATTAAATGTAGAAAACATAATTTTCAATGTAGTTCAAATAGTTTCATGATAACTAATTTTATACTGAAGAAATTTAATGAATGTGATTATAATAGGCGAAAGTAGGTTCCACAATGCAGCTCAACTCAATTTTCAACTCACTATAATTAAAAAATATAACACCCAAGAAAGAAATTAGGTTTAAAAATTTCACAAGATAAGGGGGTATTCAACCACACTTAGTTCAAAGAATTAAGAAAATAAAATAATTAAAATTCTGAAATTAAAAAAACCACTCCCCTAATGTATAATATTTTCATTTTTTCTACACAATTAAGCCTTTCTATGTTTTCTTTGTGTAGGATCCATGGATACTCCATTCTAGTTCCTAAAAATGTAAACATTTTAATATAAGAGTTAAAACTTTATAATTCAAATGGAAATTCAACTAAATGTTTATTTAGGGATTTTGATCCAGTAGGCTCAAGTTTGTACCTCCTTTTGGACTTGAATGATTACCATGTGGAAATATTGCTAGATTATTTCCCTATAATAAAAACCAAAAAAATTAATAAAAAAATTAATAAAATAAAATATAAAATAAAAAGTATAATATTGGGATAAACCCCCGAGGGATGATATGTTTTGACTATCCACAACTAGAAAAAAATTTAGTCACTCCAACATAATGGCGATTGTCGATTCGTTCTTAAGAATCACTATAAGATTTAATTCCAACTTAAAAGATTTTATATTTTTGGATTTCTTCTTTGATAGATTCATTAAAGTACCTTCCCTTAGAAGTGGACCATGTTTGGAGTATATGAGGGGAAAATAATATGTAGGGGTACTTTCCTCCATATTCAGCTTGAGTTTGGGAGTGCACGAGTTGTAATACTAGAATTCTAGGATGATATTTTTCTACTGATTCAACTTGAACAATCAATCCTTAATTGAAAACTAAAAATGTATCATTATCCTCTTATGACCCCATAAATAGCTCTAAGAGATCTTATTTCTTTTGAACAACTCCCAAACTGGAATTTTCACCCAGAAATGAGAGTTTTAGTAGTTTCTCATCCCGTGAAACTTCAAGTTCCTCTTGAATCCATAGGAAATCAAAAAAGTGAACTGAATCCTCAATACCTATAATAGAAGAAAAAAAATTTAAATATGATTAAAAATAATAAAATTCAAATAAAAATTTATATTCTTCAATAAATTTTAAACTCCTTGAATTAGTACAGTTTCTGCTTCCTCCCAATGGAATAGTGTTCCTGGGAGTATTTATGAGTCAGGAGTAAGATAACTAACCTCTATAATATTTTTTTTAAAAAACTACCACCAATGGTGTGGTTTCTTCCAAGACAAATGAAAGGATGACTAATGTTGGTTTAACATTTTGAATTATTAAAAAATCATTAGACAAGTTAATGCAATAAAAATCATTATAATTAATATTAGGGAAAAAATAATTATCAAAATTTTTTCTAGAATATTTAATATATGAATGCCCCATCCCCTGTCATCCCATAAAAAATTCATAAATATGCATATATTACATATCTATTCATGAATCCAGGGGCGTATCAAGGTAAAAATATGAAAAATCTAATTATTCAACACAAAACTTATCGATAAGGGGAGAAAACTCCTTAAGTTATTTAACTAAAGATTCTAGGAGTCGTGGTATCAATTCTTCTTTAAACCCTTGAGGAAAATGTTTATTTATCGAAAACGGTGCCAAAATTTAATGGTTTTCTTGTTGTGAGCATGGTCAAGGATACATTTATAAAATCCAAAAATAGAATAGTGGATATCCTTAGGGTCACTCCCAAGGAAACAACATCAAATTACCAAGGGGTCTTCCTAAAAATATTTTTGTGTTTTTATATATATTGAAAAAATCAAATGAATACAAGAAAACAGTGATGAAAATCATAGTGCCAATGGGAGGAGTGAACCAAAAACCAAGAAGATGAACTAAAATAAATAAAAAAACACAAAGAATAAGAAAATAAAGACAAAAATATAGAGAAGAAAGTCATTATGAATAAAGAACAGATCCAAGTTGATCCGGTATCATCTAACCTTCATAGATATTCTGAAGAATACCATGAAATTTCATCCCCACTCAATGCATAACTAATGAATCAGATCACACACATCTCTCACCTAAATAGTGAAAACAAGAAAACAAAAGTTCTTCAATGGTTGAGTGCTTCTCCAGAAGGAAAAATGAATCACTCGATATACTTATTCTTTCTAGTATATCACACAATATAGAATGATCCTGCTAAGATCATCATATCGCACAACCAAAATCAGATTCTCAGTCAAGAAAATGATAGAATAAGAGGAAAAGGGATGAGGGAAAATAGTATCAAATTGTTCTATGGAAAGAGTGCACTCTTTCACACCCCCAAATCACCTTCAAAATACAATATTAGTGATTAAGAGGTAAAAATTGTAATGAACAATGGATATCTAGGAAGAATTGAGTTTAAATTCTTGAATATGTACTCAAAAATTAGTTCTTTATTACTGAAGATTCTAGATCATAGTAAAAATCAAGGAATTAGTTCTCTATTAAGAATAGTAAAATATCACAATTGTATTTAAAAAATAGAAATACAATAATGAGAATTACAAAAATAGGTAAAAAATGAAACAAAATGCAAATAATAAGAGAGAGAGATAGTGGTTCCCTTCTCTAGGAATCGAGAAGATTATCGTGTTTGGAGAATAATGAAAACAGAGGAGTGATCCTCTTATTCAAAAATGAAAGAGAAAATAAGTTACATCCTAACTAACATACATCAGATATCCACATGGCCTGTCTTCATGTTCACTTTTCTATCCTTTGATAAAATCCCATTGAAAACAACCAACCTCTTATAATGACCCATATTTCCCCTAGAATATGTGATGAAATTACCAGTGATCACTTCACCTTCAATTACTACCCATGATTAGTTCCCATGATCATAGATCATGTTCGATTTTTCCAGACAACAAAAATAAAATAAAGGTATTATTCATTTTCAATTTTAGAAATAAAATTATTATTTTTTATTAAAAATCAGCAAATGAGCTTGAAATAATAATATTTTTGGTCCTTGTAGTGATGTAAATTGGGCCCACACACCAATTTATTAAATTTATTTTTTGGGCTCGGACGCCAATGACGTCTGAGCATTTTTTATGTGTATAAACATTTTTTTATTTTTACTTTTATTAAGTTATTATAAACATGATATAAGTAAATATATATATATAAATTCATATATATAAACTTATTATCATATATTAATATTATTATTGTTATTAGAAATAGATATATATATATATATATTATTTATATTTATTTTATTATTTTTTTTCCATTTCTCTTTCTTCTTGGGGGGGTGGTTGGCTTCGTGTGGATTCTATAGTAAATCACTAGTGAGGAGTCATTCATAATTGGTTAGCTTGATTATCTTCAAGAGAGTCTCCAACTTGGTTGTTTTTCCAAGGTTCGGCATGGGTGAACCCACTTAAGAATCTTCATATGGCGGAAATCAGTGGCACTTGGATTGGATTCTCTATCCTCAGGCTTTCTGGTATTTGTAGTTGGGAGGCTCGACTTAGGTATCGACAACTTTAGATATGGGAGCAATTGTATTTTGTCTGGCGACTTTGATTCATGTGAGTTAGAGTTTCTTATTTGGTGGTTCTTCGAACTTCCTCCTCAATAGTAGTGAGTGGATGGATATTACAGAGGTGCAATTCTTTTTTGGTTTGAAGTGCACATGAAGGCACGCCATGCAACTACATATTTCAAAAAACCCTCAAGATATTTAGATTTCTCATTATGTTTTGAATGTGGAAGCTCTACTCTGAACAAAAATGTCACTCACAATAATTAGAATATGATCCTTTATAACTATCATGATAGAATATATGACATTCAAAATAACAAAGTTTGATGGTGAGGATAATTCCGATATCTGGTAAATTAAAATATTTGAACTACTAGTTCAAAAAAGAACTATTTGATGCCTTTAGTTTTCTTAAACAGAAAACCACCTCCCTTTTCATTGAAGGTAAAATAGTTACCTTTTATGTTAATGTTTTTATGATGTTACTAAAAAATTCTATATCATCCTTTTATTATCACTAGGGTACAATGCTCTATATGAATTTTTCTATGAGTCTACTCATTATGTACTAAGGTTAATATTAAAAAATATTTATATGAATATGTCATTAGTTATTCTGCATTATAAGAAAATTATATTCTTTAATTTTGTGATCTGTGTTGGAACTATAGTCTGGTCATACATATATGAGATTGAGAAGACCTGGTTAGACTTATCTAATATCAATATTAAAAAATATGATGAATACCAGAAAAAAATATCTTAACTTATAATAACATAAAAAATTATATAATATGTGGAAAATAGTCATTAACACTTGAATATAATATGTTCATGCTATTTTATAGAGATATTCATTCTAAGAGTGTATTTAAATCCAAGGCAGGAGGTCGCCACAATAGGGGTTGGTCAAAACATAGAGGCAAGATAAGGGATAACAATTATGGTAGTTAAAGTTGGTTAAAAATAAAAAAGGATGATTCATGAAGTGCTATAATTTTAAATAACCTATATATATATATATATATCCTAATCCAAGTCCTTGAAGGACCCCATAACACCCTGAGAGGCGAGGGGTTAATTAGGTTGTCAGATTTTTTATTTTATTGTGATGGATCTTGTTCGCATATTAGTAGGAACTTATTAAATCTAAATGTTGGTAATCTATAGTAATTTAAACATTCACTAGTAGAAGGACCACACAACAATTTTACTTGGTTCACTACTAAGGTGTAGTCCAGAGAGAATACACCGACATATTGTCGGTCATACCAAATCCTACTAATATTCAATAGTTGTGGGTTATAAAAGTTTAGCACAGTCACTCTATATTAGGAACAATGCCTTTTTAAGGTTTTATGGATAGCACACTACGTCCCTCAAATCCCTTCTATTGACTCCCCCTTTCTTACTACATTGGGAAGAATATAAACTCAGTTTATCGACTTGAAGGTCACTTCAATGGGTTGGTATTAAATCATGCATCCTCAACTATAAATATATGCTCTGTTGAAGTCCTTTTTTCCTCTATAGAAGTAATATATTTTTTCGCATACTATTTGTTCACAATATTTTCCTTTGCGAACTGACCTTCTTCCTCCGCATACTACAATGCACCGCATAGTACGAGTGCTTCACAAAACACCTCTCCTTCCATGCATCTTCCTACTTCTCAGAAAGATTATTCCTCTATGAAGTGCCTCTATTTTGAGGACTAAAAGACCTTCCACTATGTACTGCCTCTCCTACGTGGACAGGTCTTCGCACAAACCACTTCACACTTCATCGAATTCCTCCAAATTTCTAATCAAAATATCCTTCATGGGGTTGTCTTCCCACAAACCGCTCTAGACTTCACTGAATTCCTCCTAAATTTTTAATCTCAGTGTTGTTCCCTTAATGAAGGGATTAATGATCCTTATATAGAAACATTGGTCCTCATAATATATTAAACCGGGATTTACCAAATCTTTGATACAACACCCCCTTTACCATGTATAGTGCATCTCTAATAAACCATTTTACCTATGCAGTCTGCGCACCACTACTCTTCCTTCGCGGTGGAAAAACTCTTCCGCGAATCAATATCTACCTCATTTTCATCAACAATAAGACAACCCACAAATAGTTTTCCTTCCACATACTACCAAACTTCCCACGAACCATATCTATCATGTGAACCATTTTTCATTCATGATCCACATACCGCCCTTTGTGTTCCGCATAGTGTCACTACGCAGAAATATTACCTTTTTCTTTTTTCCTCACTAACCTACATACCTCCTATGCGGTCCATTAACTATCCTTTTTGTGGTCCATGAACCATTATTTCTAGAATCCTTTGCATAAATCCTTCCTTTACCAAAATAATAAACTCCCGATTTTGAGGCCCAAAAATTTGGCAAATATTGAGCAACTGCACCACCTTAAACACGTATTTCGGCCTATAATATAATAATACTAATCTAAAAAACCCCTTGATCAACCCAATGTGGATTGAAAACAAACACAAACCATAATCCAGTTCTAGCAAAGAACACCCTTGGTTCCAACAATCCTATAATAATAATAATGACGTTTTGACCATTATTTATTATTTAAATCATGTTATGAGTATTTTTAAGTCATAAACATGTCTAGTAGTACCATGGATGATGAATTAGTCCCAAATTTAGGATATTTATTTCACATGTGTATTCAAATTGAATATTTCTCTAAGAAATCTGTAAATGAATCTAGTGATGTTATTTTAGGATATAATAAGAGCTTTAAAATCATGGGTGTTGATTCTATTTTACCTAACTTTCATGATAATACTATATAAACTCTTTATGAAGTGAGGTGGGTCACCAAAATTAATACAAACCTCATTTTACTAGGCATCCTTGATCAGACAAGGTTTTATTTTAGATATAAAACTAGTTGCCTAATGATTAGTAAGGGTTTACTCACTATAATGAAAGGATCCCTTATCAATGTACTGTAAAGTCACCAAATAGGAATCCACTAAATTAGTTCCCCAAGCTGAGTCATCACATGACCTTAAGCATGCCTCCCTATACACTAGAGGCTATCGAATAGCAGTGAGGGACTAATAGATCATGTTGGGAGACTATACACTCTTTACTAGAGTGATCCAAAATATATAACAATATGGAATAAAGGAATCAAAGTAGCCAATAACATGCATTACCAAAAATTTCTCCAAAACATGGTACAAGCCCACAAGAAAATAGTAAATATTCTATGACATGTCATACAATGCTAAGTGTAAGGAAAACCCAAAAATAAAGACCAAATGAAGAATCCCCAAAATGGTTCCTGAATCCATGTCTGGTTCCCTCATCCATGCATATCCTATGACCAAGTTGACCCCTTAGAACGAGTCCCTTTCCTTTGTCCTAACCTACAACCATGAAGTCTACTCAGATACCTAATGGAGGCCCGAGTAGGGTGCAAGTATAACTCAGTAGGCCACCACCAACGGTATATAAAAATATCTAGTAAAAAAAATAGTGTATGCATGAACTAAAATAATAAGTAGATAAGAAAAAGATAACTCAGGTTCCATTAGATTAAAATATTCACTTAAACCATTTAATTCATTTTAACCATGAGTTAGGAAATTAGTTTATCACACAATGACCTATGTTGGTCTATTACTATGCATAAGGTAATAAATCAATTTCCCTATCTCACTAGGGAAAATATTTAACAAATAGTTATATCACACTTATCATGGACTGTCAGTACAGAGTCCCAACCAATGAAACTGTTAGGGGAATAGAGCTTCAATCCGAATCCTTAACTTGTGAATTTTAGTGGCAAGGATCAGAGCCTCAGTCCAACCTGACCCATGGGCATAGAACCTCAAGTCAATACCCCACAACTACCAAGACATTTGAACATGATTCTTTAACTATTTAACACATATACAATATCACAAATCAAAATCATTGAACACACATACCATTTATAATTCATAGATTATTCAATACATAATTCATATTTATACCTTAAATCATTAAAAAAATTACCATTTACATGCCTTGAATCATTTTCAAATTTACATTTAAACCCATAAGTCATTCATCACAATCACTTAATTCATTTAACCCATTCAAAATATTCCAAACAACTCCTTATTCCATGTCAATAATTAGACACAACTACCATTAATGTATTTTCATAATTCAGGTTAACATGACAAAACTTTATCATGGGATCTACTTCATTAAAATCAATTCTATGATTATTATTACAGTTTTCCATGTTTGATATGATGGAACACCCCATGGGTGGCCATATAACCGGTTTAATCGACCTCAATACATCCCAAGGGAATCATGAGGGGGTTCAATTCATTATTTATCCAACCAATTTAACAAATCATACTAAGGGAATCACAAGCACAATAAGAAGGAACCATAGCACAACCACATACACATAAACCACACATCAGGAATATGGGATATAACTTGTAGACCACCTACCTAAGTTTCAAAGATGAAACCTTACTTAACCTTAACCTTTGACTTGGATTTGAACACACTATGAGGATCTAACCTAATATCTTCTTGTAAAAGAGGGTTTTAGGGGTTTAGAATAAGAAGATCAACTATACAATCCCTAATCAAAAAATGAGAAGGAATATAAGTGTTAGACTCACCTAGAGCTTTGATTCGCAACCAACGATGCTCCAAATGGCCTAGATTTGAAAGAGATTGATCCTTTGAAAGATTGGGGAGTTTTGGTTAATACCTAGGTATGAAAGAGGAGGAATGGAGAGAAATCCCAATGTAGATCACTTAAGGGCCGAGAGGGAAAAATGGCAAATACATACTTTTTAAGGGGAACATGGTTTGGTAGCATGATTGTTCAAACCGTGCACCAACCGTATGTCACCCTCTATCCAAGAGGGGCCTATGCCACATGGTTACCTTGGGATCCCGCACGGTTTGAAAAAATATGCTCTAATTTTATAGGATAGCTCTATCCATTCCCACATGGTTTTTCCTCCCCCCTTGCATGGTTTCTTAAAACTGTGAACCCCTCCCCCAGGCATACATAGTTTGGGCACCCAATTACTACTAACTGTGCGCCAACTATGCGACATGCACTGGATGGCCTATTTATCCCTTTTTTCATGTCCCAAACCCAAAAAACATCCCCAATAATCCTTATAAAGTTTGAAAATGTTCCTATAAAGAAATATAATTAAACCAAAACTTAAATAAGAACATACCCTGAATGAAATACTTGATCTTATAACCTCACCACCTTATAATGGGTTATCCTTGAGCCGCTCTTCCCATAGACCACTAAGATTATAAAGTAAAGAGATTGGGATACTAGGTCTATATATATGTCTCCCTTTCCCAAGTTTCTTTTTGAAATTTACCATGCTAAACAAAACTTACATGAAAGGCACAATATTTTCCAACAATACTTTCTCACTACAATCCACAATATGAACTAGATGCTCATCAAAGGAAACATCAAACTCAAGCTCAACATCATCGACATAAATCACATGAGATGGGTCATAGAGATACTACCAAATCCGTGGCATAAGAAAAACATCATTCATGCCATTAAAACACTGTGGAAGATCCAATCGGTACACCACTAGTCTGATCCTCTCTAATATATCAAGCTGTCTTACGTACTTGGGTGCCAAATTTCCTTGATTTTGAATCCAATATTGTCACAACCTCGAAAAAACTCAATGAAACACATGATAAACTACAATAAACTCAAGGGGTTGATGATTCTGATCTGTATATGATTTTTTCATACTCCGATCTGTAGCCATATGCTTCACAATTAACTAAACCTATTCAGATGTATCCTACAAAAGACTTGGTCCCAATAACTCTACTTCCACAACCTCCATCCAACACAACAGAGATCTACAAATCCTCCTATAGAGAACCTCATATGGTTCCATCTGAATTATTTCCCAGTACTATTATTATAGGTGAACTCTACATGAACCAAGTGGTTCTACCATGACCCACCAAAATATAGGAAACATTCCCTCAACATTTCCTTTATTACCTGAATAGAATACTCTGATTTCCCTTCCATCTACGGGTGAAAATTAATATTAAAAAATAGCTGGGTACCAAGTAATTTATGTTACCCCTTCCAGAAGCATGAAGTAAAATGCGGATCATGATCTGAAATTATCTGATGTGACTCCCCATGCAACTACACTATCTCTTGAACATACAACTATTTGAACTAATCAATAGTGAAGGTCTCTTGAATCAGTAATAAATGTTCCACCTTTGTCAATCAATTCAAAACTACCTAGATCACATCATTATTTGAGGTGTCCTTAGAAGACCCAAAAAAAAATACATCATCACATCAACCCATTTTTATTTTAGAATGGGAAATAGATGTAAAAAACCAATCAGTCACTGATGCTCAACCTTCACCTATTAATAGGTTTAGCATCACCTCATGAAACCTACATTATCTTTATTCATCCCAGGACACCAATACTGTCTATGAGGATCATGATATATTTTGGTCAAACCATGATGTACCAGCAACTTCGATGCGTGAAAATCACGCATCAACTCTTCCCACATAAATATAGAAACTACAACATGATAAAAAATATAGATGATCTCACCATAACCAACCATCCAATCAGAAGGTGACTCCCCACCTTCAAGATTTTCCCTCAAATACAAGCACTCTAAATCTTCATACTACCTATCCATGATCCAGATCCGAATAGTAGACTCAACTGCAATAGATTCAAGGGTCATCTTTTTATTTTCCTTTATTCACCCCCAGATGCATCTCGTCAAACAATTCCATCATTATCTACTCAGAACTAGATTCCTGTACTGCTTTATCTTGGGTCTTCCTACTCAATGAATCTTCCACACTATTCCCCTTTCTTGGGATGTATACCAACTCAAAATCAAAGGATTTAATGTACTAAACTCACATTAACTGCTAAATATTCTAGAAACACTGAGAAATGATGTATTTATGGATTTTATGATTGGTATACACGATAAATATATCTTTCATCAATTATTTCCACCAAGACTTTAAAGTGTAAACCATCGCGGATAATTAAATATTATGGGTAGGGTAATTACTTTCATGAGGCCTTAACTGCTGAGACCCATATGCCTCAACCTAGTCATTTTTCATCAACACTTACCCAAGACCAATACAGGATGCATCACAAAACAAGGTATACTCTTTACCTAGATCGGGTATAATAATGATCAGTGCATATGTCAACCACTTATTTAACTTCTGGAAGGTGTTCTCACATGACTCATACCACTCAAACTTGATCCCCTTATTGGTCAATCCCAAAAGTGGTGCTACAAAATTGTAAAAGTCTTTTATGAACCTTCGATAAAACCTTAGAAACCCGAAAAACTTTGGATGTAAAAAGTATTATTGGGATACTCCCAAGATACAATGACTTTCACTTTATTTGGGTTCACCGACACACCTTCCTAAGAGATTATGTGACCTAAGAAGTGTACCTTTTCAATATAGAAATGAAACTTGGATAGCTTGGTGTATATACGATGCTCTCTTAGTATACTCAGGATGATGTCAAGATATTTGGCATGATTTTCATGAGTCATGGAGTACACCAAGATTTCATCCACAAAGAAAACTACAAACTGATGGTATATCAGAAGGTCTCACCATCTTGTTGACATGGCATAAGGAGTCTTGGAGTACACCAATGTTGGAACGAAGCATTGCAGGTCAGTGAAGTGGCCGACATAATCCATCACTATTATAGTCCCCTAAGTCAAACTCCTAAAATCTTCTACCTTCCACTGACTCAAGGTATCTGGATAGAAATGTTCCAAAAACCTCTCTAAGAAACCCTTCCACATAATACCCTTTTTCTACTCATTTTGAACGATGATGTACCACCAGTGATTTTTCTTCGCTCACAATATGTAATCCATTATCTTGAATATCTCATCAAGAGGAGTCTCTAAGTAATCCAAGATCATATGGATAGATTGTTTCCATAAATCAGCTGCCTCAGGTCCACCCTCTCCAAAAAAAAATCTGATGGTATTATAACTGAAACTCCCTAGTCAGATCAAACATACTCAACATGACCCTCCCTAGGTTCCATTATATCATCTACATAAAATGAGTAATGTTCTCACGGAACTACTCCTATCCTCTATTACCTTGAATCACTAGGTTTTATTACTCCATTTCTAGAGGATAATTCTCATCAAAATCCACTTGGCAGCCAAATAGAACACATCATCATGGTGGCACTTCCCTATAATTCCAAACACACATCTCAAAACACATAACCCAAAACACCCATAGTTTTCAGAAAATAAGGCTCTCCACTAGCCATAAAAAACCCATCTTGTATACACTATTCCCAATGGATATCTCCATACTTCTATCACTACCATTATACTTACCTATCATGGGTAAAGTTTAACATTGGTAAACCAACTCATGAAACCACAAATATTTTCATTTAACAACCCTTTTAACAACTTTTTGGTTCCACCATATAAAATATTTCTCTTTTAGGAATCCTGACATCTTTAAAACTTCCCACCACCAAAATTTTAACCCATTTACAACTTTCCATTAGGAACTATTCTTTAACCATTCATTAAAAATCTTTTCATTTATCCATTTTCATCATATTTATTAGACATCACTTATTTTAAATTTTCAATGAAAATACAGTTCATTATATCCTTTATGTCCCATACACCCTCCTCGTGTGTTCCTACAATGATTCATGCTACCTATAACCCAAGATTACAAAGATGATGTATGAATTTACAACCTCATACCAATTTTTCCAGGAGAAAAATATCAAAAAATAGTCACATCAAACTACTTGTGCATCAAACAGTGGTATCAAATCAATTATTTTCTAGGTACTTAGGTTTTCCCTCATACATGAGTTAGCTACTCCCATGAACGAGATCATTTAAAAGGCCAGACACATCCTTGTCTCCCTTATACCATCCCAAAATAGTAATAAAATAGAAAATAACTGCTTTGATACCACTTTGCAACATACCCAACCTGGAATCCACTAAACCAGTGCCCTGGGCTAAGTTGCCACATGATCTCAGGCATGCCTCCATATACGCCAAAGGTTGATAACTTACGGTGAGGGTAAAATAGGTCATGTGTGGAGACTATACCCGATTTACCTGAGTAATCCACAATTGATAACAATAGGAAATAAAGTGAAAAAAGTAACTAGTAACATGAATTAAAAAAAAGTTACCAAACAATTGAGTAAAAGACCACAACTAAACAGTAAATATACTATTCCATGTCATAAAATGCTAAGTGTAAGGAAAACCAAAAAATAAAGACCAAATGAAGAATTCCCAAAATGGGTCCCGATGCTAAGTTCGGTTCCATCATCCATGCTTATCCCATACCCAAGTCAACCCTCATGCACATGGCCCTTGCCCTTTTCCTAACCTGTAACCATGGAGTCTTCTCAGGTACCCAATAGAGGCCCTAGTAGGGTGTGAGTATAACTCAGTAGGCCACCACCAACATCATCTACAAATATCCAGTCAAAAAAATAGTGTATTAATGAACTAAAATAATAACAAGATAAGAAAAAGATAACCTGGGTTTCATTATTTAACAAATTCACTTAAACCATTTACTTCATTTTAACTATGAGTTAGGCAAGTTGTTTATCAGACAATGACCTATATTGGTCACTACTATGCATAAGGGAATAAGTCAAGGTCCCTATCTCATCAGGGAAAACATTTCAAAAACAATTAAATCACACTTACCTTGGTTCCTCAGTCTAGGTGGTCCCATCCAATGAAACCTTTAGGTGCATAGGGCCTCAGTAAAAATCCCTAACCCATGCATTATGGGGGGAGGGGAGTTTAGAGCCTCATTATAAACCGACCTGTGGGCGTAGAACCTAGATTCAATATCCCACAACCACAACACCATGTAAACACACCTATTTAAACATTTACCATATATACTATATCACAAATATAAATCATTGAACACACATACCATTTTAAATTCATATCTCATTCAATACATAATTCATCTTTATGGCTTAACCTATTAGAATAATAACCATTTACATGCCTTTACTCATTTTCATACTTCCATTTGAACCCATAAGTCATTCATCACATTCACATAATTCATTTAACCCATTAAAATATTCCAAAAAACTCCTTATTCCATGTCAACAAATAGAAAAAACTACAATTAATTCCTTTTCATAATTTAAGTTATCAGGACAACACTTTTATAATGGGATCTGATTCATTACAAATCAATACTAATATTATCATTATAGTTCTACATGTTTAGGATGACAGAACACCCCATGGGTGGCCCTATAATTGGTCTAATCCATCTTAATGCATCCCGAGGGGATCATAAGGGGGTTCAATTCATTATTTATCCAACCAATTTACAAAATCCTACTAAGGGAATCACAAGAACAATAAGGAGGAACCATAAAACAACCACATACACATAAACCACACATTAAGACTATGAGATATAACTTGTAGACCACCTATCTAGGTTCTGAATATGAATGATCTCTTAACCTTATCCTTTGACTCATATTTTAACACCCTTCAAAGTACCAAACTATGATATTCTAGAAAAAGAGGATTTTAGGGATTTGAAAGAATAATTGCAACCACACAATCCATAATTCAAAAAAGAGAAGGAAGAGGAGTGTTAGACTCACCCATATCTTCTATTTGCAACCAATATCACTCCAAATGGCCTAGAAATAAAGGAGATCAATCCTTGGGAAGATTGGGGAATTTTGGTTCATCCTTAGGGTTGAAGGAGAAGGAATGGATAGAAATACCAAGTTATATCACTTATGTACCAAGAGGAAAAAATGGTAAAATCACACTTTTTAAGGGGCACATGGTTTGGCCGCATGGTTGGCCAACCTGTGCACCAATCGTGTGCCACCCTCTATCTAATAGGGGGCCAAGCTGCATGGTTATTTAGGGATCCTCCATGATTTGAAAAACCATTATCTAACCATGCGAGATGGCTCTATCCATGACCACATGGTTTATCCTTTACCCTTGCACAGTTTATTCAAAATATGCACCCCTCCTCCGGGTATTCATGGTTAGGGTACATGGTTACTACTAATCGTGCAACATGCATTAGATGGACCGTTCTCTCTTCTTTCATTTCCTGAACCCCCATAACACTACTGAGACTCATTATATATTTTTAAAACGTTCCTTTAACTAAAACAAAGAGACTTAAACCAAAAATTAATCAAGAATTCCCCTTTAAGGGAATCCTTGATCTTATATGTATGATATGTGTTATGCCATACTTATATAAAATGAATTGTTAACACTATGCTATGAAATAGAAAACTCGGGTTTGTTTGAAGAACAAGGCTTAAAAAAATAAATAAATATGATTTTCCAAGTAAAAATACACTGAGTAATCTCTCATTTTGTGATGTTTTTGTTTTTAGAAAATATTATAGAGTAGGTATCTATATATCCAATTTTAAATTTATCAACCTGATATAGTATGTACATTTTGATCTACAGGGTCTATATAAATAAATCTATCATAGTTTATGGCTATACTTTGTTAATTTTGTTGATGATTTATCATGGAATGTTTGGATTTATTTTTTGAAAATAAAATTCGATATTTTGGTAACCATTGAAACCTGGAAGGGTGTTACTGAATTTTGAACCATCAGGAAGTTGGAAGCCTTGAGAATAGATAACATATTGAAATAATTATCCTACTATTTTATCAAGATATATTTATATATATATGATGATATAATTATGAATCAAACTATAAAATAAACTCTAAAAAAATGGATTATTCAAGTATATGAAAAGAATAATTACTGAATGCATGCATAATACGACAACATATTTAAGATTACTAAAATATTTTTTGGTTTAATATACCACTTTAACTACGTGCGATATAAATTAATGATGTTCTACCACAATCATTTTTTGAAACCACAAAAAAACTTTGGAATAAAAACCCTACCTCATATGTTTATTTATGTTTCATTAGTTATAATTCTCATTTTCATTCTAGAACTGATAAGTTGGAATGCATATTACTTTAATGTATTTTAGTTGATTATTTAGAGGATTTCAATGGTTATGAACTATGAATTGATAAAAATAGTTATAAAAAATGTATAATTAGTCATGATATGAATTTTAACAAGTCTAATACATCAAGGAAAAAGGAAATTGATGATAATAAGTACATAGTCACCCCATAATTAGGGAACTGATTTAGGGTCACAACCCCAATTTAAATCTTAACATGATTTTATACACTTTGATATGAAAACTACGACTCAATATGAGTCTGAATCTAATTCTAAATTAGAAAATGAGGCTAATGGTGGAGTGAATTAATTCAATTTAACTTTAAATTAGTAAAGAGGGGTCTTATGACCTTATTTTATTCACTCATAATGATTTGAATCCATATGAATTTATTATTTCTCAACACCTACTTAACGATGACCCTCAAACCTTCAAATAACATATTTAAAGTAAAAAAATTAAATTATTTTTTTCTTCAACGAATGATGAAATTTCTAAATTACTTAAGAATAATACCCTTATTATAGTTAATAAATCATGGATATTCTAAATTAAATAATGTAATGTTAGATAATCTTAAATTAGGATTAAATGCAGTTTTTAATGGTTTCCTACAACAAGAATGGATTCATTAAAATGTATTTTTTCTAGTAGTAAGTAATTCCTCAATTGATTTTCAAATTTATTTTTCTACATATTATTACTTTTATTAAGAATAGTTAAATGTTAATTTTTTTTACATAGTTAATTAGAATAAAATATTTATAGAAAACTTCCAAAATGTTTTCTTAGTATTTTTAATATAAATAAAGTATATATTTTTCATAAATAATAAATTACCCAAACTACTGGAACATTTTATTATTTCCACTAGAAACAAATATGGAAATATAACCTTAGACTAGGGAAATAGTTTATAACCATAGTTTAAGGTGAATGTGGATGCTATCAACATTACTATAGTATGTGTTCTATGACCATATATATAGCCCTAAGCATGCCCATGGAAATAAAAAAAATTCCAATGAGTTTTGAACCCATGATCTCCTTAAATTAAGTCTAAGCCTTTACCACTAACCTATAATTCATATTCAGTATATAAAATTACACACACACACATATATAAATATATATAAACTTACACAGTGATGTGAGTGTATGGGGGTATGATTACAGTCAACATAGAACTGTGGTGGTAAACCTTTCTTATATATTTTGCACAAAAGCACATGGATTACCGCCAATGACTAAGGCTATAATCAATGTTACTCATGGTCTTAAGTTTTCTCTTTCCATGTTAAATGTTGGATTATGGAAATATCCATGCAAAATCCATAGTTAATTTTGGTATGTGGTAATATACTATGGGATAAGGTGCATTTTCCTATAGTGACAAATAGATTCATGAAGTTGAATTTTTCTTTATTTCCAATCAGGATTATGTAAAGTTAATGTATGATGAGTGACATGATTCCATAATAAATGGATAATGAGAAGTTTTGTTGCTTCTTGAAGAACTTGTCTGTAAATATTAAAAGCAACAATCCTTAAATGTGATTATTTTTTAATAAAATATTTAATGTAATCGGAGAAATATGTTTTTGGGTGAAAAAATATCTAAAAATATGTTTTGAAGTTTTATTAGATGGATAAAAGGGAGATTGAATAATTAATTTCAAGGAAGAAAGAGGCTAGCTATAATTGTGAGAAGTTAGAGAAACCATCCATGGAAGCATAATCTATGCAAGCCGTTGTATCTATTAATGAAGACACTCTTGATGATGTTATTGCATGATTTAAAGTGATTGAGAATTAATTAGGATGGATTGTAAATGTTTTGAATCCATTTGGAACAATTCTATAATATAAAAACTGAATATGAAATTCACAAAGGAATTTGTGCCTGATTCATTTGTCTCTATGTAAGAATTAATTCAAGATCTAAAGAATAATTATTTAAACCTGTGTGTGAGTCATTTACAAATATGGGATGAAAATTGGAAAAGTTAGCATAACTGAGTATGAGTCATTTATGACTATGTAATAGTCATTTTTAAGTAAAGGCATATGTGTAACGATATTTCAAAATTTACATATGAGTGATTTCACAAGTGTATGGGTCATTTAAGAGTGCTTACAAGTCATTAGAGGAACAATGTTTGAGTCATTTGTGAATAAGGAACTCTATATATGTTCCCTTACTAATACTGTGCATAATTCATATCATAGATTTGTACGAGTTATTTGAGAATAAAAATTCATCACATAGAAAAATTTATAAATTATCAAGACATTAATTTATTGAGATATTCAGAATTAATATTCCAAATAAATGGGAAATTAATATCAAACAATGCTAATTAACTGATCTTCATGGATTCAAACATCACGATCATTAAAATTGATCTTGATCCAATTATATGGGATAATAGGAGTTCCACACAATAATGAGGAGTTCCATAAGGAAGTAATGCATATTTCCATGCATATATAGATTAAATTAAAATTTATTTTAGATCTGTGTATTTTTTGGAGAAATTAAAATCTGTGATATTCAAATATTGCATGAGGAAAAGGAAATACAAAGTCTTTTGGAAATATAAAAAGGATCCTTGATAGGGATTTAAGTGTGTTTTCATGTGAATAAAATCTGGGATTCAATTAATAGATTTAAAAGGATGAAGATTGAATTTTTGAGTTTTGAGGAACTTCCATAATTTGAATGTGGAAGAAATATTCATGTAATATTTGGAGAATATAAAAGTGTAGAATAAGAAATAAGATGCAAGGACCACAAATAGAATTGATAAATATATACAATACAGTATCAAAGAGATATAAATAAGACTGAATTTAGGAACCATTCAAATAGGAGGATACCTATATACTCGAGAATTTGAGGATGCTTAGAAAATTTAGATCATTAAAGATCTGAATAATATTGAGCTGAACCAATAAAATAAATGAAGATCATTAGTTGCTAATGTTTTTAAATATAGAATCACATGATGAACTATATATCTAGTAGGATTTATGAGTAAGAGCTATCTCAAGTGGGGATGAAGAGATTGGGAACATAAAGGAGGTATTTCATAGTAGTTTTGAATAGTTTGTATAGCAGGTAGTGAGAGAATTCATTTTATAGTGGGAATCTTAATATAAGAGCATAGTGGGGCTAAATTTTGATGGGATTGGGAAGATACTTGATATAAACAATTGTCTTTATAGTGGATAATCCCTGATTTGGGTGACTAACCGATCAATATAAGGAGTAGACTTTTAACGTTGAGCCTTCTAAATACTAGTATTTTTATTTTATTTATTTCCTTATATATTTGGGAAATTTTGAGTAAATATAGACAGTTTAGATCAGGACTAAAACCAATCTATGTTGTTGAATTAAAAGGAATATATTTAAAAAAGTTTACCACCGATTCACCCCATATCTGTGGTACCTAACTGAACTACGATCTACAAGTTTTATCAATTAAAATATAGGTTCCTTTTAAAATATCCAAGATTACACTTTTTATAGATAATTTATATTCTAGGAATATTAGGGGTTCCCCTATATTTCATGTTAATAACTATCACAACTAGAGTAATGAGATATTTCCCCACTTCATATCACTTTTCTCGAAGGTAAGAGATGTAACAATAATGGTATTTCCACCCATTAATAAGGGAGTTCCTATGACTCTTTCTAATAAGAGAAATATGAAAATGTATGAAAAGGATCAAGATTTCATTTTGATGTCTTATTAAAAAAATGTGTATACTATATTTAGGGGGCTTCAAACTACCAAAGATATTTGAAATAGATTGAAGATAAGTTATGAGGGGAGTATAAGGGTTAAGGAAGAAAAATTACATGTTTAGAGAAGTATATTTGAGGATATAAAAATGGATAATGATGAAAATATTTTTGACTAAATTATAATATATTTTAAGTAATATCTTGGGATTTGGTGAGAAGTTGTATGCTTATACTACTGTAAAAAAGATGATTAGAAACATTCCAAATAGGTTTGATCCCAAAATCAAAACTTTTGATAAATAATACCTTCCACATGATTATTTACATAATATTATAATAACTTATGATCTGAGAAAGAATCCATATTTGAAGAAGAAAGAAAAATATTGGATGGCCTTTGAGGCTATGAGAAATATTAAAGTCAAAGATAATTAGCAAACCAAATCAAGTGATTCTGATAATAAAGAAGATGATGGGTACTTCAATAGAGTTATTAAAATTGTATCAAATGGGTTAAAAAGGGAAATTATAAAGGAAAGGATAATAAACAACCAAGGTTATATAATTGTAATGGCATTAAGAATTATTATATAAATTGACTAAATAAAAAGGCTGAAGGTTCAAAATCAGATGAAGAAGATGGAAAACCCCAAAATAAGAAATGGGCTAAGATTAAATATAGTTACTCTATTAGAAAGATAAGGAACTTGATAAGAAAAAATAAACACTCTGACTCATTATCAATCATCCAATTAGAAGATGAATTATATTTTCTATCTTATGTTGAAAAGGTTTTTGAAACCTCAAGTAGTGATGATGATAAAGGGGAACCAACAGAGATTGAATACATTCCAAATAATGAGTTATAATATTTTCATGAGAATAACACATAGCTTAAGAATTATAATAGGAATATAAAAAGGAAAAGGAAAAGATGAATGAAGTAAAATAAAATAATGTTATAAAGAAAGTTGGATATATTTATGAAATAAATAATCAAAAATTGAGAATAATTGAGAAAGAAAAAATAATGAGATATATGAAAAAATGGTTGTGAAAGAAGAAGAGATAATTAATACACAATAAATATGAATTGAAGTTCAAAATTGATTAAAAAATTTCAGAGTATACTTCAAAAAATTAGTTGAGTTTAAATGTGAAGAATATCAAGTTGGTTAGAGGAAGGGCACATAAAGACAAGTTATTTCTATTCCCAATCATTCTCAATGTAAACATGTTATCTTTAATACTGTAGGTGTAAAAAAAATATTTACCTGATTAGAATAATAATGAAAATGACATAAAATATTTTACATAAATGTAAGAGATAAATATGATAATAAGACTACTACCCTTAGGAAAAGTGAGGCTCAAGTTATAATAAAACAATGCTAATAGTTCCCTATAAATATTTAACATCAATATGGTAGGTCAAAGATTCAAGGATTCTGCTGGGTATGTGGGGTGTTTGGATATAAATACCACTCTTTATATTTTAACATATATTTTCCCTGGAAGTGTCATGAGGTAAGGGTGAGAAATACTAATCAAATGAGGAAATATTGTCATAGAAAGAAAGATATGACCATAAATTTATCTAATGCATCAACAAAAAACATGTTGAGTATTTTAAAGATATTTTTAGATGATGTGAGTAAGAGGGTCATACAAATGATTAGTGTAGGATTATCCAACCAAGACAGGTTCTATATGTTGTTAAAGGAAATTAAGTTCATAATGAGAAATGAATCAAGTCATTTTCTCTGAGATTACTAAGAGATCATGTGGGAAATCAAAATAATTTGAGCATGCAATGGAGTGCCTAATAGTTTGGCTAGCCAAATTGGTAATGGATAAGAATATAGAGAAAACACAAATAAGTTATAATCTAACTTTTTGAGGTGGCCTAAGAATTTAATATATAATTATTACCTAATTTTATATGGATATTTAATACATCTCATAATAATAAACACCCCAAAACCGTAAATATTCTGTGTGTTTGGAGAAATATATTAGTTAACTTCATCATTTCTTCGGAGTACCAAATTAGTTAACTTCATCATTAATACCCAATTCATTAGAGGGATATATAATTCAGGACCCACCCATCACATAATAAAAACCATAAATATGTGTGCCACAAGATCATAAAACATTCATCATATCATTATATCATAACACATAGAATATAAATGGGTTTCATATACATCTCATCATCATAAAATAATAAGCTATACATAGAAAGGAAATATATTATACCATAAGATCATTCTTTATCTCAACACAGCTTTAGTAACTTTTGGTAAATAAATGAGTTTCATGAAATCATCTTAAGGTCATCATCATCATAAGTCATATAAAAAAGCAGATGGAATCATCAGAGCATAACCTAGTGAATCATAAAAATCCTTAAATCATGTTGACATAAATGAAAGAAATATTTTAATATGAATTTTAAAAACTCTTTGAAAATCAAGAGAAAACATCCCTTTTTATTTTGGTAACTTTTAAAACCAAAATTCCAAGAAAAAATGGCAATATGAATTCATTTTTAAAAAATTTAATTTTTTAAAAGAATCTTCATGAATAAGGAAAGACATGATGGTGGTAAAATCTTATCATTCCATATAAGTTAAAATAAAACATTCCCTTTTCACACTTTTGTAAAAACTAAAAAGTGATTCATATGTAAAACCTTTGAAAATATTTTTTTTAATAATTTGTAAATAAAGTAAAAGTTAGTAAAAATAACCTTTCTCAAACATTTAAGTATAGATAAAAACTTCCATAAAACATTTTGATGAACATGGACATATATGATAAATATTTCTAACCAAAAAAGAAGAAATAATGTTGGTGTTTATTAAAAGCATTTTATCAACCATTTTAAGTAAAAAGAGATAAAATTGTTAGGAAAAAATGAAAAACACATAAATAGATATAGTAGAATAAAATATATGGGGTTTAATGTATAATGATCATATAATTTCCCTCAATTTATATTAAATATAGAAAATCTCAAAAATAAATGAGATTGTAACATAAATCCATTCCCTCCAGTACCATCTTGTTTCGTATGTGTTAAAAAACTATAGAATACATTTATATTTATTATACATCAATAAAAAAACCTTAAACACACACACAATCACATTAATAAATATCATTCCCTCATAATTCTCAATTACCCTTTTTATTAATAATTCATTATTAAAATCATTTTTCAGGTGATAATGGGTTCGTTTTCCATGAATGTTTTGGTTTGATATTTCTAGTTATTAAACCTTGTTAATTGTTTTATCATATAAATAATCTCAATAATTTCATAAATATCATAACCATTGATAACAATTAGTGGTGAAAAATGAATTATGTCACTTTGTGGAGATAATAGTCTGTATGTATGCACAGGTGAAGTTTCCACTTTTTGATGGATGGAATGAATGAAAGGTAAATAATAATTAACATTTTCAAGAATAAATTTTATATCATAAATATTATATATATTCATTTAATATTCCCTTATTACCATCCATGTAAATTTAAATGAAAAACAAATCACATCACCTCGTAGAGGTGGTAGTCCACACCTACGCACAAACGACTTTATCATTTTCCAAAAGATATAAGTGTAAGAAGACAAATAATATAATATTTATCCATAATAATATTTATATTATAAAAATCATATTTATCCAATACAATCTTCTATACACCCATCCAAGAGAGATGGTAATGAATAATAAAATACATTACTTCATGAAGATGGTAGTACATACCTACACATGAGTGATGCTTTTTATTTTACATTAGATATAATGGAGGTAAAAAATGGTTGTACCATTAACATAATAAAATTTTATGATGTGGAATATACTTATGTAATCATGTTGATATGGTTATATAATATTTGGACTAGGTTAAAGAATAAAGAAACTTGAAAAAACATGGTAATAAAATATACGTCTTCTTTGAGAAACATCTTATGAATCTCTTCTTAAGAACCATTGGGTTTGTATTTTAAGAAAAAAAGAACATATAAATATCATCTATGGAAGTTTATAAGTTATTTTGGTTGGTTTTAGTTAATATAATTGGCTCAATTAGTGTAAATAATATACGATAGAAGGTTCCCATTTATAAGTGAGGTGGGCGGAAAACTTATAAATAGTTAAAAAATTAAAATATAATAAAGTTATATCCACGTGAAAGTTTTATCATGTGGAAAAAGTTTAAAAATAATGTTTTTTTAAGTTCAAATAACCTTCAAAAAATCCAATTTATATAATTTTATGTGTCATTTTAAACCTTATCTCCCAGTTTAACCCCCTTGTTAACTTTTTTAAACCTTTACCGAGATAATTGTTTTTTACCATAGTTACTATTCATTATGATTAAAAATGAAATTGGAATCAATAAAAAATTTGGAAATTTGAAATCCAAATATGGAAACTATTTTATGAAATTTAATTTCTATAAGTGGCATAAATTATTTTTAAAGTAAGCAGGCAAAACATAATTAAACTATTTTTAGAAAAATGATTTTTAAGTATAAAACTGACTTTAATCCAATTTCATGCCTAAAAAAACCAATTTTAAAAATTTTAACATATTTTATAAAATATAGTATCTTAAAATTTCATTATAAGTATTCATAAATAGTTATTAATTTAATTTATTAAAATAAAAACACATTGCATTCATAAAGATATTTTTTTCAGAAAAAAACTCATTTTACCTTGAAATGCTTTTATTTTCATTTATCACTAGTTAATATCTAATGAATTAATTTTATATATTTTTAAACAATATTTTTTAATAATTTTAATAATAAAAATTAATTTTTATAAATAATATAAAATCAAATTTGAATAAAAAATACATGATAAAAATAATTCATATAAACAAAATATTTCAAAAATACATCTTTAGGATAAATAATATTTCCTAATTGAATTAATAATAATTTTTGATAATTGGTTATAATTTAAATAACACATATTTTTCATCATTTGATAATGTATAATAATTATTCACATATTTTCAGTGTTGTGTGCATAATAATAAATCAAACACTTTAAATTTATTAAAGAGAAATTATTCATAAAATCTCAGGGTGTTACATTCTGCCAACCTTATAATAATTTATCCCTAAAAATTAGATAACTTGGATAAAAATAACTAATGATAATTTTTCCTCATAAAATCCTCATTTTACCACATATATTTCTTAAATTTATAGTTTCACCACAAAATATTTGACCAGGTGAGTGATTTTGTTCCACAAAACTTTCTCTCTATATTCAGAATACCCACTCATTATTCCTCCTGATAAAGATCATGATCCTGTGTTACAAACTCTTAGTTTAATACATGTGAAGAATAAGGTATATAATTCTTTAAAAGTGATAAATGGAACACATTATGAACTTAATAGAGATTCAGTGGAAGTGAAAAGTGATAAGAAACCATCTTGATTTGATTAAAAATATCAAAAGGGTTGATATATCTAGGGATTATCTTAATTTTATTTCCAAATCTCATAGATTTATTAAAAGGATATGTTCATAGGAATAAATTTTCACTAACTTCAAACTCTAGATCTCCCCAATTATTATAAAAATAAATCTTTGGTGAACTATGACCTACCCTGATGTGCTATTGAATAGATATAACCTTATCTGAATTTTCCTTAGCCATCTTATGTCCCAATAGATTTGTTTCTATAACTTTATCAGAACACATTGGAGTAATTATCATCCTTCCATAAGGGGATTCATATGGTTCCATCTAGAAACTCAAGTGAAATCTATTATCCAAATGGCTCGAAGGCCTTCTTTTTATTTTATTCTAGATAATCCCCCTTTTAAGGGTTGAAGGGGAACCCGTACATGACCCATAAGCCCAAGGTACAATGCCCGACATGACCCAAAAAATATGACCCGAAGGCCCAGAGGCATACCATGCCCATTACATGACCCGTAGGCCCAACCCACTAGAAATTCCCCTCCCCAGCATCTTGAATCATTGATATCCTTATCTCCCCACCTTGCATTACTGATCGACTAGCATTGCCCCGTACAAAGCTACACAGTTCCTGGTCCAGATGGCGGCTGCCATACCCTCTCATTCTTCCAATCCGGTTAGCACTGCATCTTATGGTTGCTAATCATGTTGCTCTGATCCTCTTCTGGGGGCTGTTCTATGTGAACTGTGCTACTCCATGGTCTACGTGACCCGAAGGCCCTATGGCCCGAAGGCCTTTGATGACCCGAAGGCCCTGGAGACCCGTAGGCCCAAATCAGGTGAATAGTTCCAGCTACTACAGTACCGAATATTTACTGCTACAATACTTATACAGTGACTGCTATAGTATTGATACAGTACCCCAGAAATTCACCTCCACCCGGTTATGAACCTGGGTCTCTTGGATGCCAAACAGGAGCCCTTACTACTCGTGTATGAGCTCATTGGCTATTATTTGAAGAAAAATACACTAGAGTAAGGTGTTGATCCCAACCACCGTTGAAATCCATAGAATATGATCTTAGAATATCCTATAGGGGTTTATTTTTCCTCTCAAACTAATCATGAGTATTATATATATTGTTAAAGATCAATCCCATTTTCAACCCCTAATGAAATATTCTCTAGATAATTGAGAAAAACCTTATATCTCAATCAGAAATAATATAATATGGTACTCTATTCAACCTTATCACTTTCTTAAGGTATATATCCAAGAAAAATGATCAAGTGATAAATATTCTATAATTCTAATAAAATTTCCTGATTTTATAATGTGATCGACTATAACTAAAATAAAATTATGATATTTAGATATATTGAGAGCCTAATAAAAAATCCATGGTTTTTTCCCATTTCCATTATGGTATGATTAATAGTTTTAATATCCCCTTATAGTTTTTTTCTCATCCTTAAATTTCTTACATACCAATAATTAATATAGACACTCTAAAATATCCATTTTCATGTTATCCCACCAAAATTATTCTTTACTATAAAGATATATCCTCCACATTTTCAATGAAAAAATTACCACTACTAGCACTAAATCATGATTCAGGTAATTTTCCCATGAATTTTAAATTGGCTTAAGGCATAAGCTATCACCATGTAATTTTTCATGAGGGCGCATCCTGGTACCTTATTCGATGCATCACTATATATAGAAAAACCTTCTCCACTATAGGGTAGTGTGAAAATATGTTTACTAACCAATCTTCTCTTTATCTTGTTGAAATTTTCTTCACATTCATCTCTGTAATGGAAATTTTCTCCCTTTATTGTAAACATGGTTACTGGGTTATATATCCATTATAAATCTCTGAAAAATATTTGGTAGTATCTTTCCATGCCAAGAAAACTATGGATCTCAGTCACCATGGTTATTATAGGTTATTTTTCAATAACCTCAATCTTTTAAGGATATACCAATATACCCTTACTGGAGATTATATGACCTAAGAATGATACTTTCTGTAGCCAAAATCCACACTTAGTAAATTTATCATACCACTTATCTTTCCTGAGGATATTCAGCACAATCCTAAAATAATCTTCATGATCTTAATTAATCTTTGAATATATAAGAATATCATCTATAAAGGCTATAAAAAACCAATCAAGGTAATCTCAAAAGACTCTATTTATTAGATCCATAAAGATAGTTGGGGTATTGGTAAGTCCTAATGGATTCATAATAAATTCATAATGAACACACCACATATTGATGTTTGTCTTGGGTACATCCTCATTTTAAACCTCAATTGATGATATATAGAATGAAGGTCAATATTTGAAAATTATTGATCTCTAGATAGTTTATTAAACAAGTCATCAATGCGAGATGAAGGAAACTTATTCTTGATATTGATCTCATTAAGTTTTTGATAATCAATGAAAAGATGCATCAACCTATATCTATTATGGGTAAAATGAACATTTTTACCCCATGATGACATACTTGGGTGTATGAATCCATTTTCTAGATTCAACTAGTGCCACTTTATTAATTTCTTCAACTCAATTGGGGATATTCTATAATAATCCTTTAAAATATGTATAACGCTAGGTATGAGTTCTATTTAAAACTCAACTCCACCATTCAAGGGAATACTAAGAAAGTATTTAGGAAATAAATCTGCATATTCTAAAAAATATGAATATATTCAATTTTTTGTTTCTCCTTAACCATTTGAGATAAATATCCTTCATGAATAAGTAGAATAACCCATAAAATGGATGTAATTTTCATTGTAATTTCATATTCATCCTCACACCAATAAACAATCATAGGTTGATTCATAATATCAAATGCATCTTATGTTCCATAGAAATAGATATGCGATATATATATATATATATAAATCCAATCCATGACCAAAATAATATCAAATTCAACTAGAGGGAGAAAAATACTATTTGAAGGTAGCACATTACCCCAATCTTTTAAAAGAGAGTAGCTATAAAATTGAGATGCTATCATCATGACATTAGAAGTTTTTACTAACAATTAAAAGTATAATTTTGGAGGTGGTGATGTGATACTATTAGAAAATTCTTGAAATATAAAATAGTGGGTAGATAAATAATTAAATAATAAATTTATAGTTCTAGAGTGGGTTTTAAGTGTACCTTTCACCACTTCATTCATGTGACCCACTACAGTAGTTGTGATCACATGAGATTTACTTTTTTCTATTGGATTAAGAGGTTTTTGACATCAATTTTCATTATTAACCCTTATATTTATGTAATGATAAGAATAAATACCATACTCCTTACAATTATAGCATTGGAGTGTGGGTGTATTATTCAGTTGATCTATCTCACCATTTGTTCACTGACTATCCTCTTCACATCACTTCATTATTGTTTTATTAGATGGGATCTTACTTGATAAATAAGGCATTTACCACCCCATAAGATAGTTTCCCTAGTACTTCCTTCCATACTTATGGTATAAAGGAAGATTAATTTTATTTCATCCATGGGTATTATTACTATAATTTACTTATAATTCCATATTTCTCTTCTTATCCCAAAAACATCAGAATAATGGGATTATCCCATAACCATTTCTAGCTTGAGATAACATGAAATGAATCTTTCATATCTATAAAAGTATATTATAGAAAATAAATTTTAGATACTTTGTCTCAAGACACTAAAGAATTTCTCAACTTTTCTTTTAGGGTCTGTGATAAAACACAAAGAATACCTTGTATTTCTTGTGAAATTTTCTTCATAAGTACAGATGGATTAATCATCCTTCGAATTTAGTCCCAATATTTTCATATCTATTTTAGTGTGAATAGTTAAAGGAAAATTTATATTAAAAAATACCTTCCTAAACTTTTCCCATGTCATGGATCCAATTTCCTCCTATTGCCTTGTATTCTTGATAAGATTCCACCGTTGATCATATTTACTTTTCAAATGAAACACAACCAAAATAACCTTCTCATGGTCTAATCACTAGAGAAAACAGAATAAATTTTCTATAGAATTGATCCATTCCTTATCAACAAGTTTTACTAAAGAACCAATGAAGGTGGATATTTCAGCATAAAATACTCAATGGTAAGTTGTTCCTTCCTTTTTAAATTTGTAAGTTCAGAATAATTCATGTTACTATACATTTCATAAGATATTTGGGTGATCATGGCCATAATATTTCACATCAAATCTCTATTTTCATTTGGTTTCTCATAAGGGAAATCATTTCATTGGTTGTCACATTCATTGTTCACATGATTTATCCAAGTTCTAACCATTTATTAAATAAAAAATCAATATGTAAGAATTAAGAAACAATAATCAAACTGGGAAATCATAGAATCATAGAAACCATTCCACATATGTCTTAAATTATATTCCTTCATATCAACCAATTAAACATTTAGGTTTACCCTATATCACTTTGATATTATCATAGGCTATCTTATATTTTATCCGTATATTTCCCATAACCTAATTTAAAAAAATATATAAACCTTGATTTGATAAAAACTGAGGATATTTGAGTATTTCATATATAAATATTACACCATTTTATAAGAATATTCAATATATCTCAAAATAATATGTACTCTAGAACCATACTGTTTTATTATCTTTGGAGACTAGATACATAACAAACATTTTTAATGAAATAACTTCAACATCTCAGAAACATTTCTTATATCATAATACCCTTCTTAGACATACCCTACTTAAAAATTTTCTTCATAACCTGGGGGAAATGGAAATATAAGGAAGAGTGATCTTAGATACTTAGTAAGGGTAAACATATAAGATATAAATCAATAATAATATATAATAATATAAAAAACACAAGGGTTTGAGATAATGATTTTAAATTACGAAGTTCATACCCAATCAGTCATATATCTTAACTCATAATTCATGGAATAAAACTTTATCATTTTAAAAGACACGATTCACAAGAGTGATAAATCATCATTAATCAATCATGATCCATGAGAGAATATTATAATCATAATAGCATGTCATAGGAATTGTGTAGAACAATCATATTAATAAAAAATAATAATAATATCTTAGGGAATCATACTTTCATCATGGAATCACCTAAACAAGATAATTTCAGCATTCTTTTTGGAGTAACTTATATCAATTAACTCCATTACTTAATAAGAGTAATTAATGCCCCATATCTTAGGAGTTACTATTATAATGTAAAACACCATAATCTCTTTAGAGTAACATATAAGTTAATTTTTTCATCTCTTATGAGTAATATATTAGTTAACTACATCGTCATTACCCAATGTATTAGATGACTATATAATTCTGGGCCCACCCCTCACACAATGAAAACAATACATATGTGTGGCATAATATTATAAAATATTCATAATATCATCATAGAATAAACTATGGAAAAGAAACAAGTTTTATAAAAATCATATCCTCACATAATAATAATTCATCGAGAGAAAGGAAATGGATGGTATCCTTAGATAATTAAATATCTCATCAAAACTTAATTAAATTGTTGGAAAGAAATGGGTTTCCAAAAATCATTCCAAGATCATCATAATTATAAATCATCAAAAATTTAGATGTAATCATAATATTATATCCCTAATAAATCATAACAATACTTAAATGATGTTGAAATAAATGAAAAATCTCTTTTATACAACATTTTAAATACGATTTGAAAACAAAGAGAAACCACCCCTTTTTTTTTGGTAACTTTTAAATAAAATTCCTTGAAAAAATTAGAATAATATTTTCTTTTTAAAAACTTTGAAACATTTAAATAATCTTCATGAAGATAGAAATACATGACAATGAGAAAATCAGATCATGTATTATAAGTTAAAAGAAAACATTCCTTTCATTCTTTTGTAAAAATCCAAAAGTGATTCATATGTAAAACCTTTGAAAAGATTTATTTTAATAATTTGTAAATAAATTTAAAGTTAGTAAAAATAAACTTTATAAAACATTTATGTATAGATAATAACTTCTATAAAACATTTTTAAGAACATATACATGGAGTAAAAATATTTTCAACCCAAAAAGGGAGTAATATCATTGGATTTTCTTAAAAATATTTTCTTGATAATTTCCAGTAAAAATGTGGGACAAATGTAAGGAAAAAATTCAAACCAAATAAATAACCATATTTGAATAAAATATATGGGGTTTAAAGGATATGGATCATGTAATTTCCCTCAATGTAAATTTAACATAAACAATCCTGAAAATAAATGATTTTGTAACTTAAATATCTTACCCCAAGTTTCTTATTACAAATGCATTAAAAAATAATGTACAATAAATTTATATTTTTTATAAATTAACATTATAACCATATTAATATATATATTACTATATATCATTCCCCTTTAAATTCTAATTACCATTTTTATTAACAATTCTTCTTTAAAATCATTATTAGGGTGAAACAGGTTTATTTTCCATGAAAGTTTCAATTCGATGGTTCCAGTTCTTGAAACTTGTTATGGTTTCATAATCTAAAGAATATCAATCATTTCATAAATACCATAACCATTCATAAAAATTATTGGTGAAAATTTAATTACATTAGTTCGTGGAGACAATAGTCCGTAGGCACACACTAGTGAAGTTTCCACTTTTTGATGGATGGAATGAAATAAAGATAAATAATTATTTACCATTTTAGAATCCTTATTTTATTATAAATATCATATATATTTATTTAATCTATAATTATTACCATGATTGAAAAATGTAAATGAAAAATTAGTCACATCTATTTTTAGAGGTGGTAGTCTACACAAATGAACAAGCAACATTATCATTTTCCAACTGATTGAAGGATAAGAAGGTAAGTAATATATTATATTTACATAATAATATTTATGTTATAAACGTAATATATATTCAATAAATTCATTTATATATCTATCCAAGAAATAAAATAATGAAAAATAAAAGACATCGCTTCATGGAGATGGTAGACTGTACGTTTGCATGTGTGATGTTTTTTATTTTTGATTTGATATAAAAGAGATTTAAAATGGATTTTACATTAACATAGAAAAATTTAATTATATGAAATATAATAATATCATCATTTTTAGATGTTTATAGATTATTTTTAGGTGGTATAAGTAGAATGAGGATTGAAAAATATCAGTAATAACATATACCTATTCTTTGAGAAACTTCCTACGAATATCTTATTAAGGACCCTTTTATTAATATTTTAAGAAGAAAAAACCTATAGAACATGGATAGGGATGTTGATAAGAGATTTGGGTAGGTATTGGTTGATATAAGTGGCACAAGAAGTGTAAATAAGAGAAGATATGAGGTTCCCTTTTATAAGTGAGGTGGGTGGAAAAATTGTAACTAACTAAAACAATAAAAAAACAATAAAGTCATATTCCAGTGAAAGTAGAAATAGGTGGTAATTTTTTTGAATCTAATATGGGGTAAGATCAAAATCCATTCAACCAATTAAATTTACCATAGTTACTATAGATTATGGTTAAAAATAAATGTGACATAATTAACAAATTTGGACACGATGATTCCAAATATGGAAACCTTTTTATCAAATTAAATTTCTATATGTGGAAGAAATTAGTTTAAAAGTAATCATGGAAAATTCCATGAAAATAGTTTGTAGAAAATTTATTTTTAATAATAAATGTGAATTTAGTCTATTCCTTTCATAGTAAAAACCATTATATGAATATTAACATATTTGATTGAATATATTATATTCAAATTTCATTAGAATCATTCATCGATAATGATTAATTTAATTTATTAAGATAAAAAACATGGCAGACATAAAATTAGTTTTGTTAAAAAACATATATTTTTACCTTCAAATGATTTTATATTCATTTATAATTCCTTGATAACCAATGAATTCATTTTCTATATGTATAAATAATTTTTTTATAATTTTAATACTCTAAATTAAATTTTATTTAAATAATATAAAATAACCATTAAATAAAACATAAATGATAAAAAATGATTATAAAAAAATATTTCAAAATAGTTTTTTAGTATCAATAATATTTTCTAAGTGAATTTTAAATTATTTTAAGTAATTATATATCATTTAAATAACATATAATGTGACTTATTTTATAATGTATAATAATTATTCATATAAGTTCAATGTTTCATGTAATGTTAGAAATTAGTCACTTATACTTTATTAAAGAGAAATATATCATAAAATATTAAAGTGTTACAATTTTTATTTATATTTTTTTCAATGTACTATAATTATTAATATTGTTTGATTTAAATATGTTGAAGAAGAATTATAAGATCTTGGAAGTTTGGTTGGAGAAACTAAGCTTGAAAAATAAGATCCTAATAGAGTGTAACTTTGATTAAGTGAATAAAGATAGGAATATATATCTTGGAAGTTGTTGTTTAAATAAAAAAACTATGGAGAATCTTAAGGTTTCTTGATAAATACTTATAATAAGTAATTTTAAGGTTTTAGAAGAAAAAATTTTCAAACTATTATACAGCTCAACTATCCATGCAGCTAAACCACCATTGGAAGCCAACCAAGCATAAATATAGGAGTTATCATACAACAACATAGAGAGTACATTGAGAGTGTACAAGTTTGTGATGGTATTAGAGAATAGGTAGATGAAGGGTGCTTATCATCCACACATGTGGGATAATACGTTAAGCTGTAGGAGAGAACCAATTCCCATCGAGATTCACTGACCTTGTAATGAGTCATTGAAGCTTATATGAATGATTCCATCCCAATAGAGTTTTGATATGGGATTGAATAAATCACATACTATTCATCAATTTAAAATATGGATACATGTGAGACTTAAAATGAGAATACATACTCTTTTGTTTCCCTAAACATCAGGGGTATCATATGCAAGTGGATCATGTCATTACTGGAAACACTATTGAAAGGGTATCAAACAATGTGCACGATTGAATAATTCAAATTTTGATGAACACCAGTGCTACGGATAAATGCTATATTATATTTGGAAGTTAATTTTTACTGGAAATGCTCATAGAGTTGTGACACAAAGTTGCAACACAGAGTTGTGATATAGAGTTCATGGATGATGTAGAGTTTATATATACAAATAATTAGGCAGAGAATACAAATTTTATACTAAGAGTTATGATGTAGATTATATATGTAGATGTAGAGTTCATCTAGAGTTTAAAAACCGAAAAGTTCCTAATATAGGGTCCCTGCATAGAGTTTTAATGTAGAGTACACTGTTGATGTAAAATACCAATGTTGAGTTAATGAATTATGTAGAGTATATTTACTTTGTTGTAAATTCATATTTTCACTACAATTAGTTTTCCACACTATAAGTGTGTGATGATGAATATTATGATGTAAATGGTGTAATATCAAGGTGGAAATATCATGATGCGATTTTAAGTTAGTCATGATTCAATAAAAAGAATTAACAAATGAATAATAGAGATAGAAAAGATTCCAACCAAAGATAGAACTAGATTATGAATTGAGAACACACTAAAAATAAGAAGGACTACATAATAATTTATAAAAATTGGGAAAAAATTGTGACCATTCCATAACTATGACGGTTTTTAGAAAGTTATTTTCCTGTGGGAAATGGTGATAGTTAATGAAAAGTAGGTGGTTGTAGTGCTGTTTCATGGGGAGGAATTTGAGAGAGGTTTGGAGTTAGTGAGCTAGAAAATGGAAAGATCTTGCCACCATACCATAGTGTAGGGATTGGTGAGTTGAAAATGATGGGAATATTTTCCTACTCTATAGAGATTCCTATGATGGAGGTCTATCAAGTTATGACTTTACTTCCACATGATATTGATTGTATAATTTCAATTATATTAAGTTTATTATATAAATTAGTCGTAATACTAATTTGTATGAAATTAAAGAAGGGTTGTTCGTATGACTTCTAAAGTCTAATGAAACTGAAAATGATGATGCTAGTCATGTTATAAGGAGAGTTCTATAACAAAACAGGTCATAAAGGATTAATTTTTAGGATTTGTTCATTGTAAATGATGTTCCATGATTATAGAAGATATGAAACAATTTATTATTCAGTTTCACATGTAGTATTTATGGGGAAAAAAATAAATGGGAAATAAAATACCATGATGATAATGCTAAGACTGTGTGTAATTGATGATGCCGATTATTCAGGATATTTTGTACATCAATAATTGAGGAGATTATATTCAGGTGGTTTGTGAATATTTATGCTTGAGAAAAAAGAAAAAGGGTGGTAGTGTCATAAGAACCCGACACAACACCTATTGTAGATCCTATAACGACCCAAGCTTAACATATATAGATATTACATCAAATTTTCAAAATAATTAAAACATCACACAAATATATGACTAATGACCATATTAGTTTAGTGCCTTTGGAAACTTGGAACACATTCTTCTGATTTGGTGAAATATCTTCAACATCTTCCATAAAGATCATCCCCTTTATTACCCCTACTGAAAACCATTATTTATAACCGGAGGAATAAAACATATAAAGGGGTGAGATAAAATGCTCAGTAAGGGTATAAAAAAGAAAATATGTATGTATATCATGAGAATAAGGGCACGAGAATATAATTTCATAAATAAAATATCATACCTTACATATGAAAATTCATGGAATAAATTTTGGGAGTTTATAATACATGAATCATAAACGAATCAAAGAACATAATTCATGAGATCATAATATTAAAATAAGAAATGAAATTTTGGAATACACATAAACTTGTAACTTTTTGAACATGTAGAAATAGTAATAGAATCACTCATTAAATTAAGGACATGCAATCGGGCACTTGTATAGCATATTAACATGGAAACTATGTCCACTCATAAAATTATAGACATGAAAACTCAGTCCATGCATATCATTGTGAACCTGAAATCAAGTTCATGAATAACATATATACCTCATGAGTTATCCATATTTACCCAATTTATCCAAGGGAGATATAGGTCCCATCTATATCCTAATGAAATCTTATATACATATGCCATAGATCATAAAAAATCATATCATAACCCATGAAATGAAATGGGAATCATAAAATTGTAATCATATCATAACCTATGGAGAAGATATAGGTTTCAAAGTAATTTAATCAAAATAATAATCCATGAAAATAAGTGGGTTTCTTAAACATCATGCGATCAAAACATAAACCATTTGGAGAAATAATATGGAAGGTATTATTGAACTATAACAAAGTATGTTATCTTATATTGGGAAGGATTTTGAAATGTCACTTGGAACATGAATTTTCATTCAATATAAACTTTTAAAACATTAAAACATTTTCAAAAACATTTTCTTTGAAACCACTTTGAAAACATATAAAGGAATCATGAAAGAACCATTTAAAACATTTCTTGATGAAAATACCCTTTCTTTATTGATTTTTTTTCTTTTCTTAAAAAACCACACAATTTTAAAAGAAAGTATTTTCTCTAAAAACAAAAATGTAAGAATATAATGTAAGATTAAAGGAAATAATAAATCACGACGTCATACAATTCCATTCATGATGTATAAGTTAAAAGAAAATATTCTTATCGTACATTTCCCGAATAAGTCAAAAAGTACCTAGTTAGAAAAACAAAGAAATATTCCTTTCATACATTTTAATAAAAATTATACAATTATTAAAATTCAATTTAATTATCCATAGTATAAAAGTAATTTTTTTAAAAAAATTATTTTTAGAAAACTTGGAAATGGAGGATAAATATACCCCAGTAAATACTTATGTATAAACAATCTCAGATTATAATAAGATTGAGAAATTATCCCTTTAAGATTTATAACCAGTGGAATCATATGAATCATAAAATAAAGAAAATTATATATATATTTTGACAACATAACTATTATAATTTGAATCATGAAAACTTTCATGGGAAGCATAACTACTACACAAAAGAAATAGGTGTTGTATAAGGCATATGTCCCACAGAAATAAAAGTGAGACAAAATAAGCCCTTACCTTAGGTTTGGGATCCTTCGTACATGTATGAACCTCATGTATAAGGGTTTAAATAATGTTATTATATTATTCCAAAATCATAATCATTTTTATGATATCATATGTGATCATATTATTACCTCCTTGTTAATAACATTATTACTCATCTTTTGGGTGTTAACTATCTCATATTATTATGCATGTTTTGTCGTATAAGTTTCTATTCATGCACATATGATATTTTTATTTCATTTAAATTATGATATTAAGGTATTAAATATCATATATATTCATTTCACACATTTATATAATCATTATTGAATGGGGAATAAGGAAAATGAATCACATCACGTCATGAAGACGGTAGGTCGTACGCACACACGAGTGAAGGTATCATTCTATTAATAGTAAAAATTTAAGGAAGTATAAGGTATATATGTTTTTATAGAACCAATATCATGTTATAATCACTGTATATGTCTATTATTTCTATCATTATACCCATCCAAATAAAGTGATTATGAAAAATAGATTACACCACGATGTGGAGACGGTAAGCCGTAAGTATGCACACAAGGTTATTTAATTTTTCATAGGATGGGTAGAAGGTGGAATATGGTTGTCCCATAATCATAATGAAATCTTAGAGTATAATTGATACTAGATTTATTACTTTCAAATGAAAAAAACTCATGAAGAGGAAGTAGAAGAAGAAATAAGTTTGAAATAATCAGTAAAGGAGATTACCTCTTCTTCGACGAGCTCCCTCTAGATCTCCTATTAAAGGTATTAGAGTTGGTATTTTGAGAAGAAAATAACCTATAGTATGTAACTGGGGAAGTTTATAAGGAAAATTTACTGTGTATAGTCGATCATGAATCCTCAAAGTGAAGTGAAGTTGTGAGGGAGGATGTTCCCTTTTATAATTGAGGTGAGGGGCACTTTTGGAATCTCCAAAAATATTAATTTGTAATAAAATAAAAAACCATACAAAAACATAAAAAATTTAATATTTTATAATATTATATGAGATAATATTTTAATATAATAAATAAATAAATTTTAGACAAGTTTTTATATCAATTTAAACCTTATCCTTTTAATTAACACTTAGTTATTCTATTTAATTTTTAACTAAGGTAATAAATATTTCAATATTAAAAGGGTAAAATATTTAATTATTTTATGTCAATTAGACCATAAATTAATAATTTGTAAAATTTTTCACCGTATAATAATTATTATATGTATTTAAAAATGTTTTATGATTTTAAAATTATTTAATAATACATTTTCTTGATAAACAAACAATAGTGTCAATTTTGACACTATTCAATTTATCGTTTTTTAAAAATATCAAGATAAGATGTTATCATTGAAAAAATTATTTTATTATATCTCTAATGGGTCAAGGTAATCTATAAAATTCAATTTATATATTAATTATTCCAAATTATATTTATTTTAATATTTTTAATAACTTTAATTTGATATTTTTGTTAATAAAATAAATATTACATCACTTTAGTGTAATTATTTAATATACATATTTGTTGAGTAAAAATTAAAAATAAAATAATATGATGAATATAAATCCTTTATATTTCAAAATAATACTTATATTAGAATATATATATTTTTGGAAATCCTACATTAAAAACATTATATTTATTAAAACATGAGTGTGACAACTTTAAGAACAATTTAAATAAAATTTCATAGGTGTCATAATCATTTTAATATGGATCCAAATGATCAATAAATCAACCTTTGGATTATTATGTATATATATACTCTACTAATAAGATTTGGTCAAGTTTTTTTTTGTTTTTTAATGGTTATTATAATTTTAATAAAAATTATTTTATTGATTTTTTATTAATTAAATAATTTCTGTATCATTAATGTATAATCCTTTAAGGTAATTATTTATTTACTAAAAATTAAAAATAAATTATCATGATAAAAAAAAATTATATTTAAAATGAGTATTTATAGTTGAACTTATATTCTATATAACCTTATATTAAAAAGGAAATGGTAATTAAATTTGAGTGAGACATATTTAACTCTTCCTTAAAGAAAATATAATAAATGTCATAATCTGACATAAGTGGCTTAAAAGGATCATAATTTAGACCTAAGGATTATTTGGGTCAAGAAACTCTTATCCAAATAAATTATGACAAGTGTTATGGTAATTTTATAATATTATAATATTATTATTACCTTTAATTACCCGATTTACCCTTAACCGTGCTAAATAAAAATTTACTAAAGTTACTGTTCATATGATCAAAATTAAAGTGAACCAATTTATATAATTTTGAACCAATGATTACAAATATTTAATCCATTTTTCAAAATTCAAAAAATATAATTTGATGTAATTAATTTAAAATTTATCTCGTTGTCGGAATGAGAAAACAAGTTTTAAAAGTTAAAACATTGCAAAAGATTGAAATGTTTTTACATAAAAATTCAATGTAAAATAAATTCCAATAACCTAAATTATATTAAGAAATATAATATATTTTAAAACCATTAAATAATATAACTTAACCATATAAATTATTTCAATCAAAAAAGTTGTTTTTAATTAAAATTTCGTATATTTTCACTATTTATCAAAACATGAAACTTATCAGAAAAATGTCAAAAATTGATCAAAAGTAAATTTTTATATCCCTCTTCCAAATAAGAAGTTATGTTTTTCAAATATAATATAAAAAGTTTTTAAAAACTATATTTAAAATAGGTGTGCCATCAAAAGAATGTAAAATTTTATTTTTTTGAAAAATACTTATTTTATCTGAAAAATTAAATTTTCTCTTATATCGTTTCTAGAAAACATATAATATGAATTTTAAACTTTATATTGAATAAATTAAATATATATTTCATTAATTAAATCCATCAAGAGTGATTGTATTATTTTATAAACTCGCTTATTTTCATTTAAATAATTTTTCAGAAAAGAATTTCCTTTTATTTAAAAAGGGTTTTATTTTAATTTATAATTTATTTCTCAATAAGGAATTAATTGTATATACATGTGTAAATAATAATTTCATAATTTAATTATTACTATAACACAATAATATATTTTTTTGTTTGCTTAAACTTGGACTTGCATGAAATGAAATCTATAAATAGAACTTGAAATTGTGTGTAACACAAGCCACGCATAGTGTTGCGTACACCAAAAGCAAAATCGATGTTGCGTGTAGTGAAATATTAGATTGGTGTAGCATAAAATACAATAAATCAAATAAATTTAAAAATAATATATCTCATAAAACTACGGGGGTATTACATTCTACCTCCCTTAAAAGGAATTTTTCCCTCAAAATTCATATAGGTTATAAAAGGATTAAAAATTGAATGTTTCTTTATAGGAAACCTCATCATAAAACGAAAGACCTAAACTTCATTTTAAAAAGGAAAGTGAGGAACATAAAAATTACCAAAAGCAACTCATCACTGGGTTTCCATATAAGAGAACATATGTGGAAAGTGAAAACATGGATATAGAAGAGAAATATAACTATCAAGTTCTGATGGAGAGTGATAAGAAACAATGTTAGGAGAAGGTTAAAAATAAAAATTACATAAATCTATGATGATTTAAGGGTCCATTTAATTCATCAAAAATGAAGGTACTAGGATAAATTTTTTTGTTTCAGGATCCTTTCCCTAGAACTGAATAATGAGAAGAAATACTTAATTGATTAAGTATAATATCATCCTTTCCTTATGCCTTGATCAATTTACACTTCATCTCTTATTACAAGAAATGCAGGTGAATTTTTCATTTTTAAGAATTATAAGATCAAAGGACCATAAATAGAATTACTGATCATTCCATATTTCTTTATCACAAAAAAAAGTTTAGCACAAGTTATACATAAGTCCACCTATAGTAAGATAATGCATTAATCTAACAAACTTCATCCGAAGTTTAACTTATACTTTCTATACATGGATAACATTAAAATCCTTCCGTAAACTAAATATCCACTACTTTATAAAGAGGTGAACTAAATCAACTTAACATTTATCTCCCATATTTCATAAGGTATCTCTTTTTGGCCAGATTCCAAACATGTGAGCACCTTCATCATGTATTCTCTTGAGTCATGGTAATAACATGAATTACCATATATCCCTATTAAAAACATGAATGTTTTATTAGTGAAAATCTGGTTGGATATATTACTTTAGTACTACAAATTTACATACTTCATACATGATATCACAACCCACTTGAAAAAAAATCCATAATTAATTCCCAAGAAACTAGTATAATCCAATGTACTTATTCATATAAAACATATCTTTATCCAAAAATCATTATCTTAACATTAGGGGAATTTTAAGGGTTATCTTTCCATTAATCATGTGTTCTCAAAATATATCACCTTACCCTTAATTCACTTTTATAGGTCTTTATAACTATTTAACATATCCTTTTCAATCATTAATGAAAAACTTATACTGAAAACAATTATATATTTCATGATTTGTATAACATAATCTTTTATTTCTGAAACATATACACCTAAATCATCAAACTTTATTCTTAAACCATTACTCAAGATCCATCATCATAGTATTTCTTAAAATATAAATCATGTCTTAAGGTTTCTCAATGTTAATCTAATCAATCTTCTTAGGCTTAATGTAAGCAATAATGATTGAACATACCATACCTTTCACATGTCATTTACAATATCTTTATCCTCAATAACATAACCAATAATCATACTACCATCATTATTATCTTTATTATATTTCCACTTAGGAAATTTATTTTCATTATTCCCATACTTTCCACATTTGAAACATTCAATGTTAACTATGTTCTATCTAGTTCTAGATATTGACTAAGACCAAGAAGTAATGTGTGAGAAATAATTATCATAGATTAACATTTCATATCCAGGGGAAATTAATTATAATATTTCAATATATGACACCATAAGTTTAATCCTAGGTTACTCATGATTGTTATAAAAAGTCTATGATTGTAACCTATAGTTGGACTTATCCTTAGGTACATCAATAAAAATATCCTTAGAAATATATTTACGGATCTCACTAATGTTTTTCTATCCTATTTTCCAAATGTTGAATAAACCTTCACTCTGATACCAACTATATCGAACTAAGCATAACGTACATGAATATTACATCAAATTTGAGGAATTCATAAAACATTACACAAAGACACACCCAATGACCGTATTAGATTTGTTCCTTTGGAAACTTGGAACATATTCTTCTAATTTGATGAAATATATTCAATATATCCCATAAAGATCTTACCCTTTATAAACCCTACCTATAAACTTTCTTTATAACATGAGGAAAAGAAAACATATAAATGGGTGAGCTTAAATGCTCAGTAAGAGAATAAGGGTATGCAGACATGATCATGAAAATAAAATATCATACCCTACATATCAAAATTCATGGAATAAATTTTATTAGTTCATAAGATATGAATCATAAGGTAATCAAAAAACATAATCCATGAGATAATAACATTAAAATAAGACACGAAATTGTGGCATACATATAAAATTGTAACTTTGTGAACATGTATACATAGTAACGGGTTCACTCATTAAATTAAGGACATGAAATAAATCCCTTTCATAATCATATGGAAATCAAAACTAGGTCCAATCATAAAATAATATACAAGAAAACTAGCTCCATACATAGAATTGTGAACATGAAATCAATTTTACACATAATATATATAACTATTGAGTTATCCATCTTTACTGAATACATTAGAGGGAGATATAGGTCCCAACCATCTCATAATGTAATCATACATACATGTTCCATAAGATCACAAATAATCATATAATAACCCTTGAAATGAAATGGGAATCATAAACATGTAATCATATCATAACCTATAGAAAATATATGGGTTTAAAAATCATTTCATCAAAAGAATAACCCATGAAAAGAAGTGGGTTTCTTAAGCATCATGGCATCAAAACATAAACCATTAGAAGAAAGAACATGAATGGTATTCTTGAACTATAACAAAGTATGTTATCTTATATTGGGAAGGATTTTGAAATATCACTTGGAACATGAATTCTCTTTCAAAATCAACTTTTAAAACATAATTTTTTAAAAACCCTTTTATTTAAAACCCCTTTGAAAACATATAAAGGAATCATGAAAAATTCATTTAAAACATTTGTTGAGGTAAATAACCTTTCTTATTTGAAATTATATTCTTTTATTAAAATACCACACAATTTTAAATGAAAACATTTTATTTGAAAAAAAAATTATAAGAATGTATGGGAAGGTTCAAGGTAATAAGGCTTCATGATGGAGGAAAATTCCATTCATTCCGTATAAGTTTAAAGAAAACATTCCTCTCATAATTTTTCTAGATAAGTCAAAAATTGCCTCATTAGAAAAAAGATAAAAGATTCCTTCCATACATTTTAATAAAAAAATCAAAATGGGTAAAATTGACTTTAAAAATCCATAGGATAATAATAAAACATTTTATGAAATAATTTTTACAATACATGGACATGGATGATAAATAATCCCCATTAAATACATACGTATAAACAATATTGGATAATAATAAGCTTATGAAATATCCCTTACCAATTTATAATAAGTCAAATCATATGGCTAAAAAAATAAGGAAAATTATATGAATATTTAAATATCATAACCTTAATAATTAGGATCATAAAAGTATTCATGGGAAGCATAAATACTACATAAAATAAATAGGTGGTGTTTAAGGCATATGTCCAACAAAAATAAATGTGAGACAAAATAATCCCTTACACTATGTATGAGTTCATTCATACATGTCTGAACCTCATGTATAAGGGGTTAAATAATTTTATTAACTTACTCCTGAATTATAATCATTTTTATGATATCATATGTGATCATATTATTATGAGTTTGTTAATAAAATTATTACTCATCTTTTGGGTGTTAAATGTTTCATGTTCTTATGAATTTTTTGTCGTATAAGTTTTTGTTCATGAACATAGGATATAGTTATTTCATTTTTAGGATGATATTATGGTATTAAATATCATATATATATATATATATATTAATTATATACATTTATATAATCATTGTTGAAGGGTAAATAAGGAAAATGAATCACATCGCGTCGTGGAGACGGTAGGTCGTACGTACACAGGAGCGACTGTATCATTCCATTAATAGTAAAAGCATAAGTAATTGTATGGTATATATGTTCTAAAATTACCAATTTCATGTTATAATCACTATATATGTCTATTATTTCAATCATTATACCCATCCAAATAAATTGGTGATGAAAAACAGATTACACCACGACATGGGGACAATAAGCTGTACGTACAAACGCATGGTAATTTCATTTTTCATAGGATGTGTAAAAGAAGGAATATGATTATTTAATAATAATAATAACATATAAGAATATAATTTATAATTTATCTATTACTTTATAATGTAAACAAATCATTAACATGAAGTATAAGAAGAAATAAGTTTGAAAGAACTGGTAGAGGAGATTACTCTTCTTCGACGAGCTCCATCTAGATCTCCTCTTAAAGGAACTAGAGTTGGTATTTTGAGAATAAAAGAACATATATAATTTAACTAGGGAAGTTTATAAGGGAAATGGTTAGGGGATATATGATCTTTAAGGCTCAAAGTGTAGTGAAGTTGTGATGGAGGATGTTCCCTTTTATAATTTAGATGAGGGGCACTTTTGGAATCTCCAAAAATATTAATTTATAATAAAATTAAAACCTATAAAAAACCTTAATTTTTTTTATATTATTAGATGATATAATTTTGTAATATAATAATCAAATAAATTTTAGACAAGTTTTTCTATCAATTTAAACCTTATACTTTTAATTAACACTGAGTTATTCTATTTAGTTTTTTTCTAAGGTAACTTATATTTCAATATTAAAAGGGTGTAATATTTAATTATTTGATGTGAATTATACCATAAATGAATAATTTAGAACATTTTATACCATATAATAATTATTATATATTTTTAAAAATGTGTTATAAATTGTAAATAATTTAATAATACAATATTTTGATAAACAAACAATAGTGTCAATTTTGAAACTATTCAATTTATTGATTTTTATAAATATCAAGATAAGATATTATCATCAATAAAATATTTTATTATATCTATAAGAGGTTAAGGTAATATATAAAATTCATTTTATATATTAATTATCCCAAATTATATTTGTTTTAATATTTTTAATTGCATTAATTTGATATTTCCATTAATAAAATAATTATTACATCATTTTTGTGTAATTATTTAATATAATTATTTTTTTAATAAAAATAAAAAAATAATATGATGAAGATAAATCCTCTATATTTCAAAATAATACTTATAGTCAAATATATATTTTGGAAAATCCTATATTAAATATGTTATATTTATTAAAATATGGATGTGAAAACTTTAATGTCAATTTAAATAAAATATTATACATGTCATAATCATTTCCATATGGATCCAAATGGTCAATAAATTGACCCTTGGATTATTATAGCTAATATATACTCTACTAATAATATTTTGTCAAGTGTTTTTGTATTTTAATGGTTATTATCATTTAAAAAAATCATTTTATTTATTTTTCATCAATTAATTAATATATACATCATCAATGTATAATACTTTAAGGATATTATTTACACACTAAAAATTACAAATCAATTATAATGATAAATAAAAAAATTTTAAATTTAAATTGAGTATTTATAGTCAAAATTAGCTTCTGAATAACCTTATATTAAAAATGAAATAGTAATTAAATTTAAGTGAGAAATATTTAAATATTTAAATAAAATATAATAGATTTCATAATCTAAAAAAAGTGTCTTAAAAAGGATCATAATTTCAACCTAAGGTTGATTTTGGTTGAAAATAACTTATCCAATGAAATTATGACAAGTGTTATTATAATGAATCATATTTCTCTGATTTTATTTTCTATAAATTATTTGGGAAAATTTCAAGACCAACCACTGAGATGACATGTGATTTCGAGGCCTGGTGTGCCTAGAAAAATCCATTAAAAACTATTTAGTTTTTAATAGTACATACGAGTAGTTTTCCTAACAAAGTAAAATAACTTTTAAATAGGTTTCCAAATAAGAAATATGGGGGCACAATTACATTAAAAGTAGAAAATTTACCTTAGGTGGGGCCAAACATTGGTTGAAGTGGGCCGAGAGTGAAATATAGTTTTTGGATTTAACGTGAATAAAAATATTTTAAGCGACACAACATCGTCTTTTTTTAAATAAGCCTAGAGGTTGGGGTTCAGTGTTAGAATCATAACCTTAGAATTCCTTGGAGTCTTTAGAGAGAGGAACTTGGAGGATTCTCTCTACAACAAATGATGATGGGGAGTTGGATCAAAGATTAACAAGAGACGTTCTTGGGAGATCTCACCAATGGTGGTGATGCGATAACCGATCCTCTCTAGCAAACAATCTTTTCTCAGGTAGGGTGTTATGATTTCTATTCTTTCATCCCCATTATTTATTCTTATGATGAATTTGAATCAATTAATGAATGAATTGATTCACAGGTCATACATATTGTGGGTTGGGATTATATTTTGAATAATTTGTTATCAGGTTTGATTTATTTAAAGATTTGATTTTCTTTTGTGATCATTATTACGGAATGGATTAAGGATGAGATAAACAATGTCTGAGGTTAATTACTTGGGTTTTTCCATGTGTTTTTATCCCCCCAATGTTCTTCTCATTTTTTGTATTCTTTGTTGTTTTGAAACAAATGATTGTTGCACCTTCATTTCATGGCGCCATGATCCGAAATAAAATACCCAACCTTGTGATGACACATTAAAGGTGAGATGGTGATGGAGTGGTGCATTTTAGCCAGGATGGTGGTGAATAGCGGCAGATGAGGTAGTGGCTTCAGTTGGCCCAGGTGAGTGGCTGCATGGTCTAAGAAGACGATGAGCTACTGGCGGGGCCGTGTGGGATCCTACGGCGGCGGTGAGGCCACAGGCAGGCGAAGCATGCATGGTGCATGCGTACGCGGCATGCCGGCCACTTGGGATGAGGCATGGAACCATGGGGGAACTAGGGGGCATGCGGTTGGGGTGGAAAACATGCAGTGGACCAGCCAACACGCATGCGTGCGGTCTAAACCCAGGTCAAACCTTTTCACTAAAATGACCACATATTTCAAACCGTACTTCTGATTGGTGAATCATCTGTGGAGTTAGGACCCTGAAGATGATGCATTCCATTTTAAAGAAATGTTGGGTTTAAGTTGGATAAATTTATAGTAACACGACCCATTTACACAGATAGCACCCAGGTTCAAGGGGTATGTTGGGTTTTACTACTACGGACCGTACACCCTCTATTTTCTACATGATTTGATTCTATTTTCCACCATATATTGGATGATATTTTTAGTTTTATTTCTATTTATCATTCTCTGAATGTTTATTGGTGTCGTTTCCTACTCATAGGAGTATGATCCCTTATGCAATATTTTCAGGATAGTGTTGTTGGAATTCCCTGAGAGGCCCGGAGCAGATCCTCTATTCCTTATTCATACCCTAGGCAGAGACTTTGTTATTAACATGACCAACTTCACTGGGCATCGATACTCTACATAGTAGGTTAATACAGATTGGGTTTTTGGTATCACCCCATGGACCTGACTATGATCCTCTTCTAATGCATTGTATCACTTTCAGATCTATCAGCGTATCTCTCTCATAACGGTTCCCGATGAACAATACTTCTCAGACAGAAGTCATCAGTGCTATCAGAATCAAGAGTTAGTTCTCTTAAATGTGTGCTTCATGGAATATTCGAACAAAATCCATAGTATTGGTATGTAGTGGTTATTAATTACCATAGATTGTGTGTTATGGTTTGAGTATATCTAGATATTCTTATTATATGTTATAGACATATACTTGTGTAGAGATGAATGTACTTTACTTTGTGTATTGTTTTTTGGTTTCAGGGTGTCCTACTGAGTATTGTTATACTCACCCTTTCATGAGATTTTCTAGTGCGTATTGTGTCTTATACAGAAAAGTGTCCTTTTGACAGATTCCAGGGTGGACCAGGATTAGACAAAACCTTATGAGATTAGATGGGATGAGGTGTTCCTACGATATCAAATAGTATCCCCAGTACCGTGCCTTCAGTTTGGATCAGGTAGGGTTTTTTAAAGATGAGTTTCAATAACTTGTTTATAGAATTTCTTTTTAGAGGGCTTGTATTATGACCCTATTTACTTTATAGTAATTTAACCATTGTACTCTGGTTGTGGGTTATAGTTGTATGCATACATTTTGTAACACCCCAAGCTTCCATGGTACACTCCTCTTTGAATAATAGAGCAACGTGTGTTGTACGCAACCTCGAGTTCTAACACACCACGACCAATAAAAGTAGTAGTTATGAATAATAATACCCAACTTTTGAATTTATATAAATTTTATATTTCAAAATGGACTTCATTTTTGGATTCGGAATATCAAAATTATCCTATGTTGAATTTTTGGTATTTTTCTGAGAACTTCCAATTTTTTTATGAATAGTAAAAAATACTTAAAAACAACTTTTTTAATCAAAATAATTTATAGTGATAAATTATAAAATTTAGTGGTTTTAAATTATAATTAGAATATATTTTTACCTTTTTATCCAATGGTTGTCATTAGATTTAATTTCACTTTGAAATTGGACATAAACAATTGTCAATCTTTTGATATATATTGTTTCTTAAAAACACACTATTTGTTGTGACAACGAGAATTAATTATAAAATTAATTAATGCAACTTATATGTTTGGAATTTTTTAAAATAGACATCATTTTTGAATTCGGAATATTAATTATACTTTGGGGTGAAATTTTGGCATTGTTCTGAAAAACTTCAATTTTTCATGAATAGTAAAACCACTAAGTGGTAGTTAAAAAACTGATTTTTCGTTTAAATGAAACATTACCACTTCTGTGATTTTATTATCAAAAATAAAACATACATGGTTGTCATTAGGAATTAAAATTTGTTTCAATGGGATTAAAATATATTTTTGGTGAATAGTAACTTTTAAGTTTAATTAATCGCGATTAAAGGTAATTAGTGAAATTTAAGGTAAAAATAATATTATAAAAATATGAAAAAATCTTGACACTTGTCCTAACATTATTGGATGAGTCATGGCCGACCAAGAAAATCCATGTGTCAACTTGGGGACCCCATGAAGCCACTTGGATAAGAAAATGACATTAATAACTTTTTATTTAAAGTAAAAATAAAATTGTCACAAACATGTGTTGTTTTACTAGAACAATTATTACATGGGTTATATAAGTTAACTTTTCTACTATAAATATTAATTGGAAAGATAAAAAGATTTCCTACATCATGATATTTTTTTTATAATTTTTAGACATTAAATGAATTAAATATTTTATGACACCATGATGATGCAGCAATTACCTCATTAATTAACGATTTAAATAAAATGAAAAGATAATGTAAAATCTAAGACTTAAACTTGTAAAAAACATATTTTATGAGTATATTTAGAACCCTTATCACCTTATACTAGAAATACATAATTGTGGGACCCTTGAAATCCGAAAAGCACTTCATAATAATGTAACATTTCATGACTTTCCAAGAGTTCCCCTCCTCTCCTCTTATAAAAGTACCCCACCTCTACCACCTTATTCACACCTTCAAGCCATTTGGATCGGCCAAAATCTGCCCAAATACTCTCTCAACTTCCCTATATTAATCCTATAAGCCTCACTTTGGGCATAATCCTTCCCAAGGAAGCCTTTAGCTCAAATCAAAAAGGAGTTACCCGATTTTAAGGTAATGTCTTCTCTTATGTTCTTTTGTTTTATTTTTCTTCTCCAACCCCTTAAAATCTTTTTATTACATTATTTTGTAACAACAACAGTATCTTAAATATACTAGGATGTTTTTATGAGATGGATTTGATTTACACTTACACACACCTTCGTCTAATGGTTAAAGAACATATTGTTTCTGTGGTTGGTGAATTTCTGCCCCACGAAATGATGATTGTTCAATCTTCTTTTAACACCTCTCATGGTGGCCATTAAGATGTAACTATATTTATATATGATATATATTATGTTTATGTTTTCCTTATTCTTCTTTATTTCTCATTTATGGCATACCTTTATGATTTCCATTATGGGTAAACGCGATAATTTCATTTTAGGAAGTGCGGACTACCGCCCCCTAAAAGTGATTTGAATCGTTAATGCCATATGTGGGATGTATGAAGGATGGAGTAAATGATATTATATATTATATTATACTGTAATTATAATATAACTTTATATCATTATGATTTCATTCCATTAAATATGAAATAGAAATGAAAGTAGCGTTCATGCGTACGTACGACTTACCGTCTCCATGAATGATGCATTTCATTTCTTACCACTAAATGTTACGTAATATTATGAATGAATGTATATACTAGATATATATTATATATATGATATCTAAATCATGAATATAATTCTAGAGATAATTGATATTCTACCACATAAATAACTTTTAATTATAAGAAGTTTATTTTTGACTCAAGTACCAAAGATCGACAAAATGACCGTTATTAACTTAAAAAATTACATAATGTTCATAACATGGTAATAAGTGATATAAAATGAATAATAAACTTTAAAAACATTCTTAATCAATTATAAATTAACTCTAGTTTATTATTCAGGAGGTTAAAGAACGGCCGAGTCAAGTCGGACACGAGGTAAGAGAATTTCTTAACCCAATTTCCGTTCTTTGGGTTAATCTCCTACTTTCAAATTATGTCATGATATTATTACGTCCTATCTTGTATTTGTACTTTCTTTATGTGTAATTATAGTGAATAAAAATAACAGATCTATTTTATTTAAAAAATGATCATGTAAGGGACTTTGTCTCAATCTCCATTCATTGAGGCATAATTTGTTTTATACACAAATTTCTTTTATACAGTGTATAAACCCCTTTGACTTTTACATTTATTCAAAAGAAATCTTTTTTATATGAATCATTTTACTAAACGACAAAGGGGAATGTTTTTTTGTCGTATGTATGCGGCGACAATGACTTCTCTGCCTCCATGACCATTATTTGAGTTTCGACTTCCTCTACAAGCCATAACATTTTTTAAATGAAAAAAATACCAAGTTTTAATTTTCTTTTTTTTTGTATTGAAAATGGTTTTGAAAGTGTTATTTATTATATCAATGTGTTGTATTGATATCTTATGATTGAAATGTGGAAATGTTATGTTTCCTTTATGCATGTTTTATGTGATACGATTATGTAATGGTTTATGATATGTTTAGACCTGTTCATATGAGGAATGCATTGGACTTAATAAGTGACGGGTGGAGCCCGCTATAGCTCCTCGATGCATCGATAGGTCTCATGAGACAAACTAGTGTCTTGGCACGAGGCCTTGACAAAATCTTATTTGTAGTCTTGGCACGAGGCCTTGGCTATGTGGTTATGATAGTCTGGCATTATGCATTCCATCATTATGAAAGTGGTTATTGATATTTCATGTGATTATTCGACTAGTAGAATATCCATGTGAATAAGTAAATGGCATTATTTCATTTTATTTTTGCCATATTATGCTGAAGTTTAAGTTTAAAAGGCTTTTGTTTTAGTTATACATTGCCTTAAATGTTAATGTTTATTTATGAAACTTCCGCTATATTGTTATCCTTACTGAGCATCTGAGCTCACCCCTTTCAATGTTTTATTTTTCCCAGGATGTGAAGAAATATTTTATGATTGACCTACAGGGATAGTCTGAAGGGGATAGAAGTGTGGATTATGGAGAATATGTTATTGTGATTTTTCACTTTATGATGTAATGTAACATTTATGAATGTATCTAGTGTTTCAAGGCTACTAAACTAATCGGCCTTTCGAGACTTGATCTTTGTGATCATGCCAATGTTATGTAATAATGCACCAACTCTGGGTAACTGGGGTCGGGGCATTATAGTTGGTATCAGAGGCAGTTTAGTACTAACCTTGGAAGCTAGATTTAGATAAACTCTAATTAGAGAACATACCCCAAAGATAGACTTTGAGGATTAGTATAGAAGAACTTCCTATAATTTTGTTATTATAGAGATTTTGTGAGTTTTCTGAGCAGTAAATCCCTGTCTGGATACGAGTAGGTAAAGGAGGCTCTGGCATAGTTGTACCTAGGGGTAAAACCCAAAAACACCGCTTTGAGCTAGACTCAAACGGGAACTGGTGCACGACAACAGGCCTTACTGCACTCTTGGTTACGACACTCTCGGGGGATATGCTTAGGATAATTCTAATTTTCTTTACAAACCATTATGAAGGGTTTATGAGTATATACTTCCTCAAAGAAAACATTTTTATGATTATAGTTCAATTTATGTTAAGTGTTTTACAAGTATGGAATTATGTATTTTTATTCATAAACTAATCTAGTTTATGCCATTGTTTAGAAATGGCGCCTAGTGGAAGGAATGGAAACCGTATCAATGCACGCACTCTACGTAGGGATTTACCTCCTACTCAAGATAATTATAATGGAGCTGGTAATACAACTGGTGCTGATCAGCTTATCACCATACTAGGACAACTCACTCAGGCTATGAATAATAACCTTACTCGTATGGATCACCCTGATCTGCAACGTGGAGGATCAATGTTAGACTGCTTCATGAGGCAACAACCATCAACATTTAATGGGGGTACAAATCCCTTAGTATTTGAGAAATGGATAAACTCCTTAGAGAAAATATTCCACGCCTTGGGGAGTAGCGAAAGGGAGAAAGTTGTCATGGCAGTTTATCGCCTCACTGGAGATGCCGATCAATTGTGGTCGCTGATTCATAACACAAAGGAAGATGAAGAAGTATCAAGTATGGAATGGAGGGAGTTTAAGGAAATTTTCTTAGAAAAATACTTTCCACATGACCATCGAGAAGATATGGAAAGACAATTTCTGAGTCTGAGGCAGAAGGAGGATGAGAATGTCGCAAAGTATGAGGCCAACTTTACAAGGTTAGCAAGACATGCTGTAGATTATATACGTAACCCAAGAAGTAAGATTGATTGTTTCTTTGGTTGGTTAAAACCATTTCTCTGTCGATCTTTAGTATCAAAATCTTTCTCAACATAAGAAGATATAGTCTCGTGTGCTATCAAGACAGAAAAGGAATTATCTAAGTCTTATGACAACAAAGTAAAGCAAGAGAAGAATAGAACGGTGGAACAAGAGATAGATAAAGGGAAAAAGGAAAATAATGATTTTCCATTATGCGATAATTGTGGGAAGAATCACCCCGGTACTTACCTAAAAGGAATGGGAGTTTGTTATAAATTTGGAGAAAAAGGTCACCAGGCTCGTGATTTCAAGGGAAATAAAGAGGTTATCAATGTTGAATGATAAAATTATAGAGAAATGGAGCATTATGCAAATGAATGTCCTAATCGTCAGGGAAACTTACCTCAGAAAAGGCCAAGGGATCAAGGATAATCTTATGCTGTTACTATAGTTGAAGTGGAATAATTAATGTATTGGTGCTTTTGGACTCAAGGATTATATTCTGGTTATAAGAAAAATGTGATATATATAAGGATTGTACTGCAGTACTTGTTGTTTTAATTAATGTCTTAATATGATGAAGGTAATCATATTTTTATATGTGAAAATAAGAGAAACTTTACTTTGAGGAATCTGATGATACAATTGATTTTGGAATTAAGAGACCTTTTAGAGAAAGTCTGGATGGAGGTATTTTGGATAACTATAAAGGTTGGAATGGATTAAGTTGAACTTTTTATAGTATTGTTTAAGGTTAAAACATTTATGAAGATTATTTTTGGAATATTATAATACTATAGTTTTAGGAAAAGGACAACCTGCAGGTTGGGGGATAACCCGTAGCGTTGGACAAAGCTGTAGTAATAAAACCCACAACCATAGTGAAACAAGCCTTTATTACCTACCACTAGCCTACAGGAAGTCCCTGATTATTACAAAAACGTTTTCCTAATCTAAATGGTATGTGTTAATATTTTGAACCTTATACAATTATGATAAATAGAATATTTTTAAGTTCTATTAACTTTTGGAGTGAAAGATGGGTTTGTGGTAAAAATTTATTAAAGAATGAAAGTCTACATGACAAGTAAGTATATTTCCTTACGTTCTTAGTAAATATCCTAAATAAATTCCTCAACTTTATGAAAGGTAACTTAAAACAAAAATGTTGTCTGTTAACTTTTCCAATTGGGGAATCAATGACCGTTTAACCAATCACAAGTTTGTGATTTTCTTGTAGTTAACTTTCTCTTAATCCTGTTTTATACAACTCTCCATCAGACCATGATGGTTTGTTTTTCCTCCATATCCATATTTTCATAGAATCCTAGTATGAGCTATCCCAGGTGACCTTTTCACTTCTCTTTCGTTCTTTTAAAGTTATATTTTTATTAACCCTATTTCCGATATGGGTTTTCCACAAAGGTATTTTCTATTTTCAACCTTTTATTTTCAAAGAAAAATTTTAAATTGCGAGGACACAATTTATTGAAGGAGGGGAGAATGTAACACCCCAAGCTTCCATGGTACGCTCCTCTTTGAATAATAGAGCAACATGTGTTGTACGCAACCTCGAGTTCTAACACACTGCGACCAATAAATGTAGAAGTTATGAATAGTAATACCCACTTTTTGAAATTATATAAATTTTATATTTCAAAGTGGACTTCATTTTTGGATTCAGAATATCAAAATTATCCTATTTTTAATTTTTGGTATTTTTTTTAGAACTTCCAATTTTTTATGAATAGTGAAAAATACTTAAAAATAACTTTTTTAATCAAAATAATTTATAGTGATAAATTATACTATTGAGTGGTTTTAAAGTATAATTAGAATATATTTTTACCATTATATCTAATAGTGGTCATTATAATTAATTTCACTTTGAAATTGGACATAAACAATTGTCAATCTTTTGAAATATATTGTTTCTTAAAAACATGCTATTTGTTTTGACAGCGAGAATTAATTATAAAATTAATTAATGAAACTTATATGTTTGGAATTTTGTAAAATAAAAATCATTTTTGAATTCGGAATATAAATTATACCTTAGGGTGAAATTTTGGCATTGTTCTGAAAAACTTCAATTTTTGATGAATAGTAAAACCACTAAGTTGTAGTTAAAAAACTGATTTTTCATTTAAATGAAGAATTACCACTTCTGTGATTTGATTTTTATAAATCCGACATACATGGTTGTCATTATGAAGTAAAATATGGTTCAATGGGATTAAAATAATTTTTTGATGAATAGTAACTTTTAAGGTTAATTAATCGCGATTAAAGGTAATTAGTGAAATTTAAGGTAAAAATGATATTATAAAAATATGAAAATATCTTGAAACTTGTCCTACCCTCATTTCATGAGTCATGGCCGACTAATAAAATCCATGGGTCAACTTGGGGACCCCATGGAGCCAATTGGGTAAGAAAATGACATTAATAACTTTTTACTTAAAGTAAAAATAAAATTGTCACAAACATGTGTTGTTTTACTAGAACAATTATTACATGGGGTTATATAAGTTAACTTTTCGACTATAAATATTAATTGGAAAGATAAAAATATTTCCTACATCATTATATTTTTTTTATAATTTTTTGACATTATATAAATTAAATATTTTATGACACCATGATGATGTAGTGATTACCTCATTAATTAACGATTTAAATAAAATGAAAAGATAATGTAAAATCTAAGACTTAAACTTGTCAAAAACCTATTGGATGAGTATATTTTGAACCCTTATCACCTTATCCTTGAAATAAATAATTTTGGGACCCTTGAAATCTGAAAAGCACTTCATAATAATGCAACATTTCATGACTTTCCAAGAGTGCCCCTCCTCTCCTCTTATAAAAGGCCCCCACCTCTACCACCTTGTTCACACCATAAAGCCATTTGGATCGGCCAAACTCGGCCCAAATACTCTATAAACTTCCCTATATTACTCATATAAGACTCTCTTTGGGAATAATTCTTCCCAAGGAAGCCTTTGTCTCAAATCAAAAAGGAGTTACCTGATTTTAAGGTAATGTCTTCTCTTATGTTCTTTTGTTTTATTTTGCTTCTTCAACCCCTTAAAATATTTTTATTCCATTATTTTGTAACAAAACAAATATCTTCAATATAATAGTATGATTTTATGAGATGTATTTGATTTACACTTACACACACCTTCGTCTAATGGTTAAAGAACATACTGTTTCTGTGGTTGGGAAATTTCTGCCTCACGAAACGATGATTATTCAATATTCTTTTAACACCTCTCATGGTGGCCATTAAGATGTAAAGATATTTATATATGATATATATTATGTTTAGGTTTTCCTTATTTTTCTGTATTTTTCATTTATGGAATAACTTTATGATTTCCATTATGGGTAAACGCAATAATTTCATTTTAGGAAGTGCAGACTACCACCCCCTCAAAGTGATTTGAATCGTTAATGCCATACGTGGGATGTATAAAGGATGGAGTAAATGATATTATATATGATATTATACTGAAATTATAATATACCTTTATATCATTATGATTTCATTCCATTAAATATGAAATAGAAATGAAAGTAGCGTTCATGCGTACGTACGACTTGCCGTCTCCATGAACGGTGCATTTCATTTCTCACCTCTAAATGTTACGTAATATTATGAATGAATGTATATACTAGATATATATGATATATATGATATCTAAATCATGAATATAATTCTGGAGATAATGGATATTCTACCACATAAACAACTTGTAATTATAAGAAGTTTATTTTTGACTAAAGTACCAAAGATCGACAAAACGACTGTTATTAACATAAATAATTAAATAATGTTTATAACATGGTAATAAGTGATATAAAAGGAATAATGAACTTAAAAAATATTCTTAATCAATTATAAATTAACTCTACTTTATTATTCAGGAGATTAAAGAACGATCGAGTCAAGTCGGACACGAGGTAAGAGAACTTCTTAACCCAATTTCTGTTCTTTGGGTTAATCTCCTACTTTCAAATTATGTCATGATATTATTATGTCCTATCTTGTATTTGTACTTTATTTATGTGTACTTATATTGAATACACATAATAGATCTATTTTATTTAAAAAATTATCTTGTAAGGGACTTTGTCTCCATCTCCATTCATTGAGGCATAATTTGTTTTATACACAAATTTCTTTTATACAGTGTATAAACCCCTTTGACTTTTACATTTATTCAAAAGGAATCTTTTTTATACGAAGTGTTTTACTAAACGACAAAATAGAATGTTTTTTTGTCATACGTATGCGGCGATAATGGCTTCTCCTCCGCCATGACCATTATTTGAGTTTCGGCTTCCTCTACAAGACATAACATTTTTTAAATGAAAAATAAATACCAAGTTTTAATTTTCTTTTATTTTGGTATTGAAAATGGTTTTGAAAGTGTTTTTTATTATATAAATGTGTTGTATTGAAATATTGTGATTGAAATGTGGAAATTTTATGTTTCCTTTATGAATGTTTTATGTGATACAATTATGTTATGGTTTATGATATGTTTAAACCTGTTCATATGAGGAATGCATTGGACTTAATAAGTGATGGGTGAAGCTCGCTATAGCTCCTCGATGCATCGACCGTTCTCATGAGACAAACTAGTGTCGTGGAACAAGGCCTTGAAAAAATCTTATTTTTAGTCTTGGAACGAGGCCTTGGCTATGTGGTTATGATTGTCTGGCATTATGCATTACATCATTATGAAAGTTGTTATTGATATTTAATGTGATTATTAGACTAGTATAATATCCATGTGAATAAGTAAATGGAATTATTTCATTTTATTTTTTCCATATTATGCTGAAGTTCAAGTTTAAAAGGATTTTGTTTTAGTTATACATTGCCTTAAATGTTAATGTTTATTTATGAAAGATTCCGCTATATTGTTATCCTTTCTGAGAATCTGAAGTCACCCCATTCAATGTTTTATTTTTCCCAGGATGTGAAGAAATATTTTATGACTGGCCTACAGGGATAGTCTGAAGGGGATAGAAGTGTGGACTATGGAGACTATGTTATTGTGATTTTTCACTTTATAATGTAATGTAACATTTATGAATGTATCTAGTGTTTCAACGATACTAAACTAATCGGCATTTCGAGACTTAATCTTTGTGATCATGCCAATGTTATGTAATAATACACCGACTCTGGGTAACTGGGGTCGGGGAGTTACACATATGGTTCTTAGTGGTTTTTTACTTTTCAACATTTTGGGCTTAGATATGTGTGCATGAATATATGTACTAATAAAATTCCTCCCATGTTAGTGATATACCTACTCGGTGCTAGTCACAAGCCCTTGGCCTATTGGAGGTGGGTTTGGGGAGATGTGACATGGGCCCCATTGGGACGAGTCATGATAGAGTGGTATTAGAGATGGTCAGTTCTAACTTCAGATGAAGAGTCTGTGATATTGGTTTGGGGAAACAGTGTTAAGTGTATCATGTTTGAATTTTAGGCTAGGGACTCTAGTGTTGGTGCGGCGGTCGACATATCTGTTCACCAGGACTCTGATAACCTTCTTTTCAACTCAGTACATGAGAACACTATTGTAGGGAAAATAATGGTATATGCATCATATAGGAATGGGTTGTGGTTTCCATGTCCTTCTTGAGTCAGCTATCCAGATATACTCATTGACTGTGGTACATCTTGTTTCCTTATAGGATGTCTCCATGACACTTACTAGCTAGGATTAAGCAGCTCAATCACAAGGATGACCCCCTCAGGGATGATGCTTCAGTATAGGGACCATTTTCCTAGATGTTACCTCTAGGTGGTGCACCATCTATACCACCACCAGTGGAGTATCCCATGGTACCTCTAGTACCAAAAAATGAGGATCTCAAGATGATAATGCTCCATGAGTTTAAAAGATAAATAACTCTTAGGTTCTGAGGAGAGCCTGACCCTCAGGTGGATTAGGACTGGATTGAGGTGGTGACTTGAGTTTTCTATCTAGTTAGGACACCATCAGATCAAATATTAGTCCCAGCAGTGAGCCTTCTACAAGGCTAGGTTAGAAGATGGTGGAGTTTGGCTATCCAGACTCATGAAAAGGTGACTCTTTTGTGGACATAGTTCAAGAACCTCTTTAGAGAGGAGTTTTCATCAGTTATGATGAGATCTGTGTATATACATGATCTTATTAAGCTCTAATAGAATATTATGATAGTAACTGATTATTCATCGAGGTTCCCCAAACTTTCTAGGCACTCTATAGGTATGGTCAGGGACTATTACATCTGGGATAAAACCTTCGATCAAGGTCTTTATAGAGATATATGAGACATTATTATTCATATGAGTATTCCTACTTATGATGAGGTGATTGAGAGGGCCTTGGTGGTGGAGAGCTTCCTAGATGATTAGAGATAGCGGGTGATAGGGAGAAAATGGATGGACTACCGAGGCAGAGGCAGAGGTAGGAATAGGTAGATCCATTGGGCAGTAGACGTGGTAGAGGAGTTGGGAGAGTAGCAGGGGGTGGTTGACATTTTTTCTTGCTACCACCACTACCCTAGGTGGTCAGTTCTATGCTCAGGGAGCTAGATGATAGGGTCGGGGATAGCTGCAACCGGTTAAGGGTTATGACCTAGGGACTATAGGGATGATTTGAGGTATGATCCTTTTCTTTTCTACTCTAGCTACCATACTTATAGACAAAGGTTCTAGGCATTACTTTATCACCACATATCTTGTACAAGACCTCGAGATTCAGGTAGAATCATTAACTCGACTCTTATGCTTGGAGACACCTACTAGAGGCGACTTGATGATCACACACCTATGAAGACAGTGCAATCTTACCCTTAGAGGTGAGAGTTTCAGTTGGAACCACTTCATGGTAGTATCAATGCCTTATGACATCATTCTTGGTATGGATTCGTTATCTTAAGTCCATTCCCAGATTGACCATTTTAGACAAAGGTTGTGGTGTTTTCATAGTGATGGAATGAGATTTTCCTTTTTTAGTGAGAAGAAAACCTAGGAAACACAGGATGGAATCATGTATACGAGGGAACATATGATCACTCACTACTTGGCTATGTTGACCCTTAGTGCGGCAAAAGTTATGAGTTTCTAGTTCCCAGAAGTAGTGGAGGAGTATGAGGACTTCTTCCAAGAAGATGTTCCAGGGCTACCTCCATGAATGGAGATCTACTTATACATCTAATTATACCATGGGAAAACACTGATATACTCAACATCATATCGGATGGCTCCCACAGAGCTTCACGAGCCGAGGGTTCATTTGGAGTATTTATATATGAAGGGATTTTTGGGACCCAATGTTGTTTTCCAAAAAGTCAGGTAGGAGCATAAGGTTGTGTGTAGACTACTGAAACCTAAACCAGGTGACTATGAAGAACAAGTATCCACTACCGAGGATCAATTAACTCTTTGACTAGTTGATAGGGACACGATGGTTCTCAAAGGTTGACCTTCTATTAGACTATCACCATCTATGAGTATGAGATGAGGATATAATGTAGAAAAATTTCAGATGTCGTTTAGGTCATTATAAGTACTTGGTGATTCCCTTTTGTGTGATGAACACCCCAATAGTGTTCATGAGACTCATGAACTAGATCTTCTAGTCATACTTATACCATTTCATGGTAGTCTTCATCAACAATATACTTGTGTACTCGGTGTCTGAGGAGGAGCACATGATACATTTAAGGATAGTTCTGGATGTACTACAAGAGAACCAAATTTATGGGAAACAATCAATGTTCTAGCTTTGTATTAAGTAGTTCCACTTTATAGGACATGTTATCTTAGTGGATGGAGTGGCAGTGGACCCAGCCAAGGTCAAGGTAGTGTTAGCATGAGAGATACCTTGGAGCGTGACAGCGGTGTGAAGATTACTTGGGATTGTAGGCTATTACCAGAGATTCATACATGGTTTATCCAGGATATCGACACCTATAAATGATTTGACTCAAAATGGGAATCCTTTTGTGTGGAAAGATAAGTTTCAATAGGCTTTCTAATATTTGAGGCATATTTTTATGAACTCCTTGATATTCAGATTGTTGGAGGATGGTGTCGAGTATGTAGTGTTTTGATATGCATCAATAACAAATCTTGGTTGTGTTTTGATGTAGAGGAATGTGGTTATTTCCTATGGTTCACTCTAGTTGAGACCACATGAGTAGAACTACGTGACCCATGATCATGAGTTGGTAGTGGTAGTATTCTCCTTGAAGATGTGGTGACACTACTTGATGGGAGAGAGGTTTATCATCTACTCTGATCATAAGAGTCTCAAGTATATATTCTCTTAGAAGGACCTAAACTTGAGAAAGAGGTGGTGGCTAGAGTTCCTCCAGGATTATGAATTTTAGATTGTATATACTCCTAGAAAGGGGAACGTGGTGGAAGATACTCTCAATAAGATATTGAGTTCATAGTTTATGGATGAGGTGTTAGTGAAGTTGGCCTCATTGTAGTTATCTTTTGTGGATGGAGATGGGTAATATCACCTTCAGTTGATGGTTGTTACCCCTACACTCTTGCAGCGAGTCAAAGAGGTACAACTTGGGGTTACTGACAATGAAACTCTATGTGCTCAGTTATCTATAGGTCATACTTCTGATTACTATTTTAAATGTGGGGAGCACATTGTTTTTTCGAATGATGCATGGAAGTACTAGTGGAATTTCAAGAGGAGGTTCTGAGGGATTTCCATACATACCCTTTGGCGATACATCTAGGTGTGTTGAAGATGTACCGGGACCTTTGATGTCAGTTCTGGTGTCCGAGGATGAATAAGGGAGCTATAGAGTTTGTTTCTTAATGCCTCAGTTGTTAGAAAGTGAAGGCTGAGCACCAGGTTCAAGTGGGGTTGGCTCAACCCCTTGAGGTGTCAGAGTAGAAGTGGGAAGGGATATTGATGTAATTTTTGATGGGTTTACCATGCATGTCTTGGGGACATGATACCATATGGCTGATCATTGGCCGACTCACAAAGTTATCCCTATTTTTACCTATTCGGGAGAAGAGTTCAATAGAGAGCTTGTGGGGCCTCTATATGCAGGAGAAATTTTGACTTCATAGAGTGCCATCGATGATTGTTTCAAATTGTGATCGTCATTTCACATCCCGGTTGTGGAACAGATTGTAGGAGGTGTTTGGGAGTTAGTTACACTTGAGTACAACATTTCATCCCCATACGGATGGACATATGGAGAGGACCATTCAGGGTCTGGAGGACATGCTATGAGCTTGTATGTTGGACTTTAGTCATAGTTGGGAATACCACCTACCACTGGTGGAGTTTGCATACAACAACAACTACCACCCCATCATTTTTATGGCACCATTTGAGGCTTTGTATGGGAGAACATTTAGGTAACCACTTTACTGGACTGACCCAATAGAGTCATCACTCATGGGCCCAGAGTTGGTACGAGCTACTACTGAGAAGGTGTGGATCATCCAGAATCAGATGATGACTGTGTAGAACTGACATAAGTCATATGATAACCAGAGATATAGACATTTATAATTTGAGGAGGGATACTATGTGTTCCTCTAGGTCTCACCTCGACATAGGTTACAGAGATTTGGAAAAGATGAAAAGTTATCTCTGAGGTTCATCAGACCTTTTAAAATACTAAGTATAGTTGGCGAGGTGGAATACCACCTAGATCTACCACCATAGTTGCACCGGGTACACGATGTCTTCCACATGACACAGCTGTGGAGGTACATGCATGACCCATCACACTCCATCAACTGGGGGAAATATGGACACTAAGGATGGGGTGAATTTTGAGGAGTACCTGAAGGAGATCGATGATTAGAATGGGAGGATACTTTATGGGAGAGAGATTCACTTGGTGCATGTCCGGTGGCAACATGGGAATCTCCAGAAGAGCATGTAGGAGCGGGAGGCCCGGATTCATGCATAGTACCCACATATTTTTTACCAGCCGTTTGTTTTGAAATTTTAGTGATATAAATACCTAAGTTGGGGAGAATGTAATAGCTCATATTTCTCTATTTTTTTTATAAATTAATTGGGAAAATTCCAAGACCAACCTTTGAGATGGTGTCCGATTATGAGGCCCAGTATTCCCAGAAATATTCGTTAAAAAATGTACAATTTTTAATAGTACGGGTAAATAGTTTTCTAGAAAAATAGGAATAACTTCTAAATGGATTTCTAGATCAGAAATATGAGGGCACCAATGAATTTAAAGCAGAAACTTTCCCTTAGGATGGGCCTAACCTTGGTCGTCGTGGGTCAACTATGAAAGGAAGTTTTTGGACATAAAGAGAATAAATTTTTTTTAATAAAAATATTTTATGTGATGCAGTATTGTATTTCTTTAAATAATCCTATAGGAAGGGGTCCCGGGTTAGACTCATAACCTTGGAATTACTTAGAGGCTATGGAGAGAGAAACTTGGAGGATTCTCTCGGCAAAAAATAACGATGGGGAGTTGGATCAAAGATTGACATGATCCATTCTTGGGAGATCTCACCAACGAAGAAGATGCGACAACCAAACATCTTTAGGGAATCATCCTTTTCCAGGTAGGGAATTGTGATTTCAGTTCTTTATTCCCTGTTCTTTATTCATACGATTAATGTGAATCAATCGATAGACATATTAATTCATGGGTCGTGCGTATTACGGGTTTGGATAATATTTTTCGGAATTTTTTATCAGGGTTGATTTGATATGATTTTATGATCATTATTATGGAATGGATAGAGGATAAAATGAATAATGGACCCTATTCATTCCTTAGGTTGTCCCATGTTCTTTTCTCCCCTGATGTTCTTTGCGTTCTTCATGATTTTGAAACAAATGATCTTTAATCCTTCGTTTCGCGGCACAAAGATCTGAACTCGTGATGACGCAAAGAAGGTATGATGCATTTTGGATGGGATGGAGGTGCATAGCGGTGGCTAGGGTGGTGGATTTGGATGGTCTAGGTGAGCGGTAGTGCGGTTCAGATGAGCGGCGGTGCGTTTTTGGTGGACAATGAGGTGGATGACGAACCCCCAACAGAGCAATCAATGAAGGAGGAATGCGGCCCGGTTGGGCTGCATGGAAGTCTGTGGGGGAGGCATGGTAACAGGAGGGTAGAGAGTGTAGGGTGTGTGTGTACATTGTGGGCTGACCACATGGGACATAGAACGACACCGCATGGGAACTAGGGGTACGCAGTCGGGGCAGACCACGTGCAGTAGACCAGAAGGCCCTTGTATGCGTGGGCCAGACCAGAGGATACAGGCAGAACCAGGAAAAACAGGATGGGCTAGACTGAGCATAGCTGGATGGACTAGGTTGGGTTGGGTTGGTGGGTTGGTCCAGACCAGAACCAGACCCGGGTTATACCTTTTCTCTAAAACAAACATATCTTTCAAACTGTACATCCTATTGATGAATTGTTTGTGGCGTTGGAACCTTGATGATGAGGCCGTACTTTTTTAAACAATGGTAGGTTTTAGCTTGGATATATTTCTAGTGATACAAGAAATTTACCCAGGCAGTACCTGGGGTCAAGGGGTATGGTAGTTGTGACTACTACTCACCGTGCACCCTCTATTTTCTACGTGAATTGATTCTATCCTACATTGTATCATGGAAGAGTTTTTTTAGGGATTATTCGATTTATAATTACCTGAAGGTTTTTTTGGTATCAATTCCTACTCATAGGAGTATGATACCTTCACCCAGAATTCCAGGATAGAGTTATTGGAATCCCCCAAGAGGCTTAGAGCGAATCCTCTATTCCTTATTCGTTCCCTAGGTAGAGTGTTTGGTATTGACATGTCCACCTTCACCGAGTGTCGATATTATACTTAGAAGGCTAATACAGATAGATTTTTTGGTATCAACCTATGGACATGGATTTGATCCTCATACGATGTATCACATATCTCTTCAGATCTATCATCATATCTCTGGTGAATAGTACTTCTTAGACAGACATCATCAGTGCTATCGGACTCAAGAGTGTGTTCTTCCAAATGTGTTCTTTAGGGAATCTTTGAATTGAATCCCTAGTGCTGGTATGTAGTGGTTATGACTTACCATAGACTATGTGGCATGGTTTGAGTATATATAGATATTCTTGTTATATATTGAACACATATACTTGTATATATATGACTGTACTTTTATTTTTGTATTGATTTGTGGTTTTAGAGAGTCCTATTGAGTATTGTTATACTCACCCCGACACGGGATTTTCCTATACGTGTCATGTCTTATGTAGACGAGTGGAATTTCGATAGATTACAAGGTAGACCAGGACCAGAAGGAGTATTGTGAGATCATACAGGCTGAGGTGTTCCTACAACATCAAACAGTAGCCCCAGTACTGTACCTTTAGGTTGGATCAATTAGGGTTTTCTACGTATGAGATTTAGGAACTTATTTACAAACTTTCTTTTTGGTGGGATTGTATTTTGGCCCTATTTAATTTCGATTACTTTCACTTTTGTACATTGGTTGTGGTTTATAGTGGTATGCATGCATTTGGTTCTTAGTGGTTTTTAATTTTCAGCATTTTGGCCTTAGATATGTGTGCGTCTGTATAGGTACTAATGCGATGCCTTCCATATTAGTGATATGCCTACTCGGTACTAGTCACCATCCTTTAGACTATTGGAGGTGGGATTGGGGAGTTGCAGCACCAGCCCCACCAGGATAGGTCATGATAGTTATGGTAATTTTATAATATTATAATATTATTTTTACCTTTAATTAACATATTTACCCATAACTATGCTAAATAAAAATTTATTAAAGTTACTATCCATATTTCCAAAATTAAAATGAAACTATTTAAATAATTTGGACCCAGTGATTGAAAATATTTAATCCATTTTTTAAAATTCAAAATACATAATTTTTAGTAACTAATTTAAAATTAATCCAGTTGTCGGAATGAGAAAACGGGTTTTAAAAGTTAAAAAATTAAAAAATATTGAAATGTTTTTACATCAAAACTTAATTTAAAATTAATACAATGACCTAAATTATATTAAAAAATATAATATATTTTAAAACCATTAAATAATATAACTTAACCATATAAATTATGTCGATGAAATTTTTTTTTCAATTAAAATTTAGTATATCTTTACTATTCATAAAACCATGAAACTTTTAAGAAAAATATAAAAAATTCATCCATTGTAATATTTTATACCCTGATTCTAAATAAGAATTTTATTTTTTAAAATAGAACATACAAAGGTGTTAAAAACTAGATTTAAAATGGGTGTTCCATTAAAAGGTGGAAAAACTGTATTTTTTTGAAAAATACTTCTTTTAATCAAAAAATTGAATTTATTCTTATATTATGTCTATAAAACATATAAGATGAATTTTAAACATTATATTGAATAAATTAAATATATATTTCATTAATTAAATCCATCAATAGTGATTTTATTATTTTATAAATTCACTTATTTAAATTTAAATAGTTTTTTCAGAAAAACGTTTTCTTTTATTTAGAAAGGTAATAATATTTATTTATAATTAATTTTCCACTAATGAATTAATTATATATACATGTTTAAGGAATATTTTCATAATTCTCTTAATACTATAACATAATATTTTTTTTTATTTTCTTAAACTTGGTCTTATGTGAATTGAAATCTATAAAAAGAACATGAAATTGTGTGTAACACAATCCAAGCATTGTGTTGCGTACACCCAAAGATAAGCTGGTGTTTCATGTAGAGAAATCTTATCTTGGTGTATCATACACCATAAGACATCAAATAAATTTAAATATAATATATATCAGAAAAATCTTGAGGTGTTATAGATCCTATGTATTGAAGAAGTACGAGTGACCCTATTCCATTATGATGCTCTAAATTAGAAGAGAAAAAGAGATATAGAGTGATTCAATTGTGTCAGATATTAAAAAAAGTATAAGAATATGGTGAGTGATATAAGGTAGAAAAATTCATATATTATAATATTTGAAGTTGACCGAGGAAGAATTTGAGGTTGTTTCTATTTTCATAAGTATATCATATTTTTATAAGAGGTATACTCACTTATATATTTCATCTACTTTAAGGTGTGACAAGACTATAATTTTATCTATAAAAGACATTTTATTATTTCTATGTAACTATTTGGTTCCAGTGTTTTTATGTGTTTAAATTTCATAGCCTTTCTTGAGATTCTTGTGATATTAAATAGAAAGTTGTATGTGAATGGAATAAAAACCACAGTACAATAGTGATGCAATAATACTTAGGGAATCAATCCATATTAAAAAACATTGGTTTTCTTTTGAGTTCCTCTCTACTAAAATTATATTCATACCAACCGATGTTGAGACATTGGAAAGTTGAGAAAAATATATTCCCAGAAAAAGTTAGAAGGTAATAAGGGTGTTTCTGACGCTTTCGTCGGGGCACACACATCCGTTTGTGAAGGACGCGCAACTGTTGCCCTGTATTACTTCTTTCCAAAGGTGGGTGGAATCCACTCCTTATTCAGGGAAGTCTGTTCCTTGATCCAAACAGGATGATGGGATGTCGGTTCTTCATTCTGTGGATTCCTCCTCGGAACTCGTTACCTAGTCCAGGTCTCCCTTGTAGAGTTAAGACATTGTTCGTGAAACTCTTCCTGGCGCCATATCTTTATGGACTATAGTTAATTACACTGCTTTTGTCAAGAAATTCCAAGGGGTTCGCTCAGGGCAGAAACCTTCAGTTAGGGGAGTAGTCACGTTGGGCATCACTGGCATGTCTGGACGTTGGGGGATTGGCGTGTCAGTCTTATGTCCCTTATTATAGGGCTTCTCAAGGGCACAAAAGCAAGAGGCATCCCACATAGAACACGAGAGATAATATTCCATGGGAATGTATCTGAGGTTTTCCTCAGCTTCCCATGTTTAACACAGGGTATGCCACAAGTTTAACGTCCAGCAGAGACAGATCAGAATGATCGAAACACTGACTAGAGTGTATCAGATGGGTGCAACCCCCAGAGGGAACACTGATGCTGGGGCCAACACGTGATTTACTTCCCAGTTACTGTTGAGGGGAATGGGGTATGAGGTGGAATGATCCCACCGGGATGTGGTGGCCTGGGTAAGAATCAGGATGGATGATGGAAGGTTTCGTGAGGGGGGTGGTGAATGGGATGGAACCGTCATGAGGATGACAATGGATTTGGTCTTGAGCCTCGAAGAGGCTTCCTACGTATCCCCGTGGTAGGGAATCAAAGTCCACATAGTTCATCTGATGGAAGCTTGCTGCTGAATGGGTCACAACGGCTTACTGCTAGATGGGTCATAATGGCTTACCACTAGATGGGGTCACAATAGCTTACCACAAGATGGGTCACACCGGCTTACCGTTGGATGGGGTCACAACAGGTTACCGATGGATGGGGTCACAATGGATTACCACTAGATGGGTGGTGGGATTGAACCTCAGGGAGGCTTCCTACGTACCTTTCCTTAGCAAAGATCAAAGTCCACATAGTTCAGGTGTGGGAACCGACGTGAAGGTGGACCTAGGGTCTGATGGGTGGTGGGGCGTCGATGAATCGACGTGAAAGGGGACCTGGGGTCCCATGGGTGGTGGGCTTGAAACTCAGGGAGGATTCCTATGCACCCTACCTTGGCTGGGATCAAAGTCCACATAGTTCAGAATGGGGCATGGAACCGAATGGTCGGAACCAATGGGTGTTGGGATTGAACCTCATGGAGGCTTCCTACATACCATACCATTGCAAGGATCAAAGACCTCATAGTTCAGGAATGGGTTTGGGAGAACCGAAATAAAAGGGATCAGAACGATCGAGTGTTGGTAGCCTTGAACCTCAGGGAGGCTTCCTACGTACCTTGCATTAGAAAAGATCAAATACCTCCTAGTTCATGGGGTGGCATGGGGCTTACACTCTAGGCTTCCCAAGGTGTTAGTGAACCGACGTGAAGATGGTCGGAACAACTGGGTGTTAGGATTGAACCTTATGGAGGCTTCATACGTGCCTTTCCTTAGAAAGGATCAAAGACCTCATAGTTTAGGAATGGTTTTGGGAAAACTGACGTGAAAGGGATCAGAATGACTGAGTGTTGGTGGGCTTGAACCTCAGGGAGGCTTCCTACATTGTAACACCCGAGACTTTTATGTTATATAAATCATCAAAGGAATATTTTTCTACACAACACTTTCTTGGCTTGCTTTACACGAAATCGTGACCTTCCTCGATAGCTTGCGTCGTACGCAATACCGAGTTTCACTAAACAACGATATGCTATTAAAATATTATTAAAACTAGCCGTTATGAATAGTAATGACCAATTTTTGAAATTTTATAAATTTTATTTTTCAAAATGGACTTCATTTTTGGATTCGGAATATCGAAATTAGCCTAGGGTGAAATTTTGGTATTTTTCTGAAAACTTTCAATTTTTGATGAATAGTGAAACCACTAAGTGGTAGTTAAAAAACTGAATTTTTCATAAAACTTAATTTTACCGCTTTTGTGAGTGGAATTTCAAAAATCCGAGAGACACTGTTGATGTCAGTAAGTAAAATGTGGTTCAATGAGATGAAAATAATTTTTTGGTGAATAGTAACTTTTTACTTTTTTTTACCACAGTTAAAAGTAAATAGGGTAATTAAGGGTAAAGATGATATTATTATTACCCTAACACATGTCCTAATTCTATTGGACAAGTTTAATTCGACCAAAAACAAACTTAGGAATAACATATGACCATTTAGGCCCACTTGGATTAGATTAGGACACTTATTATTAATTTATTTAAAGTAGGGTTAAAATAGTTAAAATCAAAGTTTAATAAGTAAATAATTTTTAATATGGGGTTATAAATAAGATAAATTAGACTATAAATATTCATTAGAAATATAAAACGATTTCCTACATAATGATATTTTATTTGTAATTTTTAGACATTAAATAATTTAATTTATTTATGACACAATGATGATGCAGTAATTATCTTATTAATGAAATATTGACATAATTGATGTTATAAACACCAAAATAAATGTAATTTGAGAATTTTTATGAATTAAACTAATTTTATAGGTAAATATGACATGTTAGTATTGAGTTAATTAACTTGTTTCGAACTAATAATTCTGTTATGATTTTCACAAAAATCAATTACTAAATAGTGTCAAAATTGACATAAAATAGTTTTTAAAACAAATATTATATTAGTAATTGTTATTTTATTCCTAAAAATCTAAGGTTCGGCCAAATGACTTAGAAAAGGTTATATATATTAATAATAAACAAATTGGGGTTCGTTTGGATGCTTATAGTAAGTTTATTAACCTTATAGTATAAGAACACAAGAAGACGCGATAAAAGTAAACTTATTTAACTTAATGTTAAATCTAAATGATAAGGTTAAAATAGGAACCTAAACATGTATAAATTCTATTGAATGAGAGGATTTCGACCCATCCCCACCCTATCTTTGAAATATATCAATTTTGAGCTATTTAAAACCGAACTTGAATTTATAATAAAATAATATTTTTAGTTTTCCCAAAGGTGCCCCTCTCCTCCCTTATAAAAGGGCACCTCCTCCCCCTCTTCCTCACACCACTTTGAGCCTTCAAGCTCGGCCAACCCCTGCCAATTCCTCCTATCCACTTCCCTAGAGACATCATAGAGGTTCTGGTCTTCTTCAAAGACCCATTTTAGTGCCCTAAAAGGAGGTCTCAAAGAAGCACTTCAAAGAAGAGGTAATGTCCGTTACCGATTCTTTCATCTTTATTTCTTCTTACACTTCTTCTTCTTTAGTTGTTTCATTATGAAGTAATAACATCAGTATCACTAATATACTGATATGTTATTATAAGTATGAAACAACCCTATTTCACCATCTATCCATCCTACGGAAAAAGAAATCACCGCGCGTGCGTACGTACGGAATACCGTCTCCACGCCGTGGTGTAATCTATTTTCCACCACCACCTTACTTGGATGGGTATAATGGTGTAAATAATTACTATATATTACTATTATAAAGTGATACTGATTTTGAAATAGTATACATACACTCCAATACAATTCCACGATAATAGGAACGATATCATCACTCGTTCGTACGTACGGAATACCGTCTCCACAATGTGATGCGACTCGTTCTACATGATCTTCATTTAATAATGATTATATAAATGAATTGAATGAATGAATATGATATATATTACACTAATACCATTCTAGAAATGATGTATCTATAACCTAAAGATAAGAATAAGAATTTATTCGACAAAACATGCATAAGAACAAAAAGTTATAAACACCCGAATAACAAGTAGCAATGAAATATTACTACTAAGAAGCTAAGAATATGACCATATATGATATCATAAAAATAAGCATGATTCTGGAATAAGTAAATAACATTATTTAAATCATTATACAGGAGGTTCGGACACTTACGAAGCAAAACGGACCTAAGGTAAGGGAAATATCACAATCTCATTTTTATCCGAGATTATTTATACTTTGGTATTTACTGGGGTGTATTTTATCATCCACATCTATGTTTCCTCAACATGTAATATTTATATCCTTCTACAATATTTTATATCCAATTTTACCCTTTGGTGAGTTTTTAGTAAAAGATATGAAAGGAATCTTTTGTCGTTTTTCGTACGAGGTACTTTTTGACTTTTTCGACAAAAGTACGAGAAGAATGTTTTCTTTAACTTATAAGGAATGAATGGATTTTTAAAACATTATTTCCAAGAAGCTTCCTTTACAAGTTTTCAAGTTTATTTTTAATCAACTTCTTTTAGTTTATGATTGTACGACATGTTAAGAAAGGAAAAGTGTTTTTGAAGTAGAAAGGATATTTTCCTCAAGAATGGAGGTCAAGTGTTTTATCAAAATTATTTTCCATCTAAGATAATAAAGGGTTCTGTTTTTATCCCTATTATTACATTGATTTGATTATGTTATGATGGAATTATTTTTATGAATTCCTTTATCGTATATGAATTGTTTTATGATGTCATGATGTTTAAGATTCCCATTTTTATTACATGGGTTATGCAATGATGTATGATTTATGAATTTGTGGCACACATAATAATGGTATCATTATGAGATGGGTGGGACCTATATCTCCCTCCAATTCATTGGGTAAAGATTTTATATCTCATGATATAGACATGGCTGGAACGGTAGGTTATACCGGTTCAGTGAAACAGGACTGAAACGAGGGTGACTCGGTTTAGAAAGGGACTTTTTCCACTAAGATAGTCTTGGCAATGAGCCTTGACTAATAAGAAATGATTCTCTATGATTATGTGTGTATGACACAAAGTTTCAGGTTTTAAGTTATGATTATTGTGATTAAATTTCACTTCCATGATTTATCCCATGTTATGAAATTATGATCTCTTTTTCAGGTTAAGATTTCCAAAAGTTATGTTCTTATGTATACAATGTGATTGATATTTATTTTTTTTACCCTTACTGAGCATTTGAGCTCACCCTTTTGTATGTTTTATTTCCCCAGGTCAGGAAGAAGGTTATTAATTAGAATATGCCAAAAAGGGACTCCAGATATGATGAAATAAATGGGAGGCAAAGTAGATGCTTTATGAACCAGTTGTTTATGTTTCCTAGTTTCAAAAGACACTATACCTATACGGTCCTTTCGTGGTTTTTTTATATGTTGTAATAAGTATGCTTCAATTTTGAAGTATTAACAATGTATGTAAAGTATGGGTTGTTATAGTTGGTATCAGAGGAAAGGTATAGTCAACCTTTGGAAACTAGGATGTGAAAGCCTTAGTAAGAACCCTAAGGATAAGTCTAAGCATAGAACACAATCTTAGTGTTTTAGAAATGGCCATGAATAACCTAGGATAAGATCTTAAGTGTGAAATTTTATTCTTGATTATGTGGTTTTCCTATTATAATTAGTGTTTCTCACACTATTCTTCTTGGTTTTAGTCAATGGATAGAACCCGAAGGAACCGTGTTAATGCGGAATGCAATGGACAATGCAATGATTGTCCCCCTGAGCAACCAAACGTTATGGGAGATGGAATAAAAAATCTTGTAGCCATGCTCACACAACTTTCTCAAGCTACGAATCATGCAGGACTTCCAAAAGAGCAAAGAAAGGAGCAACATTTTGTTGAATCCTTCATGAGGCAGCGCCCACCTTCTTTCAGCGGGTCTACTGATCCATTAGTTGCTGAACAATGGATTAGTACTACTGAAAAGATATTTTCAGTTCTTCAATGTTCTGAACATGATAAAGTCGTCCTAGCAGTGTATCGTTTGGAAGGAGATGCTGATCAATGGTGGAATCTTATTAAGAATACGAGGCAAAGGGATGAAATTGAGTCCATGGAATGGGACGAGTTCAAGAACTTATTTTTCAATAAGTACTTCCCTCGTATTCTCTGAACAAAGATGGAGAAAGAGTTTCTTGAACTGAAGAAAAAGGATGATGAATCTGTTGGTACATATGAAGCAAATTTTACAAGACTTTCAAGGTACGCTTCTGGTATTATTATCCAACCTGAGAGTAAGATCGATCGATTCTTTAGTGGCTTAAAACCAAGTCTTCGAAGGGCGTTAGCCATAAGGGACTTCAATAGCTATGAGGAAATCGTTCGATGTGCTCTCAAAGTCGAGATGGAGATTGGAGTAACCCATCAGTCATATAGGTTTGATAAGAAGAGGAAAATGGAATTCAAAGTAAAATCTAAAGAGCACACTGAAAAGAAGATGAGCTTTCCCTTATGCTCAAAGTGTGGAAATAAACATGGAAGGAGTTGTCTTAAAGGGACAAGTAAATGTTTCAAATGTGGAAAGGAAGGTCATCGGTCATTTGAATGCCACGATGATGGGAAGAAGATGTCTAATGATGCAAACAAAGGAAGGGATACACAGAATGAACCTACTACACTTCAATGTTTCAAGTGTAAGGAGATGGGACATTATGACAATAAATGCCCTAATCCAAGGGTTGATGATGATGGTCGACGTCAAAAAACTCTTAAGGCTAAATACAAAGGAAAGTCACATGAAATTTATATCAGCAATGTGGAGTACGATAACGATGTGGTGAAAGGTACACTTACCATCCACTCTAAAGTAGCAAATGTTTTATTTGATTCTGGATCCACCCACTCTTTTATTTCTGAAGAATTTTCTAAGGGTATCACCGTATTACCTCAACAATTAGATGTTGAGTTAGCTGTGACAACACCTAAGGGCACAATAGTCGCATCAAAAGTTTATAATTCTTCTCCGATCGAAGTTTGTGGGTAAGTGCTTCCTGTAAATCTTGTGATCCTTCCTATAGTGGAATTTGATGTGATTCTTGGAATGGATTGGCTTTCTTTATATGGAGCTCATATCAATTGCCAAAGAAGGGAAGTCACATTTCATATTCCAGATCAATCTATGATCATCTATCAATGCAAGGATGAACATAACCTTCCAGTGGAAATTTATTCCATTTTATGGGTATTGATTCCACTAAATGAAGGTTATTTATCTCAAATGGTTGGTGAGAAACTCACGATTAAGAATATGACCATTGTACGGGAGTTTTATGATGTCTTTTTGGAGGAATTACTGGGTCTTCCACCAAATCGTGAAGTTGAGTTTTCAATAGAACTCGTACCGGGTGCTTTGCCTATTTCAAAGACACCTTATAGAATGGCCCCAATTGAGTTGCAGGAATTGAAGAAGCAACTCCAAGAGAATCTTGATAAGGGATTCATACGTCCTAGTACGTCACATTGGGGAGCATCTGTTCTATTTGTTAAGAAGAAAGATGGATCAATGAGACTCTGCATTGATTATCGATAACTTAACAAGATCACTATCAAGAACAAATATCCTCTCCCACACATTGATGACTTATTTGACCAACTACGCGGAGCTCAATACTTTTCCAAGATTGATCTTCGTTCAGGGTATCATCAATTAAGGGTCAAAAGGGAGGATATACCAAAGACGGATTTCCGTACAAGGTATGGACACTATGAATTTATAGTGATGCCATTTGGTCTTACTAATGCCCCTGCCATCTTCATGGATCTGATGAATAGAGTCTTTAGAGACCATCTTGATAAATTTGTGGTAGTCTTTATAGACGATATTCTTTTCTATTCAAAGAGCAAGGAAGAACATGAAGATCACTTGAGAATTATATTGAAGACCCTGAGAAAGGAGAAGCTTTATGCCAAATTTACCAATTGTGAATTTTGGCTTCAATAAGTTGCATTTTTGGGTCACATAATCTCAAAAGAGGGGATATCTGTGGATCCAGCAAAAACAGAGGTTATCGAAAGATGGTCGAGACTAACAACAGTAACTGAGATCTAAAGTTTTCTTGGTTTGGATGGATATTATCGACGTTTTGTGAAAGATTTTTCACGATTATCTAATCCAATCACCAAGTTGACTCGGAAAGTAGTTAAGTTTGTCTGGACAGAGGAATGTGAAGAGAATTTCAAGGAGTTGAAAGGATGGTTATCCAGTGCACCTGTGCTCACACTGCCTTGTACTGGAGAAAGGTTTGTGATCTATAGTGATGCATCCAAGAAGGGATTGGGGTGTGTTCTTATGCAAAATGATATGGTGATAGCTTATGCCTCACGACAGTTGAAAATACATGAGCAAAATTACCCAACACATGATTTGGAGTTAGCTGCGGTAATCTTTGCATTAAAGATTTGGAGGCATTACCTTTATGGTGAAAGGTGTGATATTTATACTGATCATAAAAGTTTAAAGTATATTTTCACACAAAAGGAGATGAATATGCGTCAAAAAAGATGGTTGGAGCTGATTAAGTATTACGACTGCTCAATCCATTACCACCCTAGGAAATCAAATAAGGTGGAAGATGCATTAAGTCGACAAGACCATGCTAGTTTATCCATGATGAGGATCACAAAAGATCCAATATTTATGGATTTACAAAGGATGGATCTTGGAATTATAATGGAAGGGGAAAAATCTTATCTTTCTCAAATGAAAGTTCAACCATCTATACATGTGAAGATTAAAGAGGCACAAAAAGAAGAAATCGAGTTACAAAAGAAGGTGAGAAATGTTCTTGAATTCAACCTTGATTGTGATGGGATAATAAAGTTCAGGAATCGGGTTTGTGTTCCTCCCATCCCCGAATTAAAGAAGGAGCTGCTGGATGAGGCTCATAGTTCTTCATTCTCTATTCATCCTGGAAGCATGAAGATGTATAGGGACCTGAAAGAGTACTTCTGGTGGGATGACATGAAAAGAGATTTTTCTGAATTTGTCTCTCGATGCTTGGTTTGTCAACAAGTTAAAGCTGAGAGACAGAAGTCTAAGGGGATGTTACAACCATTACCCATAACCGAATGGAAATGGGAAAACATCACTATGGACTTTGTCACAGGACTTCCTAAAACATCCAAATGCAATAATGCTATCTGGGTCATATTTGATCGTCTTACAAAGTCTGCACACTTCATTTCTATTAGAGAGGATTTCTCTCTGGATCAGCTTTCTAGGATATATGTAAAGGAAGTGGTAAGATTGCATGGAGTACCACTTTCTATTATATCCGATCGGGATCCGAGATTTACCTCGAAGTTCTGGTGAAGTATTCAGCATACTCTGGATACAGAGTTGAGTTTCAACACTACTTATCATCTTCAGACAGACGGTTAGTCTGAGAGAACAATTCAAACCCTAGAAGATATGTTGAGAGCTTGCTCTATGGATTTCAAAGGTGGTTGGGATCAACACCTACCTTTGGTGAAACTTTCTTATAATAATAGCTTTCACTCCAGTATTCAGATGGATCCTTATGAAGCTCTCTATGAAAAGAAATGCAGGACTCCAACTTACTGGGATGAAGTTGGGGAAAGAAAGCTATTAGGACCTGATCTCGTTGATGAAATGGCAGAAAAGGTCAGATCTATTCAACAACACATAAGAGCAGCTCAGAGTCGACAGAAAAGTTATGCTGACAACTGAAGAAAAGACCTAGAGTTTGAAGTGGGTGATAAAGTGTTCTTACGAATATCTCCCTGGAAGAGGGTTATGAGATTTGGAAATAAGGGGAAGTTGAGCCCTAGATATATCGGTCCTTTAGAAATACTGGATCGTATTGGGAAGGTAGCTTACCGATTGCCGCTTCCACCGAATCTCTCTCAAGTTCACAATGTGTTTCATGTATCTATCCTGAGAAAGTACATACCCGATCCTTCACATGTACTCAGCTCAGAAGTTGTACCACTGGAGCAAGATCTATCTTATGAAGAACAACCTATAGAGATTCTGGATCGTAGCGAAAAAGTCCTATGAAACAAGACCACTCGATTGGTGAAAGGTTTATGGAGGAACCACCAATTAGAAGAAGCTACATGGGAGCTTGAGGATATGATGAGGGAGAGGTATCCTCATCTGTTTGTTACAAAGTGACGAATTTCGAGGGAGAAATTCATTTTAAGGGGGGTAGAATGTAACACCTGAGACTTTTATGTTATATAAACCATCAAAGGAATCTTTTTCTACACAACACTTTCTTGGCTTTCTTTACACGAAATCGCGACCTTCCTCGATAGCTTGCGTCGTACGCAATACCGAGTTTCACTAAACAATGATATGCTATTAAAATATTATTAAAACTAGCCGTTATGAATAGTAATAACCACTTTTTGAAATTTTATAAATTTTATTTTTCAAAATGGACTTCATTTTTGGATTCAGAATATCGAAATTAGCCTAGGGTGAAATTTTGGTATTTTTCTGAAAACTTTCAATTTTTGATGAATAGTGAAACCACTAAGTGGTGGTTAAAAAACTGAATTTTTCATAAAACTTAATTTTACCGATTCTGTGAGTGGAATTTCAAAAATCCGAGAGACACGGTTGATGTCAGTAAGTAAAATGTGGTTCAATGAGATGAAAATAATTTTTTGGTGAATAGTAACTTTTTACTTTTTTTTACCACGGTTAAAAGTAAATAGGGTAATTAAGGGTAAATATGATATTATTATTACCCTAACACATGTCCTAATTCTATTGGACAAGTGTAATTCGACCAAAAACAAACTTAGGAATAAAATATGACCATTTAGGCCCACTTGGATTAGATTAGAACACTTATTATTAATTTATTTAAAGTAGGGTTAAAATAGTTAAAATCAAAGTTTAATAAGTAAATAATTTTTAATATGGGGTTATACATAAGATAAATTCGACTATAAATATTCATTAGAAATATAAAACGATTTCCTACATAATGATATTTTATTTGTAATTTTTAGACATTAAATAATTTAATTTATTTATGACACAATGATGATGCAGTAATTATCTTATTAATGAAATATTGACATAATTGATGTTATAAACACCAACATAAATGTAATTTGAGACTTTTTATGAATTCCACTAATTTTCTAGGTTAATATGACATGTTAGTATTTATTTAATTAACTTGGTTCGAACTAATAATTCTGGTATGATTTTCACAAAAATCAATTACTAAATAGTGTCAAAATTGACATAAAATAGTTTTTAAAAAAATATTATATTAGTAATTGTTATTTTATTCCTAAAAATATAAGGTTAGACCAAATGACTTAGATAAGGTTATATATATTAATAATAAACAAATTGGGGTTCGTTTGGCTACTTGTAGTAAGTTTATTAACCTTATATTATAAGAACACAAGAAGACACGATAAAAGTAAACTTATTTAACTTAATGTTAAATCTAAATGATAAGGTTAAAATAGGAACCTAAACTTGTCTAAATTATATTTTATGAGAGGATTTAGACCCATCCCCAACTTATCTTCAAAATATATCAATTTGGAGCTATTTAAAACCGAACTTGACTTTATAATAAAATAATATTTTTAGTTTTCCCAAAGGTGCCCCTCTCCTCCCTTATAAAAGGGCACCTCCTCCCACTCTTCCTCACACCACTTTGATCCTTCAATCTCGGCCAAACCCTGACAATTCCTCCTATCCACTTCCCTAGAGACATCCTAGAGGTTCTGGTCTTCTTCAAAGACCCATTTTAGTGCCCTAAAAGGAGGTCTCAAAGAAGCACTTCAAAGAAGAGGTAATGTCCGTTACCGATTCCTTCATCACTATTTCTTCTTCCACTTCTTCTTCTTTAGTTGTTTCATTATGAAGTAATAACATAAGTATCACTCATATACTGATATGTTATTATAAGTATGAAACAACCCTATTTCACCATCTATCCATCCTACGGAAAAAGAAATCACCGCGCGTGCGTACGTACGGAATACCGTCTCCGGGCCGTGGTGTAATCTATTTTCCACCACCACCTTATTTGGATGGGTATAATGGTGTAAATAATAACTATATATGACTATTATAAAGTGATACTGATTCTGAAATAGTATACATACACTCCAATACAATTCCACTATCATAGGAACGATATCACCACTCGTGCGTACGTACGGAATACCGTCTCCACGATGTGATGCGACTCGTTCTACATGATCTTCATTTCATAATGATTATATAAATGAATTGAATGAATGAATATGATATATATTACACTAATACCATTCTGGAAATGATGTATCTATAACCTAAAGAGAATAATAAGAGTTTATTCGACAAAACATGCATAAGAACAATTAGTTATAAACACCCGAATAACAAGTAGCAATGAAATATTACTACTAAGAAGCTAAGAATATGACCATATATGATATTATAAAAATAATTATGATTCTGGAATAAGTCAATAACATTATTTAAATCATTATACAGGAGGTTTGGACACTTACGAAGCAAAATGGACCTAAGGTAAGGGAAATATCACAATCTCATTTTTATCCGAGATTGTTTATACTTTGGTATTTACTGGGGTGTATTTTATCATCCACATCCATGTTTCCTCAACATGTAATATTTATATCCTTATACAATAGTTTATATCCAATTTTACCCTTTGGTGAGTTTTTAGTAAAAGATATTAAAGGAATCTTTTTTCGTTTTTCGTACGAGGTACTTTTTGACTTTTTCGACAAAAGTACGAGAAGAATGTTTTTTTAACTTATACGAAATGAATGTATTTTTAAAACATTATTTCCAAGAAGCTTCCTTTACAAGTTTTCAAGTTTATTTTTAATAAACTTCTTTTAGTTTATGATTTTACGACATGTTAAGAAAGGAAAAGTGTTTTTGAAGTAGAAAGGATATTTTCCTCAAGAATGGAGTTCAAGTGTTTTATCAAAATTATTTTCCATCTATGATAATAAAGGGTTCTATTTTTATCCCTATTATTACATTGATTTGATTATGTTATGATGGAATTATTTTTATGAATTCCTTTATCATATATGAACTGTTTTATGATGTCATGATGTTTAAGATTCCAATTTTTATTACATGGGTTATGCAATGATGTATGATTTCTGATTTTGTGGCACACATAAGAATGGTATCATTATGAGATTGGTGGGACCTATATCTCCCTCCAATGCATTGGGTAAATATTTTATATCTCATGAGTTAGACATGGCTGGAACGGTAGGTTATACCGGTTCAGTGAAACAGGACTGAAACGAGGGTGACTCGGTTCAGAAAGGGACTTTGTCCACTAAGATAGTCTTGGCAATGAGCCTTGAATAATAAGAAATGATTCTGTATGATTATGTGTGTATGCCACAAAGTTTCATGTTTTAAGTTATGATTATTGTGATTACATTTCACTGCCATGATTTATCCCATGTTATGAAATTATGATCTCTTTTGCAGGTTAAGATTTCCAAAAGTTATGTGCTTATGTATACAATGTGATTGATATTTCTTTTGTTTACCCTTACTGAGCATTTGAGATCACCCTTTTGTATGTTTTATTTCCCCAGGTCAGGAAGAAGGTTATTAAGTAGAATATGCCAAAAATGGACTCTAGATATGATGAAATAAATGGGAGGCAATGTAAATGCTTTATGAACCAGTTGTTTATGTTTCCTAGTTTCTAAAGACACTATACCTATACGATCCTTTCGTGGTTTTGTTATATTTTGTAATACTTATGCTTCAATTTTGAAGTATTAACAATGTATGTAAAGTATGGGTCGTTATATTCATACCTTGCCTTAGAAAAGATAAAAGAACTCTTAGTTCATGGGGTGGCATGGGGCTTAAACTCTAGGCTGCCCAAGGTGTTGGTGAACCGACATGAAGATGGTCGGAACAACCGGGTGTTAGGCTTGAACCTCAGGGAGGCTTCCTATGTACCTTGCCTTACAAAGGATCAAAGACCTCGTAGTTCAGGATATGGGGGGCTTGGTGCATCGACGTGAAGATAGTCAGGACCAATGGACGGTGGTGGGCCTGAACCTCATGGATGCTTCCTATGTACCCTGCCTTGGAAAGGATTAATGTCCTCATAGTTTGGGATGGTGGATATATTTTAACATCATGTGAGATGAAGGTGAACTGACATGAAGGGGTCGAGACAAGTAGGTGTTGGGATTGAACCTCAGAGAGGCTTCCAATGTACCCTGCCTTGGAAAGGATCAAAGTCCTCTTAGTTCATGTACGAGGCATGGGGATTACACTCTACGTTGCCCAGGGTGTTTTTCTTGGTTGGTGCTTGCTCTATACCCATGTGAGTCATGCTCGGTGTGAGAAAAAAGAGACAACAGAGACTTGACGATCACATCGTGAAAGGTGCGTCTGTGGGAGGTAGAGTGGGGCTTCCACGTGATCGCAACCTAAATAGAAAATAGAGGCTTATGCATGGTTAACATTCCCAAGAGGTTGGGACTTACTCCAAGAGGGAGGCTTGAAGGTGAAAAAGCGCAATGGGAGAGGGATTTGGGGCCGAAGAAAAGAGAAGAACCATTCCCCGTCACGCGCTTTGCTGGCCCTGGGGACCGAAGAAGAAAAGAGGAGTAGGGATGCTGACTCCTACAAGAAATATAGGGGCCTACACCAAGATGTTTGAGCTTTGACCATGGAAAAAATACACTCCCATAAGGAGGATAACACCCCCTATTGAGACCAGTGGGTGTGAAGAATGTCCCAGATGAGGGTAACCCACGTGCGAGTAATGAGGTGAGGTAACGGTTTAAGGTCATGTGCTGAGGATGAAGGTGGTTGGCTGTTTAACGTTCTACAGCTCGAACGAGGTGGGTTTGCTCTGCACCCCTAGGACTTACATAACCAGTACCCTCTGCTCCTTGGTGTTGAGAGGGGATAGGCAAAGCCATGGTTAGGGGGTGTCATGGAGCGAACCATCGGGGGGTCCATGTTAGCGTGACTATCCAAAGAAGCAATAGCCAGTAGTGTGCCTATGAGAAGAAGAATGAGGTGAAGAAACACAATGGGAGGTATCATCTAGGGGACTTTGATGTTACTTCGTGCGAACCTAGGAGGTTTCACAGGAAACGAGTATACGGAGAAGGTACTGTGGGCGCGAGAGGCGCCTGAAAATGATGCCCAGAAGAGGGACATCACGGTCGCACAAGGCGGGAGGCTTGCACGCAAAAGGAAAGTCTGTGCAAAAAAGTGGCTGGTCTGGTGCGCAAAAGGAACTACATGTGCGAAAATGTCCGAGCCAGTGCGCAATTGAGTGCTGGGCGCGAAAAAGAGAGGGTCGGCATGCAAAAGGAATTTCACAAAAAAGACCTAATTGCGCACAATTGGAAGGAATTGCGCATGGGGGAAGGGGCTCAAGGGGACTTTGAAGAAGATCAAGCCTGAGGGGTCTCACGCAAAGGCGGACCCCCAGGATATCTGGAACGAAATATTTAGTACATTAAAGACATCTTTTGCATGCACAAGAGGTGAATTTCGCGTGGAGGAGACAGTTCAGATTCTTCGTGGTGAAGTTGAAGGGGATGCCTTCTATTTATAGGCGCTCGGGATCATCGGTCTGTGTGAAAAACACTTCGGCACGAAATATTGCGTGCCCTGATGTCGGAAGTGCGGAGATCAACTGCATGGAGCGGTGGCGCGAAATAGTTCGGCACCCACGCGGAAAACTTTCATGAATCCTGGAGTTTTTCGTGCGGGTCATATATTTTTTTCACGCGACTCAGTATTTTTTTTCGCACCACCCCTCCTGGACCCCTAGAATGGATTGTCGGTTCCAAATATAGATTCAATTTGTCGGGCCCAAACCTTCCTCATCCCTGGAGCGCTTTTTGATATCTAAAAATTCCCCCCCTCAGAATCAGATTGGAGAGGGGTTGTAAAGGTCGGATTCCGATGGAAACGCTAAGAAACAGGACTCCCTGGGGTCGTTGCACGCTTAAAATCAGAGCGGTACGAAAAACCGGTCTGGAGCGCGCAATTCGCTTTTCACGCGTGCATGGAAACTTCTTATCATGACTATAAAAGGCCCCGTGGGTCCCCCCATTCTATACGGATTTTCTCATGCGATAAGTCTGGAGCTCTCATGCGCGAAACAAAATTCCTCCACCTACGCGAAAAACACTTCGGTTGTGCGTAATTCACCGTGATCAATCATCTGTTTTTGTGCCAACCTGGTATTTTCCATGCCAGCCCTGATTTTTCACGCTAGGCACTGAATTATCTCACTGGATCCTGATTTTTCACGCCGAATCTTTCTTTTTTCATGCCGACTCATTAAAATCTTTCCAGTAGGAGATGATCTCCAATCGGGATGATGGTGAGAGGGAAGCCGCATCTGATGCTTGAAGGGATGAGATTGTCGCCAACCCTGAGGTTTATGGCGCCTGAAGGATCATATCCAACAACCATACTCTCTTCAAAATGTTGACCCCAGTGCATAAGAAGTATGCATTGTCTTCCAATCTGACGATCTGGGACTTCAGAATCTAGGAGGAGGTACCTGTGCCAAGGTTTGAGGTCGACACACTGCATTCATGTGTGACTCGTGAGGATGACCTACCCTAGTATAACATCACCTACAAAGACCATCCTACTAGAGAAACCAGACACCTGGACGTTTATGTCCTGAATCCTAGGACCAGGACCATCTCGGGGAGTAACCTTGTCACAGAGAGTTCTCCATCCCTTTACCTGAGAACCTTCTGTTAGAGTGTTACTGACAAGACCAAACGATGGCTGTAGGATTGGGATCTATGGTCTGGAGGAAATTTCACTAGTGAATGGGCCTGGGCATATTGGGTTCTCCAGACAAGCGACCAATTTGGGTCTGAATTGTAGCACATCAGTTTGTTCGAGGTGGTGTGGATGTCGCAGTTTCATTTCTATCTCTAGCCTAAGCTCGGGCTAGAGATGTTTACTCAATGGTCTCCTGACACCAATACCTTCCAACTTCATCATGGGGAAGTCGGCATCAGCCTGTGGGATATCCATTGCATTGGGGGTATCGCTTTGGATGGACATCAGTATGATGAATTACTCCCGACGAGGAACACCTGGGGTGATGGATCATGAACTCCTATGCTGACATGGCACCTGATGGAGCTGGACAAGGAGAGGCTGGGGGTCAAGGATTTCTTGAAGGAAATTTCTTACAGGAAATATTTCAGCTTGTTCCTGAAAAAAGATCCGGAAGTTGAGATGTCGGGGTGAGGGAGACGGTGTCCGACTGCAACACAGAGGAGAAAGTGCAGATCATACTGGAGGATCTTGGAGGTGGGGGACTATCAGTTATGGGGCTTCAGCATAAATGAGATCCGGGACCCGAACGTCAGATACGCCAGATTTATTTCCACATTTATGAGTGGGTGGCTCTTGTTGGTGAGGGATGGATGGATGAGAGTTCGCCCAATGACCCTGGTGATGGTCGACATCATGGCCGCTAATCAAAGGTTCAATCTGGGAGTCCCCATTTTGGCTCTCCTATATGCCGTTTGGGACAAATCACAAGAGGAGGATCATAAAGTAGGATCTGTCGCCCCTTCCAGATATTTTTTGGCTGGGTCGCGGCCCATTGTGGCGGGTATACCTTCCCGAATGGCATTCGTTATCTAGGTAATGGCCTGTGACCTTCCTTGATGAACATCGCCAGGGTTATGCCGTTGACGCTCAATGAGGAGGGAGTAAGGATCAGGATCGACAATCATTCCAACTTCACTTTCATCCCATTACCCACCCCGACATGCCAGATGGTAGATAACGGGAAAGGCTCACTGGAGTAGAGGGAATACTTCTAGAGCATAAGAGGTGGGGTGCTCGTGGCCCGGATTAATGGGAAGATCTTTTGTGAGCCCTACGCGCCATCCTGGTTTTCCAGGCAGTTCAGATGCCTTCAGAGGATGCCGAAGAAGGTGTACATGGATGTTCGGGAGGAGATGCACCACTGCGTTCTTCGCCAAATGTGGCTGATGTTCACAGCCCAGGGCTCTGGAGATGTCATTACCTTTCCCACCATTGAAGTTGATGCTGGCCTCTCAACAGAAAATGCTGAACATTGGGCTATAGCGTACCCTGAGATACTTTTGCGGAAGCGAGTCTGACAACTCAAGGTAGCCAGTGTAGAACCTGAGTGGTGAGAGAGCAGACAAGGTGTTGTTTAGGGGGGAAGTTCGGAAACACGTCAGGAAACCAGGCCCACATAGGCCAGGACTTCAGTAGCGGGGACGTCGCACGGCACGACCAGGCCCTCATCGCCTAGGGGGAGAGGGGATCATTTAGCGGCCAGGGAACTCCTAGGGAAGTAGATAAGGTATCTGCTCCAACCCTCCAATGATGCAATCTTCCCAGCTCTGTGGTCAGCCTGTATAACCCTGCGACAGTCGATGGGTACCGAAGCTCTTTGGAAAAAGATAATGCGAGACAAAATCCAGCAGCTGGAGGTCGGACTCATTTGGGTTGTTGAAAGGGTGAACTTTCATCATCGACATGCGTACTTGATGGTCATGGATGTGTATGAAAGTCAACAGGGTCACCTTGAGGAGCCATCTTTCTTGGTGAAAGTTATCCTCGACCAGGAGCGTGATCCAGAAAAGATACCGTCAGAGGATGATGATTGTGATGATGAGCCGGAGGGAACCAAGACATAAGAGGAGGAAGAAAGAAAAGGTGAAGGAGGGGGTGAAGAAGATTATGATACTATAGGTGGAGGGTCTCTGGGGGGGGGGGGTCCCACCAAGGGAGTATCCTGGAGAGTGGCAAGATTGTTAGATCTGATGTGGATATAACTGAGCTTATTGAGGTATGTATCATCTGTTATCCATCCTTTCCCCTCATCTTATTTTTTAGCCCTCAATTAGATCTCATTATCCTGTTCAGAAGCATATGGGCATCAACCAAGGGTCTCCATTCGAAGGGTAGGAGGTGTCGATAGATCAAGGTGGGGAACTGACACCCATTATTGATCTGACGAGCACTGAGGGATCCCTCGCAATGGAAGCTCCTGTAGCGGCTAGAACACTAGAGGCTGATGGTTTGGGATCCTATAAGTTCATTACTTCAACGCCGGTTAATCACTATTGGAGAGCTCAATTGATTAGGGTGCTCTTTGTTTGTGTAGTAATCATAGTCTTGGAGGCTCATCGAGCTTCTGGACCCAAGTCATCCATGATTGATTCAACTACAAATGTGGCGTCCCATTTGGGGCACACTTCTCAAACTAAGCCGACCCCGGCACTCGGTGAGCAGAGAGTGGTGGACATCAGTGGTACTCATGTCGGGGAAGGTCTGGAAGTCGGTGAGGGAGCTATCAAGACTGAGGTGAGAGGGGACGGTCGCCCATGCATTGAAGAGTCCAAACCCTTGGGAGGGGCGCCATAAGAATACCCTACTGCTAGTCTGTTGGCTGCTTTCCTTGCCTGTCGGCCCACAGACCCCGAGGAGATTGATGATTCAGACTTGGAGGTGTCCGAGGAGATCTGAATGATGCAGCACAAAGGGTGGAAGTGCATCAAGCGCTTTCTTGGTCAGCCCCATACAGAATGGTTGAAATGGATGGAATCACTCCAAACCTGGATGTGCTTTCTCTGTACTGGAGGGGAGGATTCTCAGCGCCTTTATTCAACAATCGATGAATACATGGCTGAGAGGTTGCGTGAGATTAGTCGATGCTCCAACATTTCCCAGTGTCAGGAGGAGTCAGGGAGTACCCAAGCGTTCATCTAGGCAGAACAATAGGCCCGATGCCTTGAAGAACAGGTGAAAGCAAAGGAGAAATTCATTGCAAACTATTTTGATCTTGTGGAGTAGTTGAGGTCCCATCTGGCAGATGCCCAAGAGAAACTAGCGGAGGCGGGTCATCAAATATCCACACTTCAAACTGAACATGCGCAAGCACAAGCTAGAGTTAGTGGACTGCGCTCTGCGGCTGCTGATGAAGAGAGATTCCTCAGGGGGCGGGAAGTAATCCTGGAGGCCACCAGCCAAAAGGTAGTGCCGCTGGAACGATCCATCCAAGAAGCTGACCCTTAAGGGACCTATTTTGGCTGAACTCATAAAATCATTTCTCCTTACTTCTTCTTATTATGGAAAACATGTATGAATAAATTTATTTACTTGTCTGTCTGTTTTAATGCATTCAACCACAATCCTGGAATAAATAGTAATCCATTCCTAAGCTCACATGGGTCGCACCCAATGTGAGAAATAAGGGATATTTGTACTATTATTTTTCTTGATCGTGGGAGCATCAACCAAGATTCAGGCATCCGGGGTTTGAATAACCGGTCTGGATTTCTGAGAGGAAATGGGAGGGACCTGACTGGAGAATGAAGCTCTCAGAATAGCCGAATTACCGTTTTCCCAGTGTGCTCTTGTGAATAAATGGGATAATGCCAAGGGCGCTGGAATCAATCTGAACAGATGGGAATGGAAGATGTGAATCACGATACCCAGGATTCGAAACACTCTGGGGGTGGTCTGACAATAAATAATAATTGTCGACTGCATTCTAAACACAATATCCTTATTGTGTTAGCCTGGAATGGGATAAAAAATGAGGTCCAACCACTGAACAAGTTTGAAACACGGGGCCTGACTCAAAATATCATCCATTATCCCTTGAGAACATTGTCCCAGGACAATAGGCGGGCCATAGGCCGAGTATCCATACTGTTAGGAAGTTACCTTATAATTGAAAGAAGATGAGGGTCCAAATAAGGGGCACACAAAGTGTGAAATGTGGAGCGATGGTTTGTTCGAACAGAATCCAACACTCTTGAAATTAGGCCACAATGGTGGAAGCTCATTAGATGGGCGCATCGGTCTGATCATGGATCATTCCTTCTTTTAGACAGGACCTCTCTCATGAGGGAACTGTCGCTTCCCAATGTCATGGTGGGGCATCCCGAACTTGTTCAGGGTGAAGCTACAGTTACATGGTTCCCCACAAGGGGTCGAGCCAGGGGGCCAAAACTGAGGAGGAATAAGATTTATGATTCCTAGGAGATGGACCCTAGGCGAAATATCTAGGTGTCTCTACGTATTCCATGAGGATGGGAATCAATCTATACATAGTTCTGGAAGATGTCGTGCAGTTTAATGTCTTTCAGCAAGGACACAGAGTGGTCTTAGCCTGTGGTCACATAGCTCAAACCATGAATGATAGGAAATGCGTGAGATACATGGTGGGGTAATTATAAAACCCGACATAAATGGGAACCTAGGGTTCTGACCACCACGTGTTCCCTAGGAAGGTTTTAGGTCGAGGGATCAAAAATGAGAGTTAAGCTGGGCCCATGGGGGAATCTCTCGGGCATTCCTACGTATCTCATGAGATTGAGAATCAAGATGTATATAGTTATAAGAGGTGGAATGGTAAGGTACTAGTGCCAGGGATAAAAGGGGCGTGTGGGTGTGGCCCTCGCACATAAAGAAGTGGTATTTGATGTATCTTGTTTGTCCTTTAAGGTGACTGGTTTTTTTTGTGAAGCGACATGCCTAGGATAGCATGTACTAGAATCACCACAAGAATCAAGACGTATGCAGTCGTTGAAAAATGGTATGGCGTGTGACCAATACCAAACCTGGTGTCCTCTTGAGTGAGGACATCACGATGCAGTGTCACTTTCGTCATGCGTCCAAGACAATAATGTCACAGTTTAGGGTCATGTGGTAGGACCAGGAATGTATTTTAACATCATGTGGCATAGACGTAACATCTTATGCGATTCCAAGAAATAAACCTTGATCCAAGGGGCCAAAATAGAGGTAAGAGGGTAAGGGGCATGAGAAACTAGCTCCCAATTGATCAGGACCCGAAAAAGAGACGTTTGGGTGCTCTTACGTATCCCATGAGGATGGGAATCAAGCTATACATAGTTCTCATAGATCTTATTTTAAGGTCTTAGAACTTGGACATGGAGAATCAGGACCATCCCAAGTAAAGGCGGACCTTAACCCAATCCCTAAGCCTACTTGAGTTGAACTCAGTTTAGGAAACAAGGGTGGATAAAGTATTCAAAATACGTGAAATACACACAAAGGGGGAACTGGTGAAGCCCCGAATGATCACCTTATCGCGGATTTCTCCTCCTAACGTGCGAATGCACACTGAGGAATAGTACCAAGAGTTTCTAAGTTCTACTTGGAAATGATGAGGTGGAGAAGGATGTGAATCATGTTACCGACCTTTTTGGCTTAATGGGATTGGCGTGACGATGGAGGGTAACTGTTGACCATGTTCGAAACACAACATCCCTATCACATTATCCTGAAATGGGGACAATCAAATGAGTGTAGACCGCTGAACATATTCAAAATACGGTATTTTTATCGATTTGTTGTCTGCGAACCTCGTGGACGTTGGCCCATAATGGTAGGAGAGCCCTTAAGCCTAGCATCCATGCCACTTGGGGGTCCCTTTGGGTGTGAAAGGTGATGGAATCTCTAATGAAGGGGAACACAAAGCCTGAGAAATGGGTGAAAGCATGTTTGAGTGGAGTCCAACATTCCAGGTACTAAACCAGAGTACCCTTAGGCACATTGGTGAATCACCAAAGAGGGTAGAAAAGGGTGCTCAACTTGAGAGTAACCGGTTTTAAGGGATGAGCATAGAATACAGGGATAGAGAACTCCCAAGAGGGAGAGGTACATGGCGTGGTCTTTACAAACCCAACGTGAATGAGGACATAGTCCCATGACACACCATATACTCCCCTCCTCGGGAAAGGGTAGGCTAAGGGGCCAAGGTGAAAGGGAGATTTTTGAGAGATGGGACTGGACCCAAAGTCTAGAAGTTTGGGCGGTCCTACGTATCCCATGATGATGGGAATCAAGCTACACGTAGTTCTTGAAGGCACATAGGGTTTAGATACTCTAACGAGGGGGTGTATGGCACGGTGAGTAACCCGATGTGAATGGGGACATAATCCCATGCCACACCATACAACCCTAAATAGGAACTTAGCCGGGGGCCCGGTAAGGCCAAGGGGCCTGAGGCTAGGCCTCAGACGGGAAGGCCTGACCAGTCTGTAGTTTAACGTCTTGTGGTGAGGACAAAATTGATTAAGATACCCCACATACAGGAGGTGCACGACGTGACAAGTAACCCGATGAGAATGAGGACATAATCCCATGCCACACCATATAATCCTAAATAGAAACATGGGCCAGGGGCCCAAAAAGGCCAAGGGGCCTGAGGCTGGGCCTTGGACGGGAAGGTCCAACCTGTCTGCAGTTTATCGTCTTGCGGTGAGGATGAAGAGAGGATAAGGTACCCCATCCTGGGATGTGTATGGCACGATGAATAACCCGATGTGAATGAGGACATAATCCCATGCCACACCATACAATCTCGAGTGAGAACTTGGGCCGAGGGCCCGAAAAGGACAAGGGTCCTGAGGCTGGGCCTTGGATGGGAAGCCATATGTCCTCTTGTGTGGTTTCCACCTCATCACAGCTCCTAATCCTACGTGAGCAGTTCTTGGTGTGAGAAACAAGGAGCTGGTCTCAACTCTCCCCGCCGTATGGGGTCTAATAGCTGGCATTGCCCGAAGGGATTTCGTTGCTTGGATATACAATGGGGCAGAATGAACCACTACACTCAATGTTTGGGATATCTTGGGGTGGTTCTAATGACTTAGGATATCTTTTGACCATGTTCGAAACACAACATCCATATAGTGACCTGAAATGGGAACAACAAATGAGCATCGACCACTGACCATATTCGCAATGCGAGACTTGTATCGGCTTGTTGCTCAACATCCTCAAGGGCATTGACCCACAATGATAGGAGAGCCCTTAGGCCTAGCATCCATGCCATTTGGGAGCCCATCTGGATGATAAGGATGATGGAGTCCCAACCAAAGAAGTGGGAGAAGCATAACTGTACCCATACATTTTAAAATCAAACAGGGCGACGAAGGAGGCAGACACCTCTGGGGAGTGGGATGTATGGCCGGATCGAGATGAGATCGACGTAAATTGGGGAAAAATTCTGCACTCCACCATATGTCTTGTCTCCAGGGGAAGATTCTGGCATTTGGGCTGGGCCAACAGACAAAATGTCTGGGCATTCCTACGTATCCCATAAGGATGGGAATCAAGCCGTACGTAGTTCTTGAAGGCCATGCAGTTTAACGTCATGCGGGGAGAATGTGGGAAGATATAAGAATGGGGAGAAGACACATGGTACAACCGTTATAATCCTAGCATGAGTGGGATAAGGAAGACTACACCATATCATGCAAGGATCCTCTGAGAGAACTATACCTAGGGGGGATAGTCAAAGGGAAGAGTTTGGGGGCTGGGCTCAAGATGAGGAGTCTGAGTGTTCCTAAGTATCCCATGAGGATGAGAATCAAGCCATACATAGTTTTCAAGATGTAGTTTAAAGTTGTGTAGGACCAGACAGTTTAAGGTCATGCTGGACCGGCGTGCAGTTTAGGGTCATGCAGGACCATCCAGTTTAAGGTCGTGCAGGACCAAATAGTTTAGGGTCATGCTGGACCAGACAGTTTAGGGTCATGCCGGACCTGCTGGATCAGGATAAGTATTGCTTGAGGAATTTGGCATTGGTGGGAGGAGTGATACGCTCTCCATCCATGGTCACTAGGGAGTATGCTCCGTTGGGGTAAATCTTGTGAATTATGTAAGGTCCTTCCCATTTGGGTTCCAACTTGCGTGGTTTCTTGCCGGAGATCATTGAAACCCTGAGGTCCATTATCAAGTCACCTTGTAGGAAAGAGCGGAGGCAAACCTTCTTGTTGAAGGCCCTGGCTATCTTATTCTCATTCCTTTCCAGATTTTGCAGGGCACGAAGCCTATTCTCGTCAAGTGCTTCCAATTCATCCAGACAAATTTCAGATACCTTATCTGGTGCCTGCTGGTCATATACTGCTATTCATAATGAAGGAATCTAGATCTCTATGGGTAGGATGACCTCAGCTCCATACACAAGGGAATATAGGGTCACTTGGGTGGAATTACGTGTCGTCGTCCGATAGGCCCAAAGGGCGTTGGGGAGCTTGTTCGGACAACTCTTCTTATTCTAACCAACCATTTTCTGCAAAATTTTAAAGAGGGTTCTGTTGAAAGCCTCTATCTGCCCATTCTTCTGCACGTGGTAGAAGGAGGTATGGTTCGAATGGATGTTGTACTTGGTGTACAATTTCATCAGCTCAGATGCTTGGATGTTGGTGTCGTTATCGCTGAGGACAGCGTGAGAGACTCCAAACTGGTAGATGATTTTGGGGATCACAAAGTCAATGATAGAACTGGCCTTGACCTCCTTGAGTGAAACTCCATCTACCCACTTAGAAAATAAATCTGTGGCGGTCAGAATGAACCTGCACTGGCGAGTTGTCGCCGGTGGGTATGGTCCCATGACGTCGAGTTCCCACACCTCAAATGGCCAAGAGTACTTGGTGGAGTGGAGAGGTTCTGGCAGCCGAAGCATGAAGTTATCATGAATTTTTCATGCATGACATCTCTTGGTGAACTTGATGCAATCATAGATCATGGAGGGCCAAAAGCATCCCAGTCTCTGGATATGATGGGAAAACTTCGGCCCAGTCTGGTGAGCCCCATAGGAACTGGCGTGAACCTACTACATGACCTGAGAAATCTCAAATCCTTGGATGAAACGGAGGAGAACACCATCAAAACCATGCTTGTAGAGGATCTGCTCAAGACTGGGACCACTATAGAGTGTAAACTGTAGAGCACAATGTCAGATTCACTCTCGCTTGGCCCGATCGGCTGGGAGGTAACCATTTTGGAGATACTCGACAAAGGGGGCTCTCCAATCAGGGGTCACTTCAACCACTATATTTGGGGGACTTGGGGGTCCTGACTTGGAGGCTCCAACGGTACAATGGCTTACTCGTAGGCCTTCGTCATCATCTGGGGTGACAGGAGCAATGAATCTCCGATGGGCCATGTGTATAATCAGATCATCCGGATCAGGTTTTGTAAGTGATGCAGCTAGGACGACCAGGGAATCAACTCGACCATTCTGAGATCGAGGGACAAGAGTAAAGTTTGTCTGAGATGGAAACTATGCCATTAGCTGGAGGGTGTGCTCCAAAAATGGTGCGAGCTTTGGCTTTATGATGACGTAGTCACCGTTTATTTTCTTGATGACCAGTCTAGAATTTCTTTTCACATAAAAATGGGGAAAATCGATATTCAGGGCCAGCTTGAGGCCAGTAATGAGGGCCTGATACTTTGCCTCGTTGTTGGTGTAGCCCTATGACAACAGGAATGAGTATGGAAGAATGTCTTGCACCAGGGTGATGAAGATGATACCCATGCCTACACTATTGAGCCTAGGATCATTGAGTCTCCTATCGGTGGGGCTCTATGAGGCACCATCAAAGTGAATCTACCAACATGGGATAACATGATCTACCGAGAGGATTTACTCTTCAGGAAAATCTAGGTCCAGGGACTGGTCCACGGGGGTTGGATGGGAAACTGGAAAATCTGCCAATACTTGTCCCTTGATATCCTTATGAGGCACAAACCTGATGTCGAACTGCTGGAGGATTACTGCCCACCATGCTAGATGGCCGATCCACATAGAGAAGTTCAGAATTTACTTCATCGGGTCTACCTGAGACACCAGATGTACCTCATGGTGCTTTAGGTAGTGTCGCAACTTTTTCACAGCAAATACAAGCGCAAGGCAGCTCTTTTTGATGGGGGAGTATCTGGTCTCCGTATCGAGGAGCATGCAGCTGAGGTAGTAAAGGCTGTTTTTCCCCCCTCATTGTTCTTATAGGCAAGGAGGGCACTAAGAGATCATTCCAAGGTAGTCAAGTACATGATTAATGGTTTTCTAGAGACGAGTGGCATCAAGACTGGAGGCTGGAGCAGATACTTATTGATTTCCTCGAATGCGATTTGGCACTCTTCGTCCCACTCGTAGGAAGAGCATTTCTTCAGGAGCCAAGAAAAAGGCATACACTTATTGGCCATATTCACAATGAATCAGCATATATAGGCTACGTGTCCTTGGAAACCTTGAAGCTCCCAAATATTGCTCAGGGGAGGCATCTGACTGATGGCCTTGATCTTCTCTAGGTCAATCTCGATGCCCCGGTACCTGACAACAAAGCCAAGGAACTTCCCAAAGGTGACCCTGAAGGCACACTTCAACGGGTTCATCTTCAAGTGGTGGGAACATAGGAAGTAGAACACTTTCTCAAGTTCCTTGAGATGTTCTTACCGCTGGCGAGATTTGACCACCAGATCAACCACATAGAATTCCACCAATGTCTCGAGGATTGTCTTGAAAATGTGGTGCATGGCCCGCAGATAGGTGGCACTTTCATTCTTCAGGCCGAAGGGTATAACCTGGTAGAAAAAAGTACCTTGAGGCACCCTGAAAGTGGTGGAATATTCATCCTCAGGGTCCATCTGGAACTGATTGTATCCGGAGTAACCATCCATGAAGGAGAGAGCTTGTAACCCAGCTGTAGCATAGATCAACAATTCTGTCACTTGAAGAGGAAAATCATCTTTCAGACAGTGGCGGTTGAGATCGTGGAAGTCAATGCAGACTCTTATCTGTCTGTTCTTTTTCCTGACTGGCACAATATTAGCTAGACACTTGGGGTACTGTACCTCCTTGATGAAGTTGGCTATGATGATCTTGTAAACTTCATCCTCGACCATGGCACCATGAGAAGGGTGAATCTTTCTGGGAGGCTTCTTGAACCCGCGATGATTTGTAGGGAGACCGAGGTGGTGGATGGATACCTAAGTATCTTGTATGGGAATCTCATCGTAGCTCTAGGAGAATACATCACGATGCTGTTTCAGGAAATCCACGTACCGCTGTTGCTCCTCAGGGGGAATGGCGGCCCTGATCAATGTGGGTATCAGATCTGCCTCGCTACCAAGGTTCACCTATACCAGTTCATTGACCGTGGTAGAGACGCCTTCTTCAAAGGTGGGGGGAGCATCCTCCAGATTATCTTCTTCGCTTGTAGATGAGGGATTCCCAATGGGAGGAGATTCCTCTGGGTCAGAAGATCCTGGTGGGAGGTTGGTACGGGTCTGGACAACTGTGGACATCATATCGGTAGATTCACGTGCTACTGAGACCATAGCGATAAAGGTAGTTGATCTGATCCCATCTGGTCTTTGGCCTAAGGGGACACGCTTGATGATATCAAAGCATTAGTGGCATGTCAGCTTGATCTGGTTAATCCCAGCCTGGCGAAACAGAAACGTATGACATACTGTCATTGACAGGGGGAGGACATCCCGATACCATACGGGGGTAGGAGGCTCCAGGATCACTTGAGCCTGATTTTTGTAAGAGTGTGAGGTGATTTTCCATCGTCGCTTGGACTTGGGAACATGCTTCCCACTTATACCAGAGACAAAAAAAAACAGTGGCCCATGTCGGGGTTCGTGTCCCCCAATCAATGGATTGGGAAGACATAGGTGTCATCCAAACCCACCCAGGGGTCGGTTGCAACCGAGACGGGTTTGACTTCACTTGCCTGAATCTGCTTATCCTTGCTCTTGTAATAGTTAGCATCCAGATAGATGGATTCATAAGAAGAAAAAGGGTATGAATCAACTTTGAGTAAGCCTACTCGACCATTAAGGGAGTACTTGAGGCACTGGTGATAGGATGAGGGGACCAGCATATGCAGGTGGATCCATGACCTACCCATTAATGGATTGTACGCGGTGTCCTGGGAGACAACCATAAAATCAGGGCTGGAAACTAGGCCGCTGAACTGGGTCTTCAAACGGATCTTTCCAACCAGGGTAGACTCGGTCTTGTCTTATCCTTAGATTCTTAAATTGGAGGGATTCAGGTTATCTTCAGATAACCCTAGCTTCCGCAACATCTACATTGGGATAAGGTTGATCCTGGAGTCGGTGTAAATGAGATAGCGGTGAACCTCCACGCCGTTAAATTGGCTGATGATATACAGTGGAAAGATGTTCCCCTGAATGGGAGAGACTTCATTTTATCCATAGAATGAAATGATGGACTGACATTCAGTGTTCTCGATCGCTTCAACATGAAAGGCTTCTACAGCTACTACCTCCATCTCAAAATAGAGGGGGCTTCTTAAAGTCTTAGTGAGGGCCTCACACATATCTGGAGACAAGAGAAGGGATTAAAGGATATAAAGCCACACTGGGATGCCGACGAGGTTCTTGAGAACATCATACTTCAATGCCAAGCATGAAATTCTGCTTGCAGAAGACCACTCTGTGATAGGAGGCATGTCGGGCCCTGCCGGCTGGACCAACAGCCGACTGGTGCTGGGTATGTCCTGTTTCTCACTAGTTGAAGCTTGATGAGTAGCTACTGGATGAGGACCGGATGACTGAGATCGGCCTGTAGCAGGGCGAGGCTGGTCACGACCTGGTCGAGGCAACTCTGTCTGATTTAGTAGCACAAACGGTGGTGGAGGTAGGCCCGACAGCACCAGATGAAGAGGCTGTGCATGCTGAGTTCTACGATGGGCCTGCTGTCTGCTCTCAGTGGAATGCACAGCCTGGATGGAGGTGCCAACTGATGTTCCTTGATGATCCATGTAGTCTCAACTCCGCCGACGTTGGCGTCGGCTGGGGACGTTGGGGAGGTCCGCCTGGGACTCCCCGTCATCGGGAGTCATATAAGGATTTACCGACTCCATGGTATTAACCAAAGTGTACCCTTGACTATCACTTGAAGAGTCATCCATCAATGGGTGAATTCTATGGGGGAATCCCCATCTACGGGGGCATAAAGTTGTCGAGAGTGCGGGACGATGATGGAATTGGTGGGGTACATTGCTTTCCCTTGTGCTGCCGATGCTTGCTCTTATGGGAAGAGGTCCTCTGAGATGATGATGCAGAAGTAGTGACCATAGCTTCTGAGGGCTCCGGTGGATTTTGGTGTGCCCGAATGATACCATGGGCACAAGAAAATATTTTTCAAGCCATCCTGTCATCATACTTCTAGGACTCGTGGTTAGAAACCTGCTGCCACTCACCTTCATTGTCGCTACTACTATCTGACCTTACAAAGATACCTGTCACTTATGTCAGGGCCGAGCCCAGCCTGACTATTTTGTTATCGACCTGGTCTTGAAGCCAGTATTTGAACACATAGTACTTCTTGAGGTTGTGCCCCAGAATTTGATGATAGGGGTAGTAGTTTGGGAAATCAGTGAGATTCAACTCTTCCAGCCTTATGCACTCATTAAAGCATACAATCCCCTACTCTAAGGTGCTACGTAAGTAACCAGGGACCTGATTTTTGTTGAACGAGTAAGTCTAGTTTCTTCTGTCTGGGAAGGGGGCCCTTGGAGCTTGGCCCTGGCGAGGAGCTGGAGGGGCATGTCGAGGAGGTATACCCTGATTGTCCTGCTTGGTAGGTGGCAGTGCATTCTGTGGGGGAACCTGCTGATTCTAAGGGGGATGCTGCTGAGCCAGAGGCTGTGCCTGAGATGGAGGCCCTCTGTGAGGCTGTGGGGCTGGTGCAACTGGTAGCAATTATAGTTTCCTAGGGGCTTTTATTTGGGCCACCACAGTGGTCTTAGCTCTGGCATCCCTCATCGCTGGGATTATAGGGGGAAATAGGCATGCCTGGCTATCCTGTTGTAGGGTTTCCTCCAGGTGCTGGGCCTTATTGGAGAAGTCTCGGAATCCTCCAGGGTAGTTCTGGGTGATTAGAGAGGAAACCAGCTCCGTCTGGACATTTCCTACGTACATCGTCAGTAATTTCTCCTAAGTCAGTGGCATGTCAAGGGAGTATGTGAGCCCCTTCCACCGGGCGATAAAGTTAGAGAATCACTCATCAGGCCTTTAATTGCACTTGAAGAGGTCTGTGATGATTGTTTTTTGGGTGGTAGAGATGAACTGGTAGAGGAATTTACTGCGAAGGCCCTCCCAGTAGGTTATGGATCCGATGGGGAGCTGGCTGTACCAGATGAATGTCAGCCCCTCCAATTTATGAATAAATCAATAGAGCTTGGCAGCCTCTTGCTATGCCAGAGTCCCTAACATGGACCCACACCTTGAGTTAAAATGGGTTAGGTGCTACGGCGGGTCCCCCGTCCTGTTAAAGGTGGAGAAGGTGGGACTCCCGAAACCCGGAGGTGCCGACATATCACCCACCCATACTGGGTATGTCTTACCATCAGGAGATTTACACCTGTCGTGTTTCCAATGCCTCAAGGTGGGAAATGAGCAGCGCCATAGGATCATCTGGGTGGGAGTCCCTATCTTGGAAGGGATCCCTAACTATGAGTGTGTTTCTGGGTTCCTCGACACGGTAAACAGGCCCAACATCTCATGGAGCGGCTGATGGAGCGACCTGCGGGGTAGCCGGGGGAGCCTGGGCTAGATTCATCGGATTTCCATGCATTTTACGAGGGTTTGGTGAGACATACCACACCCTCTTGCTGTGAGCTCCAGTTTCAGCCCTGTCCGCAGGAGTGGCATGATCAGGGTTGCCTGGGGGTAGCTCACCGAGGGGTTGTTGTTCCTGTCCCTCCTGTACTGGCCTTGAATCGCTGTAATCGGGTCGTCGCTCTGCCGCACGTTCCTCCAAGACGTCATAGACCATATTCCTCTTCTCAGTGTGTTGTTGGCGCAATGTGTCCTTCTCGGGGTCCTCCTCCGTCTTCTGCACTGAGGAAGATGGGTTAGAGTGTTTGACAATTCCGATGTGCTCTTTGGCTTTACCGGAATTCCGGCTGAGTACCAATGCCTCGATGGGCACAGGGAGACCTAGTAGGTTCCTCTACTGATGATTAATCCTCCCTGATGGGTCCAATAGTGGCGGCACACCCTCAGGGGGTAGGTCTCCATTGAGAACCTTCATCTCATCCTCCTCGTCCACTATGTCAGCCATGTTGACCATGACCCTTCCTGGGGGCATGTCCTTGATATCGCCTAGCGAGTCGGGCTATTGCTGGATAGGAATGAAGAGGAGGGAAACATAATTCCCCCAACCACATATTTTCATGTGGGGGGTAGAATCTTTGATAATTTTTCAGAGTACCTTGATACTCTGAATGCATTGCTGCTGGAGAGCCTCATAGTGACATGGTGACTCGGGGTGCTAGACCACAGGGAGTGCGGCCAGATCAACCAGATGGAATTGTTCGCTGATTTCTTTGAAATGTGCTTGTATCCTGAGATAAACCACTCACCAAAGATGAATACTAAAATGCATCGCCCATAGGGTGTGGCAGAAACACTCAACTTCCTCCGGGGTGAGGGATTCCGGTATGCGGAAATTCTGTGCTGCCACAGGCCAGAACTTCTCGGGGATGTGGTCTGCTGCGATGATGTTCCAGAAGACCCTCAGCTCAGATTCAGAGTTTGGCCATTGATTGTCCCACTCATCAACTGGGTGTGGCTGAGAAACTGGCAGTGGTACTGAAGAAGACAGCTGGGATGACAGGATGGCTGGTGGAGAGTACGACAAGCGGGCTGACTGGCCGTCGAATCTCAGGCTGTCCTACAAAGAGTGTAGTGACCTAGCCGCCACATCGCAATAAGATGAGATGATGGCCGTCTCCCTAGCTCAGGGGCTAGGGTTACTGGTGATAGGCTGTGATGCTGCTTTCCTTCCATTGGTCCCCATAATAGCTCTCCATGAACTCTTATGTAGGTAGAGAGTGCTTCTGACGAAGATGGTAGTGATTGCGTGACCGTACCCTGTGGGGTCACCAGATTTTCATCCTCCTGGATATACCTGTGGAGGGAGGCGGGAATCCCATGGACCTTGCATTCCAGGAGTACTAGGATAATGTGCCTTCTTTTTACCCCAACCCTTGACTCAAAAGAGCGAGGGTAGGGTTCCCGAGCTGATTCGTACTACACTTAGAGTCTGAGAAGCATACCAATTTGATCTCCATCCGGACCTTCTCAGAATTCTTCTTATGGTGGTGATGACTTGCTTTTCTACCCCTGGGTGGTTGCTCAGGATATGGAAGATTTCTGACATAGGGTCCTTCGGCCGCACTCGTTGTGGGGTAGAGATGGTTTCCACCCAAGAAAGACGGGGTGCGAGGAGAACCAGGACAAATGTCAAAGGGGACATGGGGAGGACTTCCATGGGTAGCACTAGAGTGGGCAAGACCTATGATGGAACTGGAAAAGGAATGAGGAGGAACTCCACACTTGTTTTCCTGGAGAATCTTAGTATGAGGAGAGTCCTTGTACAGGTCTGACTGAACACGGGTAGGAACTCTATGCTAGGAGCAGGTGGAGCGAGGCTGGCATTCACCCCTATGGTTGCTAAGGTGAGGAGGACCTTCAACAGCTGTTGAAAGAATACAGGGAGGGTCCCCAAATGGAAGAGATACCAGATGTGCAATTTCCCTTCATCGACGGTCGGGGGTAAGAGGAATGACTCAATACCCAGTGTAGTGGGCACGGGAGAGACCCCCGCACTGAGCGTCACTGCCATGAGGAAGACCCTCATTTGGGTTGAGGGTGGAATGGGGAGTACCTCCATGCCATTCCTCGAAGCGAGGAAGGCCCGTGATTTCCATGGTAGTGGTACGAGGAGGACATCCATACTGGGTGGCATCACTACGGGTTGGTTCGTGGCGGCCACTGTTGGTGCCAGCGACCAAGAGAGTTGACCCAGCCTGCCCGTGGGGAGTTTGGGGCCTCGATCCCAGTCAGGTGTATAAGCGCCCCTGCTTAGTGTATGCAGGGACCTGATGATATGCGTCGGCGGTGGCTCGGGCCACAGTAGCCGTCGACGTTGATGCCCTTTGGAGGGTTTCCTCAGCATGCGCCTGATGTTGGCATCAGGTCGGACGAACCAGGGCCGGTGGTGTAGGTGCATAGCTTACCTACTCTTCATCCAGCAAGACCGGGAAACGACAATGATGTAGCAGGGTGGGAGCCCTTGCTGGGAGCCCCTGGGATGGGACTCTGACTGGGCTGGCTCGGACATCACCTACCTCATCAGTGTAAAGCATGGAGTTGTCAATGCGTTCCAGGGAGGGGCTCCTGAAACAGTTGTACGTCGGGGTGGAGAGAAATCGCTCCCTGCGTGGCCCTCGGGGGCGGCATTGGCGATGAGGCGTAAACGACTCCAGATCTAGGCAGGCCATATCCCGGGTTGAGATTATGCCCTACTCATCATAACGACATAAAAGGTTGTTGATGACCCTCCATTGAATGACCTCATATGGGGAGAGGGGGCGTGGATTCCCCATGGCCATGGGTGTAGAGGCCGTCGTAGAAGCAGTGGAACCACGCGAGACTGCCGCATTAGTTCTTCCCCTGCCACGATGCCGATGTGTAGGAAGTGATCTTGTTCTAGATGTAGCAACCTGATTTCTGAAAGTGGCGAGATTAATTCATTAGTGCTGAGAGAAAAAGGAATCGATGACCAATGACCCTGTGCCATCCCTTATTCCATGGTCGGAAAGAGGGATCCATGCTGACAACATCGCAGAACAGAATGTCCAATGTTCTACTGCCCCAACTTCTGGTGAGTTTCACGCCAGGATGGCTATTTTCTTGGCAGGACCCAGCACTAGATATCTGAATCTGGTGACATGTAAATCTATTGATTCCCCGAGCGCTACTAATCTCTATATTGAGGAGAATAATTTCACATCGGGTTCACCATTTCTGTATCCGACGCTTTCACCGGGGCGCGCGCATCCGTTTGTGGAGGACGAGCAGCTATTGCCCCATATTCCCAATTTCCTAAGGCAGGTAACATCCTCTCCTTATTCAAGGAAATCTGCTCCTTGATCGAAACAGGATAATGGGATGTCAGTTATTACTTCCATGGATTCCTCCTCGGAACTCGTTACCTAGTCTGAGTCTCCCTTATAGAGTTAAGACGTTGTTTGTGAAACTCTTCCTGGCACCATATCTTCATGGACAATAGTTAATTACACTGCTTCTGTCAGGACATTCAAGGGGTCTGGTTAGGGCAGAAACCTTTGGTTAAAGGAGTAGTCACATTGGGCATCACGGGTGTGTTTGGATGCTAGGGGATTGGCGTGTCAGTCTTATGTCCCTTATTATAGGGCTTCTCAAGGGCGTGGAAGCCCGAGGCATCCCACATCAAACGCGGGGGATCATATGCCATGGGCATATATCTGAGGTTTTCCTTATCTTCCCATGTTTAACATAGGGTATGCCGCAAGATTAATGTCTAGTGGAGACAGATCAGACTGATCAGAACACTGACTAGAGTGGATCAGTTGGGTGCAACCCCCGGAGGGAACACTGATGCTGGGGCCAACACATGATTGAATTCCCAGTTACTGTTGAGGGGAATGGGGTATGAGGTGGCATGATCCCACCGAGATGTGGTGGACCAGGTAAGAATCAGGATGGATTATGGAAGGTTTCATGAGGAGGGTAGTGAATGGGATAGAACCGTCATGAGAATGACGATGGTTTTAGGGTTGAGCCTCAAAGAGACTTCCTACGTATCCCAGTGGAAGGGAATCAAAGTCCACGTAGTTCGTCTGATGGTGGATTACTGCTGAATGAGGTCATAACGGCTTACCACTGGATGGGTCACAATGAATTACCATTGGATGGGGTCACAACGGCTTACTGCTGTATGGGTCACAATGACTTACTGCTGGATGGGGTCACAAGGGCTTACCGCTGGATGGGGTCTCAACGACTTACTGTTGGATGAGTGGTGGGATTGAACCTCAGGAAGGCTTCCTATGTACCTTTCCTTTTCAAAGATCAAAGTCCACGTAGTTCAGGTGTGGGAATCGATGTGAAGGTGGACCTGGGGTCCGATGGGTGGTGGGGCATTGGTGAACCAACGTGAAAGAGGACCTGGGGTCCCATGGGTGGTGGGCTTGAACCTTAGGGAGGCATCCTATGTACCCTACCTTGGCATGGATCAAATTACACGTAGTTCAGAATGGGGCATGGAACCGAATGGTCAGAACCAATGGCTGTTAGTCTTGAACCTCGTGGAGGCTTCTTACGTACCTTGCCTTAGAAAGGATCAAAGACCTCATAGTTTAGAAATGGGTTTGGGTGAACCGACGTGAAAGGGATCGGAATTCCTGAGTGTTGGTGGGATTTAACCTCAGGGAAACTTCCTATGTACCTTTCCTTAGCAACGATCAAAGAACTTATAGTTCATGGGGGGGCATGGGGCTTACACTCTAGGCTACCCAAGGTGTTGGTGAACCAACGTGAAGATGGTCGGAACAACCGGGTGTTAGGCTAGAACCTCGGGGAGGCTTCCTACATACCCTGCCTTAGCAAGGATGAAAGAACTCATATTATAGAAATGGGTTTGGGCGAACCAACATGAATGGGATCATAATGACCGAGTGTTGGTGGGCTTGAACCTCAGGGAGGTTTCCTACGTACCTTTCCTTAGCAAAGATCAAAGACCTCATAGTTCATGGGGTGGCATGGGGATTACACTCTAGGCTACCCAAGGTGTTGGTGAACCGACCTGAAGATGGTTGGAACAACTAGGTGTTAGGCTTGAACATCAAGGAGGCTTCCTACGTACCTTGCCTTAGTAAGGATCAAAGACCTCGTAGTTCAGGATATGGGGGGCTTGGTGCACTGACGTGAATATGGTCGGGACCAATGGACAGTGGTGGGACTAAACCTTAGGGAGCCTTCCTACATAACCTACCTTGGAAAGGATCAAAGTACTCATAGTTCGGGATGGTGGATACATTTTAACATCATGTAGGACGAAGGTGAACCGACGTGAAGGGGTCAGGACAAGTAGGTGTTGGGCTTGATCCTCAGGGAGGCTTCCAATTTACCATGCCTTGGTAAGGATCAAAGTCCGCGTAGTTCACGTACTGGGCATGTGGCTTACACTATAGGCTGCCCAGGGTGTTTGTCATAGTCGGTGCTTGCTCTAATCCCACATGAGTCGTGCTCGGTGTGAGAAACAAGAGATAGTAGAGACCTGATGATCACATCGTGAAAGGTGCGTCCATGGGAAGTGGAGTGGGGCCTACATGTGATCACAACCCAAAAAGGAAATAGGGGATTATTCATGGTTAGAAGCCTGAAGAGGTTGGGACTTACTCCAGGAGGGAGTCCTGAAGGAGACAAAGCGCATCAGGAGAGGGTTTTGGGACCAAAGAAAGGAGAAGCACCGTTTCCTATCACTCCCTTTTTTGGACCTGGGGACCAAAGAAGAAAAGAGGAGCAAAGATACTGCCTCCTACAAGAAATCTATGGGCTTACACCGAGATGGTTTCCATTTACCCACAGACAAATTCCACTCCTATAAGGAGGATATTACCACATGTGGAGACCTGTGGGCGTGGAGAATGTCCAAGATGGGGGTACCCCGTGTGCAAGGCATGGGGCGTGGTCACAGTTTAACATCATGTGCTGAGGATGAAGGTACTTGGAACTTTAACATCTTGCAGATCGGACGAGGTGGGTTTGCTCCTCACCCCTAGGACTTACATAACCGGTACCCTCTTCTCCTTGGTGCAGAGTAGGGACAGGCAAAGCCGTGGTTAGGGGGTGTCATGGAGTGAACCATCGGGGGGTCCACTATAGCGTGGCTATGCGAAGAAGCGATATCCGTTAGCGCACCTATGCAAAGAATAATGAGGCGTAGCAACGCAATGGGAAGTATCATCCATCGGACTTTGAAGTTACTTCGTGCGAACCTAGGAGGTTGCACGGGAAATGAGTATATGGAAAAGGTACTGTGAGTGGGGGAGGCACCCAAAAATGATGGCTGGAAGAAGGACATCATGGTCACACAAGGCAGGAGCCTTGCATGCAAAAGGGAAGGATGCACGGAAAAGCAGCCAAGCCGGTGCACAAAAGGAACTGCATGCGCGAAAAAGTCCGGGCCGGTGCACAATTGAGCGCTGGGTGCGAAAAAGAGTGGGCCGACGCGCAAACGGAATTGCGCGCCAAAGACCTAATTGTGTGTAATTGGAAAGAATTGTGTGTGGGGGAAGGGTCTTAATGGGACTTCGAAGAAGATCAAGCCCAAGGGGTATCGTGAAAAGGAAAACCCCCGGGCGATCTGGCGTGAAAAATTTAGTACCTGAAAGCCATATTTAGCACGCATGAGATGAGAATTTCACACAGGGGAGACAGTTCAGATTCTTCGGGGTGAAGTCTAAGGGGAGGCCTTCTATTTATAGGCTCTCGGGTTCATGGGTCTGTGTGAAAAACACTTCAACATGAAATATTCTGCGCCCTGATGTTGGTAGCATGGAGATCAACTGCTCGGAGCGGTGGTGCGAAATATTTCCATGCCCGCATGGAAAACTCTCACGAATCCCGGATTTTTTCACGCGAGACATATTTTTTTTCATGCGACTTAGTATTTTTTTTTCACTGCCCCTCCGGGACCCCCGAAATGGATCACCGGTTCCAAATATGGATTCGCTTTGTCGGGCCCAAACCTTCCTTAGCCCTGGAGCACTTTTCAGCGTCTACAAAGGGATAAAATAAAATTTGATAAAAATACTTCAACACTGATTCAACACTTCTCTCAATTTTGGAAACATCTTATTGAGATCCTTTTAATTAGTATTAGATAATTAGGTTAATACTCTAGTTGGATTATCAATATTTTCTAATTTTAATTTTTTGAGTTTCTCTTTATAAAAATAGTAGGAAATGAATATTTTTAAAAAAATGTCTATTTTCATAGAAAGATTTATCTCTTCCAAAACTCTAAGAAAAAATAAGAATAGACATTTGAATAAGTCAAAGAAGTACTTATTCAAAGAAAAATGGAACTATAAATCTATTCTAATTTAAGGTAATCAAAGTAGAGTGAATCTTGATATTTCTATGGATAATCTATATCTTAAAGTAACTAGTGATGAGAAGCTATCTATATTATGGAAGGAGGAATAAGTATCAATTTTTCCATTCTATAATTATAAAGATAATTATTTCTAAAATTTCCCAATTAAAGAACCATGTATTATTCGGAATGATAAAAATTATATTGAATCATAATATTAATAAATTAATGTATTAAAATATTTCCAATATAATTATCTAAAATATATAGTCACTTATATTTGCGTATATTTCATAAGTTTTTAAAATGATATTTCCCACTGTGAGAAAGAATCAATGAAAATAGATAAATCACTATCACACAAGGTGATGATGTGTGTTTATATCACCAAGAAATACAATGTCATGAGTGCCAGAATCAAGTAGATTGAAGAATAATTCTTCAAATTTGGGAAATAATGCGTTGAATCAATTCTGAAAAGGGATTAATCCTTTGAGAATTTTGAAAAAAAATTCCATGCATTGGATAAAAATAAAAAAGATATCATTAATATTAGGAATGATAAATTTGAGATCAAATACCAAAAGGTAAAAAATCTTGAATATTTATTACATTGAAATCATATAATTCAAGAATATTTTGAGAAACATATTGAGGAGATCAATAAGTAGTGTGAATAAATAATACGATAAATAGAGGTTGATAAAAAGATACTAAATATGAAATGTCCTGATTTGAAAATAAGATTAATAAATCTATAAAATATTCAACCTAAGAATTCAGAACCTGTTAAAAACAGAGTTTATGTCACTCTAGATTATATATAGGATTATTGTGAAAAATTAATCTATCCGATGAAAAAAATATCCTATCATTATCTATTGACCATCCTATAATAGCCTCAAAGGAGAAGGTTCTAATCACCTATAATAATAATATTTTTTCTAAAAATTTTTCCTTGAACAATGAGGGCATAAGAATATATCCTATACAAAATTAGATGAAGAAAAATATAGAGGAGTCCACAACTACTCCAAAGTGGTTGGTGTTGGTCCAAGTTGAATGATCAGAGTTGGGGGGGGGGGGGGTTGAATTAAGCTATGAATAGAAATATTTCTATTTTTATAAAATTAAACTAACATACCCTCAATTTCAAACCATCATAGTTATCAATTACATTTGGTATATATAATTTAATACTTTAAAATATTTTCTCAAGAGCATAATCAATTACAAGTTAAAACAATTGAAATCATAATAACTTTTGAAACAATTTTTTTCACACCAAACAGAACATATATATCACATGTAAATTCTAACTATTAAATTAATTGTTTGAATAAACATTTTTATAAAAAACTTATTGAATAACATAAGTAATAGTTTTTTGTATATTGAATTCAAATTAATCAATGAAAAAAATTTATAGCACATAGAAAAATTTAATACAATGGGTTCAGTTCCAAGTTGGAACCTAATCCCCTCCACTTGATAAAAATGCAATGCTGTCTATTTTTATTAAACTAATAAATAGATCCAAAACTTAGACCAGGTATGTTTATCCATAACATGGATCAGGTTCTAAATAGACAACTATACACATGGAAGTTTTTTTCAATCCAGTTGTCTTTCATAATTATTCATGGGATAAAAAATATATTGAATTTAAAGAAAAGATTATTCAAGTAATCTTCATCACAATACATAATACACGATAAATAAATATGCAAGAAAATTAAATACAACCCAAAAGTAAAGATAAATTTATATATAAGAGAATTATTATAAGTTAAATGAAACTCTATCTTTGATATTGTTCTATTTATTTGTAATATTATTTTCTCATCATATGATCATACATTAATCTTGGGATTTAATGGAGTAGGATTTCATGATACCTCTTAGATTTTGTAATGTTGTGAAAATATAGTGTGTCGTGGGAGTATGTCACATATGAATTAGTAGTATATTTGATGATTGAGCCTTTACTTTACTTATAGAGAAATCTTATATAATTATTCATTGTAATATAATAATAAATAAATCCTTATACACATCATGAAATCTAGGAGACTTTAAATTCTCTAACTTTCACTAAAAAATATATCCATTTGGAATAAATAATTAAATATTATTTGAAATACAAATGATTGGCTGATCTGGACTCACAGTCGGTCCATGTGTTAGATTTACCTTTAAAAATATGTTTATCACCTTTATAAAGGTTAGCTTTACCCTTACACATATAGGCATGGTAGATAAAAATGGATGGGTGGTCAATTGACATTTGTGGTAGGTTTTTTTATTTGTCGTATCTTTACCTTAACAAAAAGAAGAATAAACCTTAAAAAAAGTATCATAAAACTTACTTCGATTAGCTTTACACTTACATAGACCGACATAGTTGATTTAATTCCTTCATATGGTCAATGATTTTCTTTACGCGGTAAGTCTAGAACTTATAAAAATCTTAGCACGGTAGCTCATCTGACTGTCATGGTTGATAGCCTTCCTCATGGTCGATCATCAGCAATTCATGGTTATTCAACACTTGGAAAATATTTATGACTACATTCATGGGTTCAATCATATACAAACATTTATCTATATAGTCACATGACTATAATGTGCAATAAATCTGATATCTTTACATAGACTATCATAAAGTAGCTTAAATTGTTCATGTGGTTTATTGGATGGTGATATGGTCTATCAGGTGCTTAGTATGTTTTGACCAAAATATAATAATTATTTCATAAAATATATAATTTAGTAGAATCATAAGAAACATGATTTGAGATCATTAAAAAAAATAATTAATGGTGTAATCCAACAATCTTCTCATTTTTGATGATCACGAATCTTGGTGGGAGCATTTTTAGATTAAGAACAAAGTACACAATATATGAAATTTTAAGTTATTAATTTATAGAATATTATTAATTACTATATCATTTTTTCCCCTTTTGAGATTATGAAAAATATATAAAAATTATCATAGGAAATAAATAACATATATTTAAATTAATTTTTGAAAATTATGAAAAAGGAACAAATAAACCATTCTTGAATAAGAATGAGAATATATTCAATGAAAAATTTATTCTAATTAAAATTAAAAAGTACCCTATCAGGTAATCTAAGAATAATTATAATTGTATTCTCATATGTATTTGGGTTCTATAGTATTTTTTTATTTTTTTGTATAGGGTTACGCATTGTTTTGGGAGTAGGGGAAGAAGGCTATCCAAAAGAAAATACCATGATCCACTAGTTTGAGATACTATACAACTTGAATATTTATGTAGCTAAAGGGTATAGAAGTAGGTGATGGAGCAGTTGAAGATGAAAGAGTTCTAAGAGGAAATATAGATGGAATAACAAAAATTATATTTTTAACATACATATATGGTTATATCAACATGGAAAACTCAACTATAACATAGGATACAAAGAACTATCTCTTTTCTTCTACAAAAATGTTTAATAGAGGTTATTTAAATTTGAACTTATCCACTTGAGTCTAGTTGGCTTTGGTCATAGGTGGAATCTTAAAATTAGTAGCTAAATTATGAAACAATGACTTCAAGTCAACCTTGGTAAAAATATTTTTCAAATAATATTTAATTGAATTAGTGATTGTATCCCTATCTTTCCCTTTCAACTTGGAATCATACCTTACTATATGCAAAATATTATTAGCCAGAGTAGTGTAAGTGGATTTCATCTTATCTCTTATTTTTAAAAAATAATTTAGAACTGGTATTATCTAATCCCTTAAAATATTCCTAATCAACCCTTCATCAATAGAGTTATAAACCATAGGTTTTGCAGAAGATATAGATGTAACAATAGTAGGAGTGTAAATATAGATTCTTTTCTATAATGGGTAAGATTAATTTGGTTATCAAATATTTCTTAAATATTTTCTCAAAGAACACCAATATACTTATGTGAAGTCCAAATATCCTATTATATAGAATACATTTTATTAATAAAACATAGTTGAACATGAGTCATAATAAATTACACAACCATATTATACCATTATTCTCTAGTAGCTTCAAAACATGATCTAAAATACAATAAAAGGTTCTTCAACATGTTCATAAAATCTACTTTGAATTCATTTGAATTTTCTTTTGTCACAAAAGATGTCATGGTAAGAGGAGGTGGATGATAGAGTGAAAAAGTATCTGAAGGAGAGAAAGTCCTACCATCTACCTCAACAACTTCCAATAGGGGCTCTCTCTCTATTAACATATAATAGTCAAATATATGTCCACTACTTTCTAGATAAAAAAAATATAATGGGTTATATGATTGGTTTTACATATATGGTCCAAACATTTCATCTAGAACTTTTTCCATATTTTTATCCAAAACTTGTTTATTAGATATTCTAGTTATACGAGAAGTTACTTTATTAATTTTCTTATGATCAATTTACTCAACCAAGGATCCTTAAAATGATTTAAGTGTAATAGAGATAACAGGCATACAATAATTTAGTGGACTACCTCCATCACGAGAATCCCCATAAAAACCCTATAAACCAGAACAATCATTACCAATCAATGATCCATGTGAATTATTCCCATTAGGAAAAAGAGTATCAAAGATATGTTACCCCTTATCTCATGTATTGATGGAGCGGTCTTCTTCTCAATTTCATTCGTAGAATTAATAACTTACTCACTAGACTCATCATCTTTTTCATTACCTTCCTTTACTTCAACTGATGGAATAAAATCCTCATGAAATTTATAAACTTTAAACTAATATTTTGTTTATTATATTTGGTATGTTATAGACTGATCAGTCAGATCAACATCAAAATTAATGTCTTCTTCATAAGAATTAAAATAATCAGAAGTGTTTGGAGGTCCATAAGAACCATTCCAATCTCTAGATATTTTTAACACTACATTCTAAAGATATTTACTCCTCTCATCATCATGTTCTCACATAGATTATTCATTAAAATAATCAATTTCTTATTATTATCTTATAGGTAGGGATATAAGAGTTTGAGGATATCCTCAAGAAACACCATTAGTAGAAATGACTCACACTGGCCCAAGTATATAAATCATATCATCCTCAAGAAGGATCACTTCCTATATTTTTCTTACAAACTTTTAACTTATAACATATAATTATTGTTCCTCATATTCTATCATATCCTCAACTTATCCACAAGCAAATATTCCATAGATGAATATTTAGTAATCTTATAAGGTTCCAAACTTAGTTTAGATTTATCTTTAGGCCTCAAAGTATCCCTAAATAGTTTAAACATTTCATATAGTTTCTTAGTATCATCTACCCATGACTTACTCCAAGTATTCTAGTTATATTTAATCCTCTCACATATTGTTTTATTTAGGAAAATCCCACCATAATATATAGAATTCCCCCCTTAGGAAAAATCCCCTTGAACTTAAGAAAGGCTGAGATAAGATTCGGATAGTGTAGTGAATTGACCACATAATATAGCTTACAAATATATTTCATATGACTCATAAAATACATGGGAAAACTAATCTATACACCAATATTCAACTGATACATGAAAAAAAAATCTTAATGCCTAAAAATACCAAAGTCACATTTTAAAGGGAAAAGTTGGTGCTAAATAGACATAACCAGTAGAAAAAAATTTTCGATAAAGGACCCTAAAAATCTATATTATTGGTTTTATACCCACATTTAGCACTCACATAGATTTCTCAAATTTAAATTTCACATGATGAGAAAATAGAAAATTTAGATGTTTTTAAAATTACCTTTGTGCAGTAATTTTAGACAATTTTACCACTTCTTTGAATAAAACACAAGCTATTCTCAATTTACTAGGGTTCAAATATTGTCTTTCTTATCACTAGCCTTAAAATCAGTATTCAAATAAAAATCTTTTAATAACCTTAGGTGGAATGGAATTACATTTTTACTAAACCAATTTTTCTATCCATATTGCTAAATTACTTTCCATACTAACAACTTGCTTGATTTGAACCATTCAACATCAATCTATTTCTCTAGTACTACCAAGAATTTAAAGAGATATAGGTTTCATGACTCTATATATGAACTAGAACTAACTTTTATCTTCATCAAAGGAGGATAATCTTTATCAGGATTGAAAACCATCTACCACTGTGCACACACATTTTTTTGCATAGTGGTTAGAGAGGTTTGGGAGAAGGAAAGGGTATGATAAAGAATAAATTTAAGGATCATTAGAGCTTAATATTTCAATAGAATAATTTTTAATTATAATTTAGGCATATTTAGATAATTTAGGTCATGGAATAGTAAAATATAAGAAATTAAATATATAAATATTTTAAAATTAAACTATGAAAAAAGTTATGATAGGTTTACTAACTGTTTGATTTTCTTTAAAGAAAATCAATGGATATATGGTAATTTAACCTAAAACTTGAATAACCTTCATGGAATCTTGGATAGTCATGGTATCTCGACCTACTGTATGACTAGTCCGCATAAAAAATTAGTCCTTATGATCACATGTGACTCTTGGGAAAAAATACTACTTAGTTAAGAATAAAAATGAAATAAAAATTAAGAATAATTAATCATACATAATTCATGTCTAATATAACCTAATATATCTATAATCAAAGAACTTGTGAAAATATAAATGAGTTGTTTCAAAATGCATATGAATTCAAGAGTGATATCCACTTTTGAAAATTATATCTCAAAAAGTGATGTATTATGTCAATATATATTTTCCTATAGTGAGATACATGTTTTTTATTAATATTAATATAAATTTTATTGTCATAGTTTATTGGGACATGTATAAATTGATATCTATAGTCTATTAGTTTGTGTTTCATCAATAGAATCTATGAACAATAACTGCATGCCTCTATGTTGAAACAATACCTACTCCAATAACATAGAGCTAATGAATACTTTATTAAATTGAAATAAGTTATGAGGGATTAAAATAGTAAGGTACAATCAGTTTTATAGTCTTGAAAAACCAGATACGCATATGTTTTTTATTTTATATTGGAAATAAAATATAAAACACAATAAAATTAAATATTTTACATCCTTGAAACTCTTTCAAAGATTCCTTCTTCATATCCCAGGGAAAGAAAAAAAATAATGGGTGAGATCAAATGCTCAGTAAAGGCTACGTACAATAGAAGCTACTATGATTAAATAAGGAATAATCAATATAGAAATGTATATAAATGAAAAAACATTCCATTTAATCAAAAAATTGAGAACTAAATGAATACATGGATGATATCAATGTAGTAATCATATGTATAATAATAACAGAATTCAAAATGAAGGAAATGCATAAATCCGAACTCCTTGTTGAAGGACTTATACTAAGATATTTTTAAATATGGATAGGTATACACAAAAATCCATTTAATAAGGATGGAAAACTGGTTTTTCTCATGATACCTATTGATGCATCAATGTTATATCTATAACTAGGCCCCAATTGTAACTACATGTCCAATTCATTACTTATATATATCAAATGATCAATTTAATTCATAAAAATATATCTTATCAATAAATATTATATTGAGTAAAGAATATAGAATTTCATTATTTCCCCAGACAATCAAATATCTTACATAGTAAAAAATCGTATGTAGAAATGGTATATGGTTTAATCAATAATCACACCCATGATATAAATAATATGGATATATAAGAGAAATGTAATATTCTATAAAATATGATCACAAGAAAGTTATTTTTTGATAGAAAGTTAATGACCAAAAAAATTAATAAGAGAAAAAATATGACCATCAATTCATCATAAATATATGTTTTGTAATAAAATCAAGTCCTTTGGTGTATAAAATAAAATAGAAATAAAAAAATTTAAATTAAATTTAAATTAAATAATTTTATTTATAAAACCATGGGAAACTTATAAAATAAGTTAAATAGTGTAAAATGGTTATGGTGGCAGGAAAATCCATTAACATTGTATACATTAAAAAGAAACATTCCTTTTGGATTTTTGAAAAAAAATAAAAAATGAACCTTTTAGAGAAAATTGGAAATATTAATTTCAAATATTGTAAATAATATCAGAGATTACATAATGTGTGATTTATTAATTATGAAATTAAATAGAAATGGATTTTGAAAATTAATTTTTTAAAAATATGGACATGAAAGAAAATATTCCCAATCACGAAGAGAAATAAGATTAGATTTTCTTATAAAAAAATTGATCTACTTAATTCCAGTTATAAATAGATTAAATTTAGAAGAAAACATGGAAAATGATTAAATATCTAGAGGATAATAATATTTAATGGCTTTATGAATTATAGACTATAATATTCCTTCAATGAAAATATAAGCAATCCAAAAAATGAGTTTATAAAAATAAATTCATACCACTTTGGTAAATTTTTTATAGTAACCCCTTGAAAGAGTAAATTTGAATTGAAATTTTAAATAACCTGAATAAATATATATTCATGTTAAATATATTAAATTGGAATCATATAAACTACATAAAATGAAATAAGATAATAATAAAAGATATGTCTCAATGAAGGGTAAATTGATACAAAAACTCCTTACCTTACACTTCGACTTAGCTTAACATGCTTTAACCTCCTATATAATAGTTTCAAACATGTTATTTATTCAAACCAAAATATATTCATATTTATCTTAATTGATATGCATTTTCATTACCCATTCATTACCAATTATTCGTAAAATCAATCATCGGGTGTTTACTGTTTAGTTTTCTCATGCATGTTTCATCACATATGTTCCAGTTCTTGTGCATAGGTTATAGTATCATAATATACCTAATTATATTCATTATATATATATATATATATCAAATTTATTCATTAAATACATTTTTATAATTATTCTTGAGTAGTGGACATTAAAATGAATCATATCACTTCGTAGAGGTGGTTGACCACACGTATTTATGAGCGACATTATCATAATATAAAGATTAGAATGGTAAGAAGGTAAATGATATATTATATTTCAAAAAATCATAATTATGAAATAAATATCATATATATAATTAGTTCCATATTTATTACAATTCATGTAAGGTCTTTATTAAAAAAATTACACCACTACATAGAGACGGTAGGCCATACGTACACATGAGTAAGGTTTTCATTTTCATCAGAAAGGAAAAGATATGAATAATCATTTTTACAAAAGTATAGTAAAATTTTTCTATATGGAATATACCGTTTTTTTATATGATCATGATTATAAAATATTTTAATGGGGTAGTAAAAAATTAAAATTAAAATGATCATTTAAGATAATTACCTCTTATTCGAAGAACATCATTTGGATATCTCCTTAAGGAACATGTGGATTTTATTTTAAGAAGAACATAACCACTATAATGTAGATAAGTATTTTATGGAGATATTTTGTTAGGGTTTGTTAAATCTAAGTTACTTAAGGTGGTGTGAAAAATATAGGAGAGGTGGTGTCCTTTTAAAGTGATGGAAATGAAACTCTTGTAATTACTTACTTGATTTCAATATAATAAATTATTTTTCATGTGTCATTTGATCCAAGTGGAAAAAATTTAAAATATAATAAATTTAAAGGTTTGAATTAATTCAAAAAATAAAATTTTTATAGGTTTATGTGGAATTCTAAAACTTATCTCTTGGTTCAACCCATTCCTTAATTAATTTTAACATTAACCATGGTAACTACCTTTTCATTCGCAAGGGGTTATAAATTTACATATAAGATAATAATCGACTCACAAAAATTCAAGGAATGAAACTTTAGATCATATCCCATATCTATTTTCCTATATTATGATTTTTATGATTTTGAAATGATTTAATATAATATTATTTAACTTAAAATACCATTAATTCAATTTTAAGAACTATTCTCATATTTTGAATTTAAAGACATCAAGATATAAATAAAAAAAAATATAGATATTTAAATATAAATTATAAGTTATTATTAACCATAAAATTCATGTGATTCCATAATTCATAAAAAACATTACTTTATATTCTTTTAAAATCATTTACTTTGATTTTACTATTGCTTTTACAAGAACTGTGTTAGTGTTGTGTAAGAATTTAAAGAAATTATACAATCACTAAAAATTAAAAATAAATTATCATTATAAAAAATTAATTATGTTGAAAAATAAGCTTTTATATTTATTCATAACATCTTATTATCAACATGTGATCATATAAGAAAAATTAAAAGTAAGATAGTGACATTTTGTAATTTTTATTTACTCAAAATAATATAAAGGTCTATATTAAAAAATGACACAATGACACCGTATTTATAAATATATTAATGGATGGTAGAATTAAACTCATATAATTAAATATAGAAAAGTTTTTGGATTATTTTTAATCCTTATTCAATATTTTAACATTATTTATCCCATTTTACCCTTTATCGAGGTGATAAATTTTACTACAGTTACGATTCATAATGCCAAAAAAATAAAATGGACCTTTTTACCAAATTTGAAATTATTGATTATAAATGTGGAATAAATTTTATAAAATTCAACATCTATATATGGTATAAATTAATTTAAAAATAAACAAGTAAATAATGATGAAAAATTATTTTTTAAGAAAATACATTTTTAAGTATAAGTTAATATTGCATTAAATATATGACTAGTAATAATCATATATGAATTTCAATTATTATATATAGATATATTATGTATAAATTTAATTCAAATATTTAATTGATATGGATTATATAAATTAAATTAAATAAAAAAACATTATACACTTAAAAGCAGTTTTATGAAAAATACATTTCAATAATAAAAAATAAACAAATACCAAAACAAAATAAAATGTTGATTTATATGAAATTAATTAGATTATGTTTATTAAAATTGATATTATTTTAATTTATAACCAAATTCAAAATATAAAAGGGATTTTAAATTACTTTATTTAGATAAAATAAATTTCAGTTTTACAAAAAATCAGTTTTTTCACTATTCATTAAAAAATAAATCGTTTTAGAAAAATTCCAAAAATTCAGTCTAATATAATATTGACATAATTATTTTAAATATATATTCACTTTTTTTTCAAAAAATATCTATAAAATTGGTGAAAAGTAATAATACTATTCACACACAAAATGTAATAAAACCCTTTTTTGAAGAAATGTATCTTTAAAGAATAAAATGAATATATTCTTATTCTACTCCCAGTAGAAAAAATTATATGGGAGTTAAATTTCTTAATTAAATTCATAATTTTTATTAAGGAAATTGTGTCTACATATATTTTATAATTTTTTTATTCGTATTCATACCTACCATCCTAATTTCTAGGTTATAAGAGTTTTATTTAATTAATATTATTTTGTTATTCATTTATGCTTGGGGGTTTTGTGTAGTGTACTCTATAAAATACAATGTTCTTTACAACAAAAATACTATGAAACTATTTTATGATGCTTTCTATCATGGACAATATACATAAGGAGTTACAAAATAATTGACTGAATAAAAATAATATGAAACTATTTTACGATGCTTTCTATCATGGCCAATATACATAAGGAGTTACAAAACAATTGACTGAATAAACTCAATTGATTGACATAGGACAAAAAACTATATAATAAATAAATTTAATATGATAATAAATGGTCCATATTAAATTAAATAAATAGGAATAATCTTATTTATAAGTTATATAATAAAATTGATTTTATTATTCAGGTCATTAGGTGCATGCATAGATTGAAACAATCTTTATTAGTATGATGTAAGTACTGACCCTTTGAATTATAACATCACACATTATTTTTGAACATAGAAACTTTACTTAAATTAATTACCTTCTTTATTGAGGGATATGATTGATATATTCCCTAAAATATAAGTGTCTTTCATAACTCAATATCATTCTTGAGTTATAATGTTTCTCCTTTAGTTTCACATTTCATTTCATACGGTATAATCTATTTCTATCTTCATTTATAGATATTTATTCAAATAATACTTATTTATGATTTCAATTCCCATTTTAAAATGAAACTATTTTAAGCAAAATTCTCATCCATTTAAATGAAATTTTTTCCTCCTTCTTTGTAATTACCCTTTTAAAAAATGTTATTATTTTTAATTCGAAACCCCATTAAGAGTTATATCATTCAGATATCATATTTTCCTTATAATCTTTTCAAAATAAAGTTTTATTATCAGAATTTATGATGTGTGATTTCAATATAGGTTTTTCAAAACATAGTAAGGGATATTTCATACCTCCTTCATTACTTTCTGTTTGCGCATTCTCTTTATTTTTATCCATTTTAATAATTTTTTTATCATAAAATTATTATATTTATATATTACCCTTAAATATATACCTAATTTAATATCATTTTCTTTTATAGGGTTATACATGTTTTTAGTTCCCCTAGAAATATACATATTTAAGTAAGCCCAATTTAAGGGAACTTTCTTGATTCCTATCTCACATTGCAAATTACCCCCATAATTTTTTTTAAATCATGAATATATTCTAAGAAACCTAACTATTTTTTTTATAACCCTATTGGTTCAATTGTGGTTTTATAGAAAATAATAAGGCCTTTTTTTATTTAAAATTATCCTTTACTTATTTTATAAATATTCACCTGAGTGGCACATTTTTATTCTTTCTTATCATAGATATTTATCCTAAAATATAAATACCTATATTTAATTTTATAATATTAACATCCAAATAATTTAATTCAATATTATCTTGTGAATCCTTCTAATTTATCCTTCATTTATTCCTTAAATTATAATAATGAATTCCACTTCCTTCTGTTGGTATTGATCATGGTTATGATATATTTATGCTTTATATTCATCATGTGGCATGCATATGTGTGATTTTTATTTATGTGATGAGTTATACCAGAATTATATATCCCTAAAATTCATTGGGTAATGATTTATATCTCATGAGGTGTTATGTAAGGGATTAGGGAGTAAACATAATCAACCATGGGACGTTTTCCACTTTATGCGGATTGTCGTGGGAGTAAACCTTGACGAATGTTTATGATTTCATGTTTTAGGTTGTTTGCACATATTTATGATGTTATGAAATAATTTACTTATTCCATTTATCAATGATTATAATCATAATCTTTATTATATCATGTTATGAATCTTGACTCTCATGTTATGCTTTATTTCTATGTTTATTTCCATACTAGGTTTTCTTGATCACCCTTTTCTTGAGGTATTTTCCATTGGATATTGAAATGCCTGGATCGGTTGTGATCACTGAGAGGGGAGGGGTGAATCAGTGATAACTTTTTCTTTTTATGAGTTGTTCCCTTTGGATTATCAATTCAACCTCTGCAGCTGGTTAAAGCCTAGATCTACTCTTTTAGTGGTGCAGTAATAATGAGAGCACAGAACACAGAGATTTACAAGGTTCGGTACAAATACCTACTCCTTGCCGTGTTGGTTACACCCCCCAACACGGATTCTTCACTATGCCAAAAGATGATTACACAGTAATTGGTTACCCCCCCCAATTACAAGTTGGTTAAACCCCCCAACTCCACAGCATCATCTTCATCATGGCTTCACTTCACTTCTTCAAAGGTGTTGTTCAAAACTTCAAGTAGCTTCAACAGTCTTCAAAAGATCTCGTTGGTCTTGCTCACAAAAACCCAATCACTTAGAATGATCAGTTCTTTTGTATTCACACACATAAGTGTGTACTCCTCAAAGTTGATCTTCTTCACATGTGCACACATACACTACTCATTCTTTTAGTGCACACACTTGACTTGTCCTTCTTCTTCAATTTATAAACACACAAAGTGTGGTCTTCCTTTTGCATCCAAATCATAAAGGTTCTCGGCCTTCTCCTCAACTTTGCACATCCACTGCCCGAGGTGGTCTTCTTCACTTGATCTCAAAGGAGGCGCGCAAGGGAATGCTTGAGCCGCGGCCTCCTCTTCTTCAACACTGCCGCGCAAGTGTCTTGAGCCGCGACCTCCTCTTCTTCAACAGCCGCACAAGGGTGCAGTGGCAAGGCGCGCAGGTCCTCTGGTGTAGCTTAGCCGCGCAAGTGCAATGACACAAGGCCACAAGGGACCTCGGTGCAAGGCGTCGTGCAAGTGCTTGGAGCACAAGGCGCGCAAGAAACACTTCACCTCCTTCTTCTTGTCGCGCAAAGGAGTTGCACGCAAGGAACACCTTCAAAGCCTCGGGTGGCTTCGGGACAACAGCCGCGCAAGTGTGTTGCGCGGAGATACTTCGCGTAGCTCGGATGGCTTCGCGGGACTCTCGAGTTCTCAAAGAATCAGCAGCATTTCCAAGGGCGCTGGACTTCTCATTTTATAGGCGAGGAGTATGAATAGAGTCCGCAGGATCCAAAACTTGAATGCCCGAAATCATCGGCGTTTTGAAAGCTTCAAACGCGTTAAATATCTTCCGCGTATCTCGTTCTTCTTCTCTGTTTTAATGCGGGTTTTCCATTTTTCAGTTTCCTTCACGTGCATGCGACTTAGAACGCATGCACGGCCTTCGTTTTGGCCATCCCATGCAAAACACGAACACCCCGAGACCACGGCAGCTTTGCTTGCCTCGGCCGTTCTTCGAAGATCTCCATTTGTTCCATGCATGCATATTTTTATACATGAATAGGTTCAGGTGGTCCAGACGAGTCCAATGGTGTCTTCATCTTCGGCAATGGTGGCCGGAAACTGGAAATCATCGTCGGGGAAGCCTCTGGTTCGAAGGATGCTGCGGGAGGTGCTTCGGCATGGCTCGAGGTTGAGGACGAAGCCGGGGCCGTCGGATCAGATCTTCAACGGCCTGGATTAGATCGCGACGCCGCAGATCAGATGTGCGGCGCAGATCAAGCGCACGATGAGACGGACGACGGAGATTTTCTCCCGGGATTTTTTGCGTGTCCCACATCGAAACGGCGAGAGGAATTGCCGCGGTTTATTACCCAGCCGCTCCCTCAACTCGCCAGTTGAACTTCCTCCCTCCCGGTGCCGCCCCGCACCGGGTTCTCTCTGCGGGCGCGCTCTGCGCCCACTCTGCCTCCTGCGGGCGCGCTCTAGCGCCCACTATGCTTCCTGTGGGCGCGCCACTGGCGCCCACTATGCACACTACGCTCCTCCGGGCGTGCCCCAGGCGCCCATGCGGTGTCCTATGGGTGCGCCCTGCCGCCCTGGCTCGCCCCACGGGTTCCCCCTGGCGTGGTGCCCTAGCGCCCATGCCTTGGGGTTGAACCCCCCAAGGTGCCTTGGCTGGCCTAATTTTTTGGCAAAGGACAGAATAAAGACTTTGTTAAAAACAAAGTTCTCCATATAAAACATGCCAAGTGCCAAGCCACTTCTTCCTCTTCATTTCTTCTCATCTTCTTCTTAAGAATTCCTCCATTTCTCTTAAACATTTAATCATTATTTAAGAATGGAATTCTTGAAGGTTCTTCCATCAACCGATGCTCCTGAATCAAAGATTTCTCTCAATGTCTTCGTTGATCTAATCAGAGATCAAATTGGGACTTCTTCAGATTCACATGCACTAAGTGTTAGTGCATGGACTTCATTAAACCACTTCACCCACTTAGAAGTTGTGGATGGATATTCTTTCATCTCCAACTCCTCATGCATTGTCACTACAATGCATGGTCTTCTAATCATGTTGTGACTTTGTATCATCTTGATACAAGTTCTTGGAACTCTAAGAACAGCTCAACAATCGTCTGATTTAATGCTTCTGTAATCATCAATCTTCAAGATGTACTTCATCAGATGGCACAGCATGACAAGTTATTGACAACAAATGCAATTACTTCACTTGGGCACAACAGATATCCTATATACTTTTAAAAGATCTATGGGTGTTAGGATCACTATTTTAAGTTTTAAATAATGATGATATTGTTATATTTAATATGGTGCATTTTTTATGTTTATTCTTCCAAATACATCAGATCTCTCGATCCTCAGTGTTCATTTTAGGAAAATCATGTTATGAATTATGAAATAAAGCATGTTTAAGGATTGGGTCACCGTGGTTTGTATCAAAGGAAGGTCTAGTTGTTTTTTTAAGATTATGATAACATAAAAATAGTGTAAAAAATAGGTAGAAGTATAAGGGATAAGCCTAAGCTATAAGAAAATTCTGAAATTTTGGTTAAGTAGATATTGTGTGGTTTTACTTGAAATTACATACCTTTATAGATACTAGAAAGTGGATGAATGATCTATCATAGTTTTACCTAGGGGTAATAACCCTTGAGTGGGCATCCTGGGTATTAACTCAACTGTGAAATGGTGTATTACAAAGAGGCCTAACTTTACACCTAGATAGACACTCTTGGGGTACGTGATTTGGTTGATCATATGATCTTTACAAACCTCTATTAAGGAATTATTTTCTAGTTACTTTTCGGAAATAAGTTGAGAAGTATATGATAAAAAAATTAAAGTAACCTAGGTTAAAATAAGATTTAAATAAGTTGAAATAAAGGAATTATAGGCGAAAATGATGATGTAAAAGGGAAACATGTTTTACAGTTAAATCCCATTTATGTTATTGATTCTGATAATTCCCATATTATATTAAATTTCCATAACTCATGTTAACAAATTTTGGTTTTAGTGATGGATAAAACAAACATTAATCGAGTAAACATTGTTTGTGAGGGACAATATTATGATTACCTAAATGATCAACCCATTAGAATGAGAGACGGACAGAGAAATCCGTTGATTTTTTCTAAACTAGTTATCATGAAACTTTATTAACAATGTAATATTTTTTGAAATCATTAGTGAACTAAAATAAATAAATATTGGGTCTCATGAATGTTTGTATTAAGAATATTAGGAAGTAAATAATACATAATTTCCTTTCTATCAAAAATGTGGGAAAAATCACCAAGGGAATTACCTCAAGGGGACTGGAAGATACATTACTTGTGAAATAGGAGGTAATAGAGCATTAAAAAGTCATAAGAGAATGAATATCCCAGTTAGTATCATGGGAGTGGAGAAATTTCATTTAAAATCACCAATAATGTTTCAATTTGTTAATTTTAAAACTTGGGCATTATCCAAGTCAATGCCCTAGTATAAGGATTCTCGAAGATGATGAGCATCACTAACCTCCAATACCAAGAGGACAATTTGATTCCTATGTAAGTACTACTCTTAAAGTGGATCATGATATTTAAGGTTTATATACCCTATAATATGGATTTGTAGATGCATTATTTTAATTTGATTAAGAGAACCCTAGTATATCTAAGATGTTTTCAAGGATCATTAAATCACCACTATGATGATTTTATTTTCTAACAAATATTAATGTGGTATGATTATTGTATTACAAGATAAAGCTTATATGAATCTTCCTTGTGGAAATATTATTATCCCTTAGATAAATTTGACATGATTTGATTGATTGATTGGTTACCTCTACTTAGAGGAAAAATTATCTGGATTACGGAAAACACATTTCATATTAACCAATGATAGTTTATCAATGCAATGATGATTATGATTCTCCTTTAGAAGAAAATTATATAATTTTGGTCTCAAAATAGAATAAAAATAGGATCTTGACTCAAACTATTGAAAAAAAATCATTATTAGGGATAAACCTATTCTGAGGAAAAGATATGTTTCTAGTGTTTGTAAATTTAATATCACTGTAGTAATTATATCTCAATTCGTGTCTATCTATAGGACACCCTTATATACTTACATTAGTATGTTATAATTAAAATTATGAGGATAAAATTTATTTAATGGGGTTAATGTAACAAATCAATACTTTAATATATCTTTTCCTCTAATTATGTCAACATGTTAAATAGATTTCTCTATACACAACAACAAACTTAAATGAAACTGTGATATATTTAGATAAAATATAAATATTTAAGTATGATCGCTAAACATTATCCATTGAATTAGAATTAATTAATAGTAATAACCACTTTAAGTTATATTTATATAAATAAAATGACATGTAACTTTTAATATAAATATAACTAAATTTGTTTACCTAAAATTACCAAAAATATCATTTATTATTTCAAAAAGTATTTTTTTTCTCTAAGAATTTCCTTTTTATACTATAAAATTTTGATTTTAAAGAAGTGTATTCATAATTAGGATAAATTATATTTGATATTAATAACTGGTTCAGAACAATTTATTTGGTAAATGGTATGAAATAAGAAATAATTAGTGTTTATATTTGAAAATGTCATTTTCTAAAAAAATGTTTTTTGTTATATTTTGTGATTTTATTCAAAAATTAAATATAAAAATTTTAGAATTTTAATATTATAAAATTAACATGATTTTTTATTTAGAATAATAATATTAATTTAAGATTAATTTTTGATAAGTTTATGAAATAATTGATGTTTAGGTGAATAGTAAAAATATAGATTTTGATAAAAACTATCACTTTTATACAAAAATGTCTGGATAGTATTAGAAAAACATTTTTATATATAGAATATATATTTAACAAGTAATATAAATCATTTCAAAATAATATTTTGAATTTATAAAACAATTGTTTAACATTTTTTAATCGCATGTAAGATTACACACTAAAATCTATTTTTATACAATAATAATAAAAATAATAATTTCTCACTTTTAGAAATTAAATATAACTAAATTTATTTCCAATTTGAGTTCAAAATTTTAATATATGATAAAATATTAAATTTCATGTTTTTAGGAATAAAGATAATATTAGTAATATTAATGATAATTACCCCGATAATGGTGAAACAATTATTTTAAAATTATTATTGTTTTAATATAAATGAATTTATATTGAGAATGATTAAACTTAAAAAATATAAAATAATGTATATAGTATTATGTATAAATATATAAATAAATATTATAACATTAATGTAATTTTTAATCAATAATAAATAAAATTAAGAATCTATAATAGTGAAAATGTAATTATTCTACCAAAATAATTTTTATACACATTATCTGTTTTAATTTAAAAGTAAATTATATAATTTTCAGAAGTTTAATTGGATTAAATTGGGTTATATTATGTTCCATAACACCCAAAATTGGTCATATGGGTTATTTTATATTTTTAATAAAATATAAAATCACTTACTTAAAAACTAGTTACCTAGTTTAAAAGTAAAAGAGTAAAATGTAAATATTTACTTATAAAAACATAGTAACATGTTTAAATAAATTGGGTAAAGACTTTTTTGATCATTTATCTACCTAATTACACCCCAAAATCAATTATTTAAAATATTTGGATCCATTGACCAAGGAATATTGTAGTGATACCATTGTAGGTAAAGGGTATTCCCCAAAAGTGCGCTTTTCTTTACTTATAAAAGGGGATCACTTCCACCCCTCAATGGTTACACTTAACATTAAAATTTTTCTTGAAAATATACCAAAAATGACTCTAATAAAATTCATTTTCCCTTCTATAACCCCATGTTATATAGAATTTATCTTTAGGCGGTCACTTCTGAAAAAATCTCTACGATAATATCAAGTTTCCAATGTTTGTATTAACTTATTCATATCTTTTTTACTTAATATTACCTTTTAAAAAATATTATATCCATAAAAATATAATTAAATAATTATATTTTTCATACTTATATGTTATTATATTAATGTCATAACCATTATTTCTTCCACTCTATCCGCTAAGAAAAACAAAAGCGTCATTATTGAGTTGCACAGACTACCGTCTCCACTAAGTGAAATCTTCCACATTTCATCACCGCCATTCACAGATAATAAAAATGATATAACTGATGAATAAATATTACATCTATAATAAAACTATGATTATGAAATTTAAAATTACAATTTACTTTCTTTCTTTATTATTCATTGATAAATGGAAACATTCACCATGCGTATGTGCGGACTATCACCTACATGAGCAACGAGTTTCATTTTTCATCACCACCCATCATGGTTTGATTTGAAAATATATTTAATATATAAAAATTATTTCCATAGAACTATTTATATTCTGGATACTATGATACTATTTTATGATACTTTCTACCATGATCAACATACATAATGAGTTACAAAAAAATTGACCGAATAACCTCAATTAACTGACATATGCAAGGAAAATATATAATTAATAAATAGAATATGATTATATTTGATCAATATTAAATTAAATAAAGAATTATATATTTATTAATAAGGTATTTTAAAAACTTAATTTTATTATTCAAGATGTTAGGTGCGTGCGAAGAATGAATCTGGAAGAAGGTAAGGGTTTGATCTCAAAACTTTCTTTTTTGTGGAACATGCCATTTTATGACCCCAATTATGTTTAAATTTTTTATATACTTAAAATTGGAAATATAATATTAGTAATTATATTTATTCATGTCATTTTAACTTCAAATTCAGTATTTATGTCTTTAAAATGGGTTTATTTGAATTTTTCTTAAGCCGTAAGGGTTTCCATCTCAATCACCCTTCATTGAAAAATGATTTGATATTATAAAACAATATTAATTTTTATGGTTTAAATACCACCCCTTGAATTATAGTATCATAAATTATTATTTTATATGGAATATTTACTTCTATTCATGATCTTACTTATTATGGTCTATGATTGATGTCTTACCTAAAATATAAGGGCCTTTCATAACTCAATATTCTTTCTTGAGTTATATTGTTTATCCTTGAGTTTAACCTTTAATTTAATACGATATAACATATTCATACCTTGGTAGATCAATTTTGATTAAAATATTTTTTATTTTATATATCACTTCTTTTTTTTGAAAATGCAACTCTGTTAAGAATAATTTATATCCATTTAAATGACAGTTTAGCCTCATTGTCCATAATAACCCTTTCTGCCAATTCTATCCTCTTTTTAGTTATAAACCTAATTAAGTTTTATCTCATTTGAAAATAATATTTACCTTATAAACTTTTTAAAATAAAGTTTTATTATCTTATTTAACGATGTGGGATTTCATCCAAGGTGTTTTAAAACATAGTAAGGGATCTTTCGTACCTCCTTGATGACTTTTCATTTATGAATTCTATTTTTTTTCTCACTTTTATGCTATATTATTATCATGAAATTATTAATTATTTATATATTTCCCTTACATAGATACCTAGTTTTATACCCTTTTCACTTTTTTGGTTATTCATATTTTTAGTTCCCTTCTAAATTCAACTTTTAAGTAAACCCAATTTTAGGTAACTTTTCCTTTTTCTTGTATCACATAAAGAATCACCCCAATAAAATGTTTTAAAACTGTGAATATATACCAATAATAATTATTATTTTATGAAGAACCCTATTGGTTCAATTCTGGTTTTATTTAAAATAGTAAGGTATTTCCTTCTTTAAAAAGATCCTTTACTAATTTTCTAAAGCTTCACCCGAGTGGTACAATTTTATTATTTATTATCCTATATCATTATTCTAAAATATCTATATTATAACTAAATGAAAAATACAATTTTTTAATTTTAAAATATGTACATAAATAATATTTAATTACTTATTCTCTTAGAAATTCTCATGAATTATCCTTTGGTAATGGCTTGAATCAGAATTACAAAACCCAATTCCTTCTAATGGGATTAATCATGCTAATGATTTATGTATGGTTTATTTTGCTCATGTGGCACACATATGTATTGTTTTAATTTATTTTATGGTTGGACCAAAAATTATATAACCCTATAATGCATTGGTAAAATCTTTATATCTTATGATATGTTATGAAAGGGATTTGGGAGTGAACCTAATCCACTATGGGACTTTTTATAGTTTATGGTTATTTTATTGGGAGTGACCCTTGACTCATGTTTAAAATTTCAAGTTTTATGTTTTTTCCACATTTTTATTCTATTATGAAATAATATCCTTTTCTACATGTCTCCATGGATGTGATCGTCCTCTTTATAATATCGTGTTATGCCTCTTGACTCCCATGTTATGCTTTATTTCCATGTCTACTCACTTATTGGGAATTCTAGATCACTATTTTCCTTATGTATTTTCCTCAAGACATACTATCAAGTTTTATAAGAGATATGGGAGTTAGGAACACTATGTGGAGTTTTAAATACATGTTATGTTTTTATTTATAAGATGATGTATTTTTATGTCTATTCTTCCAAATAAACTAGACCTCTTGATCCTCATTGTGTATTTATTGGGAAATTTTGTTAAGAGTAATGAAATATAGTGTATTTTAGGATTAGGATGGAATAAAAAACACTAATGTTTTAAGGATAATTCATTCATAACTCTATGTATATATGTTATGGTAATCAAAATTTACTATTCAAGTTGGGTCTAAGGAACCAACTTTTATAAAAACCTACATGCACTAGAGCCAACATGCTAACCATCAACTTGTTATCTCTCGCATGATAATATTATTCTTCAGTTGATTAATAGATTTAGACATTATAATTTCTATGTTTATTTATATTTCTACACTTCTATATGTTACTTCACCTACTTGAGTAAAAAATATCAAGAGGTGATAACCCTGAGTATATACTACTTGTACTATGTCTTCCCATTGACATATTTACTAATACCATTGTTATAAGATTGTCATAATTTTTATTATGATAGTAAATTACTATCTAAGGAATATTTTAAGAATTGTAAGAAATCATTGAGTATTTCATACTACTTAGTTAGTTGTATCATAGACCACAATATATTCAGTATTCATAGATATAGAAACTACTCAATTTAATGAGTTATAATTACTCATTTACTTATCCTAACTGTGATATTAGATCAAATGATCTAGAATAAGTATAGTTTATGTACACTCATAACTTGTGTTACTTCCTATCCATGTACCATATACATATCCCTCGTAATTTCCTTAGTACTATTGGGTAGATCTAACTACTTTCCATGAAGTTCTACTGAATTTATTTGATATTTTCCTACCAAAATGTACGTGTTGGAAATATCATATCTAGTGAATAGTATGAAATATATGATAGTTCCATAACAAAATAATATTTAGTTATAAACACTATTATAATATCCTCCTATGTCTTATACTTGTATTCTTGGATAGATTTATTCCATGCGAATTGGAAATAATTCTCTCTCAAATTGTTCTAACATATATTTTTCAATAACTTGTAAGTTCATGTAATTTTATAGTTGAATAAACCCTTAGATATTCAACATTAGATATTAATCCCTAAAAAATTAGGATGACACATTAATTCAATCTTTGGATATTTTCATTAAATATAGTATTAAAAAATTATAAGACTAAAAAATATTTTCCATATGTTATCATCACATTTTACTTAGAAAATTAGGGCATTCCTACAAACCTCTTATAGTGAATTAGATAAATTTTATTCCAAATGAATATTATTTAATCATGATGATTTCATTAATCTATAAATGTATCTCTAAAACTTTAATTCCTTATTTTCATTCTATGGTTTCACTGGCCATTTTTAGTTTTGTTGTATATACACCTTCTAAGAAAGTTGGTATTGAAATACAATACTAAAGATAATGATCATATAAAGTTGTTATCACAAGTATAATTATAAAGGATTTAAATATGATTATTTGGTATAAACAATATATCTTTATTTGTTCTACCCATGTGTAGTTTCTCTTGAATACCTAACAAAATATTTACATCAATTGGTGAAACTACCGAAATAAAAAATTTTATTTTGGTACATGGAATCCATTTTGATGAATTCATATAAACTTCTCAATTATATATTATTTACATTACTAATTCTATATAGGATTGAGATTTATTATTATTATTAAATAATATATCACCGTGACTTGGGGATTATAAAACCAATCAAAAATTCATTTTATATCTCCAATGAAATATGTGTCTGTCGAACATTCACTTTCCATAAGATCTTATGAAACTTGTTTATATTAAAACTATTTATGTATCTTGATTCTTGAATTTATCCAAGCCAATATGTCTCCCACTATATCTAACAGATATGTCCACAAATTTATAAAATTATAATATATAATTTGACTATAAATTTTATATCTCAGTTATTTATGTAATTTCCTATATAAACTTTAAGATAATTACAGAGATTCACTTTGTGTTTTTCTCGATGAGAGTTTGTTTATTGACACATTCTTAAGAAAATGTTTTCATCCAAACACATTTTTTGTGTCATAATGGATTTATTTAATGCAATAATTTATATGATATCCATTTTTCATTATAGTTGGCATATAGTTATGGGTTAACACCACTATTTTCAAAGAATTTATTGAAAAGATAATGGAAGAATTTTCATAACTTATAAAACCCATAATTGATCCTCCTTATATTGTCATCCTGACATTGATGTGTATAAGGAAATGTGAGTTTAGGGATAAATCCACTAGAAATTTTAATGATTAATTGATTCATGTAATAGTCATCATCAATACTTACTTTACATACATTATATGTTTGATGTGTATATAGAATTGTAATTTTAGGAATAAATCTACTATATATTGTTCGTGATCGATGCATGAATGGTAAATATATGTTTTGCTCAAGGTATTTAACTCACATATTCTAACCATGAATATTCCATACCTTTCTTTTATATTCCAGAAATTATATTAAGGAATTTTATGTATTATATAATACTACCTCTATCTAATTCCTAAAATACTTTACATAGGAAAGCCGAACATTCTCTAGATTATTTGTGGATGTAATTTATTTTAAAAGGTTTCTTTATCTAAAAATTAATAAGTAATTATATATATAATAATTAATTTTTTTATATCCAATGATTCTAAACACCATATTTAGTATATAATTTACTACCATTAATTTTAAATGATAAATAATTATTTTTCTACAACTAGGTAATACCGAGTCGTAAATTTTAGATTCATTATTTATTACTGATTATTCAAGTATTAGTGAATCTTTAGTTGAGTATATGACAATAAAAACAACATTGATTCTATAATGAAGTAATTACTCATCGTTCTCAATAGAAATATGAGATATATGTTTGAGTAATACTCAACACCAAATCGTAGGTCGACTAGAATTAATTATCTTGAAAAAATTAAAGTTATTTTATTCTCCCCACTGATATAGGAATCACCCTTCACTAGCTACTTATAAAAATCACCTTACCTCTTATAATTTTTTTGAAATTAATTGGTTATTGTATTTGGATACGAATGTGTGAAATACATACAATATACAATACCTACTAAGTAAAGCCGAAACATCACATGAAATAATGATTATGCATGAAGTCAAATCCTCTTATTTTTTCTATCACAATAGATTGAAGCTTCTATTACATTTACTTATCTTTACATATGTGAAACAAATTGATTCCTATTTTATTCTCTCCCTCTTTATATTTGGTTTTTTAAAATGATGGTTCAAAAGTGAAATTAACTTTTTATCTTAGATTTAACATGTTCATCATATGAACTAAATATTTATCTTTTCTTTAAGTTCTTATCTTCTTAGAGAATATTATACAAAATACATTGAAGAATTTTCTCTATTTTGTTCATTTTATAATTCTCAATGAAACTGAAGTATCAGGGTGATAATGATGGAATAATGGGATATATTAAAAGAGCATGATTTACTTTTAATTTTATACATGTTCAGTATAATCATTACCTCATTCAGTTATTACTTCACTTTATCCCTTAAATATTATTAGAGATCATAATATATTCTTTAAACATACATGTATTGATGATTCTATAACAACTCACATAACGTTAATGATATCATTATGATTTAAAAAATTAAATGTTCCATCTATGTGTATCCTATAATATTCTTTTTCAAACTTAGTTTGTAATTTCCCCAACCCTAGTAGCCTAGATTCAGTGGTAAATTTATTACATTGGCATAAGATAGTACTGATCACATTACAAAGGACTGAATATTTTATTAGTCATGGTAAACTAGACACATACTTAAATCTCATATTAAATTTGAAAACATAAAAACACAATATAGTGAAAGTAAATATTTTTTAACCAGGAACTCATTCAAAGTTTACTTATTCATATAACGGGGAAAGGAAAATAAATAAAGGGTGAGATCTGATCCTCAGTAAGGGTATGATAAAAATTGAATCTATCTTGATAAAAAATGCATAATAAATATAGTAAGGTAAATAACTAAAAATCACATTCCATTTAATCAGTAACATAAGAATAAAGAATAATATATAAGTAATAAATGAAGATCAAATGATTCCATATAAATAATCACATGAGATTAAAAATTATCCATGGATACCATAAATATTAAAATAATCAAAGGAAATCAATAAATAATCTCATAATTATTGAATGAACAATTCAAGAGATCTAAAAATTACCATTGAACCCTTGTTCCAAGACAATTTAAACTCTGGGAAGGTATACACCAAAAAATCATTAAACATGGATACCCATCTAGTTTGACTAATGATACCTACCGATGCATCGAGTGAATATGTAATTCTAGGACCAAATCTTTACTTAATGAGTCTAATGCATTCATTATATGAATAAATAAAAAAATTAATCAACATTACTTATTCAAAAAACTGTCACTATATGAAGAACTATAATAGGTAATGTAAATATTTTCCCGAGTCAAAATGATTATAAAATATACATAGAAATAATTATAATGGTATCATTCCAAAATATCCATAGTTTATAATAAATTTTTTATTATTATTTATTAACATAAATGCCATAAAAAGAACATCAACAATATTCTTGAAGAAAATATCCTTCTCATTTCGATGTCCACTTTTAAGAATTAAATAATTCAAAAATATTGGGATTTTTTTTCATTTAAATGATTTATGGAAATTAGTAAAGGGTGTTTCAAAGTAATGGCCATTCATGACATCGTGAAATTATATTTTTTCCTTGTAATTTAAAAAAATACCCCTTTCACATGTTTGGTAAAAAGTTAAAAGTGCATTGTTTGGAAAATTAAAAAAGAGTCCATTTAAAAAATTTTGTAAAAAAATTAAACACGGTTAAAAATATATTTAATAAATAATTGGATAATATTAATAATACTCTTCAAAAAATTTATAAAATATATGGATATGTAATAAAAATATTCCCGACTGAGTAGAAAAAAAGTCAGTTTTCCATAAAAATGGGATTTCAGTATCTTGAGTACTTAAAGAGTATGAAATGAAATTAAAATTTGTGATTTAAAAAAATAACCTTAGGATAATATAATAGTTTTTTTAAGATATAAAGATCAAATAATTCCCCCATCAGAGACTTAAACATAAATAATCCCAAATAATGATGAGATTGTGAAATAAACCCTTACTAGTTTGGTAGATTTTGAATCATAACCCCCATGAAATAAATAAATTCAAATGAAACATTAAATACCAAAAATATAAATAAATTAATGATATAACATATCAAAGGGATAGTATATATACCTTAGAAAAATAAATAGGGGATAATACCAAATATGTCTCATTGGAGTGAAAATTGAGATGGAATCTCTTACAAAGATCACACCTTTGAAGTGAGAAATAATCAATGAATTGATTATGTGTATGAAATTAAAATAAACATAGAACAAGTGAGAATAAAACATATTATAATGAAAATTAATTTCACACATAATTTTATAATATCAAATATAAAAAATAAGTAATATAACCCAATGAAAAGAAATTGAGTTATGAAACCCGTTACAAAGATCGTAACATTGATGCAAGAATTAAGCAATGAAGTCATTATTTTTAACAAATTTATATACAAATAAAAAAATTTAAACACAAAATAAAATAATCATATATCATTTCACATATGATTTTGGTATGACATAGTCAATAAAAAAGTAATATAACCTGAATAAAAAGAAATTGAGTTATGAAATCCCTTACCACTTGGTAACTTCCAATTTAAATCCCCTTGTATTAAATAATTTGAATTGAAACATAAAATACCATTAATTATTAAGGTTTCATGATATAACATGTAAAATGGGAAGTTTATATACCATATAAAATAAATGTTGTGCATAACATTAAATTATGCCTTAATGAAAGGAAATTAAGACAAAATCCCTTACCTCATGTCCGTCTCATCACATACATTCTTTATCTTCCTAATTAATAAACATATGATAAATATTTAATTAATTAGAATTTTTTTTAATTTTATTATTCCATTTATTTTATTAATTACCATGTTATATTTAATTACTTATTCATTTTAGTTCACGTCATACATTTTGATGATATTGGATTCATATGTCCAAAATGAATTCGGTAAGGTTGACTATGGTAAAAGTGGTCATATTCATATCATATATAGAATAATAACTATTAAATATTTATAATTTTTATTCATCAATTATAATTTTTAAAATAAAAATGAAATCTGATATGAAAAATGAACTATGTTATAATCATGGAGATGGTAAGCTCTATATAAAAATGAGTAGCATTTCAATTTTTCAATGATTATAATGGAAATAATATAAGTTTTTTTATATTTTATAGTGTAATAATTATATCATAAATAAAATATAATTTCATTAAATAATATTATATATATCTTCCATGATATGTGGTGATGTAAAATGAATCTCATTGCTTCGTGGAGGTGGTAGTCCACAAGTACGCACAAATGAAAATATCTTTTTTCAATGGATATAAAGGTAATAAATTAGATGATATATTATCATTTAATAATGATAAATATTTCATGAATATCATATATAAACATTAAATCCATCATTATAACCAGTCGTGAGAGGCAATAGTGATGGAAAATGAATTACATCAGTTCGTGAGGTGGTTGTTCGCTGCATAGAAAAATGAAGGTTTCATTTTTCATTTGATGTAAGTGGATATGGATATAGTATATTCCATAAAAATAAAAAAAATCAGAATATATTATATACTTATGTTATTATATCATTTTGATTGAATAATATGTGAAGGAGGTGGAAGAAGAAATGAAACAAAAAATGCTATGTTAAGAACGACACCTCTTATTTGGATAATGACTGAAAATAAAAGTGCCCTAATTACCAATTTTGGCATCCTAATTAAAAATATTTATTCAATTTTTCAATCTTCAATTCATGGAGGTGGTATAATTTAATTTAAAATGAGACTCACATAGTGTGAAGAAAGCGAGTTTTCAGGAAAATGCATTTTTCAAAGAAAGTATGATTTTACAATAATTATATGACTATTAATATTCATTATATGAATTTTGATTAATATATGTAGATAATTTATATATAAATTTAGTTTAATTAATTTTACATTATGGGTTATTTTAATTAATTAGAATGGAAAACATTATAAACTTAAAAAAGGTTCCTAGAAAAAAGTGTTTTTAAGCATAAAAATAGATTTATACCAAAATAATTAAAATTACAAATTTAAATAAAATTAATTATATTGTTATAAATAAAATGGTTCATATTTCAATTTAAGATCTGATCCAAAATATAATATTACTTTAAATTAATGGATCATATCTGTCTTAGGATCATATCTGTCTTACTATCCCTGTAAGCCCTCAATCCAAAGATCAGATTCCCCATATTTCTATCCTTAGAATCCCTTGATCTTCCTGATGATCAGATGTGAATAAAATTTAAAAATTTCTCAAGGGAATTTTTTTTAAGAATATTACTTAGAATAAAAACACTAACTAAATAAAAACACTGACTATGAATGAGCAGTTCACACAGATCACTCTTCAATATCGAGTAATCAAACAACTCCAAACTCTTCAAATAACCTGGTATTTATAGCCATCCTCCCAACATTCATATTGATATCCCAAATATCATATTTCCATGTATTTTTCAACGACTTTTGATATATTTCACTTAAAATATCATAATGACCTAGCATAACTGAATATCTGATTCCATATGGATTAACACCATTACAATGTTAAATATATTACTTACATTAGAAATAACTATTAAAAATAATATTATAAACTCAAGTCAATACTACGGAATTCCTTAACAATGTCAATAGGAAAACCATTTTGAGTGTTGGTCTAATTTTATCATTTCCAATATGAGTTTGATTGTTGAGACTTTTTTTCAGTATGATAGACATGACTTAAAGTATAACTTTTGATTTGATAAGGTGAGTCTGATTTATTAGAAACATAATCATTAAGATAATCATAATGAATAAATGAAAAGTTTATATTCTTAATACTTTATAACTTTTCTAGGTACTGTACAGGGTAATGATTTCTAAAAAAATACACCTAAACAATTTGTATATAAAAAGTTAGTAAACATGTTTTAAGAAGGTGTTTTTCATTTCCAAAATAGAAGGAATGGAAATGTAAGAAATATATATTTTTACTCAATAATCTCCCCCTTTTTGGAAAGTAAAAACCCCAAAACTCAAATTAAATTTATTTTAAAAAAAAACTTATAGTCCATTTCCTTTTTGAAGTATCTATTCAAAGTTAGTCTTTAAACCATTAATCCCCTGATTTTATTACTCTTCTGAATACGTTTACGAATGTGATGGAGTATAGAAATGTTCTTATTTAGAAAAAACTTAAACCCCTTAGTAAATAATCCCCCAAAGTAACATATCATCCCTAATTAATAAGATATTATCATCCTTTTTATTATTGTTTCTCCCCCTTTAATAATTTCTCCCACATATATTGATTTCTATACCTTTTTGATTTTCAAAAATCAATGGGGAAATTTATTTAGTTTACTGAAATGTTAGAAAAGGGAAAAAATATATGAAAAATATAACGAATTAAATAATAATCCAAAAAATTATTAATGAACATTCAAGAAATTATAATTATAAACTATTAAAACTAATCATATTTGGATAAAGATTCATTTATCATAAAGTTTTAATTTTTTTATAAAATTTGATAAACACATACATCAAGAGATCAAAATAAAAATTTCAATCTTTCTTCATTAAGGTCTTTACAAAGGCCTTCATCTTATTGAACTCCTTATTATATTTCTCTATATTTTCAAATTTATATTCTAGAGTCTTTGTCATTTTAACTTCATTTGAAAACTTTTTAATATTCTCATCGATAAAGAAATGTCTAACTTCAACAGATCAGAGTCTGGTCATTTTATTCTCCCTTTACTGAACCTTATTTATCTATAAATTAACTTGATTGGTTATTTAATTAGTGGTATCATAAAATTATTCTACAAACACCACTCTTTCATCCATGTATTTGGATAAATAATTGATGGATTTAACTGATTCAACCATAAGATGCTTCACTTAATCGAATTGTCCATCATGTGTCTGAATATATTCATTAACCTAATAAGACCATTTAACCATTTGGTTTCATGCATTATTAATATTAATCTTATTTTTATATATATTTTTATTCTCATTATTTAACATAAAATCTTCATTCATGGACTTATCAAGCTCTTTCTTGAGCTTTTTAGTAGTTCAGAGAGCTCCTTTGTTGTCTGACTCCAGTTCAGATTCTTTTTCTTGAACTAAAAGAGATGATTATTCATCAATAATGTTTTACTTTAATTTTTTATGAAAAATTAATCTCACCATAAAAAACATCAGTTTCATCAAAAACCATCTTGACATCTATATTAACCTGATTAGTTTGAGAGGTAGCTAAAATTACATTCTTAGAATCTCTATTAACCCCCTTTAACAAATTTTCACATAGTTGAGATTCTATCAACCTCTTATTTTTCTTTATTTTCTTTTCTTATTCATAAGAAGTATCAGCAACATGAATTATTAAAGCCTTGGATTCTGTGTGGTCAATCCTGATTTCCAGATCTCCCAGTTTCTTCTCAGCTTTATTTTTCATCTAATATTCAAAAACTTCTTTTATTACTTTATTTTTATTCTTATAGTTCTTTATTAGAGAGGTTTCTGGTTTCTTTTTCTTCTTTCTATCAATAAACTTTTTCCTATATTCTTGATGCCTCTTCCTTTGATGCAGTTTCACTAACTTTCTCAAAACAATTCTTTGATTTTTCAAAAAAAAAAACAATCCTCATTATATTGATGGTATCATCACTAATAAAAAATATATTTTCACTAATATTATGTAATTTATTAGAGACTTTGATATAATCCATGAATTTTTCAACCAATTTACTTGAGAAGGATAGAAACATGATGATTTTTGACTTGATTGACCCTAAATTAATGTTCTACATGGTTAAGAAAACTAACTTTACCAAGTCTATATTTCTAATGTACACTATAATTTCTTATAAAAAAACATCAAAAACTTTCAAATTATCTCAATCTATTTTTCTTTTTATTAAAAGGCATTTCAACCATAAAGAAATTACATGATTATCCTGAGACTGGTGTGGGACCGTCTTGGCTTTTTTGTAATGAGTAAAAAATGAATCTTTGGATGTAGAATTATCCAAAGAAGAAAAACTTTTTTGAGGATTATGAGATGGGTGATTAGATTCTCCTTTAGAGGGTACTACAAAAAAAATCATAGCTTTCATATAAGAAAATTTATACTACTTCCCATATATATAAAATGACACTTTTTCAATTCCATATTCTTTGAAAAAAGTAACGAATTCATAAAACTCAAGAACTATATTTGGTTAATATAAGTCAAAGTCATAATTTAGTTTTCCCATGAACACTAATCCTCAACCATTAAAATTAATAACATTACACAAAATGGAATTGAATTTCTCATGAAAATATATTTCAACTAACCTTTCCTGGAATATGAATTATTTCTTGTACTCTTCAAAATTTTCCATTAGATCAAGAATTCAAATGGTTTCAATCGAAAAGAAAAATTTTCAGACTGAACAACTTTTAGGGTGCATCAAGTTGGTAGGAAAAGTCTAGAACAACTAATACTGGATGAAGGGATAACCCTCTTTTATATAGACATTGGATGTGATGGTCCATCTTCTATAAAAAACCAATACTTGAGATGAATAATTATTTTATATGTTGGTTAGGATTATTTTGAAAAAAAATTTAAATAATTTTTAACACTCGATTTTTTTAAAGTTTTTATTATATTAGGATTGTTCTGCTTAGGAAAAGTTTTAAATTTTTTTAAAACAAAACAAAAATTTATAAAACTTAAATAATGACAAAACAATTAGATAATTAACATAAATATATATACTCTAAGAACATAAAAGAATAGAAAGTACCTTTCAGAGTAGAAATTTCCATCGGTATGAATATCCTTGTCTTATTGGTTTTTTGTAAACTAAGCATATTATAATAGTTTTATAAAGGATGAATAAGATAGTTTTAAATATAAAATTAAATACTAAAATAATGAATATAAAAATATTTAACAGAATATGAGTCGAGGAAATTTTAATCATTTTCAGAGCCCATGAATTAGATTTGAGAATTATAAATCCAAATTTTTTATAAAATTTTTTAGAGTTCGAAAAACTCATTATGATGATGTTTTTTTAAAAAATATCACTTTTAAAACACTAAAATTTTTTAAAACTATTTTTTTTGAAAAACCTTGAAATATATGTACTCCCAATATAAAAATAAGTAACTTAATGTAATGATATGAGTAAAAAATAATTATATATGAATGATTAATTTTCATGGATCATTCCTAACTTCTGTTTAATGTATTTAAATCTATTGGAAGGAATAGGTTTTGTAAAAATATAAGTAAGTTTTTCTTGTATTCTGATGAATTATAAAATGATATATGTTTTATGTGTGTGATCCTAAAGGAAATAGTGTCTTATATCTATATGATAAGAACATGAGTGATGTGATGGGTTTTTAATTAAAGTAATGAAACTTTTATTATCAAAAAGTGTTTTAGTTTTGGTAAAACTCAAGCCATAGTTCATGAGTGTATGTTTCATCTAGAACACTTGAGAATAACAACATCCTGCTACCACATATTTGGCTTCAAAAGTGGAAATTATTGCTGATTGTTTTTTATTACATGAACAAGGAACTAAATAATATCCTTAGAAATGAAAAGTTTCAAATGTCATTTTCCTATCCATTCTACAACCACCAAATTCAGCATCCAAAAAACTTCTTAATTAAAAAATATATCTAGAAGAATAGAAAAATCATAAATATATTGTTCTATTAGGATAATAAAATATTAATTTACATATTTTAAATGGGATTCTTTTGTATTTTATTGATATATTATACCTAATTCAAAAGGCCTAGGAGTGAATCAAAGATCCACCCATACCAAATTTTATTAAAAAATAAAGTACAAAGACAAAGCATCAAAAGGGAGGTTTACAAAGATGAGAAAACAACTTGCCACATTCATCAGCCTCAACAAATTGCACACAACAATATGGAGCCACAAATGACTATTTTGAGCTTGAATCCTCAATAGACTTCTTTGATAAAGCATCAACGACCTGATTGGCCTCCCTATAGGCATGAGTCACGTCAATGAAAATGGTGTCAATAAGACATATACATTCAATCCAATGGGGCATTAAAACCCAAGGAACATTACAGGATTGGTTTTTGAGAAGATCCACAACCACCATAGAGTCTGATTCTAACCAAAGAAAGTGCCAGCCAAAATGAACAGCATATTCAATAGCTTTGATCATGGCCCATAATTCAGCTTCAATGGAAGAGCCTTTCACAATATAATGATGAAAACAACCTTTGAAAAAGCTCCGATAGGGACGAAAAATTCCACCACAACCTAAAGGCCCAGGTGACCCAGAAACTGCACCATCAACATTGATTTTCAGCCATGAAGAGATAAGAGGAATCCTTCTGATAGATTTTAGAACCAAAGGTTTCCTGGGTCTACTACTCACACCAAAATTTTTCAAAACAATAAAGTCATTCAACCCTTTTTTAATACACCCAACTTGTATCTTAGAAGTAGTGCAAACAGCCCTATGAATAGCTCTAACACTAGAATGAAAGGTGGGTGTGATACCATAAAAAAGTTGAGCATTAAGAGCCCTCTAAATAAACCCAAGAGAAGAAGAAACAACAACCATAATAAGATTCCTAACCTGATCACTGCATCGAGAAAAAGAAGCAGACTGAAGGAAACTATCCAGTGGGCTGACATCCCAACAACACCCAGTCATATCTTGAATATACTTCCAAAGACTACAAACAAGTGAACAAGATAGAAAAATATGATCTAGAGATTCCACATCCACTCGGAAAAAAGGGCATGCCAAAGCAATATGGAATCCATCTCTTTGAATAATGAAGTGAACTTGGAGTCTTCATTTCCAGATTTTCCATAAAATCAAGTAAACAGAAGGTGGAATAAAGAAATTCTTGTAGGCTAGCAGCCACTGAGGTGTAGGATTCTGCCCAGTACAGAGATATCTGTACATATCCTGAGTGTTAAGAATTCCTATTCTACTCGGTTCCTAGATAAAAGTATCATGATCCATGTACCTGTATGTGAGAAATTCAGTTTGTAAATGAGGGGGGATGAGCTCCAATAAATCTAGATAGTCATCCTGCAAAGAGGAAATCTGAGCTGTTGATAGGTGAGGAGGAATCTAAACGTCCTGTTGAAGAGTTCTGGATAACCAAAGAGTGCTCCATATATTCATAGTAGATTCCCTGCTAACAAAACATTTTGATGAAGCCAAAATCCAAATAAAAGAAGACCTCAATGCAGGCCAAATAGAAGATAAAAGGTAGCGAGGATATTCTGTCCATAATCTTGAAATGAAGCAGACTGCACTGAAATCCATTGAAATATCAGTAGAAGTGAGAATATTCTAGGTAAATTTTCTAACCAGATCCTTATTGAATAAGACCAGGTCCTTAATTCCAAGACCCCCATTTCAATGGGCTTTATGAAATCTTTCTAGGCCACAAAACTAGCTTCTTTTCAAACATAGAACTTGTCCATATAAAGTTCCAAATAAGCCTTTTAATCTCCTTGAGAAGATTGCTTGGACATCTGTAAATAGAAAATGCATAAACAAACATAGATGTAATCACAGAGTTGACAAGACAGATTCTTCCAGCTTGAGTCATAGCTTTCCCTTTCCAATGAGCCATTTGAGTAGTGATACAAGAGAAGATAGATTCAAGATAACATCTTTTCACCCTTCCCTAAAAAAAGGTAACACCAAGATAATTAAATGGTAGAGAACCCTTATTAACCCCAAGAGATCTCGAAAGTCTGAACTGATTTCTAATGGTCACTCCCTTCCCAAAAACCACAATGGAATTTTGAAGGCTAATGGCCTGCCCTGCCACATCTTCATAATGACTAAAGATGACTTTAATGGAATTAACAGTCCTAAAATCAGCCCTTCCAAAAAGCTGGATGTCATCAGCATAAAAAAGATGAGAAGGGGCATGAAGATCCCTTTCAACTGGAATCAGATTAAACAAAAAACCTTGAACCAAACTATTGAGACAATAACTTAAATAGTCCTCAGTAAGAGCAAATAAAAGACCTGACAGAGGATCCCCTTGATGAAAACCCCTAAAGCATTTAAAGAAACCCCTAGGAGATCCATTAACCAAGACAGATAACCGGTAACTCCTAAGGATAGAGTGAATCAGGTTGATAAATTTTATGGAGAATCCATGCATCCTGAGAATAGATATAAGAAAACTCCATTCATAGTGTCAAATGCTTTAGAAATATCTACTTTCATGGAAAAAGTCCCTTTCTTCACCTTCCTTCTCATAGCATTGATACATTCAGAGGTAGTAAAAATACAGGTTTGAATACTTCTTCCAGGGACAAACCCAAATTGATTCGGGGTGATGATACCTTTGGCCACTTAACACATCCTGATGGAAATGATTTTGCTGATGATCATAGGGATGGTGTTCCCAATAGCAACCGGTCTGAAGTCCCTAATGTCAATTTAATTCTCCTTCTTTGGAATCAACACAATGAAGTTAGAGTTGGTGCCATAATTCATAGAGGAAGAAATGAAGAACTGCCTGATAGCATTCCCAACTTCCTCAGAAACAATTTCCCAGTTAAACATGAAGAACTTATTAGAGAACCCATCCGGCCTTGCAACACTAACAATGTTAAGAGCAAACAATGCATCCCTAACCTCCTTCCCCCATGGAGTCGTAACCAGATCCTCATTAGACTGATCATCAATGGTTGGTATGATATTCTGGGTAATCATATGGGAATTATCAGTCCCATTTTCAGAATAGAGAACAGAGAAATAACCCCCAACCGCATTTGAAATATCAGATTCTGTAGTGAATAATCTTTCATTAATGCTAAGATAAGACACTCCCTTCTAAATTTCATTTCCTTATGAAGACGATGGAATAAATTGGAGTTCCTATCCCCTTCTTTCAGACAATTGATATTATAAATTGATCTAGACAGATTTTCCTTGGTATTGAGCAAATCATCTAGCTTTGAAAGTGCCTGCGTTTCATCACTAGAAGGCATAGAATTCAATTGATTGATATTATAAAAATTGAGAAGATTAATCTCAACATCATGGATGTCCTCATCAAGATTAGAAAAAGTACTCTTACTCCATTCCCTAAGCCAAAGCTTAGTTATCTTAAGCTTAGAAGATAAAATCTGAGAGGCAGATACCATACACCCAAAACTCATCAATATTTAAATCATTTTTGGTACCTATAAGATTATTAATAAAGTTCTCAATAATATATTTTATATACTAATGTTGAGATATAAAAGTTCCTTCCAGTTTTATGAGATATGAAAACCAAGAAAATATGTTAACTCACCCATCACACTAATTTCAAACTCAGATTTCATAAGATTCGTAAAAAAATTTGTTAAATATTTTTGAGTTGAACTGAATATAATTTAATCCACATAAATTTGAACAATCGTAATATTTTTATTTCGTTTTTTTATAAAAAGGGTTGGATCTGCAGCTCCCTTAAGAAAACTTATTGGTAACTAAAATCTTGTTAACCTATAATACCAAGCTCCAGGGGATTGTTTAAGTCCATATTTATCTTTGATAATTTTATAAATGTTTTCAAGATGTTTTTTATTTTCAAAACAAGGGGGGTTTTCAATATAAACTTCCTCTTGAACATATACATTAAGAAAATCAAACTTCACATCCATTTGGAAAAGTTTGAAATTAATGAATTCTACAAAGGCTAGAATTATTATAATATATTCATGTATTACAACTTATACATAAATTTATTCATAATATACTTCTTATTTTTGATTATATCCCTTAACAACAAGTGTATATTTATTTCTAATTATTATGCCATTCTAATCACACTTATTCATAAAAAGAAATTTTACTCCAATTAAAGAAGGTTCTATAGGTCATTCAACTAAATTCCAAACTTTATTCCTCTAAAACTCATTGAGTTTATATTGAATTGCATTAATAGAATCCTAATTACCTAAAGCCTCATTAGGATTCTTATGTTAAATTGAGATTATAAATCAAGGTGATCAATTTATTTCATAGGGAACTTATACTCCTAACTGGTTGACCAACATCACCAATGAAACTTTCACTAGGATGATTTCTAATAAAAAACTGACTTCTAGGGTGTTGAAAAATCTTTTCTTTAACAAGAGGTAGAAAATATTCCTAAGGAATAACTTCAAAAAATATTTCTTAAGTAATTTAATTATGATAATATTATTTTTTACAATGGTTGAAAATAATTTTTAGAAATAACATATGGGGATGTTGGTTGAGATTGTTTAAAAAAAGGGGGGGTTTCATAAAACTTAACATGTTTTGTTTCCTCTACAATATAAGAATTTTTATTAAAAAATCTATAATACTTAGAAGTAGTGGAATAACCTAAAAATATTCCTTCATCATATTTGAGTGAAATTTATTTAAATTATCTTTAGTATTCATTACTAATACTTTGAAACCAAAATCATTGAAGTAAGAAACTTTTTATTTTCTTCCTATCCACAACTCATAATGAGTTTTATTAGGAAAATGTATAATTAAAACTAGATATAGAGTATATCAGTAATTACTAACCACTTTACTCCAAAAAGTTTTAGAACCTGAGTATTCCCTCTGCATGGTTCTAGGTATTTCTTGACGATTTATATTTCTTTTTTCAACTACACCATTTCGGGGGGGGGGGGGTTCAAGTAGTTGAAAAGTTATGTTCTATGCATTTTTTAATACAAAAAGTTTCAAAATAGAAATTTATAATTCTACACCATGATCACTATGAATAGTTATTAAGCTGAGGTTTTTTTATCATTTTTAACCCAAGCTAAAAAAGTTTTAAAATAACTAAAGCCTTCATATTTCTATGTGAGAAAATAAACCCATGTGTATCTAATGTAATCATCAAAAAGGACATATACATTTTATTTTAAACCAATAATTCTAGTTTGTGTAGTAATAAATAGGTTTATGTGAACTAAATTTAATACATCATAAGTTGAGACTTCAATAATAGATCTAAAACTTGACTCATGTTGCTTAATATATTGACTAGGGTCATCGAATTTTGAAGTATCAAACCTTAGTTCTGGTAAATCATTAACAATTCTTTTATTAATCAAATTAGATAAGTTTATAAATCTAAAGTGACCTAAAATTATATTCCATAACCAATATTGATCTTCCATTTCAGTTATTCAAGTCATATATTACCTCTTAAGGTCATCAAAGTTATGTCTGTAAACATTATCATACCAATTTGTAGAAAGAATAAATTATTCCTTGAAACTATGTAAAAAACATTTATCATTCCTAGAGTTGACACGGTAAATTTCATAACATAATTGAATCATTATAATAAGTTTTTGATTAAGTATATCAACAAATAAAACATTTTAAATAAGAGTTTTTCCAAGAAGAATAATGTTAACTATTTAGATAATATGTCCTTGAGCATTATCTTATAAAGCTACATTAACACATTTCACCTTGATTTTCTTCTTGAAGATGTATTTATTTATATTCATGTGCCTAGAAAACCCACTATTCATGTACCATATATTCTTTGTGTTGGTATTACCTTTTCTATCTTGAAAACAAAAATATTAGACTTTAGGAACCCAATCCCCTTGGGTATTGTAATGTTAGAAAAAAACCATGGGTAACCAAATTTTTTTAGAAAACAGTATTTATTAAAATATAGTGATTGAACTTTATTTAATGAGAAAATATTTTTACAATGGGCACCACTTTGGCACTTTTTTTAAAATTTATACTTTTTGGAATAAAGTAATTGTTGCTAAAAATAGCGTTTTTAAAAGTAAAACCCATCCTAGAATTACTCACATGAAAACATAGTTGTCTATAAATTTTATCAACATTTTCTTTACCACTGGTAAAGTTCAATAAAAGTTTCTTCAAAGAAGAAATTTTATATTTTAGTTTTTCAACTAAATTGTTCTCCTAATTATTGATAGTTTTGGAATTCAGTTTATTAAAAATATTTTTGGAATTTAGTTTAACAAAAATAGTTTTTAAAATATCTGTATTAAAAGTAACTTTTTCTAAATATTTAGAAATATTATATTTTTTAAAATTAGTCTTATCAAGGTATTATTAAAGATAAGATATTTAATTTCTCAAAACATTTATTCTTGAATCATCTTTATCTAGTTTAGACTTAGAATTATCAAGTTTTTCAAATTTTTTTCATTTATTATTTTCTAAAAGTTTTTCAAAATGAGAAAATTTATCATAGGATGGTAATGTATTATCTTCCAGTGAGTAATAATCTCAAATAAATGATGTAGATTTTTTCTCATCAGAATAATTTTCATTTAAAGACATGTCTGTTAAGGATTTGGATTTGTGTACCTTTTTCATGAAGCATTGATTTAATATAGGTACATTAGAAAAAAGTCATAATATCCTCTATCCAAAAATTTTATTCTTAGAAGAAACTTTAGATTAGTTTCCACCACTAGAACTCCATTTAACTTTTAAGACTTTATTTCCTTTTTATTTGTAATATTTCATTGAATTATATTCTTAATTTCTTTCTTCTTTATCTTTCCCCTTTATATTTTGAAAATGTGGTCTGATATTTCTAGCTTTATTACATTCATAACATATGGATTCATCATTATTTCCACCTTTATACTTATGAATCTTTTTATAATGATATTGAAATTCTTTCATTCCCATTATATTATTCATTCTTATGATAAGATTGGATAACTCATTATTATAATATTCATAAGTACTTGAATCAGATTGAACAAATACTATATTCTTTAATGAATATTTAACCACTTTCTCTGATGACTTCACTTTATGAGGTATGGTAGATTTTGTAGCAAAGGAAACACCACCATTATTTCTTTTTTTTTCTCAGTATCTCTTTTGAGTCTACCCTTGTACTGTATAAGGATTAAAATAAGATCATCAATAGTAAGATTGTTTATCTTTTTTTTCTTATCAATATCAGTTCTCTTTGATTCCCATTCATTGGGAATAATATCAATAATTTTATAAATAATTATTTTTTCATCAAGAACTTTTTCTCTAACGGATTGTAAACTATTTATAATGGTCATAAATATTTGGTGCATCTTGGAAACGTATTCTCAAGGAATAAAACCAAAGACTTGGTAATCTACTCTTGGAATTTATCTTCTTGTTTATTCCACTGAATGTAATAGAAATTTGATCGTCCTATTCAACTTTCTACTTCATTATATTTTATCATATTAATTACGATTATGATAAAAAAACTCTAATAAATCAGATCCACTATTATTACGATATTCACTAGGATTTAATTAGACCATATCTAGGTTCCGATTTTTTAACTTTGTTAACCAGACTGAGGTTAATGTCTGATAACCTTACTTAATGAGGCATTGGGTTAGTTTATTTTAATTATTTTAAACAATGTTTTTAAAACTAAAATTCACCCTATCTAGTAAGTATACCCATCTATGTATATATTATGATCCAATAATTGGTATCATATAACAAGATCACTATCCCAATGGATCTGATTAAACATATTCTGTTATTATTATAATCAGAATAGTACTGATAAAAAAATCATAATATATTTTTCTATCATATTAACAATCACAGCGATAAAATCTATTGATATAAAAAGTTAGTAAACATGTTTTAAGAAGGTGTAAGTGATTTCCAAATCAAAAGGAATGTAAAATTAAGAAGTACAACTTCTGTATCAACATAAATTACTATATTTAATGAAAATAGATGATAATTTTAAAAAAATTGATATTTTTCACTATTCATTGAGAAACCAATATTTTCAGGAAAATCCAAAAATAAGTGGTAGAAATTAATTATGTTATCTTCACATAAAAATCAATAAAAATAATTTTTGAAGAAAACCTATTTTTGAATCACAAAAAGACTTTACTAAAAATTTTGTACTTATTTGTTTTGAATAAATTAATAGATTTAGATTTTATAAAACCTATATATATAGTTTTATAATACGGTTATACCTATTCATACTACCAATTTTAACAATCAAATTTAAATAATATTATTTTAATAGAATATCACAATTTTTTTAAACTTAGTTTTTACTATGACATAAGCTATAAAAGAAATCAAATTTATTTGAAGAGAAATGTATTCTAAAACCATGGGCTTCTAAATTATATGAACCCTAAATAAATTTCATCCTTAAAATTTTAACTTGATATGTGTAATCAAGGGTTTGACATTTGTAGATGCCTTTTTTGAAAACCCACATCATAAAAAGGGTTAATAAAACATTATTTTAATAGATGGAAAAGGAAATGAAAATTTTATCTAGAATAACCCATAACTAGGTTTAAAAAAAGGTTAACATTAGTGTGAAGTGAATATATTGACAAGTAGGAAAAATAAATTTTCTAATAGTTAAGGAGAGTGATAGAGAACATTGATCATAAGAAAGTTAATGATCATGAAATAGTTAACTCCCACAAAACCATAAATCAATAAGGTGAGAAAAAGACCATCGATTCATTGATAATGAATTTAATATGACAATTTTTTTTTTCAATATCATTTTTCCTATAGTTGGGTAATTACTTTACCATATAGAGTGAAAAAAATATGGAAATATACTTACTTGATAAGTAGAATTTCACCCTTTAATTAATTTACACATTAATATCATCTTTTTCTCCAAATGATGAGTATTAAAGTTTGATTTTTTCACTCCTAAAGAACTAAAATAAAATTATAACATATCATATAATACAAAAAATAATAACATGTTACTCCTGATGTATTTACTAAAAACAGAATGGTAAGGACAGTGTAATATAATACCCAAAATGAATAAACCTTCAAATGAATAAATAATATGTTATTATCCAAAAAATAAATAGTAATACCCAAAGTTTAAGATACATCATTCCATAAACAATTATCCTTAAAATTATAACATTAAAACCAAAATATTAGAATGATTTGATCACATTTTCTTCCAAGATGAACTTAACATTAATCTCTAAATAACATCAATCACTATTAAAGTATCACATCAAAAAATGTACATCCCTTTATAATATATTCAAGAAAATATACTAATCAATTCCTAAAATAATGTCATAATAAAATATTTTATGCTTCTAAATGATATATCAACCATTATTCCTAAAACTAAAACCCATATTGGTTAAAAGTGTTTCTATTTAACTTAATTATATAATGCCCCCATAATAGTGAACTTCTTTAAAAGTAACAATTGTCACAAAGTCACCATATCAGATTTAAATCCATGGTTAGATATATGACGAACCATATTCCCCCATATTCTAATAACCAATAATTACCTCAATATCAAAGATAAGATAAACCCAAAATGTTACCAAAAACTTTAAACTTATGTCCACAAAATGTAAATACATTCTTCCTCAAATATATTTTTCACAAAAACTCATACTAAAACCATGGTTTATATTACCATAAATTTCTCTCAAAACACTATTAATAATCATAGACGTCCATAACATAAAACATAAAAATGTGTATCTATGTCTTTAAATAGATGTTCAAACATATACTTATCAACCCAATACACTTTAGGTTTATTCCATATCACTATATAATATCATATATTTCCATAAGTTATATGATCTCATAATGGTTGATAAAGAAAATATGAATTAACCCAAGAATATACCCTGAGAGTGTCAAACTAGGTGCATAATAAGGGTACACTCACTGTGCACCAGAATTATGATTGAGATATACTCAACCTCTTTTTAGGGTTATTACCCTTAAATGCATTTTTTCTAAAACCATATCCAATTATAGTATCCAGAGAGGGATTTGTTTTTAGTAAACCCATATAATCCTTACCCTACTAAAAATTTAAGATATTATCCTATAATTTGACTTATATGAAAGTTTATTCATAGGGTTATTTTGGATAATCCATTTTATCCTAAATCATGTTTTAAAGTTTCTACTAAACTTTATATGATACTAAATATAATGAACCCAAACCTAGTATCCTAGAGCTAGTTGTTAAAATATTAAATATTCACAAGATACAAGATATCACATCCCAAATTACCAAATAATCTAGTATTCTTGAAAAACTAGATACATAATTGAATCTCACATTATATATGAAAACATAAAAATAAAACATAGTGAAAGTAAATATTCTTTATCCTTGAACTCATTCAAAGATTCCTTCTTCATATCCTAGGAAATGGGAAACCAATAAATTTTGAGGTAATATGATCGGTAAGGGTATGATTATAACATAAGACATAATGAAAAAAATGTATAATCAAAATGGAAAGTTAAATAACTAAAAACACATTCTATTTAATCAATAACTTGATCATAAATAGTAATATGATAAGAATAAATATTGATAAAACGATGACATATAAATAATAACATAATATTTTAAATTATCCATGGATAAAATAACTATTAAAATAAATACATGGACATAAATAACTCACCTCATAATTATGTAATGTATAATTCCAAACATATAAAACTTACCATCGAGGCCTTCTACCAAGTCATATTAAACTATGGGTTCGAATACACCAAAAAACCATTTAATAAGGATAACCAACTGGTTTGTCTCATGATACATACTGATTCATCAAGGGTATATGTAATTATATCCCCAAACATCACTTAATATTTATAATCCATTAATCATATGGATAAAAAACAAATTAGTCCACATCCATTATTCAAAGACTACTCGTATAAGAAGAACGAATATAGTTAATGTCAATACATTCCTTCATCAAACTGATCATAAAACATATAGATAAATAATAATTATGGATAATTACAATATATACATAGTTTATAATAAAAGTTTCATTGTTTCTAATGAATATCAATACCATAAAAATTTCATTAATAAAATTATTGAAGAAAATACCATTTTAATTTTGAAAACCACTTTGAAAAAATATAATTTTATAGAATATTTGGAAAAAAATTCTCTTTGAAAATAATAATGTAATATTTTAAATGAATATTAAAATTAATGAGTGATTATTATAATGAAAAATTCTATTCATGTTGATTACTTTTTAAAAAAATATTCCATTCACATTTTCAGTAAAAAGTAAAAAAGTACCTTATTCAGAAAGAGACAACAAGATTACTTTTAAACCATTTTGTAAAAAGTAAAACATGGGTAAAAATATATTTAATAAATAATTTAATAATATTAACAATATTATTCATAACATTTTAAGGAAAATATAGATATGGAAGAACAATATTTCTGAATAAGTAGAGAAACAAAGTCAGTTTTTTCTTAAAAACAAGATTTAGGAATCTTGAGTACTTAAAGAGTGGAAAATGTAAATAAAACATATGATGTATAAAAATAAAAATAGGTGGATAAAATATTTTGGTATTAATATATAAATATAAAATAATTCCCCCATTATATACTTAAACATAAACAATCTTAAATAATGATATGATTGTGAAATAGACGCATAATAATTTTTTCTCTTATGAATCATAACCGCCATGGAAAAAAATAACTTCAAATGAAACATTAAATATCATGAATATAAATATATTAATGATATAAAATATCAAAGGGGTAGTAGATACAACTCATAAAAATAAATACGTGGATAATACCCAATATGTCTCAAATGAGTGAACATTGAGAAAACATCTCTTACAAAGATCATACAATTAAAGTGAAAATTAATGAATTAATTGATAATGTGTATCAAATAAAAATAAAAATAAAACATGTGGGAATAAAACATAAAATAATAAAAATTAATTACATACATAATCTTAGAATTTCAAAGACAATGATGAAGTAACATAACCCAATGATAAAAAATTGGGTAATGAAACCCCTCACAAAGATTGTAATATTGATGTTATAATTAATCAATGAAGTGATTATTTTTAACTAATGTAAATCTATATAAACTAGTGTAAAAAAATGTAAAATAATTATAGATCACTCCTCCCATAATCTTGGTATGGCATAGTCAATAAATAAGTAATACAACCCAATGAAAAGAAAGTGAGTTATGAAATCCCTAACCACTTGGTAACTTTTAAGTCAGATACCATTGGATTAAATAATATGAATTGAAAATCTAAATATAAATTAATATTTAATTATTCATGACATAACATGTAAAATGGGCAGTATATATACCATATAAAATAAATTAGGTGCATAACATTAAAAAATTTCCTAATGAATAGAAATTGAGATGAAATCCTTTAACACAGGTATGAATCATCACATACATTATTTATACAAAAATATAATAAACTTATGTAAATTATTTAATTTCTTAATAATTTTTTAAACTTCATTATTCATATTATTTAAATTACTTAGTCAATTAACTTCACTTTATACATTTTGATGATATTAAATTCATATGTCCAAAATGACTTCGGTTGGTTGACTATAGAAAAAGAGGCCATTTTTCCATAATTATATAGAATAATAATAATGAAATAATTATAATTTTTATACCTAAATTATTAAATTAAAACCAAACATGAAATATGGTTATGAAAAATGAACTATGTTACAATCATGAAGACGGTAATCCATACATAAGCATGAATACTATTTCAATTTTTTAGCAATCATGATGGAAATAATATAAGTATTATTTTATAATTAAATTATGATAATTATATCATAAATTAAATATTATTACTTTTAAATAATATTATATATATCATCCATGTTATGTGATGGTGTAAAACGAATCACATCGCTTTGGTGAGGTGGTAGTCCACATGTACATACAAACAACATTATCATTTTTTAGGGGATTAAAAGGTTATAAATTAGATGAAATATTATCATTAAATAATGATAAATATGTCATTAATATAATATATAAATATTAAATCATCATTATAACCATTTTTGAGAGGCATTGGTGATGAAAAATGCATTACATCGGTTTGTGAGGCGGTAGTCTGCTGTACTGACAAATGACAGTTTCATTACCCATTTATTAGAAGAAGATACAGATATAGGGTATTCCACTAACATAAAAACATATAATTATATGGTATATAACGATGTTATTGTATCATAATTATTTAATAATATTTAAATGATGTGTAAGAAGAAATACTCTGTTAAGAACGATGTGTCTTCTTCAGAAAATCTGTTTAGGTTTTCACCAAGAGCCTTATTAGGTGGGTTTCATAAAAAAACAGCAACTATAAGACATATTAAGGTATCTAAGGGATGGATTTTATTAAGTATTTTATGAACCAAAAGTATTTTTAGGTTTGAAATTAAGAGGAGCAGATGTGTCGTTTTATAAGTGAGGGGAGGTGAATTTTTAAAATTTCTTAAAATATTAACTTTATATAAATTAATTTTCATGAAAAAAGGATCAAAAATTAAAATTTTAATATAGTATATTGATGTTAAAAATAATTTCATTAAACAAAATTTTGACAATTTTAGATTAGTTTTTTAACCTTGTTTTTTGTTTTGACCCGCATTATCCCTTTTTGACAATTAGCACGATAACAAAGTTTTTACTCTTTAGGGGACAAGAAAGTAACTATAAGGGGAAAATTGAACAATAAATGGAACATGGTTGATATTTTCAACCATATACCATTAAATTGGTATAATATTAGATTTATAAGATTTTCAAATCATTTAATTAAATATTATTTATTATAAAATATAATTAATATTATTTTTAACTATTCATTTAATTTTACTTTGAAAGAAATATAATTTTAATCTAATAATTTCACACATAAATAACATTTTATATTTATATAAAAAACATGGAACACAATAATTCATTCAATTTATATTACTTTTAATATTTATAAAATAATTTATTTTATTTTTCTATTAATTGATAAAATACTATGTCATCATTGCATAAATATTTAAGATAATAATATTATTAATAAAAATTATAATTACATTAACATGATAAAAAAAAAACTTATCCCTAAAATGACTATTTTCAACTGAAGATAAAATATTTTTATCCCTGTCATAAAATATTATAGTCATTAAATGTAAGATAGTGAATTTTTTGTCTTTATCTTTTACTTAAATATTATAAATAAAAAATCAATGAAATATGAAACTAAGAGGACATATATTCAAGTATTGGATGGAAATGGATGAATTATACTCATATAATAGGATAAATTCATGTTTTATGGTAAATATTTAGTCTATGTCATATTAATTTTAACCTTAATTAACAAATTTACCCTTACTTTGGAGATAAATAGTTGCTATAATTAATAATCATATTGGATAAAAATAAAAGGGGCATATTTTATCAAATTTATAACTCAATATTAAAAACTTGGAATACATTTTTCAATATTAAATTCATATAATTGAAAATATTTAATTTAAAATTATATTGGCAAAGTGTGATCAAAAGCAGTTTTTCAAAAAAATGCATTTTTTTAATGAAAAATGGCTTTACATCAACTCTATAACTAGAAATACTCATTATATAGAATTAAATTAATATATTGAGATATTTAATCTAAATTTTTTTATTTTAATAAATCATCATTATCTATTATTTTAATTAAATAAATTAGATAAACATTATTCACTTAAATATAGTTTCTAGAAAAAACGCGTTTTAAGCATAAAAATAGATTTATGCCAAAATAATTAAAGTTACTATTTGAAAAAAAAATAATTATATTATTATAAATAAAATGTATAATATTTAACTTTAATACCAAATCCAAAATATAATTGAACTTTAAATTACATTAATAAATAAAAATGAATGTTTTACAAAAACTGATATTTTTCACTATTCACTGAAAATCAAATATTTTTATAAAAATCTAAACATTTCAACATAAGATAATTTTTGTATGATTATTTCAAAAATTATTACATTTATATAAAATAAAATTATGAAAAGTGGCAGAAAATAATTATATTATCTGTTCAGAAAAAAATAAAACCATTTCTGAATAAAAAGTATTTTTGAAGCATAAAATTAAAGTTCTAAAAATTGAGTAATTATTTATTATGAATAAATAAATAAATTTAGATTATATATAACAATTATATATATTTTTAATAATATTTTTATTCTTATTTATATGATGAATTTTAACATTCATGTTTAAATAAAAATATTTTAATAGTATATCATGATCCATTTAAACCCAGTGTTTCCTGTGATATAAGATATAAAAGAAATTAAATTTATTTCAATAGAAATATATTATAAAATCTTGGGCTACTATGATATAACCCCTTAAATAAATTTCATCCTTTAAATTTGAACTTATCTCAGTAATAATGTTTTTGAAATTTTTAGATACATTTGTTGAAAGCCCATATCATAATAAGGTTTAGTAAAACTTCCTCTTAAAAGAGGGAAAATAGAATACATAGGTCATCTATAATAACACACATTTAGTTTTCTAAATAGGATATCATTAGTGGGAGGTGAATATATAGACATGGAGGAAGAATAAAAATCCTAAAAATGATGAAGAGTGACTGAGAACATTGATCAATAAAAAGTGAATGATCATGAGATAGTTAATGACCAGAAACCATAAATTAATAAGGCGAGAAAAAGAACATCCATTAATTGAGAATAAATTTCATATGATTTTTTTCAAGACCATTTTTACAAACTTGAGGAATTTATTTACCATAAAGAGTTAAAATATTTAGACATATACTTACTTGATAAGTATAATTTCATCCTTCAATCAATTTCCACCATAATATTATCTTTTTATCAAAAAGATGAGTACTAAAGAAGGATTTTTTTCATGATCAAAGTAATAAAATAAACTTATAATAGATCAGATAATCCACAAAAGAATAAAAACCTACTCTCCTATCTTTAATAAAACCAAAATGGTTAGTCCAATGTTATAAAATACCCAAAATAAATAAAACTTAATATAAATAAATAATATATTAATTTGAAAAATTAAATAGTAATACCCAAAGTTCAAACTGAATCATCCCAAAAATAACTATCCTTAATATTCTATGATTGAAACCCAAGTATTAGAATGATTTGATCAAATATTCTTCCCAGATAAAATTGACATTTATCTCCAAAGAATATCAATCACTATTAAACTATCATATAAAAATTTTATTTTATAACGACCCAAGATTTATGTACATTAATGTTACATTTTTTTCTGGAAAATTTCATACATTACACAAACACATTCCCAATGACTGTAATAGTTTAGTGCATTTGGAAACATGGAAACATAAAAAACTGGTTAATGACACATCTACTTATTCTCCCACCTATTTATTCATAACTAGAACCTTTTTTGATAAATCATACATAATACCTTTCTTTATATCCTTGGGAAAAGAAACATAAGAAAGGGTGAGCTTAGATTCTCAGTAATGGTAAACAAGGGATATATGTAAGTATATCATGAACATAAGGGTATGAGAACATGATTGTGAAAATATAAGAACATACCTTACATATCAAATATCACATACATGAGTCATGTAATAAATATTTGTAGTTTATAAGACATGAATCATAAGAAAATAAAGAACATAATCCTTGAAATCATAACATAGTAATAAAACAAAGAATTTCTTATAGACACATAAGCTTAAAATACGATCTCTATAATTTTCAGGGCATCGCTGCTAACACCATATTAGTAGTCTGTGTTAACTCCCCATACCATCTTGGTTGTCATAGTTCACTACCATGGCTATATTAGTAATTTTATTTCACCCCACATACCATCTTGGTAGTCATAGTTTACTCCCGTGGCCATCTTTGTAGTCAAGGTTCACTCTTAAGACTATCTTAGTCTATCTCATGAGATATCAAATATTTACCCAATACATTGGAGGTGATATAGCTCCAGCACATCTCATAATTAAATTATACATACATGTGAAATAATATAATAATAAATCATATCATAACCAATGAATAGTGATGGGTTTCATAAACATGTAGTCATATCATAAATTGTGGAAAAGATACATGTTTCATAATAATTTCATCAAAATCATAACCCATAAAAATAAGTGGTTTTATTAAATATAATTACATCAAAACATTAACCATTTGGAGGAAGAATATTAATGGTTTCATTGAACCATAAAAAATTATATCATATAATATGGGGGAAAGATTTTTAAATATTACTTGGAACATGACTTTTCCTTGAAAAACATTTTTTAACACATAAAAAATTTTCAAAACAGTTTTATTTGAAACCACATTAAAAATATATAAAAGAATCATGAAAAAAATTTAAAATATTTCTTGAGGAAAATGAACTTTCTTATTTGAAAAATTCATTTTGAAATATAAAACCTTTTTAAAACCCTTTTCTTTGAAAATAAATATGAAAACTTGTAAATAAATTTTGAAAATGTTTTTAAAACCTTTTTCCTTTAAAACATATGAAGGAAGATTGAAAAAAATTTAAATAATTTTTACTTGAAAAAATATATTTTAAAACTTATAAAGGAATCCATAAAAAACACTTTAAAACAAAAAAAATTATTTAAAAACATTTTATTTGAAAATGTTCTTAAGATAACTTTTAAAAATATTTCTTGAGAAAAATAATAGTTAAACATTTTAAAGTGTCCCATACCACTTTGGAAAATTTGAATCATAATCCCCATGAAATAAAAATATTACAAAAAGTTTAAAATATCATTAAAAGAAGTATATTCCTGATACGAACTTAAAAATGGCACAATATAAACCTCGTAAAAGAACATAAGTGCATAAACAACTTGTGTCTTAAAGAAGAAAAATTGAGACAAAACTACCTTACTCATTTGGTAAATTTTGAACCGAAAAAACTCATGAAATAGATATCATAAAATGGGTATGTAAATACCCAAAAAATAAATGTATAAAAATCATAGATTACATGTATGGGTAGTATGTACACTACACAAAAGAAACGAGTGTTGAATATGACATGTATCTCACAGAAATAACAAGTGAGATGAAATTTCCTTAGTTTAAGTATTGAATTATTTAGTACACATTAATAAATAATGTATAATAAATATATGTTAATTATAAATCTACTAGAGAATAATATTTAATTATATCATACCATATATGATTCTATTATGTTCTTTTATAACCCGCTTATTAACTCATCCATGTTAAAGTTATGTTTCATGTAATAATCGCTTTGTTTATCATACCTATTTTGGATTGAAATTATTGAAATTATTACTTAGAGCATGATTTAAATACTTCCCGAAGGTAAAAAAATAATTTATATATAATATATATATTAATTATATATATATATATATTAAATTGAATGCACTATTCATCGAGATGGTAGGTCGTACGTACGCATTAACGTTGTTTCAGTTTTATTGTCATATTAAAAAGAAGTAACTAAATGAAATATATGTATATATTTATATGTAATATCATTATAGTAGAATTATTATTTCATATTAATTAATTAAATACATTTTTATAATCATTTTTTAATAGTTAACATGGAAGATGAATCTCATCGCATCGTGGAGATAATAGGTTGTACATACGCACATGCGACGATATCATTCCATTAATGGTAAAAGGGTATGGAATTGGATGATATATTAATTATATGGAATCAATATAATTCCATATTTATTATTTATATCCATTATAACCATAATTATATACATCCAAATAAATTAGTAATGAAAAAAATATTACACCGCGACGTAGGGACGATAGGCTGTACGCACACACAAGTGATGATTTTTGTTTTTATTGGTATAGATAAAAGGTGGAAGATGGTTGTTAAATAATCATAATAACATCTCAGAATATATTTGATATGGGATTTATTAATTTATATTTGAAACAACACATGAGGAAGATTTATAAGAAGAAACGAACTTGAATGAGTTGGTAAAACAATTACCTCTTCTTCAATGGACTTCCTTTAGATCCCCTCTTAGGGATGCTTGGGTTAGTATTTTTGGAAGATAAGGACCTAAGAAACTTGGATATGGATTTTTTTAGGAGAAATAGGTACGTTTTGTTCAATGTAGAGGACTAAAAGTGGTGTGATAAAGTGAGAGAGTATATTTATTTTTATAAGAGAGGGGAGGGGAATTCTTGGAATCATATAAAATATTAAATTAATATAAATTGATTTTTGATTTAAAACAGTTCCAAAGTGATTTATTTCAAATTTAAGACGATTATGGGTCTAAATACTCTCAAAAAATAATTTTTATACAAGTTTTGGTCTCATTATTACACTTATCTTTTGGATTTAATGCTTAGTTAATCCCCTTAACTCTTACCATGACAACATATGTTTTTACTAGTTTTGAGTTATTATAGTTTCTATAAAATTCCAAAAGAACCATAAATGGATAATTTATGGTATATAAAATGTTATTATAGTCATTTTATGGAATTTTAAATTTTTAGGAATTTTATATTATTTAATAAAATCATATTTATTTTAAAGTATCATTTATATCAATTTTGACACTATTTATTCTTTTTAAAAATATCTTAACAACATTATATCCTTGAAAAAACAATTATAATAAATCAATAACATATCAAAGTTATATATAAAATTGGTTTATGTCATTAATTATGTCAAATTATATTTATTTTAATATTTTTAATATCATTTATTTGAAATCTCCATTAATTAAACAATCATTGCAACATCCTTATACAAGATTTTAATTAAATCATTTATTATATAAAAACAAAAAATAAATTATCACGATGAAGATAAATTTATTATATTTGAAATGAATATTTATAGTCTAATTTATCTTTATCATAAACCTATATTAAAAATAATTTAATTATTATAAATATGATTATAAAATTTTTAACTTATCTTTAAATAAAATATAATAAATGTCATATTCTTACCCAAGTGGCTTAAAAAGTTTATAATTTTTTCTAATATTTATTTTGGTTGAAACCCACTCATAAAATGAAATTTGGATAAGTTTTGGGTTAATTTTATAATGTTATAATATTATTTTTACCTTTAATTACTCGATTTACCCTTAGTTGTGGACAATAAAAAATTACTAATGTTACTATTCATAGTATAGAAAAATTAAGTTGATGCTATTAAAATATAAATATCATATATATTATAACCATTTATTTCTATTTTTTGTAATCTAATATACAAAAATGGGAAAACTAAATTTAATGCTAATCTTGGAGACCTGGCGATAAGGCGGGTAAAAAGAACGTTCAAAAGGTCAATAATTTTTTATATATAATTTCAATATAAAAATTATTCAAATGAGATAAATTGGATTAATATATGTATAATTTATCTATTGTGACTTTAAAAATCAATTTAAAATAAAATAGTAATTTAAATGACATGAAAACTTTTAACTATAATGCTATATTTTTCACTATTCATCAAAAAATGAAACTTTTCAAAAAAATAATAAAAATTCACCTTAAGTTAATTTTTACATTAAATATTCAAAATTTATTTTTATTTTATCAAAATTAAATTTATTATTATTCAAATAAGGATATAAAAAGTAGTTCCTTTAATAAAATAATATTTATAAACATATAAGTATTTTACTAAAAAATATACATTTCATTTTAAATATTTTATATTTATATGAAAACATTATTAATAAATTTTTTTAAAAAAATTAATTAAAATTTAGATTAATCTGTTTAATTTATAGTTTATAACTATATCGTTTAAATAATTATGATAATAAAGTCTTGTTTTGTAGAAACTTAGTGTTCCGTGTAACACAAGCTAAGTCAGAGTTGCATATAGCTTAAGCTCAAATTGGTGTTGCATATAACTTAATCCAAACATAGTGTGTTTATATAATAAAAAAAATATTTAATGTTGTGTTAAATGAAAAATATAATAAATATTAAACTAATTCGAAAAAATAAAAAAATCATGGGGTATTACATTCTACCCCCTTAAAAATGATTTGTCTATCAATTTTTTTTTCGGTTATCAATGTTTTAATACTTGACAGTTCCTTTTATTGAACCCCACATCGTAAAAATTAATATTAAAAATTCCTTTTAAAAAGGAAAGTTAGAAAAATTATGGTTACCTAATGTAACTCATAACTAGGTCTCCAATAAGAGAATATAGATGGAAAGTGAAAACATGGACATTGAAGAGAAATAAAACTATCATGTTCTGATAGAGAATGATAGAGAACATGGTTAAGAAAAAGTTAAAAATCACAAAGCAATGAATCTGTGATTATCTAAGGGACCATTTTATTCATACAATAACATGGTTCTAGGATAACATTATTGGTTTCAAGATCCTTTCCCTAGTGTTTAAGAATGAGATGTAATACTTACTTGATTAAGCACAATCTCATCCTTTCATTTTGTGTTAATCAATTTCCACTTCAGATCTTATTACAAGAAATAAAGATGAATTTTTCATTCCTAAATCATTAGTAGATCATTATATCCATAAATATAATGATAGTTCATCCCATCTATCTTCATCTCAAAAATAATGTTTGCACATATTATCAAATATGCATAAATCCTCATATGGAAAGATAATAATTTAATCTCTAAAACTAAATTCAATGTTTATCATAATACATTCCATAAATGGTTAACCTTATATCCATTATTTAGAAATAAGTTCACTAAGTTTCATGAAAATAGTTTAGCAATGATCCCCTGTATATCATTAATTCACTCTTGTTTGTCAAATACTGAGCAAGTGAATATCGTTATCATTTATTCTCTTGAAATATGGTACTAACATGAATTACCATATATCATTATTGATAACACGAATGTTTACTTATTCCAAAGTTTATTGGGTATATTTCTTAAATCAAAAAAATTTGTAACCTTTATCAATGATATCATAACCAACTGTCAAAAAGTCCTTAAAATTTTCGAAGGTAATATGTACCATATAATTTACTTATTCATATACAAAATATCTTTATATTAATATAACGATCACATTAAGGGTTATCTTACCTTATTATAAATTTCACCTTTCCATTAAATCACTTTTTCTAGACCATAAGAAACATTCAAAATAAACTTGTAAATCCCAAGAGAAAAATATAAGCTAAACAATCCTTGTATATTTCAGCATTTATATATCAAAATTCTTAGATCCAAATACATTAAAAATTTGTCAATCCACTTCATCCTTAATCCCTAATATAGATACCTCATCCTATTACTTAATACCTTTATACTTAAACATTTTATCTATAGTCTCATCATCATCATCAACATAACCATTACCTATACCACCTTTTTGATTCACTTCAGGAGCTTTCTACTTAGGATATCAATTTTCATAATGAACATTAATTCCACAATTAAATAATTTAACATTTTATGATGACATAGTGAGGCCAATATTCCCATCGATTTCATTAACCAAACCCTTAATTTTTTATTTTTAGTTACTTGATTTGTTTTCTTCTTTTACAGAGTAAAAGAATCCTCTTATTCCTCTAAGACATTAACTTAGGTGATTATTTCCACATTCGTGACACAAAAGAAACCAAATCTTATTTCATATATGATATCCATTATCTGAACTCTCAGAAAACTCCTTCCTTCTCTTCTTTGGTGATTCTGAGAGTTGGTTAAGGTATACTTTATTAATCATGTGAAAACTGATTAACCATGATCACAACATCCTTCACTCTAGTGATCATCCCATTTGAATTCTCATCAATAAATTTTTCCTCACATTCAATATTAATCTAGTTTCTTCTAGTTCCATCCCTTGAATATAACCATAAATTGTTGAGTAATAAATGATTATCATAGCTAGGGACCACATAATCATGAAAAACTACTTATATAATGTCTAAATTATGAAACCTTTTTTATTTTATGAAACCTTAGGTTTATACTAGGTTATTCATAGAAAAATTTGATTTAAGTCCTTCCTAATGATTCATAAGGAGTTTGTGAATTTCCAAAGAATATACCCTGAGAGTGTTAAACTAGGTGTGCTGCCTGACATGTTGTCGTGTACTAGGTTACACTCGAGTCAGTCCTGATACACCTTACCGAAGTTGTTACCCATAGATACATATGTTCCAGAACCACTTCCACTTGTAGTATCTAGAAATGGATGTAATGCTAGGAAACCACTCACTCTACCCATTACCAAAATTATAGGACATTTTTCTAAACATTAACTCATACTTATACTTATCCTTAGATACACCCCTAGAAAAATCCATAGAAATATCCTTAGGGAACTCACTAAAGTTTTATCATCCTAGTTTCCAAAGGTTGATTAAAAGTTTCTTTGATACCAACCATAATGACCAAATATTGAAGTACTTTAATATTACATCTTTTTTCAGAAAACTTCAAACATTACACAAACACACGCCCAAGGAACGTAATAGTTTATCACCTTTAGAAACATGGAAACATAAGAAACTAGTTCATAACACATATTCTTATTCTCCCCCTACTTATTCATAACTAGAAAAATTTTTGATATATCATACATAATACCTTTCTTTGTATCCTGAGGAAAATAAACATAAGAAAGGGTGAGTTATGATACTTAGTAAGGGTAAAAAAGGTATATATGTAAGAATATAATGAACATAATGGTATAAAAACATGATCTTGACAATAAAAGATCATACCCTTCATATGAAGATCATATACATGATTTATGGAAAAAGTACTGGTAGATCATAATACATGAATCATAAGGAAATAAAGAGCATAATCCATGAAAGAAAAATATAGGAATAAGACATAGAATTTGTGGTAGACACAGAAGAATATAATATTATCTTTATATTATTGAAGGAATATCTTCCAAGGCCATATTAATAGTATGGGTTCACTCCCCATACCATCTTTCTAGTCATGGTTTACTCCCATGGCCATATTAGTAGTGTGATTTCACTCCATATACCATCTTGGTAATCATGGCTTTCTCTCATGGACATCTTAGTAGTCAAGGTTCACTCCAAATACCATCTTAGTATATCTCATGAGATATTTATATTTACCCAATACATTGTAGGGATATATAATTCCTACCCATCTCATAATGAAATCATACATACATGTGACACAATATAAAAAATAATCATATTATAACGAATGAAATGGAATGGTGTCATAAACATGAAATCATATCATAAACTATAAAAAAGATACAAGTTTCAAAATCATTTCATCAAAATCAAAACACATGAAAAGAATAATATTTCTTGAAAACCATTCCATAAAAACATAAACCATTTGTAGGAAGAATATAAATGGTATTCTTGAACTATAACAAATTATGACATCTTAGATGGGGTGAGGATTTTTAAAGATCACTTGGAATATGAAATTTATTTAAAAATCACTTTTAAAAACATAAAACATTTGTAAAACTATTTTATTTGAAACTACTTTGAAAATATATAAAGGAATCATGAAAAATAATTTAAAATATTTATTGAGGAAAATTTCTTTTCTTGTTTGAAAAATTATTTTTGAAACATAAAACCTTTTGAAAACCCTTTTGTTTAAAAATAAACATGAAAACTTGTAACAAAATATTGAAAACATTTTTAAAACATTATTCCTTGAAAATATATGAAGTAATCCTAAAAACATTTTTAAATCCTTTTTCCTTTAAAAAATATATTTTGAAACTTATAAAGAAATCCTTGAAAACACTTTAAAACATAAAAAATCTATTTTAAATAACTTTCCTTAAAAATGATCTTAAGATATATTTTAAAAACATTTCTTGGAAAATAATATTTAAATTTATTAAAGTTTCCCATACCACTTTAAAACATTTAAATCATAATCCCTCTGAAATAATAATATTACACGAAGCTTACAATATCATAAAAATAAGGATTTTACTGATATAACATGGAAAATGGGAGTATATACACCTCAAAAAAGAACATAGGTTCATAAAAAACATGTGTATTATCATTTTTATTTATTTAAAATATTAATAGGTAAAATAACAACCAATGAAGGAAAATATACAAGAGAATATGGCATGTATCTCACAGAAATAACAAGTGAGATGAAATTTCTTAACCTTAAGTCTTAACTTCTTTTGTACGTGTTAAAACCTCATGTTTAATAAATATAAGTTTATTATAAATCTACAAAATAATAATTTTTAATTATATCATACCATATATTATTCTATTATGTTCTTTTATTACCCAATTATCAACTCATCGATGTTAAAGTTTCATTTCGGGTAATAATCACTTTGTTAGTAATACATGTTTTGACTTTTTATTACTGAAATTATTGCATATATCATGATTTAAAAACTTAGAGAAGTTAAAAATTTATTTAAATATCATATATATTCAGTATATAAATGCATATAAAATATAATTATATGAAATGGAATACACCATTCATAGAGATGGTAGGTCATACGTATGCATGAACGCTGTTTCCTTTTTTTGTCATATTGATAGAAAGTAAGTAAATGAAATATATGTATATTTTTATATAATATCATTACATTAGAATTATTATTTCATATTTATTCATTATATACATTTTTTATAATCATTATTGAATGGTTAATGTGGAAGATGATCTCATCGTGTCGTGGAGACAGTAGGTTGTACGCAAATACGAGTGACGATATCATTCCATTAACGGTAAAAGGGTTTGAAATTTTATGGTATATTAATTATAAATAATAAATATAATTCCATATTTATTATTTATATTCATTATATCCATCATTATACCAATATAAATAAAGTGGTTATGAAAAACAGATTACCCCACGACGTGGAGACGGTACACCCTACGTACGCACACGTGGTGATTTTGTTTTTATTATGATGGATAAAAGGTGGAATATTATTTTTACATAATCATAATAAAATTTAATCATATATGTGATACTGAATTTATTTTTTTAGAATTTAAAGAACACATGAAGAGGAGTTTGAGAAAGAAATGAACTTGAATGAGTTAGAAAACAATTACCTCTTCTTCGCAGGACCTCCTTTAGATATCCTATTAGGGACAAAAGGGTTGGTCTTTTTAGAAGTAAAGGAACTAAAGAAAATGTCTATGTATGTTGGGAGGAGAAATAGGTATGGTTTATTTGAGATATAAGGCTCAAAGTGGGGTAAGAAAATGAGGGTGGATATTCCTTTTTATAAGACAGGGGAGGGGAAATCTTGGATTCATTTAGAACATTAAATTAATGTAAATTTATTTTCAATTTAAAATTGATGAAACATGATTTATTTCAAATATAAGATGGGTATGTTTCAAAATCCTCTTAAAGAATATTTTTTGGACAAGTTTTGGTACCCTTCTTACCCTTATCTTTTGGATTTAACCCTTAGTTAAACCCCTTAACTCTTACCATGACAACATGTGTTTTTACTACTTATGGGTTAATATAGTTACTATAAAATGAAAAATGAACCCAAAATGAATCATTTATGTAATATTTAATGTTATTCTAGTCATTTTTCTGAATTTTATATTTTTATGAATTTTATATCATTTAATAAAATATTATTTATTTTAAAGCATCATTTTTGGGAATTTTGATACTATTCATTATTTTTTAAAATACCCTAAAAATGATAAATTTGAATCAATAATTATAATATATCAAGAAATTATCAAAGTTATCTTACAAATTTGTGGATTAAATTAATTATGTTAAATTATATTTATTTTATTATTCCTAATATCATTTATTTGATATTTCTGTTAATTTAACAATTACTGCACCATTCTTATGAAAGCCTTTAATTAAATTAGTTCTTATATAAAAAATAAACTATCATGATGAAGATAAATTTATTATATTTAAAATTACTATTTATATTTTAATTTAACTTCTGTATAACCCTACATTAAAAATGATTTATTTATTAGAAATATGAGTATGATATTTTTAACTTATCCTTAAATAAAATATAATAAATGTTATATTCTTACTCAAGTGGCTTAAAAAGTTTATAATTTCTTCTTAAAGGTGATTTTGGTCTAAATACACTCATCCAATGAAATTGGGAAAAGTTTTAGGGTAATTTTATAATATTATTTTTACCTTTAATTACCCGATTTACCTTTAGCCATGGTAAGTAAAAAAATTACTAAAGTTACTATTCATAAAATCCAAAATTAGGTTGATCCTATTACAATATAAATATCATATTTATTAAATATATATATTTCCTTTTTTAGAAATCAAATTCACCCAAACAAGAAAATTAAGTTTAATGCTAATCCCGTATACGTGACGAAAAGGAAGGTAAAAAACGGTCAAAAGTTCAATAATTTTTAAAATATAATTTCAATATATAAATTATTTAAATGAACTAAATTATATTAATGTATTTATAATTTATATATTGTGACTTTAAAAATGAATTTAAAATATAATAGTTATTTAAATGAAAAGGAAGTTTGTAACTATAATGCAATATTTTTCACTATTCATCAAAAAATAAAACATCGTAGAAAAATACTAAAAATTAACCCGAAGTTAATCTTGACCCTAAAAATTCAAAAATTATGTTTATTTTATCAAAATTAATCTTATTATTATTCATATACGGACATAAAAAGAAGTTACTTTAAGAAAATAATACCTGTAAACATATAGGGATTTTACCAAAAATTATATGTTTCTTTTTAAATATGTTTTATTTACGAGAAAATATTATAAATAAAATTTAAAATAAATTTTTAATTAATATTAACATTACTATATTTAATGGATAGGTTATATCTATCTCATTTAAATAATAATGATAATAAAGTATTGTTTCGTAGAAACTCAGTGTTGTGTGTAACTCAAGCCATATCGAAGTTGTGTATAGCGCAAGCTTAAATTGGTGTTGCGTATAAAGGAATCGAAACATAAAGTTTTAATATAATAACAAAATATATATTCAATGTTGATTTAAATTAAAAATATCAAAATTATTAAACTAATTTAAGAAAAACTCAAAAAATATTTGGGTGTTACATAAATGCCTTTAAAATATATTCTCCAAATATATACTAATCATTTTCTAAAAATAATGTCCTAATAAAATCATTTATACTTCTAAATGATAAATAAATATTTATTCATAAAATGAAAACCCATATTAATCAAATGTGTTTCTATTAACCTTAATTATATAATATCCCCACAATAGTGAAATTCTTAAAAAATAAGAGTATTAACATAGTCACAAAATCAATTTTCAATAAATAGTTTGATATATGATAAATCATATGTTCCCAAATTGTAATAACCAATAATTAATTCAACATAAAATTTAAGATAAACCCTAAAGGTTACCAATATCCTTAAGCTTATGTGCACAAAATGTAAAGGCATTCTTCCTTAAATTGATTTTTTACTAAAACATATACTATACCCAAGGGTTATATTAAAATAAAATTATCTCAAAATAATCTTAAAAATATTATAATTCTATAAATTAAAACATCTAAAGGTGTATCTATACCTTTAAACTTATGACCAACCATATAATTATTAACTTAATACAATCTGGGTTTGTCCCTTATCACTATATCATATTGTAGGGTTTCATATGTTTTATTCTCTCATAAAGGTTGATAAGGAAAATGTGAATTAACCCATTCATATCACATGTGAATGTCAAAATAGGTGTGTAGTAAGGGAAAACTCACCGTGCACCAGAATAATGACTGAGGTAAACTTGACCAACTCTTTTAAGGGTTATTAACCCTAGATGCATCTATGTCAAAACCACATCCACTTGTAGTATCCAGACATGGATATATTTCATGGGAACCCATATAATATCTACCTTAAAAAAACTTTAGGATGTTATCATATAATTAGACTTATCCCCAAAGTTATTCATAGGGTTATGTTTTATAATCCACGTTTTCCCAAATCTAGTTTTCTAGGTTTCCCACTAAACTTACTCTGACACCAACTATAATTACCCCAGACCTAGAAGCCCAGAGATATCAGTTACATTATTAAATTGGAATAAGATACAAGAGATCACATATTTAAGGATTTAATATCTTAATAGTCATGGTAAAATAGATATATTATTTAATCACACATTATATTTAAAAACATTAAAATACAATATAGTTATAGTGAATGTTCAATATCCTTGAACTCACTCAAAGATTCCTTCTTCAAATCATGGGGAAATTGAAAAAAATAAAGGGTGATCTTAAATGCTTGGTAAAGTTATGTTTATAGAGGAATCTATCTTAAAAAAGGATTAATTAATATAGAAAAGTAAATAACTGAAACACATTTCTTTTAATCAATAACATGAGCACAAAACATAATATGTTAGGAATAAATGAAGATCAAATGATTATATATAAATAATAACAAGATCTTGAAACTTATATATGGGTTTTATGAATATAAAAATAATCCCATGGACATAAATAACTAATATCATAATTATGTAATTCATAATTACGGACATATAAAACTTTCTTTTGAGGCCTTATGCGAAGATAGTTTAAATAATGGGTAGGCATACACCAACAAGCCATTTAATAAGGCTATCTAACTATTTTATATCATGAGGACTACCAATTCATCGAGGGGATATGCAGTTTGGGAACCCAAAAATTACTTAATTAGTCCAATTCATTCTTTATATGAATAAATAATACAACTTAGTAAACATTCCTTATTCATAAATTGTACATATGAAAATAACTAGCGTTTTGAATTTCAATTATTTTCCTAGTAAAACTAATAATAAATTGTATTGATAAATAATAAGGGTGGTATCATTACAACATATCCCTAGTGGTGAATAAAAGGTTTTTTGTTGTTGAATAATATAAATACCATAAAATGATAATTAAAAACATTCTTGAGGAATATACCATTTTAATTTTGAAATCCACTTAAAAAAAGCTAAAAATTTCTAGAATATTAAGAAAATCATTTTATTTGAAAATAATAAAAGAATATCATAAATTAAGCATTAAATAAATGACTAGTGATGATTTTGTGAAATTATATTCATGTCGAGTATGATAAAATAAATTTTTTTCACATTTTCAGAAAAAAATAAAAAAGTACATTGTTCGGAAAATGATAAGAAGTTTTATTTTAAAAAATTGTGTAAAAATTAAAAAATGGGTAAAAATTTCTATAATTAATCATTTTATAATATTAAAAACATTATTTAAATCATTTTAAGGACAATATTTATCTGATAAAAAATTATTCCTGACTGAGTAAAAAAACAAAGTCGATTTTGCTTAAAAACATGATTTTTGTTTCTTTTGTACTTAGAGTGAGGAAAAATTAAAGGAACACTTATAATTTCTATAAATAACTATATGAGAATAAAATAGTTTTTGTTTAATATATAATAATAAAAATTTTCCCCATCAGTGACTTAAACATAAATAATCCCGAATAATGATGAGATTGTGAAATAAACCCTTACAACATTGGTAGGCCTTGAACAATAATCCCCATGAAAGAAAAAAAATAAAATGAAAAATTAAATACAATTAATATAATGATATTCATTATATAAAAATTTAAAGGGGTCATAGATACACCCGAGAAAAATAAATAGGTTAATTATACCAAATACGTCTCAATAAAGTGGAAATTGGGACTTAATCTCTTACAAAGATCATACTGTTGAAGTGAAAATTAATCAATTAATTGATTATGTGTATCAAATTTAAATAAAAATAAGATCATTGGGAATAAAAACTAAAATAATAAAAAGTCATTACACACATAATATCAGAATATCAAGGATAATGAAGAAGACATATAAACCAATGAAAATAAATTGAGTTATGAAACCCCTTACAAAGATCATACCATTGATGTGAAAATTAATAAATGAACTGATTATGCTTATAAAATGAAAATCCACATAATGTTTTATTAAATACAACATAAAATAATTATATTTCATTCCACACATAATCTTGGCATGACATAGTCAATAAAGAAGCAATATAACCTAATGAAAATAATTTGAGTAATGAAATCCCTTACCACTTAGTAAATTTCAAGTCAGACCCCCCACGGATGAAATAATTTGAATTGAAACTTAAAATACCATTAATGATGAAGGATACTATATATAAAAAATAAAATGGTCAGTATATATACCAAATAAATTATATTAGGTTCATAACATTAAAATATGCCTTAATGAAAGGAAATTGAGACGAAATCCTTTACCACATGCCCGAATCATCACATACATTCTTTATATTACAGAATAATAAAACTATCTTAATTATTTACAAGATTAATAATTTTTTTTTATTTTATTATTACTTTAATTTTGTTTATTAACATGTTATATTTAATTACTTAATCAATTAACTTCATGTCAGACTCTTTGATGAAATTCGATTCTTATATCCAAAATGAATTCTGTATTTTAAATAAGGTAAAAGTGGAAATTATTACATAATATTTATAATAATAATTATTACATAATTATAATTTTTATACATCAATTATACTTTTTAAACCAACCATGAAATGTGTTTATGAAATATGAATTGTGCTACAATCATGGAGACAATAAGTCATAAGTACGTATAAGTAACGTTTCTATTTTTCAACGATCATGATGGAAAGAAGATAAGTATTATTTTATATTTAAAAATTGATAATTATATCATAAATAAAATATTATTTCTTTAAATAAACATATATATATATATATATATATATATATCATCCATGTTATGTGGTGATGGAAAAAAAATCCAATCGCTTTAGGGAGGTGTTTGTCCACACGTACACATGAATGACATTATCATTTTTCAATGGATGGAAAGTAAAAAAATTAGATGACATATAATGTTTTAATAATGATAAATATTTCATTAATATCATATATAAACATTAAATCCACCATTATAATCAGTCATTTGAGTTAATGGTGATGGAAAATGAATTACATCTATTTACAAGTCGGTAGTCCCCTGTACACACGAACGATAGATTTGTTTCCTATTTGATGGAATAGGAGATGGATATAGATTATAATAGTAAATTAAAAACATCTAAGTATATTTGAGATGTTGGTTTTTTATACCAACATGGTTTAATAATATTTTAATAACATGGAAGAAGAAATAAAAAGAATTACCAGGTAAGAACAATACCTCTTCTTCAGACAACCTCTTTAGGTTTACACAAAATCCTTCCTATGAGGGTTTTATAATCAAATAATGTACTCTATGAAGTGGAAATGGAATTAAGGAATGTATTTAGGTATGACTTGGAAGATCGAAAATTCTTTTGATGTGTGAATAAAAGATGATAGTATGTTCTTTTTTATAAGTGAGGGGAGGGTAACTTTTGGAGTTTCATAAAATATTAAATTAATATATAATACATTTCAAATAAAAAAGGATCAAGACTGATATAATTAATTTTTTCAATGATGGTTAATAAAAATAATATAATACAATAAATTTTAGACATGTTTATAATTGTTGTTTAGGCTTGTCTTTTTGTTTTAACCCACATTAACCTTTTTTTGACAATTACTGTGATAACAGATGTTTTACACTTTAAGGGTCAAGATAGTTACTATAAAAATAAAAGTAGATAATAAGTGGACCATATATGTTATTTTAAACCATATCCATATCACCTTTTAGATTATAATTTTATTATTAATTTTAAATAATTTAATAAAAAATTATTATTTATAAAATATCATTAATCTAATTTTCGAAACTATTCATTTAATATGAATTTAAAGTAAGGAAATTTGAATATAATACCTTCACACATTAATAAAATGTTATATTTATATAAAAAAATAATGAAACATAATAATTATTTTTAATTTATATTACTTTTAATACTTATAAAATCACGTATCTTATTTTTCAATTTATTCAATAAATATTGTGTCAGCGTTGCAAAAGAATTTATAGTAATTATTTAATTACTAAAAAATAAAAATAAATTAACATTATTAAAAAAATAATTTCAATTTAATATTACTTTTTATCATAATGCATAAGTTTTCTTTTATCTCTGTCACAAATTTGTATAGTTATTAAAATCAAGAAAGTGACATTTTTTATATTATCTTTTACTTAAATATTATAAAGGTAAAAATCAAAGAAATGTGGAACTACGTGGCCATAAATTTTAGGAATAGATGTGCATGGAATAAATACACTCATCCAAATTGATAAAGGTATGTTTTATGGTAAATATTTAGTCTTTTATTTTTAACCTTAATTAATCGATTTACTCGTATCGTGTTGATAATTATTTACTATAATTATTATTCATAACAACTAATAATAAATAGGGAATATTTAAAAAATTTAAATGAATTGATTCCAAATATGTAATTAATTTTTCAATACTAAATTCATAAAATTGGTATAATTTAATTTTAAATTATACTCGCAAAGCGTGAAAAAACGGTTTTTTTAAGGAAAATACATTTTTCCAGGAAAAGATGACATTACATTAACTATATGCCTTGTGATATTCATTATATGAATTAAAATTTATATATATATATTTAATATATAAATTTAAACTAAATCACTTCTCAATAGGTTTTATTATAATTAATTTGAATGGGAAAATATTATACACTTAATTTTTTTTACAGAAACAATGCGTTTTACGTATAAAAATAGATTTATACCAAAATCATGAAAAATTTATAATCAAAATGATATTAAATATATTATTAGGAATAAAATTTATCATATGTAACTTTTAGAACAAATCCAAAATATAATCAAAATTTAAATTACTTTATTTAATGAAAATAAACAACTGTTTTACAAAAAATCGTTATTTTTAACTGTTCCCTGAAATACCAATATTTTAAAAAAAATAAAAAAAATTACACCCTAATATAATTTTGATATACTAATTTTAAAAATGAAATAATTTTTCAAAATATGATTAATAAAAGGGGCATAAATTAAATATATTTTTCAGATATAAAAGTAAATAAAAATCATTTTTAAAGAAAACATATTTTTCAAGAATAAAATGATTTTACTGAAAATTGAGTAATTATTTATTATAAATTAATTAATAAATTTATATTATATGAAATTATTTGAGATATTTTTCAGAATATGGTTATTCATACTCATACCACCAATTTAAACTGTAACGTTTAAATAATAATATTTTAATCATATATCATAGTTCATTTAAACTCAATGTTGCATGTGAAATAAGCTATCAAAGAAATACAATTTATTTAAAGAGAAATATATTATAAAATCTGGGTCTACTAATTTTTTTTTAAATTGGCTTAATTTTTTGTGTGTATTTTAGTATATGAAATTTACTTTCACTTCATATTACTATGAGGAAGTGTCTATACAACTCTTGAAAAGTAATTAAAGTTAAGATATGGTCCTTGTCCAATATTGATCATAATATTTATTAATTATTTCTTTCAATTATCTATAAAATTAAACATACAAATATTTTTTACTTTTTATCTTGATTACCCGTTTTTATACATTATAGGTTTATTTTTCTTAAATACCTCTCACTATTTTATCAAATCCTAGTATTTATCAACTTCATGATTTAGAATAATCAGTTTCTAGAGTATTCTAGTGAAAATTATTTTTAATCCATATCCTCATAGTCCAAGATATTTCTATAAAAATACTTTGAGAGTTTTAAGGTAGAAATTTGGCTATCCAACTGCATTTACGTGTAATTCCTTGATCCGTTGAGTGAAGTCTCATCTTCTATAAAGCATAACTTTAATTTCCTCAATGATTTACCTATAAAATCAAAACAATATTACTATGTACACTTATTTTCTACCAAATTTAGTTAATTAGACCCACTAATTTTATAAAAATACCCTTGTTGTAATAGGAAACCTCAATTATGGATTACAAGAACCTTAACGGTACAGTTTTCTTCAAAATCAAGTGATGAAAGTAGAATTGGTGTAGTGATCCATTGTTTTTTTCTGGATGTCTAGTTCCAAATATCCAATATAGGGAGTCCTATTTATTCCCATGCATCACTTACACTATTTTGAATCATGAATAATTTAACCTTTTTCGAAATATCAGGCTGGTTGACGATTTGGACCGATATGTTTATATGGGATCAATTTCAAGTGGTTTTAGTGGTAGGGACTGGAGGAGAATGGTGCATGTAAGAACCAATGATGATTAATGGGAAGCTAAACTATGGTGAAATGAAATTCCAGTCAAGAAGAATTTCCGGGTGTTTAAGATGAGGTACCAAACTCTTTTGACTAATGACAACGTGCAGATGATGGGAGTGGCTTTGGCTTCCAGATTCCAGTGTTGTTATTGATGAAAATAAGAGATTCTTTCGCATATTTTATTACAAGGTGAATTTGAAAAGGCCATATAAAATCACATGGTATAGAGTTGAAACGCATGGACGATTGTCACCTATCAACCGGTCAAAGTTCTGGTGCTCTGCTAATGTGTATAGAAGCACTCGGGTCGAATCCTCGACGATGATACTTTGAAATAGTCGTTTGTTTTTAGTTGATTGTATCCTGATTGGGGGGGGGGGGGGGTTGTTTGAAGATCTTAATTGAAATTACTAATTGATTATTATTGATTTAACAAATTTATAATGTTTGGGGTGAGTTCATCATTAGGTTAGTTAAGCTTGTGATATCTTTGAGCTTTGATTTATATTGCATTTAAATTAACACACATGTCACAAGTTGACGTTGATTTGAATTCCCAAGTATTAAGGCTTTAATCCAATCCATAACTTAACATAGGGTTCTAATCTTGATCATATATTGTTTATGGTAGTGTATTTATGGTTCCATTAATCCATGGAAACCACACGTTAACCAAAACAAGTCATTAATCCATGACATGCTAAGTCCAACATACACTATGTTAATTCAATGAATGTTCATCGAGCGAAAGCTCTAAATCGCTTAACATACCTAAATTAAAACTCACCCCAATGAGATATTTACTCAGCCATTAATATGGTTATTAATCTGGTAATATATGTTTATGGTGATGAATTATAAAGAGAAGAAAAAGAAAGGGACAAGATAAGAGTAGTGCGCCGAACACACACACAAACGATGAAGAAAATTAAAAATGGATTTTCAATTGAATGAGGAAGCAGAAGAAGGGAAGGGGATTCAACTGAATTTAAACTATTTTAAGAAAATAAATATTAAACTATAGAAGTTGGATGGGAATAAGAGATATTGAAGAAGTAACTTTCATTAAAACAGAATTACAAATAAAGAGAATTACAATATTACAAAAACAAAGAACACAAAAGTAAGTGAAAAAAGAGAGAAGAGGAAAGGAATCTCAAGTGAAAACTTGAGTATGGAAGGTCCTCCCAAGCCTTTGTAAAGGCTTTGGTCCTGAAAATATGTTCTCCTCTCTCTTGAAATTCCAACCCCTCTCAAGGAGAGAAGGGGAGAGTATTTATATCCCAAGGAGTGGACTGTTTGCATTCCCAATCTGTCCCTCCACTTGCATCGCCAAGTTGGCTAATTATACAGACTAATCTCGAGAAATATCCTTCTTCAAAGTTGTAGATAATAATGTTTTCCAACAAATCTCAAAAGTTGTAGTCATTTTTACCTAAGGATAAAAGGTTATGGCTGGTTGGTTAAAAAAGTTAAACTATCCATTTCAATCCAGTATTTTTGAAGTCCAAACTGTGAAAGTGTTTTTGAAGAGGAAGATGCCTTCACAACCGAATGATTTCTTCAACAAAGTAGGCCAACTATATATCCGATTTCACACTGAAAAATTTCATCTCTATTGGATTCTTATATCATGAGATATGTCATGAATACTATACTGTTTTTATTTCTCGTCCAGAATGGTGGGATGGACTTCAATTCTTCATTTGGGCCCCTTTTTCTTAGAGTTGGGCTCTGAAATTTTTATCCTGGACTCCTTAAATTATCCCAAGAACTATGGTGGAGAATAATGGAATTTGGACTTCTTTATTGAGCCCAGTAAATCAATCTTCATGAAAAGTCTAGTTTCTTCATAGATTCTTTGGTCTTGTTTGTGAGGACAATATGACCCTTCAAATGGCAGAATTGGCTCATGGTACCTTCTGAAGAAATGTTGTATATTTAAAGTGGAATCCTAAAAAACAATAACTACATAATTTGGATTAGTATAGTTATAGGTATAATTAAAACAGTAAACTGACTCAATTGGACTACATCTAAAAATGCTCAAAAATTATACTTAATATTAAAACATTAATATTTAACGCAAATTATGCACATTTCATATAAAATAAGTAAAGGGAGTATATAATAAGTCATGAAAATATTAATAACATCAAATCCCCCATACTTAGTTTTGTGCATGTCCTCATGTGCAACAAATATAAAAACATGAAAAAATCTTTTTCACTCACCAACAAATATTAAAATTTTGTTTTCTTCAATCAGGGGAGGTTTAGACTATTTCACTCATCCATTTTGAAATCCACCACAAGTTGTTAAAGAAAAAATGTTGCAAAACTAATTGATTTTTTCATGCTAAAATTTAGAAATGGAAAATGTGGACACTCAAAACTCACACCTCTCAAGATGATAAAATTAATTCGTGGAGGTTCACTCTTTCACCAAACAAAAGTGAAAATATTAGAGTTTGAAAAGATCCCTCATCTTCCAATACCTATACAAAGTGAACAATAATCAAGAGGTGTTTTTAATTGTTTTTTCTGTGGCTATGGGATGGCAGGGATATAATGTCTAAGAGAGAGAAGAAGAGGGTTAAAATACCAACATAGAAAAAGCAATGCACATTTTTTGAAATAAAACATGGAAGTAAATGAAAACACATATTTAAAAGGGAGTGATTGTGTGAAGAAAGACACAATAGAGGAAGAAAATATGAAGGTAATGAGAAGATGAAATATTTACAAAACACAGAACTTCTCCCAATAAGAATATATTGTAAGTGTTCTTTTTTTCTTTGTTTTTTCGAAAGTTGAACTTGGAAAAGATCAGACACTCATATCCCAACCCATGATTGATCTCCTCATGACACTAATTGTAATAGTTATAATAAGATAAAAGGTTAAGGAAGAGTGATTTTTGACCTACCCAAAACACAACCCATTTTTTTATTTTTTTTTATTTTTTTTCATCATTTTTTATTTTTTTGAACACTTGTCAATAACATTTACAAAATTAAATAAATGTAAGTACATTACATTTCCCAAAACACACTGAACTACAAACTCTCCCCCACACTGAATTGGATGCTTTCCCTCAAGCAGATGATAACTCATTGAAACTCAATAATAGGGTACCCCAACAATGAAATCCATTCCCCCACACTTAAATTTCAAAAAATTATGCAATGAAAATCCATGTTGATATTGGGTTGGAAAAGGTATTTGGATTGTAATGTGGCTATCAAGGAAAAGGTTTTCATAGGCTCGAAGGGGATTTCAAAAGGAGGATTAATTTATGGTTAATGGGAGGCTATTTGGCTATTATAATTCTCATGTGGTTCAGAAAAATGCCTCTATCATATTAATGCACACTAAAGTAGGAAATTCAGCTCAAACTTCCACAAAATCAAGACTCACAAATGGGTGTGAAAACACACATTTTAAAAAGATGGCCATATGTGGCCTTGGCATGAAAGAAAATTTTGTTCCTCACGGTTTGGGAAAAGACATTTTCCAAATCAAAAATTGAGCATTAAAAATTTGTTGGTTGTGACACAAAATTCTTTTTCCAAAGTCATGATGAAAATACAAAATTTTTAAGATAAAAACATGTCTTTGGAATCCTCAAAATGGATATAAAAAATTTGAAAATTGGAGAGTGAGTAAGCATTAATATTTATTTTTTGTATTGTTTCTTAAATTATTATTATTTTTAGTTTTTTTGGTTTTTTAGGTTTTTTTTTGTTTATAAAGACACACCCACACAAAAGAGAAAGAGTAAATAAAAAATATTGATGAGGAAGGTGGTAAAAAAATAAGAATGAGGGAGAAAGAAGAATAAAGAGAGATAGAGAGAGAGAGTTAAAGGGAAAGAGGTGCCCCCTGGTTTGGATTTGGTGGGTTGCCATCTCCATCCAGTGGTGGGTCGACTACAGAAGTTGGGGATCCAATATAAGTCGATCTTGATCCAAAATTTTGCGTCCTCTCATGGTGATTCTTTAAACTATGTCCATTAACTGTGAATTTCCTTTTGGAAGAGGGGTTTTGGACTTACACTGCACCAAACGGGTAAAAATTAGTAATAATAAAAGGACCTTCCCAACGGGAATTAAGCTTACCTGGGTGAAGAGGAAATAGAGAGTTGAAAAGCAATACCTTTTCACCTTCATGAAATACCTTTCTCAAGATTTGTTTGTCTTGGAGTACCTTAGCCTTTTATTTGTACAGAGTGGAATTTTCATAGGATTCAAGTCGAAGCTCCTCCAGTTCAGCCAATTGCAACATTCTTTCTTCGCCATATTTTTCAAGATCAAAATTACATGTTTTCACTGCCCAAAATGACTTATGTTAGATTTCAACTGGAAAATGACATGATTTACCAAAAACTATCCTAAAAGGAGACATCCCAATGGGTGTTTTATAGGCAGTTCGATAAGCCCAAAGTTCTTCACCAAGTTTCTTAGGCCAGTCTTTTCTGGTGGGTTTTACAATTCTCTCAAGCACTCTTTTCACTTCTCTATTAGAAAGTTCAGCCATTCTATTTGTTTGGGGGTGATATGCAGTTGAAGTTTTATGTATAAACCCATTCTTTTTCCAAAGTGATTCCATGGTTCTATTACAAAAATGGGTTCCTAAGTCACTGATCAAGGCACGAGGTGTTCCAAATCTGTGGAAGAAGTGTGTCTTTAGAAACTCACAAACAATATGTGAATCATCTTTTCTAGTGGTTTTGTCCTCGACCCACCTATAAACATAATCAACCACAATAAGGAGGTAAGAGAATCCATTTGAAGGGGGAAATGGTCTCATGAAATCAATACCCCAAACATCGAAGACCTCACAGAAAATTAAAGGCCTTTGAGGCATTTCATTTCTCTTTGAAATTGTGCCAAACTTTTGGAAAGTGGGACATGATTGGAAGAACTCATGTGAGTCCTTGAAGAGTGAAGGCCAGAAGAATCCAAAGTCTAGGACCTTTCGAGAGGTCCTTTATGGTCCAAAGTGGCCACCTCCGGGAAGTGAGTGACCGAATTCTAATATGGAAGAATGTTCATTTTCATCGACACATCTCCTTATTACCATGTCATCCCCAATTTTCCAAAGTTTATTTTCTTCCCAAAAATAGTATTTTGAATCACTTTTCAACTTCATTTTCTGTTCTTTTGAAAACATTTCAGGAAAAACACCAGAAACCAAGTAATTTACAATTGGGGCATACCATGGTAACTTTGGAGTGAGAGATGAAAGGTGCTCAGTGGGGAATTTAGGATTAGTGATTTCAGAATGAGATGAATTAGAAATTATACTCAAGTGATCAGCCATAAGTTTTTCTTTTCCTGGTGTATATTTTATTTCAATGTAAAACTCTTGGAGCATTAGGATCCATCTAATTAGCCTCGTTTTGGAATCACTTTTCTTGAGTAAGAACTTTATAGCAGAATGGTCTGTGAAGATGATGATTTTTGCACCTAAGAGATAGGTCCAGAATTTATCTAAGGCAAAAACCACTGCTAAAAGTTCCTTTTCAGTGACAGTGTAGTGATATTGAGTTTCATCCAATGTTTTTGAGGCATAATAGATGAAATGATGAATTCTTTCTCTTCTTTGACCCAGAACCACCCCAACAGCTCTATTAGAAGCATCACACATCAATTCAAAGGATAAGGATCAATCTGGGGGTTGGATTATCGGGGCAGATGTGAGAGAAGTTTTGAGTTCAATTAAGGATCTCTTGAAAAACTCATCTAAATGGTAAGTGACATCATTTTGGAGTAACCGAGTGAGTGGGAGGGAAATCCTACTGAAGTTATAGATGAATATCCAATAGAAACCGGCATGACCGAGGAATGAATGAATGTCTCGAACAGAAGTGGGTGGAGGAAGTGATTGGATCAATTCAATTTTGGAAGGATCAACTTCAATACCATCTTTTGATACTATGTGCCCTAGAACAATCCCATTTGCAACCATGAAGTGAAAGTTTTCAAAATTTAACACAAGGTTGCACTTGACACACTTCTGGAGGACTAGAGAGAGTTAATTCAAACAAGATTCAAATGACTCACCATAAATGGTGAAGTCATCCATGAATAATTCCATGCAGTGTTCAATGAATTTAGAAAAGATACTCATCATACACCTTTGGAATGTTGCAGGAGCATTGAAAAGTCCAAAAGGCATTCTTCTATATACATATGTTCTAAAGGGGAATGTGAAAGTAGTCTTTTCTTGGTCCTGAGGTGCGATTGGGATTTGGAAGTAGCCAGTGTATCCATCAAGATAGCAATAGTGTGCCTTTCCAGCTAATCGTTCTAGCATTTGATTAAGGAATGGAAGAGGGTAGTGATATTTTCGGGTTTCAACTTTCAATTTTCTATAGTCAATGCACACACGCCATTTGTTCTTCACTCGAGTTGTGACTACCTCTCCATGTTCATTTGTGACAATAGTTATCCCACCCTTCTTAGGTAAAACGTGAATTGGACTAACCCATTCACTATCAGAAATTGGGTAGATAATTCCAGCTTGAAGAAGCTTGGTGATCTCTTCCCTAACTACCTCAAGGATGAGTGGATTGAGTCTTCTTTGTGGTTGTCTAATTGGTTTGGGTGATTCCTCCAGATGGATGTGATGCATGCAAAGAGCAGGGTTGATTCCTGGTATGTCATCTAGGGTCCAACCTAAGGCCTTTTTGTTTTCTTCTAACACTTGGACATGTTTGGACTCCTCAGTTTCGGTAAGTGAAGAAGAGATAATGACAGGATAAGTGTGATCATTGAAAAGGAATTCATATTTCAGGTGTTCAGGTAGAGGTTTTAGATCAGTATCATCTTTCATTTGTGGGTTAGACATCTCAGGAATGGATAAAGGGACTTCAGTTGCTTCAGATTCATTTTCCTTAATACAGTCCAAGGTGGAGCAGTAGAGATCAGATTTGATGTGGGATTTAAGAGAGTTTTCAAGTTCCTCTAGATTTATGGAGTCTATGAATGAGAGGTCCACATCAACTTCACCATTTATGACTTTGTTAATCATGGTGCAGATTTCACAAGATCCTTTGTCATCAGAACAGGATAAACATGATGGAATGGGGTTAAATTGACACTTAAAATTGTCCTAAGAATCATGGATTGAGAATGCAGAGTGATCCTCAGATGGGTATCGCATGGCTTGGAAATGTTGAAATTGACTAGTTGGTCACCGAATTCCATGGATAAGATGCCTGAATGGACATCAATCTTGGTTCTCATAGTCATGAGGAATCGTCTTCCTAGAATTAGGGGAGATCGAGAAGAGTTCGTCTCACCTTCCATGTCAAGGACATAGAAATCAGTAGGGAATATAAGATCATTGACTCAGACAAGGACATCCTCAATTATTCCCTCAGGACTAGCTGTGCTTCAATTAGCTAACTGAATGACAACACCCATTGGATGTAAGGGACCTAGACCAAGGTTGGAGAAGATGGATTTGGGCATGAAATTAATTGAGGCTCCTAGGTCTATGAGTGCATCATCAAAGTTGGAACTTCCAATTTGGCATGGGACTGTAAAGGTCCCTGGATCCTTTCACTTTATGGGAATAGACTAATTGGTGGAAAGATTTTCAAAGGTCCTAAGTTTCCTCTTGTGGGTGCACAATTCCTTAATAAACTTGGCATACTTAGGAATTTGTTTGATGGCATCTAAGGGAGGAATGTTGACTTCAACCCGTCTAAACATGTCGAGAATTTTAGGATCAGGTTTAAATGACTACTTTGGCATAGAAAAGGCTTGAGGAAAAGGAATTGGGTTCCTAAGTTGAATTTAAGGAGGTGAGGGAATGGTTTCAGGTTCCTTTTCAAGTTTATTTTTCTTTTCATTTTCAAGGTCAAGATTCAAAGGAGAGTTGGAGGACTTGTCTTGAGGCATACAATTTTCTTTCCCGTTCTAAGTGAAATTGCAATTACATTACCCTTGGGGTTGGGTAATGGTTGAGCTGGGAGTTGGGAAGAAATGGACGGTTGCTGCTGACTAAGGTGGGATGCAAGTTGACCAATTTGGGTTTCAATGTTCTTGAGGCTTGACTGGGGGAAGGAGGCAAGAACTTACACTGAACTTTCCCATGGTTTCATGGAAGAAGAGTCTTGTCTCGGATTGGGATTACCTTGTTTTTGGTTCTTGGTAAAGCGATTGTATTGGTTTTGGAATTGGGAAGGCTCACTAGGATAATGGAATCCAGGAGGAGGATTGTTCCTTTGATGTTGAGGAAGAAAAGGATAAGGTTGTTGGAAGTTACCAACACCTTGACCATATTGGAACTGGTTTGGGTTTTGAGGAGGCAATTGAGGGGGATGAGATATGGGATTACCATACCTAAGTCCTTGGTTATAGGAAGAAGAGAAGGGATCAGAGTGAGGTTGGTTGAAGTTTCTAACAAACTGACCTGATAGTTTAGTATTGGTGTTCCACTGAGCATATGATGCATTGAGCTCCATTGGCCCAGATGAATCGGATTGATCATATTGAAGTTGTGGACATGTGTCAGTTGGATGATATGGAGAGTTCCAGATTCCAAAGTTTTTGAAAGGTCTAGGAAACATTGATTATAGAGAAGACGAGGCTGGGGATTTGGTAACCACAGCTAGTTGTCGCACAAGACCTATAAGTTCACTCATCCACTCGGTCATCCTGTTCAGATAAATTGTTTGATTATCTTGGGATTTCTTGACTTGAGCATGTGATCGAGTATGGAATTGTTGTGTGTTTTCATCCATGTTACTTATGAGATCTCTTACTGCTACATGAGTTTTATCAACCAAAGCACTGCCACTTGCGGCATCAATGAGAGTTCTCTCCATAGCCAATAACCCCTCATAGAAGTATTGGATCAAGAGTTGGTCAAGGATTTGGTGGTGTGGGCAGGTTGCAATAAGATTTCTGAACCTCTCCCAGTATTCATGGAGTGATTCACTTGGGAACTGACGGATACCACTTATTTCCTTTCAAATAGAAGTAGTACGAGAAGAAGGAAAGAATTTCTCTAAGAAGAGTCGCTCCATGTCACTCCATGTGGTTATGGAACCAGGAGGTAGGTAGTAAAGCTGTGACTTAGCATCGTCATCTAGGGAGAAAGGAAATTCTCGGATTTTTATTTGTTCCTCAGAAACCCCTTGAGGCTTCATGGTAGAGCACACCACTTGAAACTCTTTAAGGTGGAGATATAGATCCTCACCGACTAGCCCGTTGAAATGAGGAAGAAGATGAATCAAAACCGATTTGAGTTCAAAGTCAGCTTATATGTTTGGATATTGAATACCAAGAGGTTGGTAATTCATATCAGGGGTAGTGAGTTCTTTAAGGGTTTGTTCCCTAGGATTATCCATATCTAATTCAATTGGTTGGACAAGGACTGGTTCTTGAATGAGTTGATTATCTCTTATGTTCCTCCTAAGTTGGTGATTTGTTCGCTCAATTTAAGGGTCAAACAAATCCTATGGATTATTTGGGAGTCTACAGGGCATTCAGTTAGATTTTGGACGAAAGAGGAAGACTGGGTTTTCTTTTTATTCATTTCCGTTTATGATTTTTATGAGAAGACTGGTTTTTCTTTGTGTTTTTTTCAATTTTTTTTAAAATTTTGTTTTTTTGTTTTTTATTACAATAACCAGAAACTAATGACTAATTAAAGAATCATCCCCGAAAACAGATCCATTTGAAATGCACGGCTGATTTTCGCCTATCAACCGGTCAAGGTTCCGGTGCTCTGCTAATGTGTATAGCAGCACTCGAGTCGAATCCTCAGCGATGATACTTTGGAATAGTCATTTGTTTTTAGTTGATTATATCCGGATTGGGGGGGTGGGGGGGGGGGGTTGTTTGCAAAGATTAATTGAAATGAATAATTTATTATGATTGATTTAACAAATTGATAATTTTTGGGGTGATTTCATCATTAGGTTAGTTAAGCTTGTGATATCTTTGAGCTTTGCTTTATATTGCATTTAAATTAACACCCATGTCACAAGTTGACGTTGATTTGAATTCCCAAGTATTAAGGATTTAATCCAAGCCTTAACTTCACTTAGGGTTCTAATCTTGATCATATATTTATGGTATTTTATTTATGGTTCCATTAATCCATTGAAACCACACTTTAAACAAAACAAGTCATTAATCCATGACATGCTAAGCCCAACATACACAATTTTAATTCAACGAATACTCGTCGAGCGAAAGCTCTAAATCGCTTAACATACCTAAATTAAAACTCACCCCAATGAGATTTTTACTCAGACATTAATATAGTTATTAATCTGGTATTATATGTTTATGGTGATGAATTATAAAGAGAAGAAAAAGAAAGGGACAAGATAAGAGTAGTGCGCCGAACACACACACAAACCGTGAAGAAAATTAAAAATGGATTTTCGATTGGATGAGGAAGCAGAAGAAGGGAATGAGATTCAACTAAATTTAAACTATTTTAAGAACATAATATTAAACTACAGAAGGTGGATGGGAATAAGAGATATTGAAGAAGTAACTTGCATTAAAACAGAATTACAAAGAAAGAGAATTACAAGATTACAAAAACGAAGAACACAAAAGTAAGTGAAAACAAAGAGAGGGGGAAAGGTATATAAAGTGAAAACTGTAGTATGGAAGGTCCTACCAAGTCTTTGGAAAGGCTTTGGTCATGCCAATATGTTCTTCTCTCTTCTGAAATTCCAACCCCGCTTAAGGAGAAAAAGGGAGAGTATTTATAGCCCAAGGAGTGGACTGTTTGCATTCCCAATATGTCCCTCCACTTTCATCACCATGTTGGATAAATAGACAGACGAATATAGAGAAATATCCTTCTTCAAATTTGGATATAATAAAGTTAGTCGACTACTCTCAAAATTTGGAGTCATTTGGACTTAAGGATAAAAAGTTATGGCCAGTTAATTAAAAAACATTAAACTGTCCATTTCAATCCAGTATTTTTGAAGTCTAAACTGTGAAAGGGTTTTTGAATAGGAATATGCCTTCAAAGATGAATAATTTCTTCAAAAACGTCTTCCACCTATATATCCTCTTTCACACTGAAAAATATTAGCTCGATTTGATGCTTACATCATGAGTTATTTCATGAATACTCTACTCCTTTTATTTCTCTTCCAGAATGGTGGGATGGAATTAAACGCTTCATTTGTGCCTCTTTTTCATAGATTTGGGCTATGAAATTTTTATCCTGGACTCCTTCAGTTGTCCCCAGAACTATGGTGGAGAATAATAGAATTTGGACTTCTGTATTGAGCCCAGTAAATCAATCTTTATGAAAAGTCCAGTTTCTTCACAGATTCTTTGGTCTTGTTTGTGAGAACCATATGACCCTTAAAATGGCAGAATTGGATCATGGTACCTTCTGAATAAATTTTCTATATTTAATTGTTAATCCTAAAAAAGAATAATCAGACAATTTAGACCAGTATAGTGATTTTTATAATTAAAACAGTAAACTGACTCAATACGACTACTTCTAAAAATGCTAAAAAATTATACTTAATATTAAAACATTAATATTTCACACAAATTATGCACATTTCATATAAAATAAGTAAAGAGGGTATATAATAAGTCATGAAAATATTAATAACATCAAGAGTATGAAAATTCATTTTCTTTGTGGATTCATTTTAGAGTTCATCAAGTTGTGGTTACATGGGGTTTGAAAATAAGGTGCAGATCTTAAGATGAGAAGCGGGGTTTTTGTGGCTCAGTATTAGATGATATGAGATCCAAGAAACAAAGGAAGTGAAGGAAATAAGAACTATGATCATTTTTTTCAGGTTTGGGTCAATGCTTTAGTTACATTGCTCGGATTTCTTATTATATACAAGGTTTCCTTAGTCACATTCAGGGGAATCATTCTAATGATTTATCATAGTTTGGATGTTAGTGGGAGAAGAAAGCAGGGAAGGTGGGTGAAATAGAAACCTCATATTATGGGTCTTAAATTAAATATGGATGGCTCTTGTGTTTCTAGTGAAATGAGAGGGGGTATCTTGTTGAGGGACAAGATGGGGTTGGTCATTATGGGATCCGGTGCTTTTTTTGGGACAATTAGTTTAGTGAATGAAGAGTCTAGGGCCATTAATATCAGGCTTAAGATGTGAAATATGTATAACATTGAAATGATGGAGGTAGATTTAGATTCAAGTATTTATATTGGTTTATTGAAGCATAAGATACATATAAAAACCATGCTTTTTATTATATACTTAAACATGATTTATTACATAAAACCATTACTTGATACAACATAGAAGATTGAGAGGTCTAGTGTATTCGGGGCTCAGAAGCATTAAATAAAATCTTAGAACATAAACACAACATCTTTATTGAAAACTTCATTTACATGACCACTACATTCCCTCGTACTTTGCATTGCATGGGATAACCTGAGGACATGCATAAGAAAAGGGTGAGCTATAAAGCCCAAGAAGGGAATAAATATAGAATAACATGTGGAAAAAAATACATGTTATAAAATAGGCATATCAATAGATCACAAGAGAAACATGAACATAAAGTCATGATAAAGCATGATAATCATAACATGGATATGTAGCAATGACACTTAATATATAATTAGCATGAGTTAAGGCTCATTGCACATGGAGCATGAGTAAACCATCATTGCACATGAAGCATGAGTAAAACCACATTTCACTTGAATTATCATGAGTCAACACACATTTCACATGACGTATCACGATACTATACTTTACCCAATGCATTGGAGTGATATCAGGGCACGCCCTTCTTAAACATTTCATTCAATCATAAGTGTGCCACATGGATCATATAACATGGAATCATTCAACATCATAATTTATTCCATGATAAAAGAATGTGGAATACATACATGAAACTATATAATCAATGAGTAGATGTGTGTAAAGGTGAATACCCTTGATAGATAAATGGGAAAGGTATTCACTACACAATGACTTTGTCTTGGAAATCACGGTGCAATTTCGGCAGCATAACGACATAACATAAGAATTCATAAAAATGGTTTATGAGTGAGAAAGGGGGTGTATCAATATTTTTACATGAAATTGATAGTAAGGGGGGTGGGGGTCATATAGATACATGTGAAAATAATTTGAATGGAATTTAGATTCATAACACAAAATAATTTCTTGAATGTAAATGAGGAGAGAGAAATTTCATTCAGAATTTCGGCATAGTAATATGTGTAAATGAGAGGCATTGATGAGAGATAAATGGGATATCTCATAATTAAAACATGAATAGGCTAGTCTGGGGGAGGTACAAAATCATACCCCAACATTTATAATTGAAAATAAAAAGTCGTAATAATGTTAAGAAACTTGGATAAAATGAGAAAGGAATGAAACCCTTACAAGGAAGTGTGATCCCAAAGGCTTGGGAGAGACTTGATAGAGGCTTCTTAAGAGCTTGGGGAGCTTTGGGAGGATTCTATAGAGATAAGGGTAGAGGTTTAATGAACTTCAATGGCTTTGAGTGAAGAGGAAGTGGGAGCTTGTGTGGGGTTATATAGGAAATGAGAGGGAATTCTTTATTATTTAGTTTTGGGACACCTCACATTAAACTAATCAAAACCAAAAACCAACCCATGGTTTTTTCGAAAGAAGAGTGGAATTTTTTTTATAAGTCTAATGGATTAAATTATTAAAATAATATGGTTGATAATGTGGAGGTGAGTCACACTCTTAAGGAAAACAATTTAAAAAGACAAAATGTTTTATAAGTTTTAAAGGGTCCACTAAAGCTTTTAAAATAAATCAAACAAACCCAAAATCATTTTATTTTAATGGTAAAACATATATTTTCCGAACATAATGTTTATAGTATTTTATTACATCACCATTTGGTCATTATGATGTCATAAAACACATTATATTTTTAAACGGTATTTAATTTTTACCCAAAAATATGACTACCTCAGAAAATTATGAAAATTTCACCATTGGATAATTTCGACATCCTGATTCCATAAATAATATTAATTTTATCGATTTTTTTTCTAAATATTATAATTTTCACTTTTAAAATAAAAAACGACACTTATAAAAAATTCATGGGTTTTTACAAAATTGGCTTTCAAACCTTAATAAAAATTACAAATGCATTCATAAAATAATACGATCATTTATATTTAATAAAAATTAATTTAATAATAATAATAATAATATTTTATTACAATATTATTTAATTAAAAAATTCATTAATTCATAAGAATTTGATTTATTAGATGAATATTAACTAAAAAAACTATTTATGATTTAAAAAGTATTTACAAAGTACCAATAATAATATGAAAGTATATTCTTTACTATATATTAAATAATGTACATAATCATAGTGATAGGTTCTTTTTATATGACCCATTAAAACACTCGCATAAGACCTTCGGGTAAGGGGCATGATGGTGACCGACTCTTGGGGTGGCTTGGATAACATTGCTTGGGTGGTAATATCTATCAACTTCCACTTCTCCCATAGGTGGTTCCAATTGAGCTTAAAATATTCATGCTTGGATTGGGATTGGTCAAGAGAGAAGCCCAAAGATTCCACCTCCTTTCTATGCTATCACAAATGGGCTTCGTATGGGGCAAGTCTACTGGATGAGGCCATCACTTCCTTTGTCTGAGTAAATTGGATTTGTTAAAGCCCTTATATTTATACCAATCATGTGATCAATGTTCAAAGGCTATATTAGCAATGGTCACAAATCTTAACGATATTTTAAAATCCAAAAACATAAAACCAAGGAAGTTCATACATTTTACATTACCATATAATAGGATATTTAAAAACACCGAGATGAATTTTCATTAATGAATGTTTGGGTCGTTACAATCTCCCCCACTTAAGAAATTTCTCCCTCAATTTTTTTCCCACATGAAAGAAGATGAGGGTAACTCTGCTTCATCACTTCCTTCAATTCCCACATTGCTTCTTCAAACTTGTGGTTTCTCCACAACACCTTTACAAGGGGCATTGTCTTATTTTGTAGAACTTTTTCTTTATGATCTAAGATCTTCAATGGTTTCTCATCATAAGAAAGATAACCATCTAGATATACTACCTCTAAAGAGAGTACATGTGAAGGGTCTGGTATGTACTTCCTTAATAGGGATACATTAAAGACATCATGTACTTTATCGATGGTAGGTGGAAGTGCTAATCGATAGGCTACAACCCCAACATGATCAAGAATCTCGAAGGGGCCGATGTACCTAGGACTTAACTTCCCTTTATTTACAAACCTCATGACCTTATTCCATGGAGATATGCATATAAATACCATGTATCCAACTTTAAAATCAAGGTATCATCGACAGTTATCTTCATAACTCTTCTGTCGACTTTGGGCTGCCTTAATTTGCGGATGAATGGTTTTCACGTTCTCCACCATTTCATCGACCATTTTTGGTCCTAGCATCTAACGCTCACCATCTTCATCCGAACATGTTGGCATTATGCACCACTTCCCATACAAGGCTTCATAAGGTGCCATTCAAATTCTCGAGTGGAAACTATTATTATAAGATAACTTAACCAGAGGAAGATGTTGATACCATCCTTTTTTGAATTCCACTGAGCATGCTCTCAACATGTACTCAAGTGTTTAGATAGTCCGATCAGAATGGCCATCAGTTTGAGGATGGTAATCCATACTGAAGTTCAGATCAGTATCCAGAGCATGTTGATAAATATTCCAAAAAATAGAGGTGAATCTTGGATCTCAATCAGATACAATAGACAGTGGTAATCTATGCAGCAATACCACATTTTTTATTTATATTTGTGCCATTTGATCCAATGAGAAATCCTCCCGAATTTCAATGAAGTGTGCATACTTTGTAAGATGATCCACAACAACCCAGATTTCATTTTTTCCTTTGGATGTCTTTGAAAGTCCGGTGACAAAGTCCATGGTGATCTTCTCCCATTTCCATGCTGATATGGGCAATGGTTACATCATCCCCTTAGACTTCTACCTCTCTGCCTTCACTTGTTGACACACCAGGCAATTTGATGTATACTCAGCAATCTCCTTCTTCATATTATCCCACCAATAATTCTCTCGAAGATCTCGATACATCTTTTTGTTTCTTGGGTGAATAGAGATGGTTGAACTATGTGCATCATCCAAAGGTTCCTTCTTCATCTTTAGACTTGATGGAACACATAGTCTTTTCCCAAATATCACAATTCCTTCTACATTAACATTGAAATCAGAGGATTTAACTTTTCTTATAGCTTCCAATTTCTTCTAAATTCTCACATCATCCTTTTGAGCATCTTTTAACCATTCCAAAAGAGACGGTTGAGCAATCATTTATGAAAGGATTGATGATGTTCCCTTATTTATGATTCTCATGTCCATCTTCATAAAATCTAAAAAGATTCGATCCTTCTCAATTCTCATCAATGATAAGATCGATGGGTCCTTTCTACTTAGAGCATCTTCCACCCTGTTAAATTTCCCAGGCTGGTAATGGATTGAGTAGTCATAGTCCTTGATCATCTCTAACCATCTTCGTTGGCACATGTTCAACTCTTTCTGTGTGAATATATATTTGAGGCTTTTGTGGTCTGTATATATTTCACACTTCTCCCCGAATAGATAATGCTGCCAAATTTTTAAAGCGAAGATCACCGTATCCAACTCTAGATCATGTGTTGGATAATTTTTATCATGAACATTAAATTTCCTTGAAGCATAGGCAATGACATTTTTATTTTTCATCAACACACAGCCCAGACCCTTCTTAGAACCATCACTAAATACCACAAAAATTTCTCCACTTGTGGGTAAAGTGAGCACGAGCACAATGATAAGACTCATTTTCAACTCCTTAAAGCTTTATTCTCATTCATCACTCCAAGAAATCTTTACACCCTTTGGAGTTAGATTGGTAATAGGGTTGGAAAATCATGAGAAATTTCTCAAAATCACCAATAATATCCAGCTAACCCCAAGAAGCTAAGGTTATCTGTTACCGATGTTGGCCTTGACCAACCCTCTATTGCAGCTATCTTGGAGGGATCCATAGATATCAAATTTCTTGTGATGATATGGCCAATGAATGAGACCTCCTTCAACTAGAACTCACATTTTCTGTACTTTTCATAGAGATTATCCTTTCGCAAGGTCTCCAGTATAGTTCTTAGATGCTCCTCATGATCCTCCTTATTTTTGGAGTATATTAGAATATCATCTATAAAGACTACCAAAAATTTGTCTAGGTAATCTATAAAGACTTTATTTATCAAGTCCATGAATATTTCTGGAGCATTAGTGAGTCCTAAATGAATTACTATGAATTCACAGTGCCTGTATCTTGTACGAAAATTAGTTTTGGGGATATATTACTTCTTCATGATTACTTGATAATATCCCAACGAAAAATCTACATTGGAAAAGTATTGTGCTCCACACATCTGATCGAACAACTCATCAATTCATGGGAGAGGATACTTTTTCTTTATTATGATTTTTTAAGATCGTGATAATCGATGCAAAGGCACATTGACCCATCCTTCTTCTTGACAAAGAGGACTAGTACACCCCATGTTAAAGCACTTGGGAATATAAACCCCATATATATATTATCCTATTGTTGTTTCTTCAGCTCCTCAAGCTCCACAACATACATTCTATATGGATTCTTGGATATTGGCAAATAGCTAGGTATAAAATCAATTGAGAATTCAACATCTCTTCTATGAGGAAGACCAGAAAACTCCTCAGGAACACTTCAGTGAATTCCCTCCCAATAGGCATGTCTTCAAGGATGGTTGCTTCCTTAGACTCAATCATCTAATCTATATACACATGCTCATAGGGCAGTAATATCCATGCTTGATATGATAGAGCTAAAGAAGATTCATCCTCCTCCTTGCACTTTTACAGAATCGGGGGTCAATTCTCCACATGGAGAGTGATTTCCCTATCATGTTAATTTATATTGGCTCTATATAAGGAAAGACAATCCATGCCAAGAATTGCATCAAATTCCACAAGAGGGAGTATGGTGAGATTTTTCGGGAAGTTCAATCTACAAATTATGATAGGGGAGGAGTTATATTCATGGGATGCAATTATTTCGCCATTTTCTGTACTCACTGACATCTTTACTTCCATGATTTGTGGTGGTGTTGGGATTGTTCTACTAAACTTTCGGGATATAAAAGAATGCATAGAACATGAATCAAAAATTACATTCTCTATTATTGAATGAATAAATAGAGTACCTATCACCACTTCATTGTTAGGGTTCACTTCAGCTGTAGTGATGGAAAAAGCTTTCCCTTGCTGCCTTGGAGGTTATTGGTTGCCTCCAAAAACCCTTGGCTAAGGGCACTGATTTTCAAGGTTCCCTGGTTCTTTGCATTTGTACCAATGAACAACGAATTGAGGTTCGAACGAAGCATTCTTCTCCTCTGTTGCAGCTGCGGGTTTTTCTTGCAGAAAATTAATTGATAATTTCCCTTATCTTTCGCACCTATATAATTTCTTCATCCCCTTCAGGCAATTTCTGTGGTGCTTCTTTTCGCACCTTTAGAAAGTGGGGTACTGGATTTTCTTAGCACCGTTGGATTTATCCATCAGACAACCAGAATTGAAGTCCACCTTACGCTTCTTCTCCCCATGATACCCCTAAGATTATCCAATATCCATTTTGACATTGAGGGAGCATCAGACAATTTCCTCATAGCTGTCAAAGTCACATATTTCTAGGGATTTCTGCAGGATAGGTTTTATCTCACCAAAAAAGCAGCCAACCTTGCATTTGGGGGTAAAAAAAAGCCGGAAGTGTATCATGCAAGCCTTGGGAAGTTTGCCTCATATGCTCTGATAGATTCGTCTTCTTTTCTCTTGAGGGAAAGGAAGTCCCTTTCCATCTTAAGTTGGAGGGTGCATGATGAATATTTAATGAGAAACATCTTCTAACAATCCTTCCATTCCAACACCTTGATCTCCTCCATAGGCTTCATATTTTTGATCAAATTCCACCATTGATTAGCTTCACCCTCCATATGATAAGAATCCAGGAGAACCTTCTCTTGTTCACAACATTGAAGGATAAAGAAGATATTTTCAATGGAGTTGATCCATTGTTCGGCGATTGAGGGATCAGATAATCCATTAAAAGTTGGAGGCCTTTGTATCATGAATCTCTTGATAGTGGCTTGTTCTTTCTTAGTTAGGGTTGAATGTTCCTCTTGACCCATGTTTCTATTCAAATCTTGAGTTAACTGAGAAAGTATTGTGAAAATGTTCACAATTCCCACTCCCATAAGATTGGGGATCTGATTATAACTATCATCTCATTGATCTTCACATCACTTGTTAGCCCGAGTCCTCCTATTACCATCCATTAGCTGGAATAAAAGGAATGTTAGGGGTAACACATAAATGGAAATCCAAAGACAAAAAAATGGATGACTTATAAATAGCTTCTATTTCCTTAACTTATAAATCTATAGGAATCAATCTATGTTATCCATGATCTTCTTTCTAACATATATTCTTAGGGGGATTTTTTTAATTCCATTAACAATGGTTCATACTAAGATTGTGGATTTACCAAAGAATATCCCCTAGGAGTGTCATAACCAATAGTGCAGCAAGGCCCGTTGTTGTGCACCAGTTCCCGTTTGAGTCTAGATCAAAGAGGTTTTTCAGGGTTTACCCCAAGGATACATCAGTGCTAGAGCTTCCTCTACCTGATCGTATCCAGACATGGATGTATTTGCTTGATAAACCACTTAATGAATAATCACCAAAGCTTTGAGATTTTTTTATTATACTTAGTCTTTTCTCTAAGGATTCACTAGGGTTTTTTAATCCTAATCCCCAAAATAACTAAACCGATCCTCTAATACCAACTATAACAACCCTGATTTTTATTACATATATAGACATGATTTATTACATAAAACCTGTTGGGACCACTTTGTGTATGAAGATTGTATTTGTTGTCAACAATTTTCAATACTCATCAAAATGAAGAAGGAGATGAAGGACTAAAAATTTAGTGGAGATCGGTTGAAGTGAGGTTTCCTGGAGAATTGCTATGGAATCATAGCATTGAATGTCATACTTGAACAATTCTCTAAGAAGATCAATTCAGACGATTGTTGAATTGATACTAAGTTCAAAGAACTTGTGTCAAAGGTGAAACATTGTTTACAAAAATGAAGAATCATGAAGTATCATCCATCTAAGTATGATTAAAGAATAATGAGGATTTAAAAAAGACCATGAAATGCATCATGATTGCATGAGAACCATGCATGACCTTACTTGACGAAAAGAATCATATTATTTTAATGAAGTAGAGAATGATGGATGATGAAGAAGAGAGAGTGTGGAAGGGCTTGACATTCTAATAAGGCTGTGAATTACACATTTCCTTGAAATTAGATGATTGTTGCACTATTCTTAAAGTTTCAAATACATGTATCAATGGTGATACATTGTCTGCAACATTTATGGTATTTGAATAAGCATTAAGCCTCCAATTTTTGGATGAAGAGAGATGATTTTAGTTCATTGGAATTAACACTATAAAAGGAATTGAGGATTTGAAGTGAGGATGAAGAAGTACTTTGTAATTCATATTCCAAAAATAATGGACACAACTATAACGAGGCATTTCTGATTTGTATTTCACAAATATCATAAGTTGGGAGAACTTGTGATGCATTCTTTATGAATGATAAGGAGAGTAAAGATGTTTTTTTGGAAAAAGAAAGAAAGCGGCGTGCAATTCCAAAGTGGCGCGCAAGTGCGGCATGGAATTATATGTGGTGCACAAGTGTATGTTGTGCGCAAGTCATATTTCAAGATCATCCCATCAAAATATGACAAAGGAAAGAAAGTGTCATGAAAGTGATGGAGCAGCGCGCAAGTGAGAGAGTGGCGCGCAAGTGCTGAAGCGTCACACAAGAGTATGTTGCGCACAAGTCATATTTCAACATCATCATATCAAAATATGACAAAGGAAAGAAAGTGTCATGAAAGTGGTGGAGCGGCGCGCAAGTTGTGGAGTGGCACGCAAGTGCTGGAGTAGCGCACAAGTGTATATGGCACGCAAGTCACCAAAATGAAAATAAATAGATGACTCACCTCCTCATTTTTGAAGGATCAACACTTAATAGAAAATTTGAGCTCTGATCACGCAAGTAGTAGAAGTGGCATGCAAGCTGATGTGGCGCGCAAGATGAGGGCTATTTATAAGGCGCGCAAGTAGGAAGTGGAACGCATGCAGAGTGGTGCGCAAGTAGGGTGGAGTGCAAGTAGGGTGGTGTGCAAGTTGTCTGAGGTGTGCATGCAGGGAGTTTTCATCGAGAAGTGCGTTGTGTATAATCCAAAAGCAGCGTGCAAGTTGTAAGCTGTGAACAATAGAGGCGCACAATTTGTGGTGCAGAAGCAGGGGGCACGCAAGAAGAGTGGCGCACAAGCAACATGGCGCACAAGTAGAAGTAGCGCGCAAGTTGTGAGTTGTGAAGATTTTTGGTGCGCATGTATTTGATGGCATGCAAGCAAGGATGTGCGCAAGCAGGGTGGTATGAAAGTAAGGATTGGCGCACGAGCTATGAGTTGTTATAGAAGTTCTTACCAGCTTATGTTCAACTTTTATGATGCTAAGTTGATATAGACTTCATTTTTTTTACAATCACAAAGAGAAATTGTGATTCTAGAAAGAAGTAGAAGAAGAATAAGAGCTCAGTGCATATGGTTTTTCACTGAAAGAGAACGTGTGAAGAAGCATAGGTTTTAGTGCAGCTAGTTTTTCATTGAACAAGAAGAATAAGAAGAAGAGTGTGCATCTTATAGGTTTGCTTCATAGAAAGAAGAGAAGAAGAAGAATAAGAACATAGTATTCCCAATTGAAGCCTACAATTAGTTAGGGCAGTTTAATTTAGATGATTCCAAGTGAACTAATATCTACTTCCTGAATAATCACATTGGTATATGTGATTCTATCCTAGAAGAGAGAAGAAGTTTTAGGGCAGTTGGTTGTTGCACTAAGAAGAAGGAATAAGAAGCCTAGTGTAGTTGGTTTTGCACTAGAAAAGAAGAGAAGGAAAGAAGGAAGAATTGCTTTCCTACTACTTTTCAAGTAATCAAGTGAAGATAATTAAAGAAGACCAAGATTAGAAGCTGCCTTTTGAAGAAGGAAGAAGACTGTCTCCATGGGTAGTATAAAGAACCAGCTAGACACTGCAAGTTGGGCTAGGTCATCACCATTCCATGGAAGAGGATTGTTTCCCACCCCCTCTAAAGTGTAGGGACTCACACTAGCTAGAGGATTGTTTTCCTAGACACTTTGTTGTAATTTCATATCACATCATAGTGGAGAATCCATACACTAGTCATACCCATGCATGTAAAGGATGTAGCTACTCTTATGGAGTGGTGAACCTTGTAAAAATATCATGTGCATATTTTTACTTCTTTCTATTATTGCATGCGACAAGGAAAATAGAATAAGAGAATCAAGATCCTAACAGGTCAAGAGGTACAGGGATAAAAGTTGGAATTGGTTTAAAAAGTCCCCAACACTGATTCACACCCCTTCTCAGTGTTAGGTATATACTAAACTGGTCCTTTCAATTGGTATCAGAGCACAGGTTAACCTCTGTTGGATTCTCTACTGTGAAGTTATTCTCTTTGGAAGATTTGAGTTTTTTGTTGAATTATCTATGAAGTGCACTTTCAGTGAATAATCAATTATCTATGAACAGAAGGCTATATCTATCAAGACCATGATGAATAGGAAAAATAAGGAGAAGAGAAAGTTAAAGAAGAAGTCCCTCCTATCTAAAGAAGAGGATGTATCTGGTTCTACATATCTAGCAGACATTGAAGACATACTAGACTTGGAAAGTTATGAAGAATGTGGCTCAAGTTTCCACTAAGAATATGGATAACCTTCCTTCCTCAAATGATAAAGAGGTATGTGTTAGTACATTTGGAAATTATTCTCCTGATGAAAATTCTGGCACAACTGGTGATGATCAATCTACAACATCTCAAGAAATATCAATTGAATGATTAATAATGATTCTGCAAGGTATTCTTGAAGAGAGTGCATCTATTGTTTATGGAGTATTTCAATGCATTCTAGAAAATATCACTCAACTGGAAGAAGAAACCGATGCTTTAGAGAAAGGCTTACAAGCCAAAATTTTTGAATGTTTAAAGCTTTCCAGAAAGGTTGGAGCCTTTGAAGAAACAAAGAGGTTATTTGAAGTATGTTATTTGAAGTTGTTCAAAGAATTTGAAGAGAAAGAGGGAGTCAAAAAGACTCTAGAATAGAAGATCCATTCACTTGAAGATGAGATGAAAAAGTGCAATGATGTCAAGGAGATTTATTTGGAAGAAAACTCCAAGAATATCAAAGAACTTGAATATTTGTTACAAAACAAAGTAAATATCCTTGAAAATTAACTTGAAATACTAAAGAAGGATTTTGAAGAAAAGATGACTATGATTGAAGACCAGGAAGTCATTCTCATTATGAGATGTCTAGAATTGGAAGCTGAGTTTACCAATCTTGAGAAGACACATATTGAGTCTCCACAAAAGTAGGAAATAGTTGTTATCAGTATTCAATGATCAATGGAGGATTCTAATGTCAAAATACCTCCAACATGTGATAAGAATATCATGGCTTCACTCATTAATCTATCAAAAGCATCCGAGAAAGTAAAGGTACCATCCATACCAACTTGTACTAATGTTTTTATTTTTGCAAAAAGTACGGGTTGGAAGAAAAATTCTAAACAAGTATGGAAGAAGAAAAGTGAGAAGAAACCTACCACCAAGGATATGGTGGATATGGGAAAGAGTGTGGAAGATAACTCCCCACATAAAGCACAACATACCAAGAAGAAGATTAAACAACCTTATAAAGAAGATGGGAAGAAGTCAATGTTTTTTGGTCAATGCTGGTGTTGTAATAGATTTGGGCATTGTGCACAAGATTTTTGGTACAACCCCTTAAATGTAAAATCACAGAGAAAGTTCATCAACCCCTTAAATGTAAAATCAAAGAGAAAACTCATCTCAAGGGGGAGAAATCTAGAGAAGAAGAAGAAACATCCACAGATCCAAAAGCATCTGTATACTTCAAACAGATTTGGAATGTTATATAACATCTGTGATGTATAAAATAGAAGTGCTCATATGAACCATGCATGTTCATATAAGAAAAGAAGACCACATAAGCTGAGTAAGAATGAAGAATCATCCTTGGGAAGAAATCAAATAAATAATATGAAAACAAATTCACCCAAGAAGATTTCAAGAAGGAAATATGAGAAGTCCTTGGATTCTAAATCCAAGAAGGTGAAGGGTGGTGCATCCAAAACAACTACTAAGAAAGAATCCACTTAGAAGAAGCCATGTAAGAGATCCAATCATGTTTCCACAGCCCCTAATGATATTTTGTTGGTTTTTCCAGAAGATTTGGAAAGAATAAGAAAGATGGAATATGCATAGGCTAATACTTTTGCTAAAAGAAAAAAGAATATTCTACATGATGAAAAGGAAGTTTTGTGTGTGAGGTGGAACAATGTAGAGACCCGAAGCTTAACGTACATGGATATTACATTACTTTTGTGGAATACTTGGTACATAACAAAAACACACACACAAGGACCGTAATAGTTTAGTGTCTTTGGAAACTCGGAATATAATCTTCTAATCGTGGTGAAAGATCTTCAATATCTCCCATAAAGATCTTCTTTTTTTTATACCTAAAACCTTTCTTAATATCCTGGGGAAAAGAAAACATAAAAGGGTGAGATAAAATGCTCAGTAAGGGTAAACAAAATAAATGTCATTCACATCATATACATAAGAACATAACTTTGGAAATCTTAACCTGCAAAAGAAATCATAATTTCATAACATGGGATAAATTATTGTAGTGAAAGGTAAACCCCAATAATCATAACTTAAAACATGAAACTTTTTGGAATACACACATAATCATAGAGAATCATTTTTTATTAGTCAAGACTCATTTCCAAGACTATCTTAGTGGACAAAGTCCCTTTCTGAACCGAGTTCACTCCTCGTTTCAGTCCTGTTTCACAGAACCGATATAACCTACCGTTCCAGCCATGTCTATATCATGAGATATAAAATCTTTAACCAATGCATTGGAGGGAGATATAGGTCCCACCCATCTCATAATGATACCATTATTATGTGTGCCACAAAATCATAAACCATACATCATAGCATAACCCATGTAATAAAAATGGGATTCTTAAACAACATGACATCATAAAACAATTCATATAAGATAAAGGAATTCATAAAAATATTTCCATTACAATATAATCAAATCCATGCAATAATAGGGATACAAACAGAACCCTTTATTATCTTAGATGGAAAATAATTTTGTTAAAACACTTGAACTCCATTCTTGAGGAAAATATCCTTTCTACTTCAAAAACACTTTTCCTTTCTTAACATGTCATACACTTTTAAACTAAAAGAAGTTGATTAAAAATAAACTTGAAAACTTGTAAAGGAAGATTCTTGGAAATAATGTTTTAAAAATCCATTCATGCCATATAAGTTAAAAAAACATTCTTCTCGTACTTTTGTCGGAAAAGTCAAAAAGTACCTCGTACGAAAAACGACAAAAGATTCCTTTCATATCTTTTACTAAAAACTCACCGAAGGGTAAAATTGGATTTAAAAAATTGTAGGTGGATGGAAACAATATTAAATATCGAGTAAACATGGATGTGGATGATAAAATACACCCCAGTAAATACCAAAGTATAAACAATCTCGGATAAAAATGATATTGTGATATTTCCCTTACCTTAGGTCCGATTTGCTTCGTATGTGTCCGAACATCCTCTTTTTGACGCGCCTTCACTTAACCTCCACTTAAAGAACTAAGGACGGCGTTTGAAGAAGACCAAGACCTCTAGTATGATACTAGGGAAGTGGATAAGAGATTTTGGCAGGGGTTGGCCGAGCTTGAAGGCTCAAAGTGGTGTGAGGAGGAGAGGGAGGAGGTTCCCTTTTATAAGGGAGGAGAGGGGCACCTTAGTAAAATCTCAAAATATTATTTTATATTAAGGTTAAATTCGGTTTATAATGGTTCCAAAGAATCTTATTTCTAAGATAAAGTGGGGATGGGTCTAAATACACTCATCCAATAGGATTTAGACAAGTTTAGGTTATTTTTTTAACCTTATCAATTATATTTAACTGTAAGTTAAATAATTTAACTTTTACCGTGTCTTTTTGTTTTCTTACACTATATGGTTAATAAACTTTCCATAACAAGCCAAACGAACCCCAATTGGTTTATTATTAATATATCTATCCTTATCTAAGTCATTTGGCCAAACCTTATATTTTTAGGAATTAAATAACAATTAATAATATAATATTTGTTTTAAAAACTAATTTATGTCAATTTTGACACTATTTGGTACATGATTTTTATGAAATTCATAACAGAATGATAAGTTCGAAAAAAGTTACTTATATCAACAATAAAATGTCATATTAACCTAGAAAATTAATGTAAGTCATAAAAAGTCTCAAATTACATTTATTTGGGCATTTATAACATCAATTATGTCAATATTTCATTAATAAGACAATTACTGCATCATCTTTGTGTCATAATAAATGATAATTATTTAATCCCTAAAAATTCTAAATAAATTCCTATGATGTATATATTTGTATTATATTTCTGGAGACTATTCATGTTCGAAGTTTCATGAAGTTTATCACTAAAGTAAAATTATTATACATATAAGATTTAAGAAAGTGACATGTTGTCACATTCTTTGGTTTTACTAATAATTAAATTATTTTCATGGAAAAATGTCCATAAAATGAATCTAATCCGACCCTTAGGTTATATGGGTATACTTTTAGCCATCCAATAGGATTTTTCCAGGTTTTTGGGAAATTTATAATCTTATATTTACCCTTAATTACCCGATTTACCTTTAACTATAGTAAATAAAATTTACCGTAGTTACTATTCACAATGCACAAAAATAAAAAGTAGCTTATTAATATAATTTGGACCCAATTATTTCAAATATGGAATCAATTTTTCAAAATTCAATACACAAAAGATGCAGAAATTAAATTAAAATTAATCCCATTGTCGAAAGAAAACGGGTTTTTCTTTAAAACATTGCAAAAGATTGAATTGATTTAACCAACGAATTCAAGGTAAAATCAATGATAATGACATAAATTATATTAAATGGTAAAAATATATTCTATTTATACTTTAAAACCATTCAATATTATAATTTAACCACATAATATATTATGATGAAAAAAGTTGTTTTTAAATAAAATATAGCGTGTTTTTACTATTCATTAAAATGTGAAAGTTATCGGAAAAATATCAAAACTTTATCTAATGTAAATTTTTATATCCTGATTCAAAAGAAGAATTTTATTCTGTCAAATTGAAATTATAAACATGTCAAAAACTAGATTTAAAGTGGGTGCGCCATCAAAAGGCGGCAAAACTGCATTTTTTGAAAAAAAACTTATTTTACCCGAAAAATTTATTTTGTTCTTATACCATGTTCTAGAAATGTGTAAGATAAATAATAATGTTATAAAATTCAAAATTTATTTAACACTATTCATAACGGCTAGTTCATAACAATATTATAATAATATATCGTTGTTTAGTAAAACCCGGTATTGCGTACAACACACGCTATCGAGGAAGGTCGCGATTGCGTGTAATGCAAGCCAAGTCAGGGTTGAGTGTAGTGCACAACTCCTTTGTTGTTGCGTATAACAGAATCCAACCATATTTTATTTATACATTGAATATATATATATATACACTCAATGTTGCGTAGAATAACTTCTATCAAACGAACTTGAAATTGTGTGTAACAAGTGCCAAGAAAAGTGTTGCATATACTTCAAGCTAATACAGTGTTGCGTATAGTGCAAGATAATCTTGGAGTGTCGTACAATAGAATATATGAATGAAATTAAAAAGAATGTATCTTATAAAATCTCGGGTTGTTACATTCTCCCCCCCTTAAAATGAATTTCTCCCTCGAAATTTGTCGGTGTTATAAATCGTTTACTATTCATAAAAACCACATCGTAAAAAGAAATACCAAAACTGAACTTTAAAAACTAAAGTATAAAATATAACGGTTACCCAAATGAACTCATCACTGGGTTTTCATATAGGAGAAAATATGGACATGGAAGATAAATCTAACTGTCATGTTCTGATGGAGAGTGATAGAGAACATGGCTATGAAAAAGCCAACAATCACAAAGCTATTGATTTGTGGTGATCTAAGGTACCATCTGATTCATCAGATATAAGGGCAGTAGGACAACATTTTTGGTTTTTCAAGATCATTTCCCTAAAGTTGATGAAATTGGAATTAGAAGAAATACTTTTGTGATTTTGATATAGTCTCACCGTTTGTCATTCTTTGGACAATTTCCACTTCATCTCTTAAAGAAATGAAGTTGAATTTGTCAATTGTGATGTGTTAGCAGATCATGTGATAGAATGATGGGTCATTCCATCTGTCTCAAAAAAAAGGTTATAAAAGTTATCAAAAAAATACATAAGTCCATCTATAGTGAGATTAATCTTATATAGTTCCTAAAATGGACTTATACTGCTTAATATAATAAAACTAGTTTCTACTAAACATGGACTTTTTGTAGGCCAGTGGTAGGCGAAAAAGGACCGTCGCACTTCAGTTGTGGGTTCGATTCCCACAGCCTTGTCCGACGTGATGGGTTGTCGCCCGTCCTGCAGGTTGTCCTTTTTCTAAAACTACATTACTATAAAATCCCATCAGTAATATTGAAAAAAGTTCTATCCTTAAACAATACATAGCATATGTCCAACATAATCCATTCCAATATTTAGGCTTATCTAAAATACTTCGGTCCAAGCTCATAGTATAAAGAAAATGATTACTTGAAATTTCATCAACCAAGCATGTGAATACCATCATTTATCCCCCATATATATATATATATTGTTGGTCACATTCTAATCATGTGAATACCTTAATCATGTATTCTCTTGAAAAAATGAATACCCATTGAACCATAGTGAAAACATGAATGCAGTTAAAAGTTAACACTTTCCGCATACCAAAATCTTCAAAATTCTATATACTCAAACCATGATATCACTTACTCCTTATATCAATCATGAGCTCATGAATACTATCAAACATTTCATTTTCTCCTTATCCCTTCATTATGCGCATATCACCTGCTTTACAAAATATTTGAATCACTTTTCATGGTTACCGGTACCTTAAAATTATTGAAAACCACAATAGACTAATACAAAAATATTCCAATACACAATAAAAGTACCTCAACAACATTATTCTTGAATACCAATACATAAACACTTCAATCCATCCTCTTCAATGATTGTCCTGGAATAAGTCCTTCCTTGATTTAGAAGTAACTTTTTAGGTCAGGGCATTGAGTTGGGTAATGCCCATGTTCTCCACAAATAATACATTGAACTCCATAACAGTTTGTCACTCTATAACCCTTTTCTCCACACAGATAACATCAGTCCCTCCATTTGAGGTATTCCTCAAGGTTCTTCTTCCCTTCTTTAGAAATCTCAATCTTCCTTTCTTTATGCTCCTCAACATGCGAACATACATAATAGTCTATCATACTCTTATTTGATGAATTAGGCATACCACTAAATTTAAACTTGTTAATCATATATCACGATGACTGATTCGGCATAATCACAATATCTTTCTCTCTAGGCATTACAAATTTTTTTTGCTCATAGTCACCAATTTTTCCATTGGATTCAATGTTAACTGAATTCCTTTTGGTTCCCTCCATTAACTAAAACACAAAAAGAATTTTGTGAGAGGCAAAATCATGCTAGAGAAAACAGCATAGTAAAGGTGGAGTACCCTCAATATCTAACATCTTAGGTTAAATTATAAGATCCTTAACGCAATTCTAGGACTATATCCTATACGTATACTTAACCTAAGAGACATCCATAGACATACCTTAGAAATATCTCTAGGGATCTCACTAATGTTTTCCCATCCTAGTTTCCAAAGGTTGACTAAACCTTTCCTCTGATACCAACTATAGAGACCCGAAGCTTAACGTACATGGACATTACATTACTTTTGAGTAATACTTGGTACATAACAAAAACACACACACAAGGACCGTAATAGTTTAGTGTCTTTGGAAACTCGGAATATAATCTTCTAATCGTGGTGAAAGATCTTCAACATCTCCCATAAAGATCTTCTTTTTTTTATACCTAAAACCTTTCTTTATATCCTGGGGAAAAGAAAACATAAAATGGTGACCTCAAATTCTTAGTAAGGGTAAACAAAATAAATGTCATTCACATCATATACAAAAGAACATAACTTTGGAAATCTTAACCTGCAAAAGAAATCATAATTTCATAACATGGGATAAATCATAGTAGTGAAAGGTAAACCCCAATAATCATAACTTAAAACGTGAAAATTTGTGGAATACACACATAATCATAGAGAATCATTTCTTATTAGTCAAGACTCATTTCCAAGACTATCTTAGTGGACAAAGTCCCTTTCTTAACCGAGTTCACTCCTCGTTTCAGTCCTGTTTCACTGAACCGATATAACCTACCATTCCAGCCATGTCTATCTCATGAGATATAAAATCTTTACCCAATGCATTGGAGGGAGATATAGGTCTCAACCATCTCATAATGATACCATTCTTATGTGTTCCACAAAATCATAAACCATACATCATAGCATAACCCATGTAATAAAAATGGGATTCTTAAACAACATGACATCATAAAACAATTCATATAAGATAAAGGAATTCATAAAAATATTTCCATTACAATATAATCAAATCCATGTAATAATAGGGATAGAAACAAAACCCTTTATTATCTTAGATGGAAAATAATTTTGATAAAACACTTGAACTCCATTCTTGAGGAAAATATCCTTTCTACTTCAAAAACACTTTTCCTTTCTTAACATGTCATACAATTTTAAACTAAAAGAAGTTGATTAAAAATAAACTTGAAAACTTGTAAAGGAAGCTTCTTGGAAATAACTTTTTAAAAATCCATTCATTCTGTATAAGTTAAAAAAAATATTCTTCTCGTACTTTTGTCGGAAAAGTCAAAAAGTACCTCGTACGAAAAACGACAAAAGATTCCTTTCATATCTTTTACTAAAAACTCACATAAGGGTAAAATTGGATTTAAACAATTGTAGGTGGATGGAAACAATATTACATATCGAGGAAACATGGATGTGGATGATAAAATACACCCCAGTAAATACCAAAGTATAAACAATCTCGGATAAAAATGAGATTGTGATATTTCCCTTACCTTAGGTCCGATTTGCTTCATATGTGTCCGAACATCCTCTTTTTGACGCGCATTCACTTAACCTCCACTTAGAGAACTAAGGATGGCCTTTGAAGAAGACCAGGACCTCTAGGATGATAATTGGGAAGTGGAGAAGATATTTTTCCAGGGTTTGGCTGAGCTTGAAGGCTCAAATTGGTGTGAGGAGGAGAGGGAGGAGGTTCCCTTTTATAAGGGAGGAGAGGGGCACCTTAGGAAAATCTCAAAATATTATTTTATATTAAGGTCAAATTCGGTTTATAATGGTTCCAAAGGGTCTTATTTCGAAGATAAAGTGGGGATGGGTCGAAATCCTCTCATCCAATAGGATTTAGACAAGTTTAGGTTATTTTTTTAAACTTATCAATTAGATTTAACTCTAAGTTAAATAATTTAACTTTTACCGTGTCTTTTTGGTTTCTTACACTATATGGTTAATAAACTTTCCATAAAAAGCCAAACGAACCCCAAGTTGTTTATTATTAATATATATATCCTTATATAAGTCATTTGGCCGAACCTTCGATTTTTAGGAATTAAATAACAATTAATAATATAATATTTGTTTTAAAAACTAATTTATGTCAATTTTGACACTATTTGGTACATGATTTTTATGAAATTCATAACAGAATGATAAGTTCGAACCAAGTTACTTATATCAACAATAACATGTCATATTAACCTAGAAAATAAATTTAAGTCATAAAAAGTCTCAAATTACATTTATTTGGGCATTTATAACATCAATTATGTCAATATTTCATTAATAAGACAATTACTGCATCATCTTTGTGTCATAATAAATGATAATTATTTAATCCCTAAAAATTCTAAATAAATTCCTATGATATAGATATTTGTATTATATTTCTGGAGACTATTCATGTTTGAAGTTTCATGAAGTTTATCACTAAAGTAAAATTATTATACTTATAAGATTTAAGAAAGTGACATGTTGTCACATTCTTTGGTTTTAATAATAATTAAATTATTTTCATGAACAAATGTCCATAAAATGAATCTAAGCCGACCCTTAGGTTATATGGGTCTACTTTTAGCCATCGAATAGGATTTTTCCAAGTGTTAGGGTAATTTTATAATCTTATATTTACCCTTAATTACCCGATTTACCTTTAACTATAGTAAATAAAATTTACCGTAGTTACTATTCACAATGCCCAAAAATAAAAAGTAGCTTATTAATATAATTTGGACCCATTGATTTCAAATATGGAATCCATTTTTCCAAATTCAATACACAAGAGATGCAGAAATTAAATTAAAATTAATCCCGTTGTCGAAAGAAAACGGGGTTTTCTTTAAAACATTGCAAAAGATTGAATTGATTTAACCTACGAATTCAAGGTAAAATCAATGATAATGACATAAATTATGTTAAATGGTAAAAATATATTCCATTTATACTTTAAAACCATTCAAAATTATAATTTAACCACATAAGATATTATGATGAAAAAAGTTGTTTTTAATTAAAATATAGCGTGTTTTTACTATTCATTAAAATGTGAAAGTTATCGGAAAAATACCAAAACTTTATCTAATGTAAATTTTTATATCCTAATTCAAAAGAAAAATTTTATTTTTTCAAATTGAACTTATAAACATGTCAAAATCTAGATTTAAAGTGGGTGCACCATCAAAAGGTGGCAAAACTGCATTTTTTGAAAAAAAACTTATTTTACCCAAAAAATTTATTTTGTTCTTATACCATGTTCTAGAAATGTGTAAGATGAATAATAATGTTATAAAATTCAAAATTTAGTTAACACTATTCATAACGGCTAGTTCATAACAATATTATACTAATATATCGTTGTTTAGTAAAACCTGGTATTGCGTACAACACACGCTCTCGAGGAAGGTCGCGATTGCATGCAATGCAAGCCAAGTCAGGGTTGAGTGTAGTGCACAACTCCTTTGTTGTTGCGTATAACAAAATACAACCATATGTTATTTATACATTGAATATATATATATATATATACTCAATGTTGCGTAGAATAACTTCTATCAAACGAACTTGAAATTGTGTGTAACAAGAGCCAAGAAAAGTGTTGCGTATACTTCAAGCTAATACAGTGTTGCGTATAGAGCAAGATAATCTTGGTGTGTCGTATAATAGAATATATTAATGAAATTAAAAAGAATGTATCTTATAAAATCTCGGGTTGTTACAAACAAGGCTGTTCATAATATTAAAAGATGCTTTGAATTTATTCCAGCCCAACAAGAATTTATCCAAAAGATGAAATTTTCACCAAGAGATTCTTGTTATTTGAAAGTCCTTGAAGAAAGAATATTCACACACAAAGAGATGGAAGAAATAGTGAGGTCCACACAATCACAGTCAGCATTGATGATCAGTTGTGAAAGTGTGAAGAATGGAGCATCTGGGTTGAGAAGATTATCTCAACCGTGTTGTTCACATTGATAGAGAAAAGATGATCCACCTTATTACATTAAATATTTGTGTATTGTATTTGTTATTATCATACAGGTAATTGAAGGTGAAGTAAGATATCATGGGGAAAACCTGGGATTCAGTGAGGAGAAGAGTTCCCTTGAGGGGGAGACACACGAAGAAGATGTCAGAGTCATTATCTCAATCAGTATCAATATCAGTTGGTATAAAATTAAATTACTCTGAAGATTTTCAGAATATCATGTCATTGGAAAAGTTATGTCATTTCTTAATCTCTCATCCTTGGTTAATCAAAAAATATATATTTTTACAAAGGGGTCGTAACTAGGTCAATTAGTGACATAAGAAGAATGAAATTTCCCCAAGGCCACTTATCCTCCTAATTGCACTTGAATGTTTTTGATCCTTTTGTTGAAGTGAGTGTAGGAATTTCAGGATTGATTATTTCCTATCACATTCAATATCTTTTTTCCTGGAATGAAAGTGTAAAATACTTGATGAAAAGTTTAGGAGATCTCATCTCATGAGGTATCACGATCAGTGGATAATGGAAAGCTTTGTTGTCTAAATAAAATTCTCTTGTTTTATACATCAAGCTTTGCTCAAGTAGACTTAGAGTGAAATGATTTATGACACACTTCTTATGTAAGTGATGATACCCTCTCTACCATGAACTTTTTATTTCTTGTCAATAAGGGGGAGAGAAAGTGAAATGAATGTCTAAAATGAAAGGGGGAGAGAAACAAGTAAAGGGGAGAGAGAAGATTCTAATTTGACATTGACACATTCATTTGAGGAGACTTTGTGGTATTGACAACAAAATACAAATGGGAGATTGTTGGGACCACTTTGTGTATGAATATTGTATTTGTTGTCAAAAGTTGTCAACACTCGTCAAAATGAAGGAGATAAAGAAGGACTAAAAAGTTAGTGGATATTGGATGGAGTGAGGTTTCCTGGAAAATTGTTATGGAATCATAGCATTGGATGTTATACTTGAGAAATTCTCTAAGAAGATCCATTTACACGATTGTTAAACTGATACTAAGTTCAAAGAACTTGTGTAAAAGGTGAAACATTGTTTACAACAATGAAGAATCGTGAAGTATCATACATTTAAGAATGATTGAAGAACAATGAGGATTTAAAGAAGACCATGCAATGCTTCACGATTTCATGAGAACCATGCAAGATCTTTCTTTAAGAAAAGAATCATATGATTTGAATGAAGTAGAGAATGATGGATGAAGAAGAAGAGAGTGTGTGGAAGAGCTTGGCAGTCTAAGAAGGTCCTGAATTACACATTTCCTTAAAATCAAATGATTGTTGCACTGTTCTTAAAGTTCCAAATACATGTATCAAAGGTGATACATTGTCTGCAACATTTAAGGTATTTGAAGAAGCTTCAAGCCTCCACTTTTGGATGAAGAGAGGTGATTGGAGTTCTTTGGAATTAAAAATCCAAAAGGAAATGAGGATTTGAATAGAGGATGAATATGTAATTTGGAATTAATATTCCAAAAAGAATGGAAAAAACTATGATGATTCTTTTCTAATTTTTATTTCAAAAATATCAGAAGTTGGGGGAACTTGTGATGCAAGACTTATAAATGATAGGGAGAGTAAATATGTTTTTTTGTAAAAAGAAAGAAAGTGTCGTGCAAGTTAAAAGTGGCGTACAAGTGTGGTGCATAAGTATATGTGGAGCGCAAGTGTATATTGTGCGCAAGTCATATTTCAAGATCATACCATAAAAATATAAAAAAGGAAAGAAAGTGTCCTATAAGTGATGGAGCGGCGCACAAGTGCGAGAGCGGCACACAAGTGTTGATGCGGCGCACAAGTGTATGTTGCATGAAAGTCATATTTCAACATCATCATTTCAAAATATGACAATGGAAAGAAAGTGTCATGCAAGTTCGGGAGTGGTGTGCAAGTGTATGTGGCATGCAAGTCACCAAAATACCTATAAATAGACGAATCAACTCCTCATTTTTTAAGGCTCAACACTTAAGAGAAAATTTGAGCTCGGATCGCGCAATTAGAAAAAGTGGTGCGCAAGATGACGTGGTGTGTAAGATGAGGGCTATTTATAAGGCATGCAAGTAGGAAGTGGCGCGCAAGCAGAGTGGCATGCAAGTAGGGTGGCACACAAGTAGATTGGCGTGCAAGCAGTAGTGGCGCACAAGTTGTCAGAGGTACGCAAGCAGGGATGTGTCTTCGAGAAGTGTGTTGTGTATAAGCCAAAAGCAGCATGCATGTTGTGAGTTGTGCACAATAGAGGTATGCAAGTTGTGGCATGAAAGTAGGGGGCACTCAAGCAGAGTGCCACACAAGTATAATGGCGCGCAAGTATAAGTGGTGCGCAGGTTGTGAGTTGTGAACAATTGTGGCACGCAAGTATTTGATGGAGCGCAAGTAGGGAGGCGCTCAAGAAGGGTGACATGCAAGTAAAGATTGGCACACAAGCTGTGAGTTGTTCTAGAAGTTCTTACCAACTTCTATTCAACTGTGATGATGCTAAGTTGATCTAGACTTCATTGTTTTTACAATCACAAAGAGAACTTGTGATTCTATCAAGAAGAAGAAGAAGAAGAAGAAGAAGAGATTGGTGCAGATGGATTTGCACTAAAAGATAATGTGTGAAGAAGATTAGGTTTTAGTGCAGTTGTTTTTTCATTGAAGAAGCAGAAGAAGAAGAAAAAGAGTGTGTAGCTTACAGGTTTCTTGCATAGAAAGAAGATAAGAAGAAGAAAAAGATCATAGTATGGCCAATTGAATCCTAAAATTATTTAGGGCAGTTTAATTCAGATGATGCCAAGTTAACCGATCTCCACTGCCTGAATAATCACATTAGTATATGTGATTCTAGCCAATAAGAGAGAAGAAGTTTTAGTGCAGTTGGTTGTTTCACTAAGAAGAAGGAAGAAGAAGCCCAGTGCAGTTGGTGTTTCACTAGAAAAGAAGAGAAGGAAAGAAGGAATAATTGATTGCCAACCACTTTGCAAGTAATCAAGTGAAGAGCATTAAATAAGACCAAGAACAGAACCTACCTTTTGAAGAAGGAAGAAGACTGTCTCCATAGTTAGTATAAAGAAATAGCTAGACAATGCAAGTTGGGCTAAGTTATCACCAGTCCAAGGAATAGGATTGTTTCCCACCCCCCTCTAAAGTGTAGGGACTCACAATGGCTAGAGAATTGTTTTCCTAGCCACTCCGCTGTAATTTCATATCACATCATAGTGGAGAATCCATGCACTAGTCATACCCATGCATGGAAAGGACGTAGCTACTCTTATTGAGTGGTGAACCTTGTAAAAATATCATGTGCATATTTTTACTACTTTCTATTATTTCATGCTATTGGGAAAAGAGAATAAGAGAATCAAGATCTTAATAGGTCAAGAGGCACAGGAATAAAAGTTGTAATTGGTTTAAATAGTCCCCCACACTGATTCACCACCCTCTCAGTGTTATGTATATCCCAAACTGGTCCTCTCAAAACCTTCACTTGATAAAACATGGAAGATCAAGAGGTCTAGTGTCTTTAGGGCTTAGGAACATTAAATAAAAACTTAGAACATAAAACACAACATCTTTATTGAAAACTTCTTTTACATGACCACTACATTCCCTCATACTTAGTATTGCATGGGATAACCTAAGGACATGCATAAGAAAAGGGTGAGATATAAAGCCTAGTAAGGGAATATACATGGAATAATATTTAGAAAACAATATATGTTAGAAAATAGGCATATCAATAGAGCACAAGAAAAACAAGAACATAAAGGCATGATAAGGCATGATAATCATAACATGTAGATGTGGAAACAACACTTAACATGGAATTAGCATGATCCAAGGCCCATTGCACATGGTGCATGAGTAAACCCTCACTGAACATGAAGCATAAGTAAAACCTCGTTACACTTGAATTATCATGAGTCAACACTAATTACACATGACATATCATGATGCTATACTTTACCCAATGCATTGGAGCGCTATCAGGGCACACCCTTTTTAAACATTTCATTTCATGCATAAGTGTGCCACATGGATCATACGACATTGAATCATTCAACCTCATAATTTATTCCATGATAAAGGAATATGGAATACATACATGAAACTATATAATCAATAAGTATATGTGCGTAAAGGTGAACACCCTTGATAGACAAATGGGCATGGTATTCACTACACAATGACTTTGGCTTGGAAATCACGGTGCAATTTCGGCAGAATAACGACGTGACATAAGAATTCATAAAAATTGGTTATGAGAGAGAAAGGGGGTGTATCAATATTTATACATGAAAGGGAATGTAAGGGGGATCCTATATATACATGTCCCAACAATTTTAATGGTTTTTACATTCATGATACAAAATAATTGCTTGAATGTAAATGAAGAGAGAGAAATTCCTTTCAGAATTTCAGTGTAGTAACAGGTGTAAATGGGAGGCATTGATGAGAGATAAAGGGGATATATATTTATTAAAACATAAATAGGTAATTATGGGAGTGTTGAGAAATCATACCCCAACATTTATAATTGAAAATAAAAAGGCATAACAATCTTATGAAACTTGTATCAAATGAGAATGGAAGGAAACCCTTACTTGGAAGTGTGATCCCAAAGGCTTGGGAGAGGATTGAGAGAGGCTTCTTGGGATATTGGGGAACCTTGGGAGGATTATAGAGAAATGGTGTCAGAGGTTGGACGAACTCCAACAAATTTTAGTGAAGATTAAGTGGGATCTTGGGTGGGTTTATATAGGAAATGAGAGGGAATTATTTATTATTTAGGTTTGGGACATATCACATTAAACTAATCAAAACCACAAACCAACCCAGGGTTTTTGCCCATGGTTTTTTACAAAGGGATGTGGAAAAAAATTTATAAGGCCAATGGACGAACTTCTTAAAATAACATGGTTGGTTCTGTGGAGGTGAGTCACACTCTCAAGGAAACCAATTTAAAAATTCAAAATGTTTTATAAGTCTCGAAGGGTCCAATAAATCTTTTTAAAATATATTAATCATATCCAAAATCACATTATTTTAATGGTAAAACATATATTGGTCGAAAATAATGTTTATAGTATTTTATTACTTTACCATTGGGTCATTATGATGTCATAAAACACATTATATATTTAAACGGTATTTAATTTTTACCCAAAAATTCGACTGTCTCAGAAAATTATGAAAATTTCACCGTTGGATAATTTCGACACCCTGATTCCAAAAATAATATTAATTTTATCTAATTAATTCTCTAAATATGTGAATTTTCATTTTTAATATAAAAACTGACATTTATCAAAAAATTCATGGGTTTTGACAAAAATAGCTTTCAAACCATAATAAAAATCACAATTGAATTCATAAAATTATATGATCATTTATATTTAGTAAAATTTAATTTAATAATAATAATAATATTTTACTAAAATATTATTTAATTAAAAAATTCATTAATTCTTAAAAATAGATTTCTTAGTTGAATATAAATTAAAAATACTATTTTTTCTTTAAAAACTACTTACAAAGTAATAATAATAATATGAATGTATATTCATTACTATATACAAAAATAATGTACAGAATCATAGTACTAGGGTCTTGTTACATAACCCCTTAAAAGACCCATATAAGACCTTAGAGTAAGGTGTACGATGGTGACAGACTCTTAGGGTGGCTCGGATAACATTGCTCGAATGGTAATCTCTATCAAATTCCACTTCTCCTATAGGAGGTTCTACTTGAGCTTAACATATTCAAGCTCAGCTTGGGCTTGGTCAAGAGAGAAGCCCAAAGACGCCACCTCCTTTACGAGCTCTGAAAAATGGGCTTCGTATGGGGAAAGTCTACTGGATGAGGCCATCACTTCTTTTTTCTGAGTAAATTGGATTTATTAAAGACATATATTTATACTAATCACGTGATCACTTTTCAACAGATATATTAACAATGGTCATAACTCTTAACGGTATTTTAAAATACAAAAACATAAAACCAAGGAAGTGCAAACATTTTACATAGCCATATAATAGGATATTTCAAAAGACCAAGAGGAATTTTCATTAATGAAAGTTTGGGTCGTTACAATATAGCCCCCATGCACTACTACAAAACTGGGTTTATCCAGCACTATGGATTTAACAATTCTAGCTAATTTATTTGTTAAAACCCCCTTTGTCAGCGCTAAAAAAAGAACTGTAAAGGGGGTCTTTAAGGGTGCTAAAAAACACTATTAAATGGAGGACTTTATTAGTTCTTTTAAAAATTTCCTAATAAATGGGTTCTTTTATTAGCGCTTGAAAAAAACCACTTATAAAAGGGGGTTTTTATCATCACTTTTTTAGAAGCGATGATAAAAGACCCCTCTTTATCAGTGATTTTTTCAAGCGCTAAAAAAAGAATACTTCAAAAAAAATTTTATATTTCATTAAAAATAATATATTAATATTTAAATATATTAATATTTATAAAATATATAATATATATTTTTTAAAATATGTTTTAGATAAGGTATATTGGAATTTACATTTAATATAAAAGATATTTAGTTGAAATAACTTATAAAATAATTTAAAAAATTAATTAATAATTTTTTAATTATTGTCGAGTAATAATCGTTTAATAATAATTTGAAGACACAAAAAATCAACAATGTAATAAAAGATCTAAAATAAGTTGAAAATGTAACTCAAACATTAAATGACTATAACTTTTGATTAGGGTGTCCATTTGAGCTCTACCGCATATCAAATCGAAGCCTGTAATTAGCTCTACACCCTTAGTGACATAGGTAAGACTCTGTCACATTTTACTAGGATGAAAGGTCCAAAAGTACTCCAAATATTAGTTTTTAGTGTGATAACACCAATTTTTTAACATTCGATGCATTTTTAGGATCGTTTATGGGGGTCTTATTGTTCTTTTTTTTCTGGGGAATAAATTTATTCCCAGGTCTTACACTAATATTTATATTATGGTTTTTAAATTTTATCATTTGTCATAATATAATATTATTTACAATCAAATATATAACAATATATACATATATAATATATATTCACACAAAAAAAATTAATTTTATAAATAAATAATTAAAAATATTTACATATAAAATATATTTATTAATATATAAACATATATATAAACCTATATATAAACTAATGAATAAAAAATGTAATGAAATATATATAAATAAATAGACATATCATAAAATGTTAAAAAAAATAGTATAGGGGAGTGGAAAAAGATTTAATATATATGCTGGAGGTCTTGGGTTTAAGACTATCTGGATGGAGGGGCGCACACAGGAGGATGGGTTTATCTAAGGCAATAATAAAGGGGTGGGGGAAGCACTGATAAAGGGGTGGGGGGTGGGAAGTGCTGATGACAGGGGGTGGGTTGGGTGTGGAATTTTTTAAATATACAATTTATCAATAGAGACTTTATCAGTAAATTTTTAGTGCTTTTAAAGGCCCCCTTTAACAGTATTAAAAGACACTGATAAAAGGGCCTTTAACATCACTAAAAAGCACTGTTAAAGGGGGTCTTTAACAGTGCTAAAAAAGAACTAATAAAAGATTTAGGCCTTTAACTTCACTCAAATTATCAGTGATTATTTAGTGTTGATAAAGGACTATTATAGCACTATTAAAGGGAATTTTTTAGTAGGGATGTGATATTTCTTATACGATTCAGGATTACAGGTTGGCTATTAATTAGGGTATTTGTTCCGATCACACAAGGAGGGAAGGAAATTTTCCTGTGGATACAATAGCTATCAAGGAGAGTCCTGGAGGGAGTGTCACCTTATACACCTATATATGGTCCTTACCCAATTATATTAAACTCATTATTCACAATAATTCCCTCAATACCCATCATTTTAGAACACCCTAAGTTAGAGACTGTCTTTTGTTTATGGCTCTATCTTATACAATAAAAAATTAAATTTTAGTCATTCATCACATATGTTCCTATATTTTATCTATGCATTCTCATTAACTATTCTATGTAATAATGTATCATTCACACATTCAAAATCAATTGAATTTCTATTATAAAATAAACAAATAATGACATGATCACGAGTTGTTTCTACTAGTTAACCCATCAAGTAGATGTTGGATTAATTGAGACCATGGGGTAACTCCTTGAGTTGTGCACCATATCAAGTTGTGGTTCCTATCAAAATCCCTTAAACTTATCTTATTTGGTTCCATACCATCTCTTTAATTGAATCACATTGCCTATAATTCATACATTTTATTACATACACCCACATGAAAGTAAGGGGGTACATAAGATGCAAGGATACATTTTATCACTCAAAATATGGACACACATTACCTTATAAATTTAATAATAAAATGATGATTCTCATACCTTATAAAAATGATATTTAATAAATAATTATTGCATTTTTAAAATCTAAATTAAATAATTAGAATAAATAAATATATACCAAACATTAATGGTTTCAATATTATCTCATGATCATCCAAAATTCAATAGTATTGTAAAATAAAAATTAATTTGTAGATAATTCAACTTGAGGGAATTGTTTATGAATTAAAATAAATAAAACTAATTTTAACTGACTAAATAAAGGTAACATGGTTCCAAATCTACTTTTTATAAAATTATGCATATTTTTAAACATCGTTTGGATTTTTACACAATTTTCAAGGGTCCGAGTTATTTTTAAACCACCTAGAATTGTTTTGGGCCCAAATTAGGCCCAAAATGGGTAAGAAGGTTTGAAAGAACCCATGAAGTTTGATTTTAGGTCATATACGGTTTTCACATCCTATTAGGGAACACAAGTGGTAAGTTAGGTCAAACTAATGGCCCCTTATATTTTGATAAAACAATTTTTTATATTAGCTTATAGTGCTGATCGACATTTCATTTTTTAAACATCCCCAAATTGAGAGGGCTAGTTATTAATGTTGGTAGTTCATCCTCATATCTATTATATTTTTTTTTCATATAATTTCTCGAGACTCTGTTAGTAAGTTGAATACTTTTTTTTTGTTTTTATTCCTACCATTGAGGAAGAATGATAATCCTCTCCTCGACTTACTATTCACTACTCGACTAGAGTGATGCCGATGATGGCCCACTATAACTATAACACCCAAAGGTTTTTAAAAAAAATGAAATTCACGACACTTTGTTTTAAATAGATATTAATAACTACACTTTAAAAAAAAATTTTAAGTTTCAATGTTTTGAATTTCAAAAAAAAACAGTCTTCTACAATTGTGTTCAGTGAGTTATTTAGAGTCTAATAGAACCAACTTGTTTTTTGGTGAATAGTAAAATAAAAATATGAATAGTAATATGAACCTAATGAATAGTAAATTGTATTATTATTTTATTTTCTTATGTTTTTAAGATAATAACATCATGGTTAATTTTTTAATGTGATATAAAACAGTTATAGTTTAAAAATTGTTAATATTTGAATTAAGCATGATTTTATTTAAAAATTAAATTAATAATATTTTGAAAAATATTTTCAAAAAATGAATTTAATTTTTGAATTGTACACATCTAAAAATGGTGAGTGAGAATTTTTTGGATTTTTCTGAAACATTTGATTTTTCTGTGAATAGTAAAAATTCAGTTTTGAGTTTCGGTGTATTAATGACATCATTAATGATATAATAATGATGTAATAAATCTAGTAAACTTGTGTACAATAAAATAATATGTGAGGTGTTTCATGTGGATAATACCATGGGAAAATTCCATGGGAAAGCCCATGGGTTTCAAATACCACTAATGAGGCGTCCCATGAAAATTATTAAAATATTCCCTCATTTTGGCTATAAATACCAACCCATTCCTTCATTAAATTCATTCCCAATTCCTTCTCAACTAAAATATTGACTCCTTAACTCCCTATTAGTCTTTAAAAGTTTTCTTCAAGCCCTTAAGGTCCTAACCTTCATGTTATTGGAGTTACTCTACAAAGTAAGAGAATTCTCAATTTCTTTCTTTTTTTCCATTCAAGTTCTCTTTTCTGTGGTATAACATTCAAGTTTCCATACCATGTTATTATTTCCTTCTTCTTATTGATATATTAGGTATTATGATTCATTTCTGAATGTGTGAACCTTTTCCCCTCTCTTTTTAATATTTTTCTAAAACCATGTTGCATAGCCGTTAGGTTGCCGAATTTTTGTAAGGGATTTCTCAATTATTCTTTTTATTTTGAGTTCTTTTCATTTCTTATTATTTCTTCATAATCTATTACCCAAGAGGCATGAAATATCCAGAAATCATGTATATTCTGGATGTTGTCATGTTTATGGAAAATTCATCATCATTCTTCATCTCCTCTCCCACTTATTCAAGGAATAAAAACATTGTCCGTGATCTGTCGAATTATTGACATCGTGGATGATGTGATTTAAATTTAAATTGACTATTTCAAGTCCAGTCATGAAACACTTATTATGGTTAAACCAGGTAATAATTTATTTATTATGTCTCATCCATGGTTCTATAATTTTTTTCCACTGATGATTTTAATTTATAAGACAAAATGAGGTCATTTTTATCAAAGAACCACTAAAATGATATGAACAAACATCATTAATGTTTTAACTTATGAATCATCCTAATATCAAAAATAAAAATGATAAATAGTATAAATTATAGTACAAGAAATATTTAAACATATTTATATTCCAATTCTGGCATTTCGCTTCCAATCGACAAAAATATCCATCATGAACCAATCATGTAAAACATGTAAAAAAACACCCCTAAACAATGCAAGGAACAAAATACTAACAAATAAAGGGTGAAACGATGTAAGTAATTGATTATATAAGATATTATAAAGATGGATATGTTTATTTAATATATTAATAACACTCTTTTAACCATTATATATGAGGTTCAAACACATTTTAAGTAAGAAGAACTCGAGGTTAGGGAATTCTTAACCCAATTTCCATTCTTTGGGTTAACCTTCTTCTTTATTCATTATATGGTATTAAGATTATTGGTGTGCTGATTTATATTTTATATATTATGTTACACTTTGTTTATTTACATTTTATACACATATCCATTCAATTATATTAATTATAACTCCAATTATATTTTAAAGGACTTTCTTTTTAACATCCTTTTAAAACTCTCTTTAATAAAATTCAAAAGGACTGTTTTTTATGTGTATGGAATGATAGGTTTCTCCTGATTTTAAGATAATTTATTACTATGATATGTTCCTTGAACATTATGTATGTTGGGTTGATCCCATTATATCGCAATATATGTGGGTTTTATCCCATTGTAGCTCAAGATATGTTTGGTTGAGCTCATTATAGCGGAACATATGACTGGTGATCCCCATTATAGCTCTCCAATGAATTGTGTACTCTGGAGATGGAATTTGAAAAAAGGGTTATTCCATGTGTAAGGGTGAATTTAATATTGATATGGTTAATAGGTCCCAAGGAAACTACATGATGTTTTTATTAATATGAATTTTTATGATTATGGGTTTTGTTGGTATTTATGTTATCACTTGACTAACGCTTTCTATCTTTATATCCCTTACTGAGTTTTATAATCGTCCAATATTTTTAAAAATGTTTTTCACATGATATAAGGATGGGTAAGATAAAGAATGTATTCATGATACTTGATATGGAGTGTTTTCAAAGAAATCATGCTTTATGTTTTAATGTTTTATATTTTGAAAAAAATGGAAACTATTTTTAACAGTATCCTCTTATATGATAGTGGTATGTTATGTATTTATGGTATCATAATTATATAGAAATATAAACTCAAAAATATCCTCAATGTGTAATAATGTATATTCTTGATTAAAATTCCAGATTAATTAACGTTTTAAGTCCGGGTCCTTATAGTTGGTATCAAATGATGGTTTAGATAAATTTAGGGGTTGGGATGATATTTAAAGAATACCATAACTGATTTTTACTCTATGATTAAATTGAAATGTTATTGCATTTAAGTATTAACATATTGTTTCATCTATGTTATGTTTGTTCATAATGGTTGTCTGTAGAATAAATAGGGAAGCCGAAGTAGAAAGGCACCAAGAGGATGATTTCTGTCCGAATCTACAGCCTGAAATGGTGGAAATCAGAACCGAGTAGTTTGTGAAAAAAATGGCTCAGTTGACTCAAGAAATAAACAATGGTGGTAACCATTCTAGAGAGGAACATGATACACCATGGAAAAATGTGTCTTTTTGGAGCATTTTACGAGGCAATATCATCCAGCATTTAGTGGAACCACAAATCCAGTGACAGATGAAGGATGGATCAATACTCTAGAAAATATATTAGATGTCATGGGAAGATCAGAACGTCAAATGGTAATAATAGAAATTTATCATTTGGAAGTTGAATCTGATCAATGGTGGTCTCTGATTAAGAATACTATAGAAAGAGATGATCTTGACAGTTTGGAATGGGTTGAATTTAAGTGTCTTTTTCTGGAAAAATATTTTCCCAAAACAGTTCGACTCAGAATGGAGAATTTTTTTTTGGAACTGAAGCAGAAAGATGATGATTATATGGCAGCATATGAAGCCAATTTTACAAGACTGGACAAGAATGTACCTAAATTTACTCAGGATTTTAAAAGTAAAATTAATATATTTTACTTTTTTTAGAAACTATTTTTGCGAAGAGACTTGGCCTCACAAGAGTTTCAAAGATATTAAGAAAAGTGTTTATTATACTGAAAATTTGAGATAGAGTTTGCTAACATATATGTTCCTCGGGATGACAAGAATAAGAAGCGATTATTTTGGGAGGCAATGGGGAAGAACTCGTCAAAGAAGTCCGGAGGTGAGAAAATGAATTTCCCTTCTTGTGAAAAGTGCAGTAAAAGGAATCCTGGTGAATGTATTGTAAATTCCAGGAAATTATACTGATGTGGAAAGTTTAGACACATGTCTCATGAGTGGATAGAAAATGATCTGAAAATTATTGAGAAGCCGATGGTGAGATTCTTTAACTGTAAGGAATTGGGTTATTTTTCAAATGTTTTTCCGAAGGTAGTCACTCAAGCAGGGAATCATCACGATAGGAAACATAAGTTTATGGCTTTTAAAACTACTTTAGCAGATTTTGATCCATCAAATGAGGTGGTTTTAGGTATATTGCTTCTTTTATCAGATTTTGCAAAAGTGCTGTTTGATTTAGGGTCTACACATTCCTTCATTTCAGAGTAAATTTCAAAAAAATTGGAAATTCAACCTCATGAAATGAAACCATATATCTTGGTAAAAACACCTGGAAGAAATATTTTGGCAAAATGAAATTATAATAATCTGCTTATCCTTGTCTCTAGAAAGAATCTACAAACAAACCTTGTTGTTTTTCCTCTAGTAGAGTTTGAGGTTATTCTTGGTATGGACTGGATTTATTTTTTATCATGTTAAGATAGATTGCAGAGAAAAGATGTTTTTTTTAGAAATAATTTTAGTTTGTGTATAAGAATGAACCCATACCATTAATAAAATAGCAGAAATCTAAGAAAATAATAATGGATGGAAAAGAAAGTTTTCTTGCTCATATTTTTGATGATAATGGAACTATCCTGATTAATTATGTACCAGTGGTAAATGAATACTTGGATGTTTTTACTGATTATTTGTCTGGTGTGATTTATAATAGAGAGGTTTAGTTTACTATTGACTTAGTTCATGATTCTAATCCAATTTCAAAACTTCTTTATCAAATGAACCAAATGGAACTTCTGGAATTAAAAAATAAGTTGCAGGAATTACTAGATAAATGCTTCATCCGACCCAATACTTCACCATGGGGCACTCATATCTTGTTTGTTAAGAAAAAAGATGGTTCAAGGAGACTTTGCATCGATTATAGAGCCTTGAATAACATTTCTGTTAAAAACAAGTATCCTTTGCCTCATATTGTTGATGTTTCTTATCATCTCTAGGGAGCGCAATATTTTTCAAAGGTTGACCTGAGGTTGGGTTACCATCAGTTGAAAGTAAAGTATGAAGACATCCCAAAGACTGAGTTCTATACTGGATATGGCCATTATGAATTTGTAGTTATGCCTTTTTCATTAACTAATGCACCTGCTTTATTAATGGATCTTATGAAAATAGTATTTCATGAGTACTTGGATAAGTTTGTGGTTGTATTTATTGATGATATTCTGGTACATTCTAGAAGTAAAGAGGATCATGAAAAACATATAAGGGTTGTCTTACAAACCATAAAAGAAAAGAAACTATATGGAAAATTTTTTAAGTGTGATTTTTGGTTGCAAAAAATTTATTTTCATGGGAACATTGTAAATAAATATGGAATAATAGTTTATCCTTCCAAAACACAAGTGGTTGATGAGTGGAAAAGACCTACAAATGTTACAAAGATTCATAGTTTTCTTATATTAGCGGGTTATTACCAACGATTTGTTAAAAATTTTGCATGGTTATCTACCTCGCTAACTAATTTATCACAAAAGGGGTTAAATTTTTTTGGAAAAAAGAATATGATGTTTATTTTTAGGAACAGAAGAAGAGATTGGTGAATGCTCCAATTTTGGCCTTGCCTTCCTGAAGCGGTGAGTTTTTTATCTACAACGATGCATCATTGATGGGACTTGGTTGTGTTCTAATGCAGAATGATTAGGTAATTTCATATTCTTCAAGGCAACAAAAACATCATGAGTTAAATTATCCCACACATTATTTGGAATTGGAAGCTATGGTTTTTGCTTTGGAAATTTGGAGGCACCATTTATATGAAGCCAAATGTCAAATATATACTGACCATAAAATTTTGAAGTGTATATTCACTCAAAATAAATTATACATGAGCCAGAGAGGATGTATTGAACTAATACAATATTATGATTACACGATCAATTACCATCCAGGAAAATAAAAAAAAGTGACAGATGCCTTGAGTCAGAAACATCATGCATCATTAAACATGTTACGTTTGGAACATGATCCCTAGATTAATGATTTGATGAATTTTGGCTTAGAATTTTTTGTTGCAGGAAATACATCTATTTTGATTTAGGTTTCAGTGTATTCATCATTATCAGACAGAATTAAGTGAGCATAGAAGGAAGGCCATGTGCTACAGAAAAAGGTACAATTGGTTAAAATGGGTAAGATTCCAAAATTAAACCTTGATAAAGATTGTGTTTTAAGATTTGGTAAGAGGTTGTGTGTGCCGTGTGATTACCAGTTGAAGAAATAATTGTTGTGTAAAGCTTATAGTTATCCATTTGCAGTTCATCCTAGAGGAACTAAGATGTACAGAGACCTTCAGGAGTATTACTAGTGGGATGGAATGAAAAGGAATATTGCTAATTTTACTATGAAATGTTTCACATGTCAATAGGTTAAAGCAGAGCGGCAGTTACCGAAGGGGATGATTCAGCCTTTTCCAGTACTATAGTATAAATGAGAGAATATATCCATTTAATTCTTGGTGGGACTACCTAATAATTCTCGTGGTGATAATGTGTTTTGGGTTATTGTTGATCGGTTGTAAAAATCTGCACATTTCATTTCTATTCGAGATACAATGTCATTGGATCATCTTTCTCGACAATACCTCAAAGAGATTGTTAGGTTAAATGAAGTTCCTCTTTCCATTGCATCTGATTGGGATTCCAAGATCACTTCTAACATTTGGAAGGACCTTCATAAGTCATTTAGAAGAGAGTTAAATTTCAATACGAATTTTCATCCTCAATCAGATGGGCAGACAGAACGAATGATTCAGACTTTGGAGGATATGCTTCGAGCTTGTTCAATGGACTATCATGGAAGTTGGGATCAACATCTTTCTTTAGTTGAATTTTCTTATAATAATAGTTTTCATTCCAGTATTCAGATGGAACTTTTTGAGGCATTGTATGGAAAGTGGTGTCAGACTCCTAATTTTTAGGATGAAGTTAGTGAAAGAAAGTTGATGGGAATAGAATTTGTAGAAGAAGTAGATGAGAAAGTGAAGATAATCCAGCAGCACATGAGGAAAGATCAGAGAATACAAAAAAATTTATGCAGATAAGAGAAGAAAAGACTTCTCTTTCGAGGTAGGTGACCATGTTTTTCTTAAAATGTCTCCTTGGAAAAGTGTGATGAATTTTGGTAAGAAAGGGAAGATAATCCCTTGGTTCATTGATCCTTTTGAAATCCCTGAGAAAGTTGGACCAGTTGAAAACCAAGTATCTTGGCATCTAAGTTTGTCTTAGGTACATAATGTTTTTCATGTTTTTATGTTGAGGAAGTATGTGCCATATTCATCACATGTCTTGATTCCAGAAGCAGTTCTTCTAGAAAAGAACCTTTCCTATAAAGAGAAAACAATACAGATTATTGATGGAAGGGAATAAGTATTTTGGAATAAGGTAATCCATTAGGTAACAGTTCTATAGATAAACCACATGGTTGAAGAAGAAACATGTGAGTCTCAAAATTCTATGAGGGAAAGGTACCATCACTTCTTTAATGAGTAAATAAAATTGTGAGGATGAAATTTCTAGAAGGTGGGGATAATGTAACACCCCAATTTTTTTTAAAAAAATAAATGAAATTCATGAAACTTTTTTTTAAATATATATTTATAACTAGCCTTTAAAAATAATTTTTCAGCTTCTATGTTTTGAATTTCAAAAAACAGTCATCTACAATTGTGTTCAGCAAGTTATTTGGAGTCTAATGGAACCAACTTTTTTGGTGAATAGTAAAAAACCCCTATGAATAGTAATATGAATAGTATTATGACCCTAATTAATAGTAAATTTTATTATTATTTTATTTTATTAAGGCTTTAATATAATAACATCTTCGTTAATTTTTCAATTTGATATAAAAGCAGTTATAGTTTTAAAATTGTTAATTTTTGAATTAAGTATGATTTTATTTTAAAATTAAATTAATAATATATATAAAATTATTTTCAAAAAATGGATATCATTTTTGAATTCTACACATCAAAAAATGGTTAGGGTGAATTTTTGGGATTTTTTTGAAATAGTTGATTTTTTCGGTGAATAGTAAAAATACAGTTTTGAGTTTCGGTGTGTTAATGACATCATTAATGATGTAATAAATCTGGTATAATTGTGTACAATAAAATAATATTTGGGGTTTCTCAAGTGGTTAATATCATGGGAAAATACCATGGGAAAGCTGATGGTGTTGCAAATCTCACTAATGAGGTGTCCATTGGAAAATATTAAAATATTCCCTCACTTTTGCTATAAATACCAACCCATTCCTTCATTAACTTCATTCCCAATTTACCTTAAATGAAGATATGGCCTCCTTACCTCCTTATTAGTCCTCCCAAGGTTTATTCAAGCCCCCAAGGTCCCAACCTTCATGTTCTAGGAGTTACTCTACAAGGTAAGAGAATTCTCAATTTCTTTCTTCTTTCCATTCAAGTTCTCTTTTATGTGGTATAACTTTCACGTTTCCATACCATGTTCTGATTTCTTTATTATTATTGATCTATTCTACATTATAATTTATTTTTTTATGGGTGAACCTTTACCCTCTCTTTTTAATATTTTTCTAAAATCATGTTGCATAGTCGTTAGGCTTCCGAATTTTCGTAAGGGATTTCTCAATTATTATTTTATTTTGAGTTCCTTTCTTTTATTATTTTTTCCTAATATCCTATTACCCTATAAGCATTAAATCTCTATAAATCATGTATATTCTATATTTTCTCATGTTCATGTAAAACTAATCATAACTCTTCTTCTCCTCTCCCACTTATTCAAGGAATAAAAACAATGTTTGTGATGTGTCAAATTACCGACATTATGGACGGTGTGATTTCAATTTTCCTTAATTCCTTCAATTATAGTCCTGAAACCATTTTTACGGTTGAACCAGGTTATAATATATGTATTATTTATCATCCATGGTTCTGGAATTATTTTCTACTTAGGGTTTTAATTTATAATACAAAATGAGGTCGTTTTTATCAAAGAACCACTAAAATGATCTAAACGAACATTATTAATGTTTTAACTTATGAATCATACTCATATAAAACATTAAAATGATAAATGGTATAAATTATTTTAATGGAAATATGTAAATACCTTTCCATTCCAATTCTGGAGTTTCACTTCCAATTGACAAGAATATCCATCATGAACCAATCATGGAAAACTTGTAAAGAAAACACACCTAAACAATGCAAGGAAAAAAATACTAACAAATAAAGGGTAAAATGATGTAATTAAATGATCATATAAGATATTATAAAGATGAATATGTTTCTTTAAGATATTAATAAAACTCTTTTAACCATTATAAAAGAGTTTTAAACACATTTGTAGTTAGAAGAACCAGAGGTAAGGGAATTCTTAACCCAATTTCCATTCTTTGGGTTAACCTTCTTCTTTATTCATTGTATGGTATTGAGATTATTGGTGTGATTATTTTTGGTATATATATGTTTATTTACATTGTATACACCTATCCATTCAATTCTATTAATTATCACTCAAATTATATTTTTATGGAATTTCTTTTTAAAATCCTTTTAAAACTCTCTGTAATAAATTTCAAAAGGATTGTTTTTTATGTGTAAGGAATAAGAGGTTTCTCATAATTTAAAGATAATTTATTACTATGATATGTTCCTTGGAAATTATTTATGTTGGTTTGAGCCCATTATAGACCAGATATGTGGGTTTGAGACCATGATAGCTCAAGATATGTTCTGTTGAGCCCATTATAGCTCAAGATATGACGGGTGAGCCCCATTATAGCTCTCCAATGCATTGGGTACTCCAGAGATGGAAGTTGACCAAAGGGTTATTCCATGTGTAATGGTGAATGTAAGAGTGATATGGTAAATATTTACAAAGCAAACCACGTGATGTTTTTATGCATATGAGTTTTTATGATTATGGGTTTTATTGGTTTTTAGGTTATCTGTTGACTAACGCTTTCCATATTTATATCCCATGCTAAGTTTTATACTCATCCCATGTTTTTAAAAATGTTTTTAACAAGATATAAGGATGGTTAATAGAAATAAGGGAGTCATTATGTTTGATATGGAGTGTTGTCAAAGAAATCATGCTTTATGTTTTAATGTTTTATATTTTGAAAAAAATGGAAAATGTTTTTAGTTGTATCCTCTTGTATGATTGTGGTATGTTATGTATGTAAGGTATCCTAATTCTCTATAACTCTAAACTCAAGAAGATACTCAATGTGTAATAATGTATATTATTGACTAAAATTTAGGATTATGTAACATTTTAAGGCCGAGTACTTATAATAACAACCCAAGTAAAGATAGAATAGATTACTGTCATATTTATTTTTATTCATGAGATAAATAATTATATTCATTATAAAAACATTAAGTAATTTTTTAAATAATAAAGGAAATATTTTTATTAAACTCTTTTCTTATAAGGGTTTTTAAAAAAATATAGTTTTAAAAATATAATTTTTATTTTATAAAATTAATTTCATTTTTAATCAAGAATGTTAAAATTATCATAGGATGATTTTTTTATAATTTTCTAAAAAGACTTATTTTTAATGAATAGTAGAAAATAATGATTTTTATTGAAAATTGTATTATATTTTTGATTATTTACAAACTAAAAATAAATTTTGAATTAGTTTTAAATTTTAATTAGTTAATTTTGAATTAAATTAATCCAATTATTGTTTTTTAAAGGAATATTATATTTGAATTTAGTATAAAAACATTTTATACTTAAAAGGTATTTTTTTTCTCAAAGAACCATTTTCACTGCCTTATATCGTTTAATTTTAAATAAAATTATTCCACTTATGTGTTTTTAATTATGATTTTTTTTCATATTTGGAATTAGTGTACTAAGATACCTTTCTATGGTCAGATCATTCGTCACGATGCTGGATATGGCTGAATATTATTCTCCTTCAAAGATTCTAGAACTAGAGGTTCTCATCACTGAGGTAATTTAACAAAGGTAGGATATGGACTTGATGAGGTTGAAGAGATTTGGAATAAAGGAAAACATTCAAATGTTTCTTATATTCTCTTACCAAGGGGTTCTAAACCTCGAAAAATCGGTGAACTAGATCTATTCCTTTTGAAGATTCATGGATTTTAGGGATGAAAGATCATATCCCTTGGTCATGGATTTTACCACCATCTATTTCCCAATGAGGAATTGAAAATGAGATCATGGGGGTTTGGATAACTATCAGCCAAAATTAGATTCATTTATATTCATGAATGGGATTATGACATTAACTCTTTATAGGGTTTTAATTTGTTTGTTCAATTGTGGGTTAATGTAAAGACCCAAACTTGACATACATGGACATTACATTACTTTTTCAGAATACTTAATACTTAACAAAAACAGACATCAAAGGACCGTAATATTTTAGTGTCTTTGGAAACTCGGAACATAATCTTCTAATCATGGTGAAAGATTTTCAACATCTCCCATAAAGATCTTCCCTTTTGTACCTAAAACCTTTCTTTATATCCTGGGTAAAAGAAAACATATAAATGGTGAGCACAAATTCCTAGTAAGGGTAAGCATGGAGAAAATAAAACAAACCATATACATTTGAACTTCAAAACATGAACATAAATTTTAAACATCAAAATCTTGAGTTGTGAAATAAATCTTGGCAGTACGTAAGGCATAGATCATAAAGGAACATAAATCATGATAAAATAGAATGGTAATAAAAGATGTAATTGTGGAAAACCATTAATCACATGATATTATTTCCATAGTATCCAAGGCATCGCTTCCAAGACTATCTTAGTGGACAAAGTCCCTTTTTGAATCGAGTTCACTCCTCGTTCCAGTCCTGTAACACTGAACCAGATTAACTTTCTGTTCCAGCCATGTCTATCTCATGAGATATAAATCTTTACCCAATGCATTAAAGGGATATATAGGTCCCACCCATATCATAATGAAATCATTCTTACATGTGACACAACATAAACATAAATCATTCATCATAACCCAAAGAATAAAAATGGGTTTCATAAACATAATCCCATCATAACATAATCCATAAAAAATGGATATCATATCATCATAAGAAAATCGAAACCATGTAAATCATAGATACATTATACTCGAAACATACACATGTGAAATAATTTTAACTTATATGGAATATGGTTTTGATAAAACACTTGAAATGAATTCTTAAAAAAAAAATTCCTTTCTTCTTCAAAATCATTTTCTTTACACAAAATTCCATGAAATTTCAAAAGAAAAGGATTTTTTTGAAAATATTCATTAAATATTGTGTAGTAAGATTCATGAAAATAAGGCGTTATGAAACCGTAAAAATCCGTTCATGCCGTATAAGTTAAAAAACATTCTTCTCGTACTTTTACCGGAAAGGTCGAAAAGTATCTCGTATGGTAAAAAAAAGAATGATTTCTTACATACCATGTAGTAAAAGAAAAAACTGGGTAAATAATACTTTAAAAATACATGAAACCATTTTTATAAAATAGGGACATGGATGATAAATATAACCCCAATAAATACTTACGAATATACAATCTCAGATAAAAACGAGATTGGAAAAGTTATCCCTTACCTTAGGTCTGATATGCTTCGTACGTATCTGAACCTCCTATATAATGATTTAAATAATGTAATTGAGTTATTAAAGAATCATATTCATTGTTATGATATCATATATGGTTCACTTATTACTTTATATTACCCGTTCTTTTGTAAATTCAATGGTAAAGCATCGTTTTGAGTAAAATTGTTTTATTTATCGTACGTGTTTGGACTTGTTGTTCATGATATTATTATTAATTATACCATGATTTAATTACTTACATAATTTAAATCAGGATTTATATATTATATATATTCAGTATACATATATATAATATATAGATAAATGAAATTAAATACACCGTTCATAGAGACGGTAGACCGTACGTACGCATGAACGCTGTTTTCCTTTCCTTATTGACTTGACTGGAAGTAAGTATATGAAATATATATATATATATATACATAAATATAGTTGATTTATCATGACATATATTTCATTATTATTCATTATATATACTTTATAATCATTCTTGAGTGGTTAACATAGAGAATGAATCTCATCGCGTCGTAGAGATGGTAATCCGTACATACGCACGAGCGATGATATCGTTCCCATAATTATTGAATTGAATTGGTGTGGATGATATAATATCTCAGAATCAGTATGATGTTATAATAACTATACATAGTTATTCTTTACACCATTATACCCATCCAAGTAAGGTGGTGGTGGAAAAACAGATTACACCACTGCGTGGAGACTGTATTCCATATGTACGCACGCGCGATGATTTCGTTTTCCGTAGGATGGATAAAAGGTGAAATGGGATTGTTTAATATTTATAATAAAATATCAGTATATGTGATAATAATTTTATTACTTTATAATTAAAAAACTAATGAATAAGAATCTTAATAAGAAAGAAACTTGAAAGAATCGGTAGAAGATATTACCTCTTCTTCGACACACCTCTTTTAAGCTTCCTCTTAAGGCACTATAGTTGGTCTTTTGAGGAGACCCGAACCTCTAAAATGTTTTTAGGGAAGTTGAGAATGGAAATGAGTAGGGTTTGGACGAGATTGAATTCCCAAAGTGTTGTGAATAGGAGAGGGAGGAGGTTCCCTTTTATAAGGGAGGAGAGGGGCACCTTTGGAATTATAAGAAATATTAATTTATAATAAACTGAAAACCCACATAAAAACTTCCAAAATGCCTCAAATCCAAATATTTGATGATATAGGGTTGTAATATCATAATACAATAAAATTTAGACATGTTTAGAATTTATTTTAGACATTATCAACTTGATTTATCCTAATTTAATCTATTTAATTTTATTTGTGGTAATAAGATTCTAAATTTTAAATTGTTATAAATAATTACTTATGTGAGGTGAATTTTTCATAATTGGATAATTTATGAAATTTTAGACCATATAAATTTTAAATTATAATTTTTAAATATTTTTGTGATTTTTAAAAAAAATTATATTTTGTTATTTTTATAAAATAACAACAGTGTCAATTTTGGAACTATTCATTTATTTGAATTTAAATAAACTCCTAACAGAATATATGTTCGAACTAAAAGCTTTAATAGATTCATAAAATGTCTTATTTATCTATAAAAGTAGTGGAGATCATTAAATATTTCATATAATATTTATTTTAATATTTGTAAAACCATTTATTTGATATTTCAATCAATAAATTAATTTCAACATCACTATTGTGTCACCTTTAATGATAATTATTTAATCCCTAAAAATTAAAAATAAATTTAAATGATGTATATAATTTTATTATATTTCTGTAGACTATTCATTTCTTAAGTTTCATGAAGTTTATCACTAAAGTAAAATTATTATACTTATATGATTTAAGAGAGTGATGTGTTGTCACTTTCTTTGGTTTTAAGAATAATTAAATTATTTTCATGGTATAAAGTCCATAAAATTAATCTATTCCGACCATTAGGTGATATGGGTCTACTTTTAGTCATCGAATAGAATTTTGGCTGGTGTTAGGGTAATTGTATAATCTTATTTTTACCCTTAATTACCCGATTTACCTTTAACTGCAGTTAATAAAAATTACCGTAGTTACTATAAAGGTAACCTATTAACAAAATTTGGACCCAATGAATTAAAATATGAAATCCATTTTTCAAAATTCAAAACACATAAGTTTCAGTAATTTATTTAAAATTAATCCTGTTGTTAAGAAAACAAGTTTTAAAAGTTAAAACATTGCCAAAGATTGAAATGTTTTTACCTATGAATTCAATGTAAAATTAATGGTAAGGACATACATTATATTAAATGGTAAAAATAAATTCTATTTATACTTTACAACCATTAAATATTATAATTTAACCATATAAATTATTTCAATGAAAAAAGATGTTTTTAATTAAAATATAGCATGTTTTTACTATTCATTAAAATATGAAAGTTATCAGAATAATATGAAAAATTTATCCAAAGTAAATTTTTATATCCTGATTCCAAAGAAGAATTTTATTTTTTCAAATTGAAGTTATTAAAATGTCAAAAACTAAATTTAATGTGGGAGCACCATCAAAAGGTGGTAAAACAGCATTTTTAAAAAAATACTTATTTTACCCGAAATATTTATTTTGTTCACATACCATGTTTTAGAAAATGTGTAATATGAATAATAATGTTCAAAATGTTGTTAATACTATTCATAACAGCTAGTACATAATAATATTACAACAATATATCGTTGTTTAGTGAAACCCGGTATTGCGTACTACACATGTTATTGAGGAAGGTCGCGATTGCGTGTAACACAAGCCAAGAATAATGTTTGCATATAATATAAGCTAATACGGTGTTGTGTATAGCACAAGCTAATTTTGGTGTAACGTACAACACAATTCATCAATGAAATTAAAATAATATTTTTCAAAAATCTCGGGGTGTTACATTCTACCCCCCTTAAAATGAATTTCACCCTCAAAATTCATCGGGGTTATAAATGGTTTAATACCTGAAAGTTTCATTAATAGAAACCCACATAGAAAAAAGGAATACCAAAACTGAACTTTGAAAACTAAATTATGAAACGTAACGGTTACCCAAATTAACTAATCACTGGGTTTCCACATAGGAGAACATAGGTGAAAATATGGATATGGAAGAGAAATCTAACCATCAAGTTCTGCTGGAGAGTGGTAGAGAACATGGCTATGAAAAAGCCAACAATCACAAATCCATAAATTTGTGATGATCTAAGGTACCATATGATTCATCAGATATAAGGGTACAAGGACAACATTTTTAGTTCTCAAGATCATTTCCCTAATGTTGAAAAATTGTTGAATTAAAATAAATACTTACTTGATTTTGGTACAGTCTCACCGTTGTTCGTGCCTTGAACAATTTCCACTTAATATCTTAAAGAAATTAAGTTGAATTTGTCATTCATGAAGTGTTAGCAGATCATGCGATAGAATGATAGGTCATTTCATCTGTTTCTATCGCAAAAAGTTTAGTACAATTTATTAAATATACATAAGTCTATCTATGAAGAGATTAATCATATATGGTTCCTAAAATAGACTTATACTTCATCTATCATACCTCTTAATAAAATAAAACTAGTTTCTACTAACCAGGGACTTCATGTTGGCAGTGGTAGGTGATAAAGGCATGTCGCACTTTAGTTGTGGGTTCCATTCCCATAGTCTTGTCCGATGCGACGGGTTGTCGCCCGTCCTGCAGGTTTTTCTTTTTCTAAAACTATATTATTATAACATTCCATCAATAATATTGAAAAAAGTTCTAGACTTAAACTATACTAGCTTATGTCCAACATAATCCATTCCAATCATTAGGCTTATCCAAAATACATCTTTCCAATCTCATAGTACAACGAAAATGATTATTGGAAAGGTCACATAATAAGAAAGTGAATTCTATAATTTATCCCCCATATATCATAAGATATAACTTGTTGATTGCATTACAAACATGTAAATACCTTAATCATGTATTCTCTTGAAACATAAATTATCATAGAACCATAGTAAAAACATGAATGCTGTCAAAATGTAACTCTTTCCACATACTTAAATCCAAAAAATTCTATATACTCAAACCATGATATCACTTTGTCCTTATATCAGCCATGAGCTCATTAATACTATCAAACATTTCATTATCTCCTTATCCCTTCTTTATGCGCATATTAGGTGCTTTCCAAAAATATCTGAATAACCTTTCATGGTTACCGGTACCATTTAACATATACTTTAAAAAAATCAAGGAAATACAACATTGTAACAATTCTTAGATTTTTCTTTATTCCATAGTACCATACATTATTCTTGATAAACATACAATCATTCCACTACCTTCTTAAATCACTGACTGAGCATCATTATTTCTTTCATCTCATATATCATTTGTAGTATCTTCATCATCATCAACATAAATACTACCCATACGACCATGCTGATTCTCTTTATGAAATTGTCCCTTAGAGCATTGGTTTTCATAATTCCTCTACATTCCACATTTAAAACATTTAACCGTTGTTGATGTCCTAGCAATACCATTATACTTGTCCATGGTGTTAACCAAACCTTTTACTTTACAATTACTCACTTTGTTTCCTTCTTTTCCACACCCAAATCATCTTCCAATTCCTTTGAAACATTCTCCCTGATGCCTCTTACCACATGATTTACATGATTGAAATTGAACTTTCTTTCCTCTATGATCATCATGAAACTCCTTCTTTCTCTTATTAGCTGAGTCAGGAAACTTACCAAAGTTGAGATTATTGATCATATTATGAGATTGCTGATTAGGCATAATAATGATGTTTGGACTTCCAAATCCCATTTCATTTGGTTTCTCAAGAATAATATCATTCCATTGTCCATCATATCCTCCATAATCGTGAATCTTCCTGTTTCCAGCCATTTTTTAAAACCCAAAAAGAATAGTGTGAGAGGAAAATATCATACTAGGAAAACAACATAATCAATGGGAGTACTTTCAATCTCTAACATCTTAGGTATAATCAAAGGTTATTCATGATCGTTATCATAATTCTAAGACTGTAACCTATACTTATACATAACCTTAGGAACATCCCTAGACATACCATATAAATATCTCTATAGATCTCACTAATGTTTTCACATCCTAGTATTCAAAGGTTAACTAAACCTTTCCTCTAATACCAACTATAAAGACCCAAACTTGACATACAATCACATTACATTACTTTTGCGAAATACTTAATACATAAAAAAACAGGCACCAAAGGACCGTAATAGTTTAGTGTCTTTGGAAACTTAGAACATAATCTTCTAATCTTGGTGAAAGATCTTCCACATATCCCATAAAGATCTTCCATTTTTTTACCTGAAACCTTTCTTTATATCCTGGGGAAAAGAAAAAATATAAAGGGTGAGCTCAAATTCTCAGTAAGGGTAAGCATGGATAAAATAAAACAAACCATAAACATTTGAACTTCAAAACATGAACATAAAGTTTAAACATCAAAATCTTGAGTTGCGAAATAAATCTTGGCAGTATACAAGGGATAGATCATAAAGGAACATCAATCAGGATAAAATAGAATGAGAATAAAAAATTTAATTGTGGAAAACCATTAAGCACATGATATGATTTCCATAGTAGCCAAGGCATTGTTGTTAAGACCATCTTAGTGGACAAAGTCCCTTTCTGAATCGAGTTCACTCCTCGTTCCAGTCCTGTAACACTGAACCAGATTAACTTACCGTTCCCACCATATCATGAGATATAAATCTTTACCCAATGCATTTAAGGGATATATAGGTCCCACCCATCTCATAATGAAATCATTCTTACTAGTGCCACAACATAAACATAAATCACCCATCATAACCCAAAGATCAAAAATGGGTTTTATAAACATCATCCCATCATAACATAATCCATAAAAAATGGATATCATATCATCATAAAAAAAGTGAAACCATGTAAATCATATATACATTATACTTGAAACTTACCCATATGAAATAATTCCATCTTATATGGAAAATGGTTCTGATAAAACACTTGAAATGAATTCTTAAGGAAAATATCCTTTATTCTTCAAAATCTTTTTGTTTTCACAAAATGACAAGAAATTTTAAGAGAAAAGGATTTTGTTGAAAATATTCATTAAATATTTTATAGTAAGCTTCATTAAAATAAGGCATTATTAAACCATAAAAATCTGTTCATTCCATATAAGTTAAAAAAACATTCTTCTCGTACTTTTGTCGGAAAAGTCAAAAAGTACCTCGTATGGTAAACAAAAGAAAGATTCCTTACATACCATGTAGTAAAAGTCAAAAATGGGTAAAAAGGATTTTAAAAATACATGAAACCATATTTATAAAACATGGACATGGATGATAAATATAACCCCAGTAAATACTTACGAATAAACAATCTCGGATAAAAACGAGATTGGAAAAGTTATCCCTTACCTTAGGTCCGATATGCTTCGTACGTATCCGAAACTCCTGTATAATGATTTAAATAATGTCACTGACTTATTAAATAATCATATTCATTGTTATGATATCATATATGGTTCACTTATGACTTTATATTACCCGTTATTTTGTAAATTCCATGTTAAAGCAGCGTTTTGAGTAAAATCGATTTATTTATCATACGTGTTTGGACTTATTGTTATTGATATTATTATTACTTATATATTGATTTAATTACTTAAAGAATGTAAATAATGATTTATATATCATATATATTCAGTATACATATATATAATAGATAGATAAATGAAATGAAATACACCGTTCATGGAGACGGTAGGCCGTACGTATGCATGAACGATGTTTTCCTTTCCGTATTTACTTGACTGGAAGTAAGTAGATGAAATATATATATATATATATATAAATCCAATAGATTTATCATGTCATATATTTAATTATTATTCATTATATATACTTTATAATCATTCTTGAGTGGTTAACATGGAGAATGAATCTCATCGCATCGTGGAGATGGTAATCTGTACATACGCATTAGCGATGATATCATTCCCATAAATATTTAATTGAATTGGAGTGGATGATATAATATCTCAGTATCAGTATGAAGTTATAATAACTATATATAGTTATTATTTACACCATTATACCCATCCATGTAAGGTGGTGGTGGAAAAATAGAATACACCACGGCGTGGAGACGGTATTCCGTACATATGCATGCACAGTGATTTCATTTTCTGTAGGATGGATAGAAGGTGAAATGAGGTTGTTTCATATTTATAATAACATATCAGTATATTAGTGATACTTATGTTATTACTTTACAATGAAACAACTAAATAATAAGAATCTGAAGAAGAAAGAAACTTGAAAGAATCAGTAGAAGAGATTACCTCTTCTTTGACGCACGTCTTTTATGCTTCTTATTAAGGCACTATAGTTGGTATTTTGAGGATACCAGAACCTAAATATCGTTTTTAAGGAATTTCATAAGAGAAATGATAAGGGGTTGGCCGATCTTAAAGGCTCAAAGTGTTGTGAAGAGGAGAGGGAGGAGGTTCCCTTTTAGAAGGGAGGAGAGGGGGCACCTTTGGAATTATAAGAAATATTAATTTATAATACATTCAAACCCCACATAAAAACTTCCAAAATTACTCAAATCCTAAGTTTAGATGATATAGGGTTGTAATCTCATCAACCAATAAAATTTAGACATATTTTTAATTTATTTTAAACATTATCAACTTGATTTATCCTTGTTTAATCTATATAATTTTATTTGTGGTAATAAGATTCTAAATTTTAAATTGTTATAAATAATTACTTATGTGTTGTGAATTTTCCATAATTGGATAATTTATAACATTTTAGACCATATAAATAACAATTTATAATTTTTAAATATTTTTGTGATTTTTAAACAATTTTATATTATGTTATTTTTATAAAATAACAATAGTGTCAATTTTGACACTATACATTTATTTTAATTTACATAAAATACTCACAGAAGATATGTTCTAAATAAAAGTTTTAATAGATTCATAACATGTCATATTTGTCTATAAAATTAGTGGATCACAGTAAATAGTTCATATAATATTGATTTTAATATTTTTAAAACCATTTATTTAATTTTTCAATCAATAAAATAATTTCAACGTCACTATTGTGTCACCTTTAATGATAATTATTTAATCCCTAAAAATTATAAATAAATTCAAATTATGTATATAATTTTATTATATTTCTGGATACTATTCATGTTCAAAGTTTCATGAATTTTATCACTAAATTAAAATTATTGTACTTATAAGATTTAAGAGAGTGACATGTTGCCACTTTCTTTGGTTTTAATAATAATTAAATTATTTTCATCGTCAAAAGTCCATAAAATCAATATATTCCGACCCTTAGGTGATATGGTTCTACTTTAAGTCATCCAATAGAATTTTGGCAGGTGTCAGGGTAATTTTATAATTTTATTTTTACCCTTAATTACCCTATTTACCTTTAACTGTAGTAAATAATAATTACTGTAGTTACTATAAAAGTAACTAATTAACATAATTTGGACCCAATGAATTCAAATATGGAATCCATTTTTCAAAATTCAAAATATAGAAGTTGCATTAATTAATTTAAAATTAATCTCATTGTTAAGAAAATGGGTTTTAAAAGTTAAAACATTGCCAAAGATTGAAATGTTTTTACCTATGAATTCAATGTAAAATTAATGGTAATGAAATACGTTATATTAAATGGTAAAAATAAATTCTATTTATAACTTAAAACCATTAAATATTATAATATAACCATATAAATTATTGTGATGAAAAAAGTTGATTTTAATTAAAATACAACGTGTTCTTACTATTCATTAAAATATGAAAGTTATCAGAATAATATGAAAAATTTATCCAAAGTAAATTTTTATATCTTGATTCCAAAGAAGAATTTTATTTTATCAAATTGAACTTATACACTTTTCAAAAACTAAATTTAATGTGGGTGTGCCATCAAAAGGCGGAAACACTGCATTTTTTAAAAAAATACTTATTTTACCCGAAATATTTATTTTGTTCACATACCATGTTTTAGAAAATGTGTAAGATGAATAATAATGTTCAAAATGTAGTTAATACTATTCATAATAGCTAGTCCATAATAATATTATAACAATATATCGTTGTTTAGTGAAACCCAGTAATGCGTACTGCACACGCTATCGTGGAAGGTCGCGATTGTGTGTAACGCAAGCCAAGAACAGTGTTTAAGTATAATATAAGATAATACGGTGTTGCGTATAACACAATATAATTTTGGTGTAACATACAACACAAGACATCAATGAAATTAAAAGAATATTTTTCATAAAATCTCGGGGTTTTACAGTTAAGGTTTATGGGTTAAACTGGATACTTTGGCATCTACACATCTTGAAAAACATTACTTCTACAATCATAACTTCTATAAAAATGTATCCAAAGACATATATATCATGGTTCCTCCAATATGTTCATATTCTGATTGAAATTGATCTATACACAACCCTTGTTGACAATGTAATCCTCTCAGCTAAGGATGATAATGTGGAACTATGGATCGAGCATGAAAAATTACCTCTCTTTTATTCAGAATGTAGAATAATTTGGCATTCCAGGATAAGTTATAGGTGGGTAGTGGTATACACATTTTGTTAAGCAAGAGGCCATGATGTGCTGCAATGACTCAAAAATATTAAGTGGGATAAACCTGATGATCTGTGTGGGGGTAATCAGGGTTGGCCTAGGTATCCTCCTTTTTACATTGTGAGAGATAGAATGGTATCATAGGAAACTAAAAACTTGGATAATGTTCATTCCAATGTAATGGATGAAGGGGAAGGGTTTTTTCTATTCATTCCCTTGATTTTTTCCTGAAGTCCGCTGGGGATGCTAGTCTGTCTTGAAAAATTAGGGTGTATGATATGAAACTTACTGGCACAGATAATGTAAATCAGTATGCAAATAGGAGGATAGTGTGGGTAGATTTTATAGAGGATGAGTAACAGAAATCTATAGACATTCCTGATATTGTTTTATGTAGGAATGTTGTATTACTGGATTATAATGGTGGTTTATCTGATGCTCAAACTGAGATTGACATTGAAGTGTAGCTAGAATTTCATTTTGAAAATATGAAGGAACGATCATTGCTCATGGAAAAGAGAAAAAAGAAGAATCAACTAAAGACAAATTCCTTTTTAAATGTGATTATGACTATCTCTCACTCGGGCTCGAAGTAACAAGAATATTTGACTAAATGGAATATGTTGGTCGGAGTGGTTTACTCAAGAGGGGGGGTGGGGGGGTGAATTGAGTACCAATTAAAATTTCTGTATTTAAAACAGTGTCTTAAAGACCCCCAAATAAAGTAATAAATTAAACTGTAGTGAATTTATATTAAAGTAGAGGTTCTGTTAGATTCTCAAGGGATTGATTAATTCCCAGTTAATCAACACAGGAGTGTGTGATTATCTTTTGAAACTAACTTACTAATCTACACTTAACATAAACACTTGCTAATTTAATTATCAAAGTAACTTTAAAAACAGTATTAGTTTTAAAATGATTAGCAGCGGAATAAAACTTTGAAAGAGATGGCACAACAATGTAACCAAGAGGTTCATTCTCAAGCCGAGACTTAGTCCTCTCACAAGTTTATATATAAAAATGATCCACACCCTGGATTGGGGTTCAATAGTTACAACTGTCCAGGTCCAAGACCTCTACCACTGTTCTTCGTGGGAAACAGTACAACAGCAACCAGCTGTCCAGGTCACACACGACCTCTACCACTGTTCTTCGTGGGAAACAGAAAGAATGGAAGAGTTTGGTAAGGATTTACAAATCCTTCAGTTTGAGTACAGGAGACAGTGTATGTGTTAGATACAGCAGATAACACACACTGCTCGAAATGAATGATAATAAATCACAGAACAAGAGATGTAGAGTTTTAGAGGAGGTTCTGGTGATTTCACTGTAGCTCTGGACTCCTTTGGATTCGACTAGAATTGAGTCTGAGTCCTCTTTTCGTTTCTGTTTGAGAAACAGAGTGTCGTATGCTCCAGGTTCACAGGCAGTAGAAAAGTAGTAGTTGAAGTTCTTGTATGCACAGAACACTTCTCGAGTATGCTTGATTGTCTATGAGCTTCTCTGTGTTCTTCTTGTTCTTGTGTTTTTGGTATATTGGATGCACCACACTTTTCTGGTTCGCTTCTTGTTGTTGTTTGTTTTCCTTCACACGTTCGTGTGTTTCTGGTATGTAGTCTTCTCGTATTTATCTCCCAACAGGGGACCGAAAAGATTTCTTTTCAGCAGGTACGAGGTACGGGTTCCTGACATCCGACAACCTTTATCAGATATTTGACCAATCATTAAAATGTACATGATATGACCATTAGATAGATTAAATATAGGAAATAAAGAAATTCAAACAGTGAGTCGAGTGATCGGTAGGTAATCAGCATCGGTAGCTTGAACATCGGCAGCTTGAACATCGGTAGCTCGAACATCGGTAGATCAATGTCATTAGTTGCTTTGACTCTATCGGTGGCTCTTTGCGTCGGTTGGTACATGCTTGTATCAGTGACTGCTTATCGGTAGCTCCATGCATCGGTAGGTACATGCATCGGTAGCTGTGTCTGTATCGGTAGCTTCGTCCATCAGTGACTCTTATTCCATCGGTAGCTGTGTCTGTATCGGTAGCTTCGTCCATCGGTGACTCTTATTCCATCGGTAGCTATTTATACTTACACCGGTAGTTTTCTGTAAGTCGGTAGCTTACATTTATAAGTACATCGGTAGCTCTGTGTTAAGTGTATCAGTGACTCTGTGTTAAGTGTATCGGTGACTCTGTCTGTCGGTAGACTAAGTCTATCGGTAGACTGGGTACCGGTAGCTCTTTATCAGTAGCTATAGGCAGATTACTTATCTGTTTTATGCAGAACACATTCGATTGGGTTAGAATCAATTTATAACTTGTATGAACATGGATAAATGAGGATTAACATATTTCAAAGACTATTCTAAAGATAATTATTGGTTTGATCATAGATTTGAAAGAATTAAAGTATAGATCAATGATACTTAAAAATATCATAGAGAATGAAAGCATAATTGGGATTTTCAACACATATGAATACATGATTGAGATTATCAAAACAGGTGAGGTCAACAATCTCCCCCTTTTTGATAATCACAATTAATGATATGGTAATATGGGCATTTAACATAGTGAAAATATAAGAGTAAAGAGTATAATATGGAATTTCAATTTTCTCAGAGAAAACAGCATCAGAGATAATAGAAATAGTATGATATAGACATAAGTTATCAGAGGTAAATAGAAAAAAAAAAATGAAAAAGGGTAATGTGTCTCCCCTTATTCTTTATTTTTCTCCATTGAAAATATTTCTCATTCTCATTTTGTTCTCCCCCTTATTCTTTCATAAAATGCATAAAATATTTCTCCCCCTTTATGATAATCAAAAAGTGGGAAAGCATATATATATATATATAGGATACAAAGAACACATGAGAAGTAAAAAGAGTTCTTTTGTATTAGAGTAGTCAAAAAGTACAAAAACAGATTACACATGAATTCCTATCAAAAATACTGTCCACTGGATTAATCCTCATCTGCAACGTGAGATTTTCCTTTGGGATCAGAAGAAGGATCGGGTGGTGAGGATTCAGGTGAGGGTTTTGGAATGCCAGAAAAGATCAAAGGAGGCTGAGCCACTGAAATAGAGTCAGGCCTGTAGGTTGAAGATCTTTGGGTGATCATTGGTGTGAGGCTTCGAATAGCTTGAGCAGGAGTCAGCTGGACTGAGGAAGCAGCTGAGGCAGAAGCAGGCAAAGCTGGAGGTATGATTACTGGTCTGGCATCAACATGCAAGAAGGGCAGCAGCAGATTTCTAAAATCCATAATAATTCCTCCTCCTCTTTCCATGGCAGAGATGAAATCATCTTTGTTCTCCATGAATTTCTCTAAGGCAGGAGTGAGTTCTCGTAGCTTGCCCACTTGTTCTATGAAAGCTTGAGTGACTGGTGGTAGCTTCATGTGTTCCAACATTAGCTTGAAGTGGTGTTCGAGTTGATGCTTGGTGAAAATTCTACTGAAGTAGTGGTCCACTTTGTTCTTTATGGCTTCCTGAGAGGCAGAGGATTCTCTCATAAAGTCTTGAACAATCTTCATTATTTCTCTGGCAGAATCTCTTGTAGAAAGCACCACTCGGCTCAACTCTGATGAGTCCACAGAACCACTGGTAGAAATAGAACCAATCTCCTCCTTCAACATTTCTCGAACTTGATCCAGGTCAACTGATAATTTGGATGTGAGAGGCCCAAGAGAGAAGGAAACAGTTTCTTTGAAACTCTTAGACAAACCACTGATTAGGCTTTGAACTTGAGAGTCTTATAACTGAACATGATCCTTCACTGAGGTTTTGAAACTTTCAAACACTGAGACAAACTGGCTTACTACACTCTTCACATAAGCTAGGTCCTTGTCAGCTTGAGAATTGGAGCTCATATAAGAATCCAAAGCAACAACTGATGTCTTGAGAGCTTCCAGATCTGCTTCGATTCTTGAAGACTGAGTCTGGCACTCTTTCACTTCTTCCATAAGCTCAGACATAAAGGAAGATAAATTACAAGCCAGAGATAGCTCGAAGGATCTCTCTAGCATTTTCATTTATTCATAAAAGCTTTGCTTCATATCAGCAACTGATGCACTGAAATACTCTTTCAGCTCATTCTTTATGGATTCAAGATCGGATTTGGAGACAAAATCACTTGGGATAGCCGCAGCAGATCCCCTTGCTGAGGCCAAATTAACTACAGAAGTAGTCATTATTGAATTAATTGAGGAAGCAAGAGAGGTTTCCATTAACTTCACTTCTTCAACAAAACTGGATTTGAGGTCCTCTTTCAGCTTATTCAGATCACGAAATCTGACCACATCATCTGGCAACAACTCAGAAGCAAGATCATAATTGGTCTTCGGTCTGTTCACAGTTATCTCATTATCAGAATCTGGATAATCCAATCCAAAGACTATAAACCCTGGGTCTTCTACCCAGTCTCCAAGCTCAACAGCTACTGTAACATTTCCAAGCACAGACTGATGCTCCCCCTCAATGGGTGCATTCTCATGTATCACAACAGCCTTTTCTGCTGGCCTTTCTTCATCAGAATCTTCCACAACAACTTCCATCTCAGCAGCAGTAAGGAGGTTTTCTGAAGCAGTTACAGCTTCTTCTGTAACTCTTTCTACTTCAGCAGCAGGCATAGCTGAGTTTCCAATCAAAGGGCTCATACTTAACCTACCAGAAGCAGGCGATTCAGATGCATTCTCCTTTTCCTCTTCTTCTTGGTGAGGTGCAGACTTGTCTTCCTCATGAGTAGACAAAATTTCCTCTACTTTTCCTTTCCTAGAGTAAACCAGTTCTGCAACAGGACTTGGGGGCAAGTCTGGATCTCCTCCAACATCCATAGGAGTTTCTTCTTCTTCTTCTTCTGTTTCATCACTATAAACAGGTTCCGCTTCATCAGGTCTCAAACTCGGGTCTCTCTCATCCTTTGGTCTTGAGGGATGATCCACAGGATTAAACCTATCATATATCTTCTGATCATCACTGACCCATTCTCCCTTCCATGGGTTCCAGTTAATTTTCATGTACTTGCAAACAGTCGAGGTGATGCAGAAATTGTTCTTGACTACAACTGTCTCATCCTAAGACTCAACTATTTCTTTCACTTTTATCATTACTGAAATCAGCTTGGCAAAGAACAAATCATTTGTCTTTGACTTTGGTCTAATCATGTCTTCCATTTGAAGCATCAACAATCTGCACAGATTGATTTTTACACCATGTCTTAGCAAATGAAGAAGATAGATATCTTGATATCTCAGATTTGCAAAATCTCCTCGCCTAGGTATCAACACATGCTGAACAAACTTGAAGAGCAGTCGATTCACTCCATCCATTTCAGCAGCAACCACTTGCCTTTGATTCCCATTACCAGTCAGTTCTTGTAAAGCGGTCTCATAATCAAAGATATCACTACTAGGTGGCATTGCTCTTGATACATACCCAGAGACACCTTCATGTGGTACTTTCAAACTCTCATCCCACTCTACTGAAGAAAAAGACATCTCTTTTCCATTTACAAAAGATCTAACCCGATTCTCATTCTCAGACTTCTCGAAAGTTACAAACTCATAGAATTGCTTTACCAACTTCAGGTAGTATGGGCCATTGTTATTAGAGAAACAATCCACCCATGTCTGGTCTTCCAGAATCTCAAGTACTAAGGATTTTCTAGGCAGTAGCCATTCCACGCACAGTTCCTTCTCGATTACAATGTCTCTATTCTGCAAGTGAGGATTCACTGGTCGCTTTCCCGATCTAGTTCTGACTTCACTAACACTGGCTTTGTGCTGTGTCTTCTGCTTCTTAGCATTTGGTTCTGCACTTTCATCTCTGACAATAGGGAGCTTGGTTTTTGACATCGCGGGTTTAGGGTTCTTGGCCGATTTGGGAGGTAAGGTTCGAAGGTGAGAGATCTTGAGCTCGGTGAGGTAAGAAGTGGCTTAGACTGAGTTTTATCATTTAGGAATTCCAAATAAACAACTAAAATAGAGTAATAAAATAGAATAAAATGATTCGTATTCTTGGCGGCAGGCAGAAGTTTTTAAAACCTTGCATCGGTGTGAGTTAATCATCGGTGATAATTTCTACGTCGGTGAGAAACTTACATCGGTGAGAATTTTCATGTCGGTGAGAATTTTCAACATCAGTGAGAATTTCACATCGGTGAGAATTTTCAACATCAGTGAGAATTTCACATCGGTGAGAATTTTCACATCAGCGAGAATTTCACATCAGTGAGGATTTTCACATTGGTGAGAATTTTCACACCGGTTGTGATTAAACATTCCCAGTTCATGTCTTATGTAACTTAGCCTATCCAAACTTAAAGATTTAGTGAAAATATCAGCCAATTGATGTTCGGTGCCAATAAATTCAAGAGAAATATCACCTTTTTGATAGTGATCTCTTAGGAAATGGTGTCTTACATCTATGTGTTTGGTTCGAGAGTGAGATACAGGATTCTTAGAGATGTTTATTGCACTGGTGTTATCACAGTTGATTGAAACATGTTTAAAAACATATCCATAGTCCAAAAGAGTGTGTTTCATCCACAGAATTTGTGCACAGCAACTACCGGCAGCTATATATTCTGCTTCAGCAGTAGATAATGCAACTGAGTTCTATTTCTTACTACACCAAGAAACTAAGGATTTTCCAAGCAAATGACATGTTCCTGATGTGATTTTTCTATCTAACTTACAACCAGCAAAGTCAGCATCTGAATAACTCATTAACTCAAAGGATTGTCCTTTTGGGTAAAACAAACCTAAGTTAACCGTGTGTTTGAGATATTTAAAAATTCTTTTAACAGCAAGTAAATGAGATTCTTTTGGATTAGCTTGAAATCTAGCACACATACACACACTAAACATAATATCAGGTCGACTAGCAGTAAGATAAAGTAAACTGCCAATCATACCTCTGTAATTTGTTTGATCAACCGGTTTCCCAGTTTCATCTGCATCCAATTTACAGGTAGTACTCATAGGAGTTTCACTTTCCTTGATACTATCCAGACCAAAACGTTTTAAAAGATCCTTTGTATATTTACATTGATTCAAAATAATACCATTTTCATTTTGAAATACTTGAAATCCAAGAAAGTACTTAAGTTCTCCCATTAAGCTCATTTCAAATTCATTTTGCATACTTTTTGAAAAATCAGTACATAAAGAGTGTTTAGAAGATCCAAAAATAATATCATCAACATATATTTGTACAACTAAAACATCTTTAGAAATTCTTTTAATGAAAAGAGTTGGATCAAAAATCCCTTTAGTAAAACCTTTTGAAATAAGGAAATTGCTAAGTCTATCATACCAAGCTCTTGGAGCTTGTTTTAAACCATACAAAGCTTTAGAAAGTTTAAAAACTTGATTTGGAAAATGGGGGTTAGTAAATCCAGGTGGTTGTTCTACAAAAAAATCTTCAATTATAAAACCATTTAGAAATGCACTTTTCACATCCATTTGATATAACTTGAAATCCATATGTGCAGCATATGCAAGTAAGATCCTAATGGTTTCTAGTCTAGCTACAGGTGCAAAAGTTTCCTCATAGTCTATGCCTTCTTCTTGACTATATCCTTGTGCAACTAGTCTAGCGTTGTTTCTAACTATATTTCCATATTCATCTACTTTATTTCTAAAAACCCATTTTGTGCCTATTGTCAAAGTGTCCTTAGGTCTGTCAACTAATTCCCAGACTTTGTTTCTTTCAAACTGATTTAATTCTTCCTGCATAGCTATTACACAGAATTCGTCATTGATAGCATCATTGATATTTTTGGGTTTTAGCTGTGAAAGAAAAGCTTGATGTTCAACCTGGTTTCTTAGAGAAGCTCTAGTTTGTGTTCCTCTATCAAGATTACCAACAACAGCTTCTAAAGGATGATTCTTTAGAATCCTCGTTGATCTGGTAAAGGTTGGACTAGAAATTTCAGGTTCATCTATAGGTTCCGGTTCAACAGAAGCAGATTCTGGAAAAAGTCCAGAACTGGATGTTTTGATAACAAGTTCTTTAGATTTATCATTGATGTCCAGAATAGACAAATCTTCTTCAAGATTCTCAAGAGAGGTTTTAGGCTCATGTGGATCAGTTTCATCAAACTTGATGTGAATAGATTCTTCCACACATTTGGTTTTCTTATTGAATACTCTATAGGCTTTACTTGAAATAGAGTAACCCAGAAAAATTCCTTCATCACTTTTGGAAGCAAACTTATCCATATTATCTTTAGTATTCAGAATAAATACTTTGCAACCAAAGACTTTAAAGTAATTAACCTTAGGCTTTCTATTGTTCCACAATTCATATGGGGTTTTCTTAAGAACAGGTCTAATTAAGACTCTATTAATAACATAACAAGCTGTATTTACAGCTTCAGCCCAAAAATAAATAGGCAGATCATATTCATTGAACATGGTTCTAGAAATTTCTTGAAGGGTTCGGTTTCTTCTTTCTACTACACCATTCTGTTGGGGTGTTCTAGGGGAAGAAAAGTTATGAGTATAGCCATTGTGTGAGCAATAAGATTCAAAATCTTGATTTTCAAACTCACGACCATGATCACTTCTCAGGGTCTTAATCTTAAGTCCACTAAGGTTCTCTACAGACTTGGAGTATTTGATAAAGTAAGAACAAGCTTCACTTTTGTGAGCTAGAAATTATACCCAAGTATATCTAGAAAAGTCATCTACAAGAACATAAACACAGTTCTTCCCATTTAAACTAGAAAATCTTGATGGTCCAAACAAATCCATGTGAACCAATTCAAGTGGTTGAGAAGTCGAAACTTCTTTCTTTGATTTAAAAGAAACTTTGTGTTGTTTTCCCTTTTGACAGGGGTTACACACTCTATCATTTGGGAATTCTAATTTAGGTAGGTCTCTAACTAGGTTTTTCCTAGAAAGTTTTCTAAGTGAGTGAATGTTGCAATGTCCCAATCTTCTGTGCCATAGCCAAGATTCTTTATGAAAAGCATTCAAACAAGTAATATTCTGTTTAGCTAAAGAATTCAGATTAACAACATAAACATTTTCATTTCTTAAGGCAGAAAATACCAAAACATTCTTAGAATCAAAAACTTTGCAAGAATCATTTTCAAATTTAACATGAAAACCATCATCACATAACTGAGAAATACTTAATAAATTGTATTTAAGGCCATCAACAAATAAAACTTTAGAAATCAGGATTGAATCAGTGTTACCAATCTGGCCTAGGCCGATGATTTTTCCTTTAGAATTATCACCAAAGGTGACAAAGCCTCCATCAACTTTTATTAAACTCTTGAAACAAGAGAAGTCTCCTGACATATGTCTTGAACATCCACTATCCAAATACCAGGTCTCTTTACAGGAGCTCTTCAAGCACGTTCCCTACAAAACAGATTTAGATGGGAGATGATTTTGGTACCCAGATTTTCTTGGGTCCAGACAGGTTAGCCAATAATACTTTAGGTACCCATATTTGTCTAACGGGTCTCATATAATTTTTAGAATTGACATGCTTTGAAAGATAAACTTTATTAGATCCATAGCTATGTATATAACTGGTTGAAGCATATGAAGTTCCAGAATTACCTTCATTCTGTCCAGATTTAGAAATAAATCTTGTTTTGGCAATTTTCCTTTGTCCAGGTTGGTATCCTATACCAGTAGTATATTTAGGTGCTATTTGATTTCCTAGCATCTGTGTTAGGGTATTTTTGCCATTGGTGAACTTCTCTAAGTCTTTCTTGAGTTGCTCATTAGATAGTTTTAGTTCAGTATTTTCTTTTAATAGTTGAGCATTTTTCTCTTGTTCAATAGTGAGTTCGGTTTTAATTGTTGTGGTTAGAGCATGCTGTTTCTTTAATGACTTGTATTTATCCTTAAGTTCATTACATGTCTCTTCCAGCATATCACAGTATTCAAACAATTCATTTTTAGACATTGTTCCGGAATCAGAATCAGATTCTGCATTATCTCCAGAGTAATAATAATTTAAAGCAGGAGTTTCAGCAGTTACCTGAGAAGTGTTTGTCATAAAACACATGTTGGCTCGATTCCTTTCAGAGTCTGAAGATTCAGCTTCACTTGTGCTGTCTTCTGAAGCACTCCAAGTAGCCTTCATGGCTTTCTTAAACTTATTGTCCTTATATTCATATTTCTTTTTATACTTCAGCTTTGGACAGTCGGCTTTGATGTGTCCTTTTCTCTTGCACTCATAGCAGACAACATCATCTGATTTGTCATTCTTCTTCCAGTCCTTTTTCCATTTACCTTGGTGATCATACTTACCCTTATAGTTTGTTTTTCTGAAGAACTTCTTTTTCCTATAAAATTTCTTAAATCTTCTAGCAATGTGAGCCATCTCAGCATCACTGTCAGAATAACGTTCACTGTCTTCACAGCTTGAACTTTCAACTACGGCTTGAAGCTTTTCTTTGTCCTTATTCTTTGAAGTTGAGGATTTGAAAGCGACAGACTTTCTTGCAGGTTCATTTTCTTCCTCCTTATTCACTTTAAGCTCTTCTTCATACATCATCAGCTTGCCAATCAGTTCCTTGACAGGTAGAGCTGCAATGTCACATGATTCTCTGATTGAGACAGATGTGCCTCTCCATCTATCAGGTAGACATCTCAAAATTCTCATAATTTGTTCCTTCAATGAGACATCCTTTCCCAGTGAGATCACTGTATTGACAATTTCATTGAACCTGAGATACATGTCAGAAATGGATTCGTCAGGCTTCATTTTAAAATTATCATACTTGATAGTATAAGTGTTCAATCTCATTTCCTTAACATTAGTTGTTCCATCATGAGAAACAGCTAAGGTATCCTAAATTTCATATGCAGTTTTACATGTAGAAATTCTATTAAACTCTTCATCTCCTAGAGCACAGTACAAGGCATTCATAGCTTTACAGTTGTTATTGTAAGCAGTCTTTGTAGGTTCATCCCAAGTAGATCTAGCAGTAGTAGGAATTTTGTATTCTGATTCAATAGCAGTCCAAATATCAAAACCTATGCTTTCTAGATGAATTTTCATTTTCAGTTTCCACTGAGCATAATTAGTTCCATTGAAGAAAGGTGGCCGGTTAGTATCAGCACCCTCAAGTCTATTGTCCATGAAGAGATAATTTTAAAGAGATAAAAATTTAGATATAACAGAAATTTTAAGAACTTTAAAATACAACTAAAATCACAGTTCAAAAGCAGAGTACTTTTAGAAATTATTTTGTAACCTTTGATACCAAGTGTTGGTCGGAGTGGTTTACTCAAGAGGGGGGGTGAATTGAGTACCAATTAAAATTTCTGTATTTAAAACAGTGTCTTAAAGACCCCCAAATAAAGTAATAAATTAAACTGTAGTGAATTTATATTAAAGTAGAGGTGCTGTTAGATTCTCAAGGGATTGATTAATTCCCAGTTAATCAACATAGGAGTGTGTGATTATCTTTTGAAACTAACTTTCTAATCTACACTTAACATAAACACTTGCTAATTTAATTATCAAAGTAACTTTAAAAACAGTATTAGTTTTAAAATGATTAGCAGCGGAATAAAACTTTGAAAGAGATGGCACAAAAATGTAACCAAGAGGTTCAGTCTCAAGCCGAGACTTAGTCCTCTCACAAGTTTATATATAAAAATGATCCACACCCTGGATCGGGGTTCAACAGTTACAACTGTCCAGGTCCAAGACCTCTACCACTGTTCTTCGTGGGAAACAGTACAACAGCAACCAGCTGTCCAGGTCACACACGACCTCTACCACTGTTCTTCATGGGAAACAGAAAGAATGGAAGAGTTTGGTAAGGATTTACAAATCCTTCAGTTTGAGTACAGGAGACAGTGTATGTGTTAGATACAGCAGATAACACACACTGCTCGAAATGAATGATAATAAATCACAGAACAAGAGTTGTAGAGTTTTAGAGGAGGTTCTGGTGATTTCAGTGTAGCTCTGGACTCCTTTGGATTCGACTAGAAGTGAGTCTGAGTCCTCTTTTTGTTTCTGTTTGAGAAACAGAGTGTCGTATGCTCCAGGTTCACAGGCAGTAGAAAAGTAGTAGTTGAAGTTCTTGTATGCACAGAACACTTCTCGAGTATGCTTGATTGTCTATGAGCTTCTCTGTGTTCTTCTCGTTCTTGTGTTTTTGGTATATTGGATGCACCGCACTTTTCTGGTTCGCTTCTTGTTGTTGTTTGTTTTCCTTCACACGTTCGTGTGTTTCTGGTATGTAGTCTTCTCGTATTTATCTCCCAACAGGGGACAGAAAAGATTTCTTTTCAGCAGGTACGAGGTACGGGTTCCTGACATCCGACAACCTTTATCAGATATTTGACTAATCATTAAAATGTACATGATATGACCGTTAGATAGATTAAATATAGGAAATAAAGAAATTCAAACAGTGAGTCGAGTGATCGGTAGGTAATCCGTATCGGTAGCTTGAACATCGGCAGCTTGAACATCGGTAGCTCGAACATCGGTAGCTCAATGTCATTAGTTGCTTTGACTCTATCGGTGGCTCTTTGCGTCGGTTGGTACATGCTTGTATCAGTGACTGCTTATCGGTAGCTCCATGCATCGGTAGGTACATGCATCGGTAGCTGTGTCTGTATCGGTAGCTTCGTCCATCGATGACTCTTATTCCATCGGTAACTGTGTCTGTATCGGTAGCTTCGTCCATCGGTGACTCTTATTCCATCGGTAGCTATTTATACTTACACCGGTAGTTGTCTGTAAGTCGGTAGCTTACATTTATAAGTACATCGGTAGCTCTGTGTTAAGTGTATCGGTGACTCTGTGTTAAGTGTATCGGTGACTCTGTCTGTCGGTAGACTAAGTCTATCGGTAGACTGGGTACCGGTAGCTCTTTATCAGTAGCTATAGGCATATTAATTATCTGTTTTATGCAGAACACATCCGATTGGGTTAGAATCAATTTATAACTTGTATGAACATGGATAAATGAGGATTAACATATTTCAAAGACTATTCTAAAGATAATTATTGGTTTGATCACAGATTTGAAAGAATTAAAGTATAGATCAATGATACTTAAAAATATCATAGAGAATGAAAGCATAATTGGTATTTTCAACACATATGAATACATGATTGAGATTATCAAAACAGGTGAGGTCAACAGAATAAAATATTGGTAGACAAGGAGGGATTTCAATTGGACACCCCTTAGAAGTCCAAAGATCATAAATTTTATCATATTTCAATGTAGGTTGAACCTATAATTGATGAGTATTTACATAGCCCATTATGTAGGAATGATGATGGTGGTGAGAATGTGGGGTGGTCTTTTCACTCTCACTCCACTGATCTAATGAGAAATGAATATTTGGATTTTTTAAAGGCCTTTGATGAAGCGTGTGACACTGAAAAAGACAACAATTATTGTATCACACCTCTTGAGGAACTAGAAGGTGAAATACCTCCTTAAGGCCTCAGTCGGGAAGAGGCAATCTGGTATTACTCACAACTTGAAGCCACCTTCTCCATGATGTAGATGGAGGTATTTATCTTCAATGATTATATAACTATCCAAAATTTTCGAATATTTATAATTGGATAGGGGTTTTTATTAAATCCAACTAAATATTTTCAGGATCTAACATGGAAATTTAGGATTTTTCATATTCTGGAGACCTCTTCTAAATCTTCATTTGATGAGGAATCTAACCACCCTAAAAGTTCAAAACACGGAGAAGAGGTCAACACCCAATTGGCAGAGGGAAAATAACCTAGGAATTTGGGAGCTACGATTTGACTTTTAATTTGGATTTATCCTTTATTTGACAATTTCTTGTTTTATTTTACCCTTTTCCTTTCTTTCCTTGTATGCTTTCTTTCTAATTAATAAATTTGGGGTCATGGATTTTGTCTCTAAATAGATGGATGAACTATTCTGATAACTATAATATTTTTTACATAGGGATAAATAGATGACATTTTTGGTTTTAAATATTATTTTTATATTTTAATGATATCTTTATCATGATTTTTTTAATTTTTTTTGATGAAATAATTACCTTGAAAGATTATGCAATGTTGACAGAGTAATTATTCAATTAATAGAAAACAAAAATAAATGATATTAAAAATATTAAAATTAATATAATTTAATAAATACTTTATTCCATGATTTTTTAGATAACCATTAAATATTATAGAGGTGTGGATTAATTAGATTTAAATTCCATTTTTTTCTTTTAGTTTTAAAAGTCAAATTAAATGAATAGTTCTAAAATTGACATTAAGGGTATTTTATAATAAATAATATTTTATTAAATGAATTAAAAATTTTCAAAATATTATCTTCAAAAAAGTGAATGATATATGTTTTAATAAATAAAAAAGTGTCCATTTATGGGTTTTTTATTCTTTTATAGTAACTATATTTACCCCTTAAGAGTGAAAAACATTAATATCACCTTAATTGTCAAAAGGGTTAATAAAGGGTTAAGACAAAACAATAAGGGTAAAAATGTGATCTAAACCAATAAAAATTTTATTATATGAGAGGATTTAGAATCATACTCATATTATATTTTAATATTATTAATTTATATCCATTTGGAAATCAAAATTAATTAATATTAATTTAATATTATAATACTTTCCTAGGGTTCCCCTCCCTTCTCTAATAAAAGGGAAACCGTTCTTCTCATTTCTTCACACTTAAAAAACAATTTGGTTCATCCAATAACTACCCAAATACCTTCCTTACATCCTTATACACACCCTACTGGCCTTACTCAGGGAATAATAGAAAACACAATGGTCTTTAGGTTTAATGAAAATGAGGTTGTGAGAAGAAGAGGTATAGTTTTTAACCAAGATTTTTTTATTACTTCTTTAAATTACTTCAAATATTATTCAACCAAAATGAAATAATAACACAAGAATCTTCTATATAAGGTTATTTTTTCATATTAATTTATTAAACTATATCCATATCCTCTTCCATCAAATAGGAAATGAAGTCATCATTCTTGTGTACGGTGGACTATATCCTTGTGAACTGATGTAAATCATTTTTCATCACCATGTCTTATAGATATTTATAATGGTATAATTAACGTTTATATATGATATCCATGAAATATTTTTCATTCTTAAAATATATCATACCATCTAATTTCTAACCTTCCCATTCATTGAAAAATGAAAACGTTGTTCATGTGTATGTGTGAACTACCACCTCTACGAAGTAATGTGATTGATTTTTCATCACTACAACACATAAATGATTGGTTTAAATATATTTAAATAAATAATATGGTATTTATTTTGTAAATATAAATTTTTAAAGGTAAAATAACACTTACCTTCTTCCTATAATGATCACTGAAAAATAGATGTATAAAAATGATAATTATTCCATGATAATTATTCTAGATATGATATAATAATGACCACTTTGACTATATTGAACCTACCAAAGTCATTATGGACATACATTCCAAATATTGTCAAAACATATGATCTAAAATTAATTTATTATGTAATTATATATAGAAAGGTATTAAATAAAATAAAAGGAATAATGACATTTAAAAAAGTTCATAATATTACGGTGAAAATGACATTATTTATGGAATTTTTTTACATTATTAACAATAAATACAAAAATAATGTTCTATTATAATATTAGGACAACAATAAAATTTACTTCCATTATAACTATTATTTGAAGTCTAGATTACTTTGTAAGATTAATTGTTTTATTCATAGATAAATCCTATTTCCCTTTTTTTGTATTTCTGTATTGAAAATGTGGTTTGAAAATAAAAGGTTACATTGATATCTGAATGTGTTTTTCATATGAGTTTAATGGAGTTTCTCAATGGTTTTAGGATGAAAAGGTGCAAGAATAATTTTTTTTCATGATATTGTAATTAATGATTATTTATATGAAATGGGTTAGCGTGATAAAACTTATAAAATATTTTGAGACCCATTATATCTCATGAAAACGGGTGAGGTTGATATAACTTATAATATGTGTGTTCTTAGATAGATTTCAAATGCATTGGGTAGTGTTACTTATCTTAATAAGAAAGAAGGTGGGAGTTACTAGATGGTTTCTCTTATGGATTTAACTAGTCTCCAGTTATTTCTAACACGGTTTATGAATACGATTCTCTTAGTGTCCAGAAAGGGGTTTTATTTACTTAGTATGGGTTTTAAAGGTATCCTCTGAGAAATAAATGTGTGTATTTTTCATGTGAGAATGATTTATTTCATTTTCTCAAAAAACATGAAGACAATGGTATAAATTTTATGGGTTTTCATGTTTTTTACTATATGAACATACTTCATCTTTTCATGTCCATTATTAATGTTTTTGTTCTTAGAACATGTTTTTAAAATGTTTTTCACATGTTTTAAGGATTGTTAAGGTAAAGGAAGAAGTCATGTTTATGTTCATGATGATTTTTTATGAAATGAAAACATGTTTTTAAAATTTTTATATTATGGAAAAAATAAAAACCTAGAAGTAGTGCCCACTTTTTAATATGTAGGATTTTTATTTAATATTTTTTAATTAATTATCTAAAACTATTAACCAAAAAGATCATTGGTAATGAAATTTTTTTAATTATTTTCTGAAGTCACTAGATTATATGATGTTTGAGGAAGGGTATTTATAGTTGGTATCAGAGTTGGATTTAGATAATTTTATAGGTTATGATAATGGAAGTGAATACCATTAAGAGATTCTAAATTTATGGTTATCATAGAAATTAAATATTACTAATAGAGAATGTATTGTTGATAATTTTAAATTTAATTTAAATGTTTCAAATCTTATAAAAGTTTTTTAAGAGAAATTATCAGATTTTATGATTTTTTGTGGTATTTTGATCTTAATAAAAAAAAGGCCCATTTTAGATTTTAACGGTTTTAAATTATTTATTTATTTAGGCCATAATTTTTTTTATAAATAAAAATCATTAAATTCATTTTTTGAAGGATCTCTGACATATCGGGCTGCATTTCATCCATCTTAACCACAAGCTCAATCCATCAATTAAAAGGTCAAAAGGAGCTCACAATTTGTGCCACTAAAACAATTCATAGAACTAGATATTTTTGGTTTGAGACCATATCACGTGATTGGAAGGCCCAGATACTCTAAAATGTGGAGGTTGGACAAGAAATACATTGAGGAACAACATTCAATAAGGAGTTTATGCATGAATCTATCATTTTCATGGTTACTAATGCATGATAATCTAGTGGTTTGAAATATGGGGACTCTGACTAGGAATAATAAATTATTAGAGTTAAATAGACATAACTATCTATAATCATGGACCAATATGATTAAATTTGTAGGGGATATGTTCAAGACATTTATAAACAACTTTTATGAAGGATTCAATGCATGAATATGTCATTTATTGGGAATAAAATGCATAAAATTTAGATGGAAAATTATTACCTATAAAAGTAAGATATTTCCTCCTTCCCAAATCATTCCAATCCATCCCACACCATCCATATCGATTACAGAGGGATGCTTGGATGATATCCATGCTTTATGAATTTCTATTTATTTTATATTTATTTTGGTTTTCTTTTCCCATGTAAAAAATTAGTGTTTCCCTTTCTTCTTCCATCCCTTTCTCTTCCAACCCTAATATAATTTTTTCTATATTCTATCTTTCTATCATGATATATTTTCACTTTGCAATGGAAAGTGATTGACTCAAGGCTTAGACCTTGGGGAGGTTTCACAATGTTCTTTGTTATTGTTCTTTAATTAAACATGTTTTAAATCTATTTGTGGTGGATGAAGGAGTATTGAATGTGTGTGAAGGTTTTCCACCTAGACATTATTTTTAATTCCATTTATTTTTATTGACTAATTATTTCCCCCCATTATCTCATAAAACCATTTATACAGTGGATTTGGGGTTTCCTGAAGAGATGACATGACATACAGTGGAGGTAAGTCTTTTAGGAATAACATTCTCGGTTGAGGTGTTATCCTATTTGACTATCGGAGGAGGTGTGGTTTGGTGTGCCAGAGGCATGATGAAGTCATACACTAAATAAATCAACGAAAAGTAATTCATTATGAGGTTTCACAAAATGAATTATCAAATTTAATTTCAACAAAAAATAAATAACCAATGAACTCATGTTATCGAACCCTAGGAACAAGTATTTTCTTCCCATATTTCATATTTCTTACATCTACATTTAGATTTAAATTCTACATTGAATTATTTTAATTACAAATTTTCCAAAAAAACCAAAGTAATCATTTTCATAAATTATAAAAAAAATAGATTAAATGAATTAGAATTAGTGATTGAATAGATTGCAACTCTCCTCAAGTGAGATGACCCTAGTCATCCTCTATGATATATTAGGAATATAAATTTTAATTTTTCATGCCTTATGATAGGCGTGAATCAAAACTAGTACTGTTTTTGGAAAGCTAGAAATTATTTCTATGAATTAGTCAAAATTCACATTTTTTTAAATATTTTTCTTTGTTTTCTTTATTAAAAAAATAATAAAAAAATTCTTTTTCTATGATGTTTTCATGTGATTTTTTTTTCAGTTCGTGGAATAAAAAATACTCTCAGGTGCAAGAACCAGTAGCTAAATCACCTTGGTCTACAAAGGATAATGTTGAATTATGAGCTAGATAGACCAGGGGGCTCGAACCCAAATTTGCAAAGAGGATGAATTTTATGACCTCATCAAGGATCTCAAAGAGTCCCTTGATCAACTAGTGGTTTAAGAATTGACCGTAGAATTAACTAAATTCTGTAAGTACTTCCCATAATTCAATCAAGAAGAGGCCAAGATAGAATAAGAGTACTCCCTGTATCCTCACAACACTTTCGAAGAAGTTACACCTAAATATTTCTATAAGAAAGTGAAAAAACACAAACACAAGTACAATATTCAAGATCTTGAAGAAAATGTGAAAAGTCTCTATGGAAAAATAGATTGGATATCTGTATACTTCCAAGCATCATCAGACAAACATGAACCTGAACCTAATCCAAAAGATGATCCACTTTTCTTACCTAAGTAGGAAAAGTAGGAAGAATTTACTAGGGAGATAAATTTGGTAGATCAACAATAACATGATGACTTTTAGAATGAATGTGAGGAACTAATTGATCTACCCACACATTGTAATGAAAAAGAGCCATCATCACTAAGGGAATACCCCACTAAAATGGTGGAATTAGAAGTAAAGATGGAAGATCCCAAGTAATTGCCTCCATCAATTGAGAATCTAATTCAAGAGAAACGTAATATTGAGACATTGATTGAATATGAAAAAATATAGGGAGTTGATCTTTTCTCATACTCTATCTATTTTGACCTTATTGAAACTAAATTATGCATCACTCCCTCTTGTTTTGAATTTTCAGATTCAGATAATATTTTCCATGCCTTAGAGGAGGATTACAAATCTGGACTTGCATCTATAGTAGAACATATAGTGGTCAATGATTTTAATTAAATTACATTTGATGATCCCCATTAGGAGTTATAAGTAGCAGAGCCTTAAAAAATCAGAAAAGAGGCCACTCTTATTGAAGGGGACACATTAATTATTAGAAATTCAAATTTTATTCAATTAAAGATACTTTTTTAATTCCCCTTTGATTATTCAATACATGAAACCTATGAAAATCCATCAATCTAAAAACGAATGGTTTCATAAGTAGCAACCAAAAAAGGGGATTATTCATATTTCATCCTACCCCCTCCAAGAAAGATATACCCCATTGTGAAGGGAGGAGGGATCTAGTGTACTCTGTCTATGGATCATTTCACAACCATAATAATGAATCACAAGAAGGAAAAAGCCACATGTCATGGTTAAAGTCAAAGAATCTTCAACCACCGTCAAACTATGAAAAAAAGCCAGAACTACCTTCTGGAGGTAGTCAAACCACAAGGCCCACTTGGGGGATCGTACCAAGATTTAACATTACATGCTTTCTAGGAATTTATATTTCAAATTCATTCATAGTAATTAGTCTAGAATGAATGCCAATACCTCTTATCCTTTTGAGCATAGATGTTGCAATCCTTTTTCTTAATTGAGTAATTTACTTTTGTAGGACTATGAAGAAACAAGGAATACCCAAATATTGGAGGAATTAGACTAAGATACATTTCAAAAGGGATTTCAATTTTATTTTTTATATTTTAAACACCCTAAATTTTTGTCTGAAAACATGTTTTATGATTTGAACTAGATATTACATGGCAATACATGAACTATGATTTACTTGAATTATCTAGGAAGCATGAGTTATTTATGTAACCGTTGATACCATGTTTTACATTTCATTATTAACGATATTGAATGAGTAAAATGGATAATTTTATGATTAAATTGAGTCCTTGATATTAGAATTATGACTCATGATTTGAGGTAATTGATTGATTCATGTAAATGAAATTTCCCAATCATTATTTCATGATTTGAATTTCGGAAATTTATGTGAATTAATTTTTTATTATTAATCATTCCTTGAGTGATTTTACCAAATCATATTTCAATTCCCGAGAGTATTTCTATACCAAGTACTTCTCTATTTTATCATGAGAATATTTCTTGAGTGATCCTGGGACATTTCATTAAACAAAACTTGAATTTGAACTTGTCAAAGCTATGATTGCGCAAAAAACATTTAAAATGATTAAGGTATCATTTAAAAAAACACATATCCTTAAAAGAACACCTTTAAATCAACCATTATTTAACACATAGAGACTATGAATTACCTTTATAGGGATGATCTATGTTTCAATACATTTTTAACAATTCCTCCCCTACTCTTGGTATTTGTATGACATTTTACAGTCAAAGTGTGGTGGTAAAGAGAATCATGGTAAATGGGATGATTTATACTGTAAGGAAGAGGTGTGGGGGTGCTTATTGTGAGAATTATAAATGTTTTTGTAATCATTAATTTTAATCTATTGTTTTCTCCTTATTGAATAAAAAAATATGAAAATGAAAAAAGAACAAAAAAATTATAAAAATGGATAGTGATTTGGGTAAACCAAAAATCACCATTACTGGACCTATGATTCATTTTTTATATGGTTAAGTGGTTGATGTGAAATTAATTTTAATGCATAAAATTCCAAAAAAAAAGAAAAAATGGAATAGTTCTTTGAAAAAAATAAAAACAATATTTAAGAGAGGGAACAAATCATTCATTATGCTTAAACTGATCATGATATTTTCTGTGAGTTTTGAGGGAAGTGAGAGTTGTTACATTGAAGGGGATAATTTCATTAGAATTTCATATCATGTATTTTACTTAAGAGATAAACCTCATTCTTGAGCCTTATTTTTAGAAACATCAATTCCTTTTAAATGTAAGGCTCAGAGGCATTTGAACCTTTATTTCAAGTCCTCGTGATTTTATATATCTTTTTTCATTTAAAAAGTGGAGAAAGTAGTTCCTTTACCATAATATGGATAAGTATCATGTTCTAATGATATGATAATTAATCTAATTTAACTGTATTATGAGTGATGAGAGAAATGATTCAGAATAGAGGTAGATCAGGATTTGGTAATTTAATAACAATAAATTGAGGATCTTAAATGAATGAAAGGAGAAGTTCTATCAATTTTAAAAGGGAAAAAGTAAAATAAATTAATTGAATATTTCTTTAAAAATTGATAAATTTAATTGATATTTTATCTAGATTTTTTAATGTTTTATTTGACATTGAAAATAATTTAATTCTATTGATTTTGAATTTGAATATTGGTAAAATTGGTGCCCTATGAATTCCATGTTGATATTTAATGCTTGAAGAAATGTAAGGGTTAAGTATGGGGGAATTGATAGAAAAACTATTTTCATTAATTTTCATTGAATTTTAATGTTTTAAAACACAAAAAAGTTTTATTTTCAGAGAAATTGTCACATTTTATGATTTTAGTTGTATTTTTAGATTAATCAAAAAATGGCCAATTTTGGATTTTAATACTTTTAAATTATTTTTGTATTTCAGTCATAATATTTTCTATTGTTGGGAAAAAATCCCTCAAGGTAACATTGAAGTATTTTTGGGTTGATTGTGTTTGTTGACAAATCAGGTTTCCATAGAGAATTGTCGAGTTCCCGAGAATTTGTCGACAATCCTTGTTGACAAAGAACGATGACAAAGGAAAGGACGATCTGGAGGCAGTACAAAAGAGCAGTACAAGGTGGCGCTGTTTCCCAGTGTTTGCCAAATTTTTGGGGTCCAAAATCTGGAATTTGGTGAGCATCATGAAAATAGGATTTCCATGAAGAGCATAATTTACTATGGCAATGGCATGGATTTCGTGAAGATGGGATGTATGGATTAGATTTCAAAAAGTCCAGAAAAATGGAGGTGGTGATGCTTCGTGATTACGTCAAAGCTTCGCGAACGGCAGAGTTGAAGCGCATCGCGGCAGTGAAGGGCTTTGCGAGGGAGCTTCGCGGCGAAGGTGCGAAGCTATGTTGATGGTGATTCTTCGCGATTACGTCAAGCTTCGCAAATCACAGAGGCTGAAGCGCATCGTGTCCGAGAAGGGATTCACGAGGGAACTTCACGGCGAAGGAATGAATGTATGTTGATGGTGATTCTTCGCGACTATGTGAAGCTTCGCGAACGGAAAAGTGCCGTGGTGCTTCACGATTTGGACAGAATTCCGGTGGAATCTTTGGAGCTTCACGATTTGAGATGACGTGGCGTTGACTTCGCGCGGAAGGGACGAGGGTCGGTGGAATTGCCTATAAATAGAGGCCGACCCCCTCGAGAGAAGAGAGATAATTTTCAGAGAAAATCCATTACTCTCGGTTCGCAGAGGTGGTTCGGAAAGGCAGTGTGCTTCACGAAAGGGGAGCTTCGCGGTGGCTATTCTAGCTCCGCGAAAGGCGTGTGCCCCGCATTGGATCAGTGAGCTTTGCGGAGAGGCATGAGCTCCACGACGGCCTAAGGATTGAGAAGGTCTATGCATCGCAAGAGTGCTTCACGATAGAGCTTCGCGAAAAGGCAGGAGCTTCGCAAAGGCTTGTATGAGCTTCGCGAAATTGGGAGCCTAGCGAAGTTGAGTGCTTTGCGAAGGTCTTTCCAATGGTAGTTTGCCCAGTGGATAGTGGCAAAGGGGTATTCATCTACGGGTGAAAGTTGAACTTCAACAGAGCATCTATATAAAGATAAATATGCATTCCTTAATGGAAATTAAGAGACCTACAGGTCTATAAACTGTGAGTGGATTCCCTTCACAGAGCAGTGAGCTTAGGAAGAGGAAAAAGGTGATCCTCTCCACCGGCAGTGATCCAGAGAGAGAGAAACAGGGAGTGACCCTTGGGAAACCAGTGAGCTGACCCTAAACTTTGTAAAGGCAGTGAGCCTGGGCATAGAAGTGATCTAGCCCTAACTTTGTATCCACATATAGTGAAGATTAGTGGAATTTGGTACGACCGGCAACCTGTCGGCATATGATCCTTGGACGTAGCTCAGTGAGGGTGAACCAAGTAAAAATCTCTGCATCTGCCTGCTAATTTTCCTGCATTGCATTTAAAGCATCATCATCAGATAAAGGAGAAAGTAAGTGATCATAACATACACACAAGTGCAAACGAAGTGACCCTTGTAACAAAGAGGTCAAGATCCAACGGGGCAGGAAGAACTTTGAAAAAGAATATCCATACCCTGATTCACCCCCCCTCTCAGGGTATATAGGCCCCTATTGGTCCTAACATCTATACTAATCCAAATTGTCAAATTATTATTTTTAGGATCCCATAAATCTTCGAATACATTTCATACTTCTTCACCACAAGCTCAATTCATCAATTGGGAGCTCAATAGGAGGTCACAATTTGGGTGTCAAAAACTATTCATAAAACTGGAGTGTTTTGGTGTTGGGACCATAGAACATGATTGCAGGGCCCAAATACTCTGAAATTTTTAGGGTGGACTCAAACGATGTTGAGGAACAACATTCAATAATAAGTATACATGTTAATCTACCATTTTCATGGTCATTATTACAGTATGATCTATAGGTTTGAAATATGGGGAGTCTAACTAGGCATAAAAAATTCTTGGAGTAAAATAGACATAACTATATCTACACGTGGACAAATATGCTGAAATTCAGAGGGGAAATGACAAAGACATTTATGAACAACTTTTTTGAAGGAAGAAACACATTAATATGTCATTTATTGAGGTTGAAATGTGTAAAATTTAGATGGAAAATTATAGCCTATAAAAGTAGGAGAGAACCTCCTTCCCAAATCATTCCAATCCATCCCATACCATCCATATTGATTGGAGAGGTATTCCCAGATGATATCCATGCTTTATGATTTTTTACTTTTTTATTTTAATTTTAGTTTTCTTTTCCTATGTAACACATTCATAATATATTTTTATTAAAGTGTTTCCCATTCTTCTTCGATCCCTTTATCTTCCAACCCTAATATCATTCTCTCTCATTATCTCTCTTCTATATTTCCATCGTGATCTATGTTCACTCTGTAATGGAAAGTGACTAACCCAATTCTTGGACATGGGGGGGGGGGGGGTGGGGGTGGGGGTGGGGGTTCTTGGTGTTTTTATTATGATTAAATTAAAAGTGTTTTAAATCTATTTGTGGTGGATATGGGAGTATTGCACAAGTGTAGTGGTTTTCCACAAAGAAATTATTTTTAATTCTATTTTTTTCATAGATTAATTATTCTTTCCTCCCTTATATTATGAAAACCCTTCTTACATAGGAGCAGTAGTTTCCTTCTAAGATGAAATGACATATGGTGGAGCCGGGTTTTTTGGTAATAACATTCTCATTTGAGGTGTTATCCTATATGACTATCATAGGAGGTGTGGTTTAGTGTACTGGAGGTATGCTAAAGTCACACACTCAATAAATCAAAGAATAGTAATTCATTAACGAGGTTTCTCTAAATGAATTATCAAATTTAATTTAAACAACAAATAAATAATGAATGAACCCATGTTATACAACCCTAGAACCAAGCCCTTTCATCCATAATTTAATTTTCTTTTAATCTACATTTAGATTTACATTATTCATTTCATTATTTCAATTGAAAATTTTCTATAAAAACTAAAACAACCATCTTAATAAAAATAAAAACAAAACAAAATTAATTAGATTTGGTGAATTAAAATTAGTAATTAAACCTACTGTAATGCTTCTCAAGTGATATGACCCTGGTGAGCCTCTGTTTTTCATTAAGAATATAAATTTTATTTTTTCCATTCCCTACGGTATGCATGTGTCAAAACATGCACCGTTTCCAGGGATCTAACATTTATTTCGATCACTTATTAAAAATTCACATTTTTGTAAATAGTTTCCTTTTTTTTATTTATTAAAAAAATATTAAAAAAATATATTTTTATATGATGTTTTCATATGAATTTTTTTCAAATAATGGAACAAAAAATACTCTTAGGTGTAAGAACCAGTAGCTAAAGTACCCTGGTCTATAGAAAATGGTGTTGCATTATAGGCCAGAAAAATTAGGGGGCTAAAAGCTAAATTTTAAAAGAGGTTGAATTTGAGTACCTCATCCAGGATCTCAAGGTGACCCATGAGAAACTAGTGGTTAAAGGATTGGCTAGAGAACTAACTGAATTATGGAGTAATTCACATAATTCTTTCAAGAAGAGGCCAAGACACAAGAAGAGTGCTCCTTGTTTCCTCTCAACACTTTCAAATAATTTCTAAAAGAATATTTTTGAAGAAAGTGAAAAAAACTCAAGTAAAATATTCATTATCTTTAAAAAAGGTGAAAAGTATCCATGGAAAAATGGAGTGGATAACATCATACTTCCACGAATCATTCGAAGAACCTAAGACTGAACTTGAACCAGAAGATAACCCTCTTGTCTTACCTAAGGATGCGAAGAGGGAATACTTTCCTGTAAAGATACATGTAGGAGATCAACATAAACCAAATGAATTTTGGAATGAATGTGAGGAATTTATTGATCTCCCTGCACCTTGAAATGAAAAAGAGCCAACACCACTAGACGAAGACCACACCAAAATGGTGTAATTCTATATAAAGATGGAAGATCATGACTACCTACCTCTATAAATTGAGAATCTACTTCAAGAGTCACTTAGCACTGATTCATTAATTGTATCAAAACCAATCTAGGGAGTTTATCTTTTCTCATACTCTATATCTTATGACCTTATTGGAACTAAATTATGTATCACTCCCTCTTGTTTTTAATTTTCATATTTAGACAATCTTTTCCATGCCTTAGTGTATGATGAATAATCTGGACTTGCATCTATAGAGGAACACATAGAGTTAACTCATTTTAATGAACTAATATTCGAAGAGCCACATCAAGAGTTCCAAGTAGCTGAGCCTACAGAAATTAGAAAAGTGGCTACTCTTATTCAAGAGAACATATTAATTATTAAAAATTCAAATTTTTTTCAAGTAATAATACATGTTTACTCCCCTTTGATTATTTAATTCATGCAGCCTATGTTAAGACAACACTAGAAGATGAGAAGTTTGAACACGTAGCAACCAAAAAAGAGGGTAATTCATACTTCATCCTACCCCCACCATGTAAGCTATACCTCATTATGAAGGGGGAGGATCAGGTTTACTCTCTCCATGGATCACTCCCCAACCAAAATGATGAATCACATGCTGGGAAAATCCACATGTAGGTCAAAGAATCCTCAACAACCATCATACTTTGGATAATAGCTGGAAATTTCTTCTAGTGGTAGTAAAAACCTAGGTCCCACTTCGGGGATCATATTGTGATTTATCTTTACATGATTTCAAGGAATTTAGATTTCAAATTCATTATTAGGAATTAGTCCAACATGAATACCAGCACCTCTTATCTTCTTTATCATATATGACGTAATCCTTAATTTACTTTTGTTGGACCATAACAGAACAAGGAATCCCTCAAACATTGGAGGAATAAGACTAATATTCATTTCAAAAGTGAGTTCAACTTTGTTTTTTATCTTTTAAACACCCTAAATTTTTATCTGAAAACGTGTTTTAAGCTTTGAACTAGAAATTACATGCCCATACATGAACTATGATTTACATGACTTATCTAAGAGACATGAGTTTCTTATCCAACCAGTGATTCCATGTTTTAGATTTTAATTTTAATGAGATTAATTGAGTAAAATGGAGAATTGGATGATTAAAGTGAAGCATGGATATTGAAATGATGACTCATTATTTTAGGGAATTTATTGATTCATGTAAATTATATTTCAAAACCATTGTTGCATGATTTTAATTTATAAAATTTATGTGAATTGATTTATTATTATTAATCATGAGTTTTTTGATTTTCCCAAAACATATGTCCATTCCCCAGTGGATTTCTAGACCAAATACTTCCTATTTTACGTTGATCATATTTGTTGAGGGATTCTGGGATATGTAACCAACCAGAATATGAATTTGATCTTTTTAAAGCTATGACTATACAAAAAAATATTTAAAATGATTGAGGAATCCTTCGAAAAAAACCCCTATCCTTAAAATACCTCATTTATATCCATCCTTCTTTATCCCATAGAGACCATGAATGACCTTCAGGGGTACTAACCATGTTTCAAGACATTTTAATCCATTATTACCCTACTCTGGGTATTTTCATGATATTTCAAAGTCAGAGTGTGGGGGTAAAGCGAATCATGGTAAATGGGATGATTTATATTATAAGGAATAAGTTCAGGGCTTCTTATTGTGGTAATTTTAAAATTTTTTGGAATCATTCATTGTAATATATTGTTTCCCCTATTGAATAAAAAAAATTTGAAAATGACAAATGAACAAAAAAAAATGAAAAAAATGGGTTGTGATTTCAAAAAACAAAAAATCACAATTATGGGACCTATGATTCATATAAAATGTGGTTAGGTAGTAGATGTGAGGTTTATTCTAAAGAATAAATTTTAAAAAATAAAAAAAATGATAAGGTTATTTGAAAAAAAATGTACTCAATAGGGGGAACAAATCATTAATCATGCTTAAATTGATAATGATATTTGCTTCCAGTTTTAAGTGAAGTGAGAGTTATTAATTTGAATGGAATAATTTCATTACAATTTTTGATATCAGGCATTGTACTTAAGAGATACACCTCTTTCTTGAGACTTATTTTAAAAAACATCAATTCCGACCAACCTTACACCTCAGAGACATTTAAACTTTTATTTTAAATCCTCATGATTTTATGTGTCTTTTGTCTTTACAAAGAGGAGAAAGTAGTTAATTTATAATACTATGGATAAGAAGCATGTTCTCAAGATATTGGAATAACTCTAGTTTAACTGTATCAAGAGTGATGAGATAAATGATTCAAAAGATATGAAGATTTTGATTTGGAAAGTTTAATAATAATAAATTGAGGAGCTTGAAGGAATGAAAGGAGAAGTTACATCAATTTTAAAAGGGGAATAGAAAAATACATGAATTGATTAGTTATTTTAAAATTTAGAAATTAAATTTATATTTTATCTTCATTTTTTTAATTTTTCATTTGACATTGAAAATTGTTTGATTTTATTGCTTTGGAATTTAAATACTGCTAACATTGGTGCCCTGAGAATTCCATGTTGAGATTTTATGCTTGAAGAAAAGTAAGAGTTAAGTATGGGGGAATTTATAGAGAAAATATTTTCAATAATTAAACATTTAATTTTAATGTTTTAAATCCCACAAAATGTTATTTTAAGAGAAATTGTCATATTTTATGATTTTAGTGGTATTTTGAGCTTAATCTAAAAAACAGCCCATTTTTTGATTTTAACATATTTAATTTAATTTTTTATTACTAACATACCATTTTATATACTGATCTAAATTGTGAAATTCCTTTTTTAGGATCCCAAACATCATAGGATACATTTCATTCTTCTGGACCATAAGCTCAATCCATGAATTAGAAGCTCAAAAGGAGATCAAAAGTTGGGCCTTGGAAACTATTCACAGAACTAGAGATTTTTTTTTGTATTGGGACCATATCACGTGATTGGATTACAAAAATACATTGAAATTTGGGGTTTTTACGAGAAAGACGTTGATAAATAACATTCATTAAAAAGTCTATGTGTGGATCTACCATTTTCATGGTCATTAATGCATGATAATCCAGAGGTTTGAATATGGGGATGCTAAGTAGGAATAATATATTATTAGATTAAAATATACATAACTATCTACACATGTCTAAATTCGCTTTAATTTGTAGGGGTGACATTAAAGAAATTTATGATCAACTTTGATGAAGGATTTAATGCATGAATCAATCATTTATTAGAGATGAAACACATCAACTTTAGAGGTAAAATTCTTTCCTATAAAATGAAAAGAGATCCTGCTTCACAAATCATTCCAATCCACCCCACACCATCCATATCGATTAGAGAGGGTTGCTTGGACGATATCCATGTTTTAGGTTTTTTTCTTTCTTTTATTTATATTTGAGTTTTCTTTTTCCATATAATGTATTCATCATATTTTTTTTATTAAAGTGTTTCCATTTCTTCTAACATCACTTTATCTTCCAACCCTAATCATATTATCTCTCTCTCCTCTATCATTCCATCATGATATCTTTTCACATTGCAATGACAAGTTACTAACCGAAGGAATGTACCTAGGGGAGGTTTCATGGTGTCCTTTGTTATTGTGCTTCAATTCAACATGTTTTAAATCTATTTGTGTTGGATGTGGGAGTATTGTGTGGGTATGGTTGTTATCCACCAATACATTATTTTTAATTCTATTTATTTTCATTGATTAATTATTTTTCCCTCCCTTCTCTCAAGAAACCCTTCATACAGTGGATATGGGGTTTCTCGAAGATATTAAATGGCTTACGGTGGAGCTAGGTATTTTAGGAATAACATTATCGGTTGATGTGTTATCTTATTTGACTATTAGAGGAGGTGTGGTTTGGTGTGCTAGAGGAACGCTAAATTCACACACTGAATAAATCAAAGAAAATTAATTCCTTAATGATGTTTCACCAAATGAATTATAAAATTCAATTTAAACAAAAAATAAATAATGAATGAACATGTTTTATCCAACCATATAATCAAGCCATTTATTCCCTAATTTCTTTCTTTTCATCTACATTTAGAATTAAATTCTACATTTCATTATTTTAGTTTCATATTTTCTAGAAAACCAAAACAATCATTTTCATAATTTATAATTTTTTTTTGATTATGTGAATTAGAATTAGTGATTGAACCAACTTCAATGCTCCTCAAGTTATACAACCCTATTCAACATTTTGTGTTTAATTAAGAATATAATTTTTATTTTGTCATTATATATGACAAGAGCAAGTAAATTACTATATTTCTTTATTGAAAATATGTTTGTTCATAATGGTTTTTATAGATAAAATAGGGAAGCCGATGTAGGAAGGTATCAAGAGAATAATATTCTCCAACATTAGCATCCTTATATGGTTGGAATTGGAATAGAGTAGTTTTTTATAGTGATGTCTCTATTGATAAGGACAATAAATGGTGGTGTCTTCCATGTTTGAGATAAACTTTATTTACCGTAGAGGATCATGGGGATATTTTATCATGTCATAAAATAGAACCCTTTCCTTTTAGTGGAACCTCTGATCAAGTGGTATATAAAGGATGTGTCAATGTATTAGAAAATATATTCTAATTCGTGGGATGTTTAGAACATCAAAAGGTGAATCTTTATATTTATTATTTTGAAGTTGAAGTCAATCAAAGATGGGCTTTAGTTACGAATACCATATAAGATATAATCATTATTCCATGTAATTAGATACATTTAAGAATATTTTCTTCGAGAAATATTTCCCTAAGGTTTTTTGACTCAAGATGGAGAAACAATTCTTAGAATTGAGGCAAAAAGATTATAATTCTATAATTGCATATAAAGAAAATTTAAAAGATTATCTAAGTAAATACCATATTTTATTTAGTTCACTCATACTAAAATTAATAGATTTTATTTTGGATTGAAATCATGTTTATAAATATCTTTAGAGGAAATATAATTTAAAAGCTATGATAAAGTTTTTCATTGTGATGTGAAATTTGAGATAGTGTTTTCTAACACTTATGTTCCTTGATATGAAAAGAGTAAGAAACAGTAAAATTTGTACACAATATAGAATCATTTAGATAAGAATTTTGAAGGTAAGACCTTAACATTTTAGAGCTGCGGTATTTGAAATTTCAAGTCATATTTGAAAGGATTTGGAAAGTGTTACCAGAGTGGTAATATTGGTCATAAGTCTCATGAATGTGGAGAAAAGAGTCATGAACAATAAAATAATTGGGTAAAAAATTTACATATAATGGTGATATTTTTTAGTTTTAATGATTTGTTCAATTATTCTAACATTTTTTTGAATTATGTTATATAGGATGTAAATCATCAAGATTATAAATTAAAAGGTGTTTCAAAATCATTTTCTACAACTATAATTTATGTTGTATCATCAAATGAAGAGGTGAAAATTATGTTACATGTTTATTATAATTATGTAAATTCTCTATTTGGATTCGGATCTTCGAATTCATTCATTTTTATGAAATTTGAAACTATAATGGGTATATTACCTCATGAAAAGAAGATAAAACTTTTAATTAAAACTCTGGGTGTAAATATTAAAGAAACCAAGATTCATAGGAATATTCCTATTGTTATTAGTGGTATGATCTTTCTTACAAATATAGTTTAACTAACCATTTTAGAGTTTGATATTATTTGGGGTATGGATTAGATTTCATTTTGTTATGATAAAATATATTACATATCCAAGAAATTTTTAATCAATGATTTCATAGCTTTGATAACCTACCATCTATCCAACATCAAATTTTTATTAATGATCAAATAGAAAAGCTATTAGAACAATAATAAAAAGGAAAATAAGGAAAATAATGAAAAGCCTTAGGGGGGACTATAGTAATGGAGACTGAGGGAATCCCCTCTGATCAAATTACCCCCCCCCCTCAGGATTTAATGGATTGCTATTAGAAAGAATATTTAAACCGGAGCCTGCCATGGAGGCAAGATGATCCACAACCATGTTCCCCTCTCTCCATGTGTGAGCCATCTATATATTTTTTTGAGGATATTTTTTCACTTTCTAACCGTATAGTATATAAACCAGTGGGTGTAACCTTTTCCATTCAGGGCTTCATGAAGGATCAAAGAATTTGTCACCACTTGGGTGATCTCCAGGTTCTTCCGATTGAAAAGGGATAACCCTATTAGTATATCTCTCACCTCATCTTGTAGAGGCTCACCATTACCATAAGTCTTGGTAAAGGCCAGGATGATTGTCCCCTCGAGTGTCATTCACCATTACCTCAACTCTCATATTTCCTGAAATGCAAGACCCATACATGTTAATATTATCGCCTGCTGTCGGGGGATGCCAACATACCCATTGACCCACTAGTTTGTTGATGGAGAAATAGGAAGGAAAAGAGTAGATGTTGAGAAGGTTCAGAAAAGAAGAATATCACCAGTCTTTAAAGAGGGTGAAAATGTCTCTCAACAGGTTCTTTGTACACACCATGATAGTCCTCGAAGTTGGATTGGTTCCCTCAAACTTGGCTTGATTTTTATCCTTCCACAAATACCAGAATGTGACACTGAATCTGATGAACCTAGTAATTCTTTTGAGAACCTTTGTGGAAGTCCCGTAGAACCACCATTCTAGGAACGATTCCCCATTGTGAGCATTAGTGAAGAGCGTATCAAGGCCACCAAAGAAAGACCCAACTACATGAGCCCACTCACCTTCAAAGAATAGATGGATCTTTCTTTCCTACCAAGGGTGTTTACAATATTGGCATTGTGAGGCCATGTTAATACCCACTTTATTAATATTACCATCTATTTCCATAGCCTACCTCCTTATTCCTTAGGTAAGGAAACAATTCTTTGAAGGAATTCTGGTTCACCATACTGTATCATTCCAATTATCGTGGTGATACTACTTGAATTGAAGCCTCCAAAAGTCCCTGGTAGTAAAAGCGCCTGAGGCAGAAGGAGTGAAAATACATTTTTTAGGCTTTGAGTAGAGAACGATTGAGCTGAAGATGTCCCACTGCTCCTCATCCATAAATACCTTACAGATTGAAGGATAGATACTCACTTACTAAAACATGATCATAGGGGAAGGGAATCTATGAAAGATGATAATAGATCCAGCCTAGTTATGAGACCATAATTAGATGTTACCTTTACCAACAATCCAGCATGAGTGCTGCTGTAGGATTGGGATGAGTTGATGAATCTTGGCACAAAAGAGAAATGTCTGGCCTCCAGTGGCTATATTTCCAGCCTGAATGTTTGGAATTGACTTCCACCAATGCATCTATTCTTCAATGACTTCCCATTCAAGTTTTGCATGAATTCATTGGATCATGTTATTGAGGCTCCTCACATTGACCCCCCATCATGGATTGTCCTATCCATCTTTTACCATGCGACCTAGTGCCTCTTACCTTCATATTGAGCATCCCAGATGAACCTAGCTATAATCTTTTCAATGTTTTGGATGATGCCCTTTGGTATATTGGCATAATCCATCATGTGGATGGGGATGGCTGCCAGAATGCTGTTAACTAAAGAAATGCTACATCTGAATGATTGGTATCAATTCTTCCAATTGTGAACTCTTCCTGATATCCTACTCACAATTTGATCAATGTCCCAGACTTGGAGTCTCCTTGAAGATATAGGCAAGCTGAGGTACTCCATGGGAAAATAGCTACAATACATATCCAGAGTATTGCAAAACCAGAAGTCTTGATGGGAAGCACACTTTATGGAGATAAATAGGTTTTTCTTGCCATTGTTGATAAGATGACCTATCCAGAATCAATATTCCTCATGTATACTCTTGAAACCACTCACTTATCTCCTTCCACCATTGATAAAGACAATTGTTTCATCCACAAAAAACAAATGGGAAATAGTAGGAAGGTTTATTTTCCTCCTATATGGGAGGATATTTCCATTGAAAAATCCTCTATTGATTAGGCGGCTGAGAGTGTCCTACGTAAGGATTAATAAATTTGGAGATATGGGGTTACCTTGCTACAGTCTGCGGGTCGCCTTGAAAAAGCTGTAAGTATTCCCCAAAAAAGAAACCGCCATCCATGAGGAGCTGAACCATTTGAATATGAGATCAATGGCTCTATGTGAGAACCCCATAGTCTTGAGAACTCTATTGATGAAACCCTACTCAATCCTTTAATATGCCTTACTCATAACTAGTTTAACCACAACATTAGAACTATGATTATTGATATTGATTTCTCTCAGCACCTCTTGCAATAAGTCCATAACCCCTTGGACGGACTGATGCTTTAGAAACCCATGTTGTTCAATAAAGATCCAACAAGGAAGATGCAAAGACATCCTCGAATTAATGATTATTGCAAAAATCTTGTAGGGAAGGTTGAAAATGCATATAGGTCTATAATTAGAAAAGGAGGAAGGGTTATTGATTTTGGTTATGAGAACTATTGTGGTAGCTAAGGCCACCTATGGGAGGCTTCCTCCCCTAAAAAATCTTGGGCTGCTGCAATGACATCACCCTTAACCATGTCCCAAACATCCCGATAAAATGCACTTGGGAAGCTTTCAGGACCCAGTGTACTCTCAGGGTTAAGATTCATCATTTCCATCTAAATTTCTTCCCCATACTATATCTTTTACAGCCTTTCATTTTCCCTATGAGAGACCAAGGTGGGAACTTATTCCCAAATCTCTGTATATCCATTGGGTTATTTGCTGGGAATTCTCTTGTTGGGGCCAGCCAAGAGATACCAAAAAAACATATGATCCATTCCTCCTACTGTATCTCAATCATCAATAAAGGTTACATCCTCAAGTATGATATTGGGATTGATGGGGCAGATTTTCTCTTTGATGCAAACATGGAAGAAAGCATAATTCTTGTCACCCTCATGCAACCATTGGATCCTAGATCTCTCACGATCCATTGTATCCTAATTTAGAATCATTTGATACTTGGTACTCTTCTTCTCCACAAGGTCTTCAAATTCCAAGTCACTCCACTCCTCCTCGCTACTCGTTTCCATGCTCTAAATATTTTGTTTGAGGACCTCCATATTTAGATCGACTAGAGGGAGTCTCTTGGACCACAACTAGAGCATGAGTTTTAACCTTTGGAGATTATTATGGATAACTACCTAGGTATTCCCATAGGTCGGATCTCCCCATGAATCACTAACAATCCATTAGTATCCAATATATTTGGACTAGTACTGGTAGAATCTAAACTTTTCTTGGGAATCCTACCTTTGGGACAACAGAACTGACAAGAGAGAATGATCAAAAATACCCCATACAAGATGCTTTACCATGGAATTTGGGAACATAGAGATTTAATTGATGTTCTCTAGGTACCAATCAATCTGACTCTAACATCACCCATTACCATTATAGTTGTTCCACCAATTGCAACAATCTCTAGAGTACTCCATATTAAGAAGACCATCATCCTCCATGAATTGAACAAACTCCAAGATGGCCTTCCAAGGCAAAGACCCTCTTGCCTTATTCTTCCTAGGTTCAAAAACAATGTTAATGTACCCAACCACTATCCATGAGAGATTACCAGAATCAAACCCGTTGATATCATCCCATAAAAGAACTCTGCTATGCGCATAGAAGCTACCCTTCATGAAGGAAACATATAAGCTTTCCTCACCTTTCGTAACTTTTATGGTGATAAATTGATCTCCCGCCTGAATAAAGTCCACCAAGATCTACTTATTCCAGAATACCCATATGTTCCTGTTGACCGAGTCTGCATGCATGGAGCCATGAATCCATATTCTTCAACAAAAATCATTGATCTTAACCAGGCCAAGTTTGTTTTTGAGTACTGCCCCAATAAGAACCTCATTCTTCTTAATCTCTAAAGAAAGGGAATTATTTTTCACTCAAGACCCAAGGCCTTAGGAGTTATAGATTATTATGGGTCACATTTAGACATGAATTAATATATGGATGTTTTTATTGAAAATTTACTTAGAGTTTTAGTTTACTATTGACTTAGTGTCTGATGCTAAACCTATTTCAAAACAACCTTATCGAATGGATCATGTAGAATGATTGGAATTCAACAAGTGAATGGAATATTTTATAGATAAATTTTTCATTCATCATAAAAATACACCTTGGGGTACTCTATTTTTTATATTAAAAACATATGGTTCGATAAGACTTTTCATTGATTATAGATCCTTGAATTACATCATCGATATGGAAAAGTATCCTTTTTCTCATATCAATGATTTGTTTGATCATCTCCAGGGAGCATAGTATTTCTTGAAGATTGATCTTAGGTCAGGGTACAATTAGTTGAAGGTGAAAGAGGAAAATATTTTTATAATTATGTTTCAGACTAGATATAAGAATTATGAATTTGTGGTTATTCCATTTGGGTTTTTTAATACACTAGCTGTATCCATAAATCTTAGGAATAGAGTTTTCCATGACTATTTATATATTTTTTTGGTTTTTTTATTAGTGATATATTGATATATTATAAAATTAATGAGCATCATTAAAGAATCCTTATAATTACATTGAAAACCTTAAAAAACATACTATTTATAAAAATTATTAAGTGTCAATTTTAGTTGAATTTATTTCCTGGTAAAATCATTTCTAAAGATGGAATAACTATTAAACCTACTAAAAAAATTGTTCAATAATGGCCAATACTTACAAATTTCATAGTGATTCATAGTTTTCTTTGTTTATGAGGTTACCACAAGATGTTTGTTGAAAACTTTTATCATTTTTCTCTCTCATTAACTAATTTAAATTGAGAAGGTGTTAAATTCATCTGAATAAAAGAATGTGATGATTTTTTCAAGAACTAAATAGAAGAATGGTGAATACTCTAGTTTTTTCCCTTCCCTCTATAAATGGTGAATTTTTCATATATACTGAATCTTTTATTTTTCTTGACTGGAAATTACCCTTTCTATTTTCATAACCACTTTTAAGGAAAAATTTATAAACATAATGAGTTAAAACTACAAAGTATAATACACTATAAGAGATAAAAAAATCATTGATTTTTTTGATACTATTAGAAATCTTCTCCCTATATAATTTCCAATGAAGGGAATTTACCATTATATGTTGATCATCCTTTATGAGGATTTCGAAATGATAATCCATCTTATCCCGAGTTTGAAAATATTCTTCCAATTTTTTTTCATTTAATTATATTGTAAAAATAATATCTTTCTTTTTGATCTACCAATACTATTCTTTTTTGGGATCCAATAGAGTTATTTGCTCGATCATCTTTTTAGCATCCACTTTAGATAAATTAATCAACAGGGTCTCATCTAACATTTATTCCTCAGATTTTATGATAATCACCCAAGATTTATCATTATTTGGATGATGCTTACTTGAATCCCACTACTAGTTGACCATAAAATCCTTAGTGGGGTCAGCTTGATAAATGATGGCCTCACTATAAGAAAGATTCACAATCACTGAGCTTCCCTACATCTGATTTGGGTCTTCCATCATACCACCATTGTTAACTTGTTCCTTAGAAACACCACAGTTGATCATTTGGATTCCACATCGATGTTACTCACTCTACTTACTATCATGATCAATAGAATTGAGTTTTCAATAAACCAACTTAGGACTCCTATTCTTGTAAGACTATGTCTCCATTGTTGTTGGTAGATAGAAGTAGTCCTTATACGTTTTGATTTCTAATTTTGATCAGAATGAATATCCTTGAATCCTAGTTCCCCTCCCAACCTTATTACCCCTTCGAATATGTATCCCGATACCATAAAATCCCTAAACATTTTCTTCTAAGAATTGGGTTAAAATATCCTCACTTGACTCTACCACCGAAAAACCTTTCCCTTTAGTGGAAACCTCTTCCCAAAGTGGTTCTATTTGTTCCTGGATCATCCCTTAATTTTCTAGACCTTCAAAGTGATTGCCTTAATTAATAGTTGACCTATACATTCTAGGAATTATCCAAATCACTTCATTCACCCCACACCCTATGACCAGCACCACTTAAACCTTGAAATCTATAGATCCTCTTTCACTTTCCACCTAGATCACCACATCATGAGTAGGATCATATATAGGACATACCGCCTCTACCACCTATAACCCATCCTTGTGATTAGTTATAGTAGTTCATGTTTTATCTACAATGACGATTCTTTTAATTGAATTGGTTGTGTTTTGTTTTATAAAGACTAATTGATTTCTTATTCTTCACAACAACTGAAACCTCATGAGCTAAATTATCCAACACATTATCTAGAAATAGCTACTGTATTTTTGGTTTAAAAATTTAGTGACATCATTTATATGGAGTAAAGTGTGAATTATATACTGATCAGAAAAGTTTTATTAATATATTCACTCATAAAGAGTAAAACTTGTGGAAAAGAAGACGACTAAAATAGATTAAGGATTACAACTACACGATTCATTAACATCCTTGAAAATTAAACAAAGAAGCTTATGTTTTGAGAAGAAAAAATAATGGCACATCAACCATGATCTATTCAGGACGTGAACCTTTGGTTAATGATTTGATGAATTTTGGTTCAGAAGTTGTGGATGCAGGGACATCGTCTATTTTTTTAGGTGTAAATACACTATTCTCAGTTAGAAATAATTAAAAAAGATCAAAACAAAGAAAATGAGTTATAGGAAATGGTATTATTTTTTAAGAAGGGTATGTTAACTCAATTTAATATTTTCAAAGAATGTGTTTTAAGATTAGGAAAGAAATAATGTGTTCCATTGATTATTATTTTATGATAGAATTATTTGGTGAATATAATTGTTCCCAATTTTCTATTCATCCTAGTAGCACTAACTTGTACAATGAACATTATGAGTATTACTGGTGGGATGGAGTGAAATGTGATGTTGTTGAATTTACCATGAATTTTTAACATGTCAAAGGGTTGAAAGTAGAATGAAAATTATCTAAAGGTATGCTTCTTCTTTTTCCAATACTTGAGTGGAAATGATAAAATATATCCCTGGATTTTATAGAATGATTACCAAATACTTATCAAGGTAATAATGCGATTTGATTTGTTGTTGATATATTAACTAGATCATAGAATTTACATCCCATTTGAGATAAAATGTTTTGGATCATGTTTATCGACTGTAACTAAAAGAGATATTTAGGTTACATGGAGTAAATCTCTATATTTAATATAATCATGATCCTTGGTTAATTTCAAATTCTAGAAAATAACTTCATAAGTAGTTGGGTACTGAATTATGTTTTAGTAAAACTTTTCATCCTCAATCTGATAGAAAACCTATGTGAACGATTCATACCTTGAAATGCTTCATGTTTATTCAATGGATTACCAGGGAATTTGGGATCAACATCTTTTATTAGTTGAGTTTTCTTATAATAATAGTTTCATTCTATTATACTTATGGAACCTTTAGAGGAATTTTATGAAAAGTGGTGTTGGACTTCTATTTTTTGGGATAAACTATGATAAAGGAAGAGAATGGGACTAGAATTGTTATAGAAAATGTCTGAGAAGGTAAATATGATTCAGCGATACATATAGACGGATCAGAGTAGGTATAAAAGTTATATGGAAAATAAGATAATGGTCTTTCTTTTGATGTTGGTGATCATGTTTTTCTTAAAATATATACATGGAAAAGTGTTATGCATTTTATTAAAATGGGGAAGTGTAAAGTCCCTAGATCTGACACTCTCTCATGTAAAACAATCAGGCTGGTTACTAAACCTCAAGTGTTGCTCCCCAAATGCTAGAGGCTTCCAACTACTAGAAAGGGTGTATTGAATAAAGTGGGGAGACTATACCCTTGGTAAAAATCTATAATAAAATAGAAATAAACAAATATTAGAGTAATGAAAATTGAATAAAAAATATATTATAAAATTTTAAGGTAAAGGTTATACAAAATAAACTAAATAATAATGAAATATGTAATGTCAGGATGGAATGTAACTAAATGACATGCCTGAAGTCATAAAAATAAAAGAAAAAAATGACAAAAATAAACTAAAATACCCCTATACCAAATCCCGAGCCAGTCTCATATCGAAGATCCAACCCATCCAATAAGAAAAAAATCAACTAAAAGTCCCCTTTCCATTATCCAAACCTACATCCATGTAATATGCTCGAGGTATAAGTGATGTGCTCTCAACATAACATACCCCAGATGCCTGTGGTTTTTGAATCTCATTTGACCATTACCTCCTACTCCCCTCACTCTATGGAGGCAACTTCAGTTCTGGTAACCTTCGATCCAGGCTCTGGGGATCCAGTGTCTATCTCCTCCCCCCTTGGAGGGTCCCCTGCTCGCTTTGTCCTTCGAGGAGGCTTTGTGTGGTCAGGCCTCAAGTGCTTCTCTCCCTTGCTTCTAGGATATCGATCTGTTTTCCCACTCAGTTTATAGGGATGGATCTATCCTGTCACTAGTCACTCATACTTAGGTGTTCATCGTTTCTCTTTTAGGATTGAATTAGATGCTCGTGGAGAGGTTCCATGTGGGAAAACCTCCTCTCCCAGCCGTCAAGTTATTTTTGGAATCCTGGGGTTTGCAATTGGTAGCCCGCATCTCAGTGCTTCACCGGAGCTCATTTTGTCTGGTTCTTTCCTTAGAAGCAGATTTCGTTCAGGCTTGGTGAAGAGCCCCTCGAGTGATGGGGTGCTGGGACTTCATCCTTTCATGCTGGTCAATGGATGTTTAAAGGGGGAAGGAAAGCTCGAGGGATGCTGTTCAGATCAGCTTACCTGGTCTCCCTCTTCCCTTCCAAAACGACACTTTCCTAAAGTCCATCGACACTTCTTGGAGGGGGGGTTCTCTTTGCGGATGAGAGAACCCTCAGTGGGGAGGAAACCATGGTGGTCAAGATCTGTGCAGAGCTTGATCTTTTTCTTCCGCTCCTAGAGAATATCTCTCTGAAGGTTCACAATTTTTTCGACTGGTCCCAAGATGTTTTCTACCCAGTGTTCCCCAGGTTCTACTTGTATTGTGTCCTCTAGGTTCATTTGGCTCCGAACTACTGGAAATGTCACCCTGGTGGACCCCCCTCTATGCTAGTGTCTCCAAGCCTAGAGATTCGTCCACTTAACCTCACACTGATTCTAGTTCATCCTCAGACCATCCATATTTTTTAGAAGCCACTCCTTCTCCTAATTACTTCGCCCCCATCTTGTCTGGCTCCTGGATATCCCCCCTTGGCCCCCCAGGTTCCTTCCCCATTTTAAGCATGGATCTCCTTCCCCTAGATCAGTGGAATCTCCAAGTTTGTCCCTGGTCCCTTCTGATCCAAGTGGAAAGTGGTTGGGCCCCTGGTTTCCTTTGATCAGTCATGAAACCGTTCTCAGATGCTGATTGATGGGGCCTTTCTTGACTTCTTCATGCGGTTTCCCTCATGGCTTCTGGCTGCTCCTCTCCTGGGCCTCCCGTTTCTCCTCTGGGATCATGCCCCTGCACTGAGTTGTAGGCCAAGGTTGAAGGGGTTCATGGGGACACCCTCTTTTCTTCGTATTCCCATCCAAGGCATAGGAGGTAGTCATGAAGTGTTCATCATAAACATTTGGGAATTGAGTTGTCGTGAAGTCAGATTCCTTGGTCCTTAGTACTCGTCCTTTGGTCCCAGTCCTATATGATTCTCGGGGGTCTAAGAAGCCTGGTCCTCTAGTCTGGAATTCCTCCAATGTAGTGAGTTTTATTTACCCAATAATCTCATCTTCATTTCCTTTCCAATCCTCAAATTCCATGACTTGAGTCTGGGAGTGCGTACAAGGTTGATGACAAAGAAGATGTTGGTTAGGGAATGTCCTCCATTCCTTTCGGAAGAGACCACGGTGTTTGGTGCCAAAGCTATACCACCATCATTAACATGATTCCAATTCTCATCCGGAACTCCTGAGGTGTTGGGGAAAGGTTGAAAAATGACTTTATCTCCTCAGAATCAGAGAGGAAAAAAGCCAAAATAGAAGTGATCCTAGAACACAAGTAGGCCCCTGATATGATACATGAGATAGTTCAAAAGGTTAAAATGCATGAATCCATGCATGAAATCCCAATAAATAAACACATTTGGCTATTCTGGCATAGGAATATTACAGTTGATTTTATTCTTGTGGAAGATCATCACATTACTATGAAAATATCGAGTGATGGGGACTCTATGTTTGTCTCATTCATTTACAGAAGCTGCAATGCTCAAATAAGGGAAGTCCTGTGGTCTGAGCTACATGCGTTTGATCTTAGAGATTTTCCCTGGGTTGTGGGAGGTGATTTTAACATTTTCTCACTTCCATATGAAAATAAGGGGAGTGGGGATTTTCCGAGGAGGGCTAGAATGTCCTTTATATAGTTCATGGCAGGAAAAGGACTGTCGGATTTGGGTTATTCCGGTGACCCCTTTACATGGTGTAACAACCGTAAGGGAGGAAGTCGTAGATGGAGTAGACACGACCATCACATTACCAAATTCCACTCTATTTCCAAGTTTTCAAATGCAAAGGTGACCCACTTAACTCATAGCATCTCCAATCACTCTCCATTATTATTATCCCTGTGCAAGAGGGGGGTCTCATAGGGGAGGTTTATATTCTCTATCCAGTGTTCGAGTCACTGCAACTATCACCTGTTGGTAAAGGATTCTTGGGCTGAACCACCTCAGGGACACTCTTTTCTAGATATACATTCCATGTTATGGTGTATCAAATAAGAACTTAAAAGTTGGGCCCGGTCTATCCCCCCCTTGGATCAGGAGCTGGACGTGCTCCAACGGGAAGTAGATCAGCTTGAGGAATGTATTAAGTCAATTTGGGATGGCTTGGTCTTTGGCGCACTTCTAAGAAAAGGAACACCCTGGTGGCCATGGATCTTTTACATGAATGACAGGCAAGAGAAAGTTCATGGATCAAATGGATCAAGGAGGGGGACAAGAACACCTCTTTTTTTCATGCGTGTATTCGAGAGAGGAGGCATGTGATCAAACCTAATATAGATCTCATAGATATAACACTCACCAATGATAGAGAGGTGGTGGGAGGTATGACCCTCTCATACATTAAGGATCTTCTCGATGGCCCATCGATGACCATGGCTCAGGGTACCCATCGGGGGGCGCTTCGTTATGAGAGGGGATTCCAAGACCCGTGTCTGCCCAGGACAATGCTCGGCTAGAAGTTATCCATGAGGAGATGGAGATTTATGAAGCCATGTTGGACATGGATCCAGAGAGCACAACAGGTCCCGACAGTTTCCTAGGCTCCTTCTATAGGTACTCTTGGGAGGTCATGAAGAGTGACCTCATTCATGACATCTAGGATTTATTCTACAGGGGAGGCCTTCCTCGTATCTCCTCAGCTATGACTCTTGTTCTTCTTCCAAATATCAAAGAACATTCTTACATCCTCCATTATAGTCCTATAAGAATGTGTAATTTCCCTTAAAAAATCTTGTCAAGTGTCATCAACAAGCAGCTGTCCAGTCTTCTTCCTCAGTGGATTTCCAGAGAGCAGCATGAATTTTTGAAAGAGAGCTCCATTTATGGAGCTATGGCCATGGCACAGGACATTCTGAGAGACGTTAAAATCAAAACTTTTGGTTCCAACATGTTCATTAAACTAGACATGAGCAAGGATTACAATATGATGGAGTGGGGTTTTACTAACAGGGTCCTTACAAGGACGTGTTTTTCATTCTCAGCTTGCTATCTCATATTCAGATGCCTAAGCTCATCATTGATGGATGTATTGTTCATGGGGGCATATTCATGTCTTATTTATGCCCATCCGAGGCCTCCATCAAGGTGACCCTCTGACCCTGATCATTTTTATTCTCATGCAAGACACTCTAAGAAGCATGATTAACAATGGTATATCCAATTGGGAAATCATGCCGTACTGTAAGAAATTTAGGCTCTCGCCTATCTCGCACCTGATGTTTTCTGATGATATGGTTATTTTCATGAACGCGAGGCAGAGGTACGTTCTTGGAATCGATAAAATTTTAGAGGACTATTTCCATTGGAGGGGCCAAATCATCAACGGGGAGAAGATAAACTTTTATGTCTCTGGTTTGTGCAATGAAAACAGGGTGGTTGATCTAGGTCACATCTTGATCATGTGGTGAGGAATTTTTCCCATGGAATACCTTGGATCCCCTATTACTCCAGGAAGAATTCAAAATAGGGAGTTCGACAATGTGGTGAACAAGATCATGGGTCAAATTCTTGATTGAAAAAATCACTTCCTCTACTTTGGTGGCCACATCTCTCTTGTTAAAAGTGTTCTGTCAGCTATTCCAATGCACGCTCTCGCTTACTCTGATGCGTCAAAGGGTCTCATAAGTTCCATTAATAGACTCCTCACACACTTTATCTGGGATGCTCAATATGAGGGGAAGAGTCATTGGGTTTCATGGAGGAAGATGGCACAACCCATCCGCAAGGGAGGGATACACATTAAAAGTTTGGAGGATACTATTCATTTCACGCATGAAAAGATCACATAGGGAATAATTGAGGAGTTGACCCTATGGGGTAAGATTATGTCCCTAAAGTACTGGTCTAGTTCTATATCTCCTTCCTCAAACGGTTCGACTTTATGTTCCTCTGTGACCAACATCTTCCTGAATATCCTCCCGCACTCGCAATGGATTGTAGGTAAAGGTAACATCCTCTTTTAGTTTCATAATTGGTCGGGAATCACGCTCTCCTTCATAGTGTGTCCATCTACCATGATCTCTTTCAAGGAGTCGAGCCTTCATCCAACATTCTTAAGATCAGTTTTGAATTCATCCCAACAAGAGGTTTTTGACTCCATCCTCATTTCATCAGAGTTGGATAGATGTGTTTTTACTCCCTCTACCTCATGGAAATCCAAATCAATGGACTTTCGAAGGATAAATTCCTCTCAGGGGAAGTATAATAGGTGTAATGAAATCATCTAGTACAAAACAAATCCCTTCTAAGATTAACTTTCTTACTTGGAGAATTCAAAACACCACCCTGCCTTCTAAAATTACCATTAGACACCTTGGAATTAGCATGGATTCCCACTGCCATTGTTGCATGGGAAAAAGTGAAGAGATCACAAGACACACTTTTTTTAAGGTGATTGGGCTTGCATGGTTTGGAGTTCCTTTTTGGGGTTCACAACATACTCCTCTCATGCGACAATCACTGACATGGTCTTGGAACACTGGTTTCAGGGTTCAGAGAGTTCAGCGGTGGAAAGAGTGGCGCATTTCTTAATCTTCAGTGTGGGTTGATGGTGCTTATGGTAGGATAGGAACCATGACAGGTTTAAGGGAATTACTGCTACATGAAGGTCCATTGTGGAAAGAGCTCGGTGTATGGTGGTGGATCAGATTTTTCCTTTGGGAAATTGGAAGGAGGCTCCATCACTTTGTACCCTTTGTACTCCTCTAGCTGGGGTTCACAACACCTCCAAGGGGAGATGGATTCAATGGTTACCTCCAGGGGATGACCTGAGTCTCAACACAGTTGGGTCTTGTGTCCTGGGTGACATGCGTAGAGGTGGGGTTGTTCGCGATTCTAAGAGGATTATTGTCCTGGAATTCACAGCTCACTTCGGGAGTGACAGTTCTGTCCGGGCAGAGGCCAAAACTGTTCTATTAATCATGACCATTTGTAGACAAAGGGACATTCATCTCTCGGAGGTGGAGACCAATTCCATAATTATCCATGATTCATTACTTGACAAGGGCTTCATCCCATGATCAATCTCTTACATCATTAGGCAATGCAAGGCCCTTTTGTGCAACAACATTATGGCCATCCACACCTAGTGGGAGGATAACAAAGTGGTAGACTATCTGACCTCCCTTGCAGTCCCTGGTACCCTGGATTGTTGTCTTCTTTCTGATTTATCCTTGCTTAAACCTGAGTGGGTGAACTTGATTCAGGGTGACGCCCTTGGTTTGCACCACTTCCGGCCTCCATAGGCCTTGGTTGTATCTTCTCTTTTGTATAATAATTTTTTTATCATTGAGTGGGTGATGTAATATGCTCAGGTACTAAATGGAGACATGAATAGGGTGAGTAAAACATAGTAGGTTGACAACACTATGTATAAAAAAACCATCCTGATAAATAAGTGCATGAAATAAAGTGATAAATAGGTGATTAATCAATCAATTAATACAATACATTAAACAACTTTATTTGGAACCATTCCAAAATATATTTGATCATGTATCACAACCAATCCAATTGTAACCAAAAAACCTTGGAATAATCACATAATTGGGAAAATCTCTATTTATAAGCATTTCAGCATAATCAGACCAATCCCTATAAGCATTAAAACATAACCAGGACAATCTCTATAAGAATTAAAACATAACTTATCTGATCCCTATATGCATTGTAGCATCAATAGGCCAATACCTATAAGCATTACAACAAAACTGGACCAATACCTATAAGAGTTACAACATAACCAGACCAAAGTCCTCTATATAATAACTTCAACATCATCAAAAAATACAATTTATATAATAATTTTACTGTGAATCACAATAAAAGAAATAGAAGAATGAATTACACATATATCATTATAATCTACTAGGGTCAATTCATCCAATTTCCCTTTATCTTTCAATTACCCATTTCATTTATCAATTTGGTCTTAAACCATTATCATTCTAGTTCACAAAACCATATAAAATAAAATATCACCATTCATTACAATAAACAATTAAGTAATTATGCATGGTGTCTTTATCATAATAAATCACATAAGGTCTCATGTAATGATATACACAAAAAGGTATCCAAGGAGTAATCCAACACCGAATTTATCATCACCATTATTCTATTAATTAGCACACATGTTTTGTTGGTGAAATCAAATGATATTTCAAATACCTAAACAATTAGAAAAAAATTATAGGGTTTGGTTCTAGAACACCTACCTTTATCTATTGATAAAAAAATGCTTCAAAAAAGAAACGCCAACATGAATGAAGGAGAATAAGTTCACAAGGAAAACCTCAATCACACAATACTAAGATCAACACCCGATTCCTCAGTAGTAAAAATATTACACTGTGATAATAATGAACAAATGTAAGTGAGGGGAAAATTAAATCAATCCAAATAAACATAGATTAAATTATTGATCAAGATATCTAGAAGGGAGGTAATGGATCCATAATAAATTAGAGTCCCCCTAGGGTACGAGGGATAAGGCTGCACCATGAATGAAATAAAATCAAACATGTTGTGGGATTTAAATTTGATGTCCATGATATTTTCATGGTGAGAACCCCTTTCATGACATGAAATTATCAATTTTCGAGATACAACTAAAAAAACATCACCTTCGGTTAAAATAACCATGATCTACCATTTCATGTTGTGAACTAGTTTCATGATATTTAACCATTTTATGCCCTGAACCAGTTCATGATGTCTTCCTGGAGTCATTTACACATCAGGTAACATGTTCACATCATGAAAACATCCAATATATCTCTCTTAGTCTAGAATATATAGAATAGAATGAACCACCTATGAAGCCTTCCAAATAATTTAATAACCCTCATAATACATTGAAACACTTATACTTAGACTCCATTAATTCAAAAAAAAACATACAACCTTGAAATTTAGGTCATTTTCCCTAGAAAAAACTTCTCCATTCCCAAATGAGTCTTGACTACCAAGGTTTAATGAAGAAGGAAAACCCAAATGAAATATGTCAAACCAAAAAATCAAAGAAGGATGTACTTAAAAAATATGGGATATTTTAACCTCTTATCTATATAATATTTCATCCCCATGATGCTATAAGAATCACTGTGGGGCCTCAGTGAATATGTGTGGCCACTATGATCACATATCAGAATCCCTCCCCCATGTATCCTCTTGAACATTCCCATGCTGCCACTGTACTTGAACTAGAGGTACAATCTTTCCCTAAAGATACATCTCATTATGGTACACAATCTGTATTTTATGATCCTCAAAGGATGCATGCACACCGAGATCTAAGTCATCAATTTCTACCACATGATAATGGTAATGATGAAATCTCTAAAGATGTGACACATAAAAAAACTCTTGCATGGAACTGTAGCACTATAGAAGGGCCTATTGTATGCCACTAGACCAACCCCTTCCACTATCTCGAACAAACTTACAAAACTAGGTTCTTCTTTCTATGTTTCTTTGATATAAAGTTCCCCCAACCTAGGTGACACCTAAAGGAAAGCACGATGACACAACTAAAAATCCATAGCTCATCTATTCTAGTCAGCGTAATATTTCATCCCACTTTTTGCAGTCACAACCCATTCTTTATCAATCGAATCTACTCTGATGTCTCCTGTACAATACTAGGTATAAGAAGTTTTGACTCACCTGACTCCAACCAACAAAGAGATGAACAGAACAACCCTTTATAAAAAGCCACAAAATTTTCCATTTGGATCAATTCATTGAAGATATTTTTATAAGTGAACTCCACAAGTACTAAATAATACTCCCATGAAAATCTAAAATAAAAACAAACGATCATAACATATCCTCCAGAATATGAATAGTCTACTTAAATTGATCATTAGTATATGGATATTGGTTTGCATTCAGATGAAACTACCCTCTCAGAGCATTCTGAAGACCCTTAGATAACTGATACCTAAAATGAGGATCTCTATTAGAAATGATACACTTCATAACACTATGCAACCAAACTATCTCTTATATGTAGAGACTACCCAGATCATCAACTATAATGTTCTTCATAATAGGAAAGAAGTGGGATTGCCTTCATCATTTAATCTAAGATCACCCATACTTTATCTCTCTTAAGAGATTTCCTAGTTAATATAGCCAAAATATCCATATTGACATTATCCCATTTTTATTCAGGAATGAAAAGAGGATAAAAAAATCCCAACATGCCTCTGGTGCTCGACATTGACCTACTAACAGGTGAAACACATCACCACAAATCCTGTTACCTCCTTCTTTATTCCTTGTCATCAGTATTTTATATGGATATCATGATACATATTTTTCATCCCTAGATGTAGCACCCATATAGAATTATAAAACTCTATCATAATCTCCTTGATAAATCATGTAGGAACCCATACTCAACCATGCAAAATAATAGAATTTTCACTACCAAGAGACCATATTGATGGTGGATCCCCACTGTATATGTTGTCCTTCATAGCTAAGACCATCATATTATACAATAACTATGTCTCTAATTATCCACGAAGCATAGGTATAACTGATGTCAGAGTCATAGTCACTCATCCCTAGGATACCTGAACATCTAGATGTATGTCTGCAAAGAGTTCCATCATTAACCACTCATCCCATGACTCCTAAACTACCTTTGTATACATTTTATATTTTAAGGAATCGAAAATAATATTTCCATTTCCTAGTGTATAATCCAACTCAAATTCAAAATACTGCAGGTACTCAATCCACCTCCTATGTCAAAGGTTCAGGTCTTGGTGGGAAAAGATGTACCTAAGGATCTCATGGTCTGTGTATATGACAAACATTTCACCCAAAAGATAGTGTCTCTAATATCTCATGGAATTTACCTTTGTAGACAAATCCAAATCATGAGGAGGATAATTCCCCTCATGGTGGATCAACTATTTGGAGCTATAATCTACCACTCGATCCTCTTTTATCAAAACCTCTTTGATTCTATCTCTTGATGCATCACAGTACATAGAAAATTTATTTCTTGGAATATGTAAAGTGATTATAGGTTATGGGGTAATCCTACCCTTCAAATGAAAAAAATATCCCTCATAATCATCTGAGTAAACATACTTCACCCCTTATTTGGTTAGCCTAAACATCAGTGCTACCAGATAGGATAAATCCTTGTTGAAATGCTGGTAATGACCTACTAAACCAAGAAAGATCCGAATCTCAAATAAATTCTTAGGCCACTCCCAAGATACCATAGTTTGAACCTTCATTGGGTCCACTAAAACTCTATCCTTTGAGATGACATGAACTCAGAAGTTCACTTTATCAATCCAGAAACTGCATTTAGTTATCTTGGTATAAAGATGATGATCTCTCAATGTACTCAAGTTGATGTCAAGATATTAGGAATTATTTTCCACTGAATGTAAGTACATTAATATTCCATAGAATAAAAACACCAAAAAATGATCCAAAAAAGGATAAAATGTATAATTCATTAAGACCATGAATACCGACGGTGTGTTTTTCAAACCAAATGACATCAATACAATCTCATATAAGACGTGCCTGCTCCTAAAACCAATCCATGGTATTTATGATGGACCCAACATCAACTGATGATACCCTAATCTCAATTCCATATTATAGAAAATATGGGAACCTCTTAGATGATCAATGAGGTCATCAATTAACATAAGGGTATATTTTTTCTTGAACATCATCTGGTTCAATATCTGATAGTCCACACATAAGAATAAAGTCCCACTAGCTTTATTGGTGAAATTAACTAAAGAACCCTATGGGGACATACTTGGCCATATGAAACCCTTATATTCAAAATATCCCAAATTAGAATTCAATTCATGAATCTATATTGGTGCCATCCTATAAGGTGGAATAGAAGCTGGCACTACTCCTAGCACCAACTCAATCAAGAACTCGATATTCCATTTGGGTGGTAAGTTATAGAATTCATTAGGTAATATATACTAAAAAAATTATACCATTATTGGAAAAGTATTATGTTGTATTCCAATATCACCTTGAGGAAGGCCCACTATCTAAGATATGATACAATTAAATCTTCACTGAATTGGTAATATACAACTAACTTAAAGATCCCACTCACACTAGTAAAAATAGAAGCCTCTTCATGAGATAGAAAGGTAACTATCCTTTAAAAATAGTCACTATGATCTTGGTATATAACTACCCAATCCATACCAAGAATAAAAATTAGAACTTTTCATTTCCATCAAAAATAGTTCCCAAAAGAAAAAGTAACCACCAATTTATAGAGAAAAAACTTTGCAATGTTTTATATTCTCTGACCGCCCTTCCAACTGTGTATCGATGGTCAGGACACCATCCAATATTTCCAAAAATAATCCATAACCATTTTAAAAAATAGAAAATTAAATGGAAAGTGTTGATCATGTATCAAACAAAATGTAAGAAATGACAGATGATACAAGAATCGTACCTCTAATAGTAGAAGGTCCTACATCTAAGCTAGCTGGAGTATAAAAAATTGAATGAAACTTACTTTACCCTATTATTTGGGATCCATTTTGAATCCCCTGTGTCGTTCCCTCTAAATGGTACTACTAATCCTACACTAGGGTACCACCCTGATTGCCTCGACCTCAACATCCAATGGCACTCTAGCTACCAGTATGCTGAGGGGAAGCTGTGTCATTACCGAAATATGGTACCTGTCCCGATGCACATCCACTACTTCTCTATTGCATACCCCTATAAAACATATCCAGGTGGCCCAACCCACAACAAGAACAAAAATATATGTAGGGTATAGAAAACGATCCCACTTATGACTAAAAATTCAAAACCAATAATACTTCAATGAAACACAGGATTGATATAGATAAGCACTTCCCTAGATGCTCTTCCCGCTATTTCCATGGTAATAATTATCATAGTTGCGCTTCTTGATGATAGAATAAGAACTCCTAATTTTACCTACAGAAATATCTTTATCACTACTTAGGGCCTCTCTTAGATTCCCTTCTATGATGAGAGTCCGATTAATCATGTCTAAAAATATACTAAAGAAAAATAAGTTCATCTCTGGCCTGATCTCATAGTGAATCCCATCCTGAAAATATTTCACCCTGAAAATCTCATCACCATCTAAAGATGGAAAAAGCACTACAAGTCAGTGAAACAATCAACATAGACCATCACTAAAATTCCCTCTTATGTTAGTTTCATGAACTCATGATCCTCCTCATACCTAAACATATATGGATAGATGTGGATCAAAAAAATCACCTATAAGTCCTTCTAGGATACCTCATCTTTCTTCCCAGCTTACTCTAGAATATGACCCAATACTTATTTGGTCCATGAATAATATTTGTAGTTAGCTTCAAAATTCTACATGTGGGTGTATTGAGGTACTTTAAGATCATCTAGACTTACTCAATCAAGAACTCAGCTTCCTTGGGGCCTCCCTCCCCAATGAACCTAGGTAGAAGCTGTATCTAAAAATCTCTCATCATCTCATACATCGAAGGTGTGGTGCTAACAATATCCCTTTCCATGGATCACATAACCCTTAGGAAGAAATCATGAAGCTGAAAATCCATATAATCCTGAGGGTATACTAGAAGCTCCAGTTTAGTAGCATTAGGAGCATGATGATTTAAACTATCCTAAAAATCAATTCAAAGATAACAAGGAGACACCTTCTATATAGAAAAAATGCACTCATTATAACACTATATAACAACAAATTCAACCTCAATAGGTGTCAAAAATAGTGAACTACTATCTCATAGTCTCTATAAACACATATCAACAATTGAATTATCATAAAATACCAGTTCTTTCATTTCATTTATCAAATATAATAGGTATCTCATTTGATAATCCATACATGCACATATATCACATGAAAAAATTTCCCTATCATGAATAATTCATGTTAGGATATATACTTAAGTGCCTCTCATGATACTCGCATACCCATATCATTCCATACTAGGTCATGATTATAAATCTCAAGAAACAATAACATCAAAAAACATGAGAATCATCGAAGGTAAATTATTATCAACTGTATCAACTGAAAAACAATACCAGCCATGGGTACTAGTATTTCCCCCCATACATGGGTTAGGTACTCCCGTAAAAAATATCATTACCAAGTCCTGAAAAATCCTAGTATCATTTATACCTTTCCAAAATAGAAAATCAATAGAAAAGTAAAACAGAATTCCATAGATCTGTAACTCTCTCACATGGAAAAAAGAGGTTCGTTAATGGACCACAAGCACGCCTATCCATATTATAGAGGATGTTTACTAGAACCGGGGGTGTAGAGAACTTAGTGGGGATACTATCCCCCCCAATATAGAGTTATAATATAGGGGAAATAAAAAAATACCCGAGTAATGGAAATAGAGGAAACAATACATCATATAACTGGAAGGTAAAGAATGAACCAAATAAACCAAATAATAATAGACCATGTAATATTAGGATAGAATGTAACTAAATGAAATAATGGATGTCATACAAATAAAAGAAAAATGCGACATAAATAAACTCAGAAGACCCAGGTCACGAATCTTAGGTCAGTATCGTCTATAATATCTAATCCATAAAACAAGAAAAAATCAACTACAAGGTCCCTTTCCTTTGTCTAAACCTGTATCCACGTAATATGCTCAGGTCCCAAATGATATACCAAATAGGGTGTGATAGAAAAAAATCAACAGTTCGACACCACCATGTCTAAAAAAACTAGTTTGATAAATAAGTGCATGCAACAATGTGATAAATTGGTGTGTTAATTAACCAGTCAATATAATACATCAAACGAACTTCTTCAGCTCCATGTTAGAATATCTCTAAGAATGTATCAAAACCATGCCACACATAACAAAAAATCAATGGCATAATCACATAACCATGAAAATCCCTATGTATAAGCATTTCAATATAAGCAGGCCAATCTTTATAAATATTAAAACATAACCTAGACATTCCCTATAAATATTAAAGAATAACCGGTCCAAGCTCTATAAAAATTACTACATAACCGAGATTATACCTATAATAATTATAGCAAAACTGGGCGAATCCCTATATGGATTAAAATATAATTGGACCAATTCCTCTATACAATAATTTCACTATCACTGGGAAAATCACTTTATATAATAATTTCAACATGAATCATATCAAAATATATAATAGCAAGAATAACGCATATAACGTCATAAGACACTAGGTTCAATTAATCAAATTACTATTTATCTTTCCATTACGCCATTTATTTATCAAGATGGTCTTGAATCATTGTTATGACAGTGCACACAACCATATCATATCAAACATCACCAATCATTCCAATAAAAAATTAATCCATTATCCACGGTGAGTCTATCAAAAGCAATCACCAGAGGTCTCAAGTTGTTCTAAACATAATTTAATCCATTATTCAGTTCATTATTATTCTAGCATAGGCTCACCGTATAGGTAACCATAATCTAGGTCTCAACACCACTAGATCAAAGGGATCCAAGGAGTATTCCAACACATGATTGATCATCACTATTATTCTGTTAATTAACATGCACATTATATTGGTGCAATAAAACAATATTGAATATACTTAAACAATTAGAAATAGACCATAGGGTTTGGTTATAGACCACTTACCTTAATGTGGAAATCATAGAAACATTTCCAACATGTAAATAAAAAAAGAACAAAGGTGAAGAAGATCACAGGGAAATCCAAAGTCAAACAAGAACAATATCCAAACCTAATTCCTCAGTAGTCAAAATATTACCATGTGATAATGAAGAAAAAACTGAAGAGAGGGGAAAAAATAATACCTACTCATCATATATTAAATGCCTATTTTAGATGTTTAGTATAGAGGGAATCACTACTAGAAATAAGAACTATACATCACAGACCAATACTAATGGTTTGTACAAAACTGTTGGCATAACTACCTTAAAGAGACCCTATACCAATGGTTTTGGACAAAACAGTTGGTATATATTGCTTGTAGACACTCTATACCCACATTTTCTCTAAAACCATTGGTATAGTTCACCAATTAAGAACTATACCATTGTTTTTGGCCAAAACCGTCAGTATAGGTCACTTATATAGACCTATACCAATGGTTTTGGTCAAAATTGTTGGTATTGTTCCATAATAGATACCCTATACCAATAGTTTTCCCATACACCATCGTTATAGGTTGACATTATTCCAAAACCATTGGTACAACTGAAAGTATCAAAGAACCCATACCAACGGTTCTCAAAACCGTTGGTATAGACACCCATATTATTTTATGGTTTGTTTTGTTAAATAACATTAAATAAATAAAAAGAGAAAATACTTATGAATATTGATATATATATATAAATATTAAATTATGTTAAAAAAGTAGGTCTTTGGATTATAAAGTGGTGGTGCTGGGATTAAAACCAAGATGGGTTTTATTTCTTCCATTACCTATGTCGACAGTTTTATGAAACCATAACTATAGGTTCTTTGTATAACCTATACCAACAATTTTGGGAAAACCATTGGTATAGTCCTATACTGACTCCACAATAGCCACAACCCTCCAAACCATTCATATACATTTTTTTCTATTAGTATATTTATCTAAAATTTCATAGATCCACCTTAGATTCTGAGGGAGAAAGATGCACCCTGAATGAAATAAAATCATATGTGCTATGCTATTTAAAACCACAGGATGCAATATTTTCATGGTTTGAAGCCCTATCACGATGTGAAATTACCGATTTATGATATTTTCCAAAAAATGAATCACCTAGGGTTTAAATAACCTCGATTGTCCATTTTGCACTATGAAATAGTTTTATGGCGTGTAACCATTTGACAAACGAAACTAGTTTAGAATGTATTCTTGGATATATTTACATGTCTTGTATCATGTTCATAGTGTGTAAATTTCCAAATGACAAATCTCATTCCAACTTCTTTTGAAGAGGACAAAACACATCTGAATCCTTTTAAGCACATGGATAACCCTCATAATCCCTTTATATTCTTATAATCACACTCTATTAATTCAAAAAAATATACATCCCTAAACTTTTAGTCATTTCCCTCCAGAAAAATCTCTCCTTCCCCAAATGAGACTCGACTAACATGGTTAAAGAGGATGTAAAATCCTAAAGAAAGATGTTTAAATGAAAAATAAAAGAGGTACATACCTAAAAAAATAGGATCTTAATGGAAGCTATGTCTGCGGTTCATTGGACCATATGAAATCATAGAGAAAGTTAGATCTGTTTGCTAATGAGTGGATTTTCCTCTGATTTATAAAGTATTTCATGTTTCTATGTTAAGAAAATATGTGTAGGATTCATCTTTTATTTTGATCCCTAAATTAGTTTTGTTAGAAGAGAACCTTACTTATGGGGAACAAACTATTTATATTCTTAATCAAAGAGATATTGTTTTTGGAATGAGGTAATTCATAATGTTATGGATTTGTGGAGAATCTATATGGTGGAAAAAGAAACATGATAATAAAGAAAATGGTATAAGGGAATGATATCCCAACTTGTTTGATAATTGAATAAAAATATGAGGGTATAATTTCTAAAAGGGGATAAGAATATAACAATCAAAGTAATAATAAAATAAATAATTTTCATATTTATTAGTATTCATGAGATAGATTGTTATATTAATTATAAAAACATTAACTATTTTTTAAATAAAAAAGGAAATCGTTTTATTAAACACTATTCTTTTAAAGTATTATTTAGAAAAAATATAATTATCAAATTATATAATTTTAATATGAAAAAATGGATTTTTCATGAATTCATCATGTAAAAATTATCTTAGGATGATTTTTTAGAATTTTCTGAAAATATTTATTTTTCAATGAATAGAGAAAATACTGATTTTTATTGAAAATTTTATTTTCTATTCGATTATTAACAACGTAAAATAATATTTTGTATTAGTTTTAAAATTTATTAATTCACTTTTTTTATTTAAAATAATAAAATTAAGAGATTTTAAATTAATTTTATAATTTAATTTCATATGAAAAAAATATTATACTTAAAATTGGAATTTTTTGAATTTTTTTTTCTTTACCTATTGTTAGTTTAATTTTAAATTAATTTTTTCTACTTATGTGTTTTGAATATTGAAAAATGGATCTCGTATTTTGAATTAGTGAGTCCAAATTTGGTAAAAAAATCCCCTTCATTTTTGGACATTGGCAATAGAAACAGAATTAATTTTTGTTATAATAGTAAATGGTAAATTGGGTAATTAAGGTTATAAATAAAATGATAATGACAAAATAATGGAAATAACACTTGAATTAATTTAATTTTATTATTATATATCATCCATAATCATAAAAAAGTCAAATATATGACCTTTTTTCATTTGGACATGATTTTTACCTTTATAATATTTAAGTAAATATAATGCTAGAAATGTCACACACTTGCTTTTAATAACTATAAATTTTCTAACATAGGGATAAACAGAGGATATATTTAGTTATAAATATTATTTTTAAATATAAATTCTTCTTTAATCATGAAATTTCACTATTAATTTTTTGTTATGAAATAAATAACTTAAAATCTGGCACAACGATGATGTAGTAATTATTCAATTAATAGAAAAATGAAATAAATGATATTAAAAATATTTTAATTAATATAATTTGAATGAATATTTGTGTTCCATGATTTGTTTAGATAAAAATTACATATTATATAGGTGTTTATTCATTGTATTTTAATTATTTGTTTTGTATTATAGTTTAAAAATACAAATTTAATTAATAGTTCCAAAATTGAGATTTGTCTAATTTTAGAATAATTAATATTTTATTAAATAAGTTAAAATTTCTAAATATTTTATCTTCATACATATAAATGGTATATGGTTTATTAAATCAACCATTTTACATTTATTTTCTATTTTAGGTTTTATAAAAACTATATTAACCCATTAAAAGTATAAAACATTGATATCACCACAATGGTCAAAAGGGTTAATTATGGTTTAAAACAAAAATTTAAGGGTAAATATGTGATATAAACTTGTAATATTTCTTATTTGATGATATTATATCAACTCATAAAAATATTATCTTCTAATATTATCATTTTTAATCCATTTGTACATCATAATTAATTTATATTAATTTAATATTTTATAAAATTCCTAGCTTGCTCCTCCCCTCTCTTTTAATAGGGAACATCTTCTTCTCATTTATTAAAACTTCAAAAACCATTTGGTTTGGATAATAAATATCAATTTACCTTAATTTAATCCCTATATATATATATATATATATATCCTATAATCCATATTTAGGGAATAATACTAACCGTATAGGTATTAAGTGATAATGAAAATGAGGTTGTTTGAAGAAGAAGTATAGTTCTTAACCAAGTGTTTTTGTTTTTAATTCTTATTACACCTATTTATAATATTATTCAAATAATATGAAAAAAATATTCTATATAATGATATTCTGTTATTGTCACACCCCGACCCGTGTGTTTATTTTATTTTATGATTTTTTTTGACTTTAAATTATTTTTTTGGGGTCTGAGGTAAGTCCCGAACTAAATTTCTGAGTCTTTGATAAAAATCACACATTTGGGTTCGATAACGTTGGACGCGCGGGTGGAGTGCGATGCTGTGTGGCTTCGCCCATGTAACTGTGTGACCTTTTCGGCTTTGAATAATTAAAATAAATAAATAGATATCAATTTAGTATGTCATGTAAAATTTTTATGGTTATTAGGAATTTTAATATTTGTATAAAAGCTAAAATTGTTATTTTTATTATTATCAAAATGAAGTAACTAATTTTATAATTTTTATTAGTGTGATTATAAATAATACATTTAAAATTAATGCTAATTAAAAATATAGTAAGAAACTATATTATTATCATCTTATTAATATTATGATTATTATTATTATTATTATGATTATTTTATTTATGTTTTAGTTATCTATTTTATTTATAGGTGTTTTTTAAGGGAAACCCTAGCCCTTTTATCTCCCCCCGTTTTTCTTTTCTACTCCGCACGCCGCCACCCCCTTGCCTCGGCCTCCTACCTTGCCCTCTTCTCCCGTACGACCCACAGCCCCATCCTGCGCTCCGGACATGGCACCCTGGTTCCCTCCCTGTTTGCTCCTCCGGTCACGCACCAAGCAGCCCGCCGCCGCCCGTCGACCCCTCAACAGTTAGCCCGCACGACATCCATGCGCCCCAACCCTCCTCTCATCCTACAGTCCGCGCGCCGCCACCAGCCTTCCACATTGCAGGCAGTGCATACCTCCTTCCCAGCTCCCGCACACGGAAGCAACCCCCCTCCTTCAGCGCAGGACTCCGACGCCTCTCCTCCTGCTGCCCACGCACCCCAACACCTTCCTCCTATAGCCCACAGCAATCTGCCTCCTCCCTTCCTCTATCTGCAGCAGCCCCTAGCACTCATCCTAGCCTCCACTGCCATGGCTCCCTTCCTCCTTTCCAGTGGAACAACCAATTTCTCCCAGCCACAACCCTTCTTCTCTCCCTCTTGCAGCGTGTTTCCAGCCTCAGCCTCCCCTGCGTGCAGCGTCGCACCCCTGGTGTTCTCCTTATTCCCATCGTAGGACCCCCCCTCCTTGAATGGTTTCATTTATTTTTTTACTTTCACTTTTATTATTATTATTATTCTTATTACTATTCTTATTGTTATTATTATTGTTATTGTTATTATTATTATAATTATTATAATAATTATTATTATTCCTATTATTGTTGTTATTGATATTATTATTATTATTATTGTTGTTGTTGTTGTTATTATTATTATTATTTTATTATTATTATTATTATTATTGTTATTATCATTATTCTTATTCTCATTCTTATTCTTATTTTCATTATTATTATTATTATTATTATTATCATCTTACTCTTGTTAGATTATGGGTTTTAGTTGATGGTGAGTTTTTATTGGTTGGTTTAGAATTTTTAGGACCTGCGCAGGGCGTTTCTGAGTGAGAGTCATCGTCGCACCTTATTTCCGAAGTTCCATTGTCGTCACACATTAGTTTCAAGGTGAGTGTTTCTTCCTAATGCTTGGTTTTTCATACTTTAAATGGGGTTTATTTATGTGTTTTGAGTCCTTGATATTTATTATGTAGGGCGTTGGACTTTATCGTGCATTTTTCGAACGTGCGCCATTTCATCGAGTCGTGTATCCGCGGTAGGTTCCCATTGCACTACTTTTCAAAATTTAAGTTACATTATTTCCAACTGATTGTGCATAGTATTTGTTCAAATTAAATATTTTACAAATTTTAACAAATGTGAGATGATATAAGACAATTAATTTTTAAATGATTATTTGGTGTAAAAAGAACCATTTATTTTATACAGGACACTTGAAATATTTTCTTGATGAGCGGACACCCAGTAGTGAAAGAATGCCAGTTTGGATTTTAAACATAATCCACAGAATATCAAATTTAGTTCTGGTTTAATGTTAAATGATTTCATTTTTAAGCATGAACAAGTAATTTTGTTCTTTTGATAAATTTCCTGGTTGTATCTTACGGTTCATCTGGAAAAAAGTAAAATGTTTTGGTTTGGTTTTATAAAAATATTGGCAGCCTGTGAAGTAGTGTTTTGGGGCTCCTTAAATTTTTTCAACCTGGTTTTGGTCTTCTAAAGAAGTTGTATTTTATTTAAAGTGGTGGTTGTGAAAGGTGTTTAATGCTCGTTTGGCACTTGATGGAAAATTATGAATTTTTTGTGATAAAAACCCTCCTAGGATAACTCTCTTGCCTTGGTTGCATTTGATTGTTTGGGAGGCCATGCTTAGAGGCTCCCAGGAACTTGAGTGGTTTAAAATCAAGAGGTTATCCCATGGAGTGGCTCAGGGTGAGTCCTATTGTGCTTTATATATATATATATATGATTGGTGCTCGGTTGGCATCAGTTGGCGCACCCCCTTTCCAAACACTTCAGACATGGGAATCTGGCATATTGAGAGAATATTCTATGAATTATTGCTGCACTGGTTGGTTATGGTACTGACCAGTGGCCCATATTAGGTGGATATATTGGGTTTATTACTATGGGATTTTCCCTCGACCTGCCTGAGAGAGGATGGTCGAGTGTATTGTGAATTTTGATTTCATCGTGACATGTCAACAAAGATGATTTCTCATGTATTGATGTCTTATGATTTATTCTCGATCTCCTAGGTTCATCCATGTATGTGACTTTTCAATTACTTGGTGTGATGAATATGGTACTTGTATATATTTTCTTTTCATTGCCCTTACTGTGTAACTACTGTATCATTTTCGTGTGTAGTGTTTTTACTAGGAAGTGATGTGTGGTTTTAAAGTGATTTAGGAAAAATGTTTTCAAAGAAAGGTGTTTTGTACTTTTGTGCAAATTGGAAATGTAAATATCACTTCCCCATTGAAAAATTCTAAGGTCTCACTAAAATAATGACTTGGGTTTTTGAGAAATAAATAGGGAAAATTACTTGTACTTTGTTTGTGAGTAACATGTAGAAAACCATACTTTTATAAATTGTAGTTCAAACTTGAAATGATGTTTCATTTAGTTTTAAAGGTAGTGAATTAAGAATAGATATGGGCTAACCTACTGAGTTTTAATACTCACGCCTATAGTTCTTTTTTGTTTTTAGTGTTTTTGTAGGCTACAACTTGAGAGCGCTCGCCTGGGGCGACGCTTGATCATTAAGTCAGAGAGTGAACCGTGAGGTCACACGGAGTTAGTTCGGACGTCGAGTTGGTTAGAATTATTTTCCTTTGTTCCTGTTTAGCCACTTTATTTGTTTTATTTATTCTGCGCTACTCTGTATTATTTCTGCTGTTTTATTTATTTATATTGGGATAAGTCGTTCCTATAGCCTCTGTTGATTCCCTCGCGCTTGTCACCATCCCGGGAGGATCGGGAATGCCTCTCAGGCCATGTCGCAGACCGGCTTGGGTGACTAGTTCAGGGTTGACCTGGGTTGGTTCATGAAAAAAAGGTATCAGAGTAGGTCAACTCTTAGCGGACCTCTCTTTTTATAGCGCCCTTCGTTATTTGGGATGTCAACGTAGACAGAGTAGGATTGTCGGGACTTGAGGGGTAGTAGCAGGAAGAGCGTCGGGAACTGTTGCTCGTTCTGATCATCGGTTTTCCATGGGAAGTCTGGTTTAATTTCTTTATTTGGGTTTTTTATGAAAATGTTTTGCAATTGGTATGTGACAAAGGGAGTTGGGCTAATAGTCCTAGGTCGCATGGCATGTCAAGCCATGTGGAGCTAGGGGCATGGTCCAAAAAGACTCTCCGTGTCAGTGATGTGATTGACATATGGCTGCCAACCATATGGTCAAGTCATCCACTGACACTACTTCCCTGTGTGAGATGTTTTGGGTCTCCTGTGACTTCTGAGAGTGGATTGAATTTGAAAAAAGGGTTTTTTTGAAAAAAAAACGATTTTTTGAAATGACATGTTTAATTCGTGGATTGTTTTAAAAGAAATGGTATGAATGTTTTGTTTTTGAAAAAAATGAAGTTGCCCTGTTTTGGCCTTGGTGTTCCTTAGGGTACTCACATGCATAGTAGTATGTTGGATTATGAGCTGATGTCTGGTATGAAGGATGGATGCCTGGGGTGGCACAAATATGTTCATGTGAGTGAGACTCTAAAGAATACCAATGATGAGGGTTTAACCCACCAAGATTGTTTTGAATTAAAGATGTTTTCAAAAGAAGTGTTTTGATTTTATGATGGCCTGTTTTCTTATGTTTAGAGCCTTTCATATATGCGGTGTTGGTTTTTGAGGATTTTTTTTATTTAGTTGGCCTTTATTTAGTTTTTGACTTTTCCTTGTCCAGTATTTATCCCTTTGAAGCTTCAATGGGTTATCATAGTGTGGTTGATCAACCTAAGGATTTTATACTTGTGTTTCGGAAGCCGGATCCACCTCTCTTTTATAGTCAAGTAGAAACTTCTGTAGTATAGAACTGGATGCGGAAGATTGAAAGAGACTTTAACCTCATTGAGTTTCCCGAGTCATTGAAGGTCATGTTTTCAACCTTCATGCTTGAAGTTTCACCATTGATGTGGTGGAAGTCAGTGTCTGGGAACAAGACCCTTCAAGAGCATACCTGCGTGTTTTTTTAGGATTTATTCATTCTTCAGTATTTCTCTGAAGAAGAATGGGTGAGAAAGAGGATGGAGATATGTTGTTTCTAGAAGGGTGACAAATCCATGTTGGAATATTTCCAGCGCTTTGTGGAGCTAGTACCTTATGATTTAGGGTATGCCACAAATGACCCCATGAAGCCTCGACGCTTTGAGGTGGGTCTCCGCCCTGAACTACAGTCAAAGGTGTCAGTGTCCAACCTAACTTCTTTTGTTGATGTGTCAAGACAACATATTCATGTTGAAGCCATGATGGCAGGAGTGCTCGATGTAGTTCTTCCTCCTTAGATCTCTATGACCAGTGGTGAAGATTCTCGAAAGGATATGAGTAAGAAAATGAAAGTGGATAGAGCAGGTCATGGAATCAAGAGGCCACATGATCTTTCATCAACCTCTTAGGAGCGAGAGATCCTCGTGTGTTATCAGTGTGGAAAGATGGGTCAGAAGAAGACATCATGCCCAAGCGCTCTGAAGCCCTGCTAGGCATGTGGATGCCTGGGTCACTTGCGACGATTCTGTCGAGGCATTTCTAAAAAGCGTCACGGAGGAAGTTCTTAGAAGTGATGAGATGTTGGGTTTTTGTTTAAAGTTTCTTATGTATGTTTCCCTCCAGTGTAAGGGATCCTTTTTCGTAGTTGTTGTACAGGTGTGTTTTGGGTTTGAAATGTATGGGAATGTCGTGGGATTTTGATGAACTCCGGTTTTCAATGTCAGTGTAGTTTTCAATTCAAAACACTCTTTTTTCATTTGTCAAATCAAAATATGTTTATTTCATATTGGGATTATTAGTACCTGACTATGAGGCAGAAGATGCTTCATCCATCAGAGCTCCAGCCAAAAGGTCTCGGAGTGAAGCCAACGTGTAGTCAGGAACCCCCGAGGAATTTTAAGGAGTATGGTTAAAGTTGTGCCTCTACTATGTGGTGAGATAGTTCTGGGGTTGCTTCTCTGGTTTCTCTGTTTTTGTAGTTTTCCTCTTGTATCAAAGTGCGCGATGGACTTATCCCTCACATAATGTCGGGAATTGTGCCTTTTGGATGTAAGTTGGTGATCAGTGACATTGCGTGGTCCACCAATGTGAATCAATTGCGACTTTGGTTTGTGTCCATCCCAAAGTGATGGGCCGTGCATAGTTTTCTGTCATAGTTTCATTGATCCAATCCTTGGGCCCTCCCTCCACAACCATGGGGTTTGGGTTTTTTGGTTCTTACGAAGTTCATGATTCAGCTCTTATCCCATTCGGATGGGAGTAAGTGCTTTAAATGTCCTTTCTGTGCTCTTTCTAGCTTGAGTAAGGCCTCAGGCATGTCTAAGCTGGTTTTTCATTTGGCCGTTAGTTGGTTGGTCCTTTAGGGTGGGGAGACCCACCGTGAGTCTCTTTGGGATTTCTCTTAATTCGTTATCGAATTATAGTTGATTTATTATGGTGGGGATCCCGTTCAGGCCTCCCTTCCGTTGGTGATTTATTTCGGGCAATGAGGTTCTGTCCCACTGGTAGTCATTGTGATGTCCTTGGGATAAGAGGTTGGATGGTGTTGTGTGGAACACTAAGGTGTTGATCGACCGACTGGATAGTGTGGTGGCTTTCCAGGGGCTGAAAGCATTATGGTGTGGAGAATTGTCACACCCGACCCGTGCGTTTATTTTATTTTATGATTTCTTTTACTTTAAATTATTTTGCTGGGGACTGAGGTAAGTCCTGAACTAAATTTCTAAGTCATTGATAAAAAGCGCACATTTGGGTTCGATAACATTGGACGCGCGAGAGGAGTGTGACACCGCGTGGCTTTGCCCATGAAACTGTGTGGCCTTTTCAACATTGAAGAATTAAAATAAATAAATAGATATCAATTTAGTATGTCATGTAAAATTTTTATGGTTATTTGGAATTTTAATATTTGTATGAAAACTAAAATAGTTATATTTATTATTATCAAAATGAAGTAAATACTTTTATTATTTTTATTAGTGTGATTATAAATACTACAATTAAAATTAATGATACTTAAAAATATTGTAAGAAACTATATTATTATCATCTTATTAATATTATGATTATTCTTATTTTTATTTTGATTATTTTATTTATGTTTTAGTTATATCTTTTATTTATTGGTGTTTTTTAATGGAAACCCCAGCCTTTTTCTCTCCCCCCATTCTCCTTTTCTTCTCCGCACGCCGCCACCCCCTTGCCTCGGCCTCCTGCCCTGCCCTCTTCTCCCGCATGACCCACGGACCCCTCTTGCACTCTAGACATGGTGCCCCGGTTACCTCCCTATTCGTTTCTCTGGTCACGCACCCTGCAGCCCGACGCCGCCCATCAACCCCTCAATAGCTAGCCCGCACGAAAGCCACGTTCCCCATCCCTCCCCTCATCCTACAGTTTTCGCGCCCCCACTAGCCATCCACGTAGTAGCCGATGCGTACCTCCTTCTTGGCTCCCACACATGGCAGTGACCCCCCTCCTCCAGCGCAGGACTCTGACACCTCTCCTTCTGCTGCCCGCGCACCCCAGCGCCTTCCTCCTATAGCCCGCAACACTCTGCCTCCTCCCTTCCTCTGTCCGCGGAAGCCCCCCCATCACTCGGCATGGCCTCCTCTGCCATGGATCCCTTCCTCCTTTCCAGTGCAGCAACCAATTTCTCCGAGCCGCAACCCTTCTTCTATCCCTCTTACACCGTGTCACTGGCCTCATCCTCCCCTGCATGTGGCGCCGCACCCCTGGTGTGCCCCTCATTCCCATCGCAAGACCCCCCTCCTTGAATGGTTTCTTTTATTTTTTTACTTTCACTTTTATTATTATTATTATTCTTATTATTATTATTCTTATTATTATTGTTATTGTTATTATTATTATTATTATTGGTATTGTTATTATTATTATCATCATAATTATCATTATTATTGTTGTTGTTGTTGTTGTTATTATTATTATTATTGTTATTATTAATAATATTATTATTATTATTATTATTCTTATTATTCTTATTCTTAGTATTATTATTATTATTATTGTTATTATCATTATTCTTATTCTCATTCTTATTCTTATTTTCATTGTCATTATTATTATTATTATTATTATTATCATCTTTCCCTTGTTGGATTATGGGTTTTAGTTGATGGTGAGTTTTTATTGGTTGGTTTAGGATTTTTAGGACCCGCGCAGGGCGTTTCTGAGTGAGCGCTATCACGATGCCTTGTTTTCGAAGTTCCATCGTCGTCGTGCTTTAGTTTCAAGGTGAGTGTTTCTTACCTTTAATTAGTTTTGCATACTTTAAATGAGGTTTATGTGTGTGTTTTGAGTCCTTGATATTTATTATGCAGGGCGTTGGACTTTACCACGCATTTTCCAAACGTGCATCATTTCATCACGTTGTGTATCCGAGGTAGGTTCCTATTGCACTGCTTTTTAAAATTTAAGTTACATTATTTCTTGCTGATTGCGTACACTATTTGTTCAAATTAAATATTTTATAAATTTTAATAAAGGCGAGATGATATAAGACAATTACTTTTTAAATTATTATTTGGTGTAAAAAGAGCCGTTTATTTTATACAAGACAATTGAAATATTTTCTTGATGAGAGGACCCCCAGTAGTGAAAGAATGCCAGTTTGGATTTTAAACATAATTCACGGAATATCAAATTTAGTTCTGGTTTAATGATAAATGATTTCTTTTGAAGCGTAAACAAGTACTTTGGTTCTTTTGATAAATTGCCCGGTTGGCTCTTACGGTTCATCTGGAAAAAAGTAAAATGTTTTGGTTTGGTTTTATAAAAATATTGGTAGCCTGTGAAGTAGTGTTTTGGGGCTCCTTAAATAGTTTCAAACTGGTTTTGGTCTTCTAAAGAAGTTTTATTTTTTTAAAGTGGTGGTTGTGAAAGGTGTTTAATGCCCATTTGTCACATTATGGAAAATGATGAAAACGTTTTGATAAAAACCCTCCTAGGATAACTCTCCTGCCTTGGTTGCATTTGATTATTTGGGAGGCCGTGCTTAGAGGCTCCGGGGTTCTTTAGTGGTTTAAAGGCGATAGGTTGTCCCATGAAGTGGATCGGGGTGATGCCTGTTGTTCTATATATATATATATATATATGATTGGATGCTCGGTTGGAATCGGTTGACTCACCCCCTTTCCAAACACTTGAGACATGGGAATCTGGAATATTGAGAGAATATTCTAAGAATGATTGCTACAATGGTAGGTTATGGTACTGTCTAGTGGCCCAGACTAGGTGGATATATTGGGTTTATTACTGTGGAATTTTCCCTCGACCTGGCTGAGAGAGGATGGTCGAGCGTATTTTGCGTTTTGATTTCATCGTGACATGCCAAAAAGGATGATTTCTCATGTATTGTTGTCTTCTGGTTTATTCTTGATCTCCTAGGTTCACCCATGTTTTTGAATTTTCAGTTACTTGCTGTGATGAATTTGGTACTTGTATATATTTTCTTTTCATTACCCTTACTGTGTAACTACTATAGCATTTTCGTGTGTAGTATTTTTACTAGGAAGTGATGTGTGGTTTTAAAGTGGTTTATGAAAACTGTTTTTAAAGAAAGTTGTTTTTTACTTTTGTGAAAATTGGAAATGTAAACATCACTCCCCCCTTGAAAAATGCTAATGTCTCACTAAAATAATGACTTGGGTTTTTGAGAAATGAATAGGGGTAATGAATCATAATTCGTTTTTTAGTAGCATGTAGAAAACCTTACTTTTATAAATTGTAGTTCAAACTTGAAATGATGTTTCTTTTATTTCTAAAGGTAGTGCATTGGGAATAGATATCGAGCTAGCCTACTAAGTTTTAATACTCACACATATAGTTCTTTTCTATTTTTAGTGTTTGTGCAGGATACATCTTGAGAGCACTCGCCTAGGGTGACACTTGATCGTTGAGTCGGAGAGTGACCCACGAGGTCACACGGAGTTAGTTCAGACATCGAGTTGGTTAGCATTATTTTCCATTGTTCCTATTTAGTCACTTTATTTGGTTTATTTATTCTGCACTACTCTGTATTTTTTTAGCTGTTTTACTTATTTATATTGGGTGAAATCGTTCCTACAACCTCTATTGATGCCTTGGTGCTTGTCGCCATCCCGGGAGGATCGGAAACCCCTCTCGGGCCATGTCACAGACCAGCTCGGGTGACCGGTTCAGGGTCAACCCGGGTTGGTTCATGACAGTTATTTTGATTGAATAACATATATCCATCCCATCTTCCATAAAATAGGATATACAACTATTGTTCATGTGTACGGTAGACTACCACCACACGAGTTAAGGTAATTATTTTTCATCACTGCCTATCACTATTAGTTCTAATGATGAAATTAATATTTATATATAATATTGAGGACATATTTATCATTCTTAAATAATAATATATCATATAATTTATTTTATTTCTATTTATAGAAAAATTATAACCCCGTTCATGCGCACATGTGGACTACACCTCCACGAATCAATGTGATACTTTATCCATAACCACATCAAATGGATGATACATATGAGCATATTTAAATACATAATAGCATATTTTTATATAAATTTAATTCTAAGAAGATAAAATAATACTTACCTTATTTCCATAATCATATTTGAAAGAATGGAACTGTTACTCATGCGTACATACGACCTACCATCTCCATGATTGTAACATAGTTCATTTTTGATAACTATATTTCATGATTGGTTTTAAATTTAATATTGATAAATATAAGTGATAAATATTTCATTATTGTTATTATATATATAATGGAATAATGAACTCTTTGACCATATTTAACCTACCATTGTCATTTTGGACATATGTGTTTAATATTGTCAAAACATCTGATGTAAACTTAATTGATTATGTAATTATTTATAACATGGTATTAAATAAAATAAAATAAATAATGAAATTGAAAAAACTTATTAATAAATTAAATAATTAAACTATGTTTTTTATTCATTAAAATAAAGAACATATGTGACCAGTCAAACTCTATGTAATGAAATTTATTTTGAAAAACCTCTGTTAAAGTTTCATTTCAACTCTTTTTCATCCATATATATATTTTCAAAATTATTTTATAGATGTATTTATATGGATATAAAATAATTATAGAAGGCATTTAATATCTATTTATTAATTTATTTCAAATTTTTAAGAAGGAATATTTTTATGGAATGGTTTGAATTTCTTTATAAAAAGACAAAAAGTAATGTTCTATTTTAATGTATACGACGATGATGAATTTTACTGCAACCATAACTATTATTTTAACTTTATATTACATTTCATGATTTCACTTTTTATTCAAATAAAAAATCTATTTCCATTTTTTAGGGTAGTTTGTTATTGAAAATGGGTTTTAAAAATAAAAGAGTATTTTGATATCTAAAATCATTTTGAATACAAGTTTAAAGGATTTTATCAAAGGTTTTATTATGAAAAGAATAAATAATAAAATTTTTCATTCATTATATGGTACTTGAAAATTATATATTAGGAAAGAGTTATCTAAATACAGCTTATATGATGGGTTAAGTTCCATTATTGCTCACAAAAAATGGGTGAACCGATATAGCTTATACAATGGGTGCACCCAGATAGTGCTCTAATGAATTAGGTATTGTTTATTGTATTAATAGGAAATAGGTATAAAGTTACTAGAGGGGTTGTCTTATGGATTTAACTAAGATCCGGTTTTTATAGCATGAGTTATCAGTATTATTATCTAAGTGTTCTGAAAGGGATTTTATTTTCTTTCTATGAGTTTTAAAGGTTTTATTTGGTCAGAAATTTACTGTATGTTTCATTTGTAAATGATTTATTTCTATCACTCAAATAAAATTGAGATAAAGGTAAACATTTCATAGGTTTTCATGTTTTCACTAGAATAATAGGTTTGTAATTTTCATGTCACTTACCAAGATTTTTATTCCCATCCCACATTTTTAAAATATTTATTTCAGGGATTATGGATGGGTAAGGGAAATTAAGAAATCAAGTTGAAGGTCATGAATATTTATCCATAAAATAAAATAAGTTTTATTCTAAATGTTATTATGGAGAAAAATGATACTAAGTAGAAGTGACCACTTTGTAATATATAGGATTGTTATGTAAGATTTATGACCTAATTAATAAAAACTCTAAACCTAAAAAATATTTAGGAATGAAATAAAGTTAATTTCTTTTCTAAATATACAATAACTTATTTTATTTAATGCTAGGTACTTACACCAACTACTGAAAAAACGAATAAAACTATAAGAAATACATTGTGTTTTCATCAATTCCCATTTATTATTATCACTATTTGTATACCATCGGTCAGAGTAAAAAATGAGGTGTCCTATAGATCATCCACACATAAAGCAAAGCTCTTAAATGACCATTATTCAATTCATGGGTGCAATAATTAGAAATATATGAGATTTATGGTTTCCCTTTATTCTTCAAAAGATCATGTGTTCGATCCGTGAACTTAGATCCATGAACCCTTGATATTCTCTTGTGTATTATATCTCTTGTGCTTGATAGATCTTGTTAGGAGAGAGAGGGGATTCATAATTGAGTCATGAATTTTACCATTAAAAAAATGGGTGGCAACTTTTTATATATAATAGGTTTAGTTTTAAAATTTTATCTTAAGACATTTAGGAAACTAAACTTTAAATATTTAACCCAAAATGGGTTAAATGAGTTACTTAAATTTTTCATTACCACCATAAAAGTTAATCACATACTTGAAACATAAATAATATTCCACATGATTAAACAAGACTCATTAACTCAACTCATCCCTCCCATATTTGTTTAATGAATCTTGAATACATAACATTAATTCAAAATTTTCTCATATCCAATCATTTTAACATAAATAATTCATGAATACCTTTAAAAATAAATTCAATTATTTATATTATAAAATTGAACAATTTATGTAAATTAATTAACTTGTGATCATTCACACATGGACATTCTTTATCCCATGCACCTAAAGCCCACTTCATTTAAAAATAATATTCATATCAATAAGTGGACCATGTGGATGCACTTTTGTGTGAATTTCTTGGAACTTATCTAGATAGCAGGGAATTATAACCATAGAACATGAGAAATATTTAGAAGCACATTATTGATCCTAAGGAGATATGGATAAGTCATAATAACTACTACCACTTATGAACATGCGCTGTGTAATATAATATATTTGTCTTGTGATATCTCATAAATCAACACGAAAACTTTATGTCATAATCCTTACATGATTTATTTATTGTATCAGTGAACATTCCATATAGACATACCTTATTTAACATGTCCATGGAATTAAAAAATACCACCATCTTGGTCAAATGGTCCTGAGATATATCTTCATTTTGAAGTGAAAAATCTATTATGATCATCCAATTAATACCTTACTACCAATGGAACCCTAAAAGAGTTACCTCACCACAACATAATTGTTATTGTTTTTTGTTACATTAATGTACGTGATTAAAAGGTACACATTTATAATGATCTCAATTGGGATGATAATACATGAAATCATAAATCGGAACAACCAAATACACATGAAACATGTGGTGTTCCTATTAGAAGGTTAGTCCTAATGATCTCTTTTTTTTTGAGATTACAATGTAAGAACTTTATAAGAAGAAGTATCAATGCTTATTATCTCCCTTCACATGATATTTAGTCATCATTTGTATCCTATAAATATTTTGTTACTAGAACATATAACATATGTTTTAATATTACTATCATAATATCTCTAGGTTTTCATTACAGTTGGAAACTGCTATAACCTTTTGACACAACCATTAATCTAAGTACATTACCATGTAAATAGTTGAAACAAATAAATTAACACTAATATGGTAAAGATAAATAATTCATAACTCTCTATATTCATTTAATTTTCATTGATAATTAATTTTCAAGTTGGGTCTAGGGCTCCCACTTGTACAATAGTACACTCTTGTGTAATGAAATCATTATAAATTTCCAAGCATCAGAAAACATGACACCTATAAAAATGTGTGTGATAAAACAAACCAATCTTCTCGACCATGATCAATCTATGCATAATATAAAAATTATTCTTGTTAAAAAATTTTTGTTTCAATTTCATCCTGAATTTCCATATCAATTCATATATAAATGTTCAACAATAAGCTCGTGTCATTTATAGATTTTATTATACAAACAAAGTAATCATAATAAAAAAAAGTCAATATCATGTTATTAAATATACATTATCATAATTTATCTATAACATTATCAAGGGAATCCCATATTAACGTATAAAAATAATTGTATCATTATTATGACCATTCCATGTTTTCATTTAAAGTTGATATCTTCTATTTACATTTTTATCATTGGATTTCAATATCATTTATAATAATTACCAATGAATCATGTCATGATTGGAATCCATTATCTAGATTTATATATTCATATCACCCACATTATATTAGTAAATACAGTATCAACTCATATAAGTTTAGGTTATCCATGTAATTACTTACGTTAACTTCTTTATCCAGGTTATTTTAATGAAAGATACTATACATTACGAATAATTCAACACTACCATCCCCAAAATTAAAATTTAACAAAATAAATTATATACCATTTCTTCACTACTGATTACTATTAACATAATATATGATCCATGTCATTACAAGAGGCACACAATATCTTAAAAATCTACATTTTAAAAGATTGTTTATGTCCTAAAAAAATTCTCATGTGATGAAATTAATTATTTCATAAATAATTCTCTTATTTATATCAATAACTAATTATATAAAAAGAAATAAACTACGTTATCACATTGAGAAGTCAAATTTTGTATCATGACAATTCCATGTAACCAATGGAATCACTTCCTCAAAGTATATGAAATAGTAGGTCATCATAAGTTCACTACTCATATTAAATATAAAATAAACAAATTTGAGAAGTTTTCATCATTGAAATGATAAAAAAGTGTTTAATTGAGTTTTGGAGGAAAAATTGATTTAATTTAATCATTTGTTCCCAAATTAGACTATTCACACACTTCTACATTTCCCAAACCCCTAATTACGATCAAGTGGTACCCCCATGCACCCAGATGCATAGACCACACTACCTCAGTCGATACCTTAAATGGGGCTTGGTTTTCCCAAACTCTTTTTCATTTCATGAGTGTTAGGGGATCCCGAGGATGTTTTCTGATATTATCAAAGTATGGGGATGTTTTATGTTATTTTAAAATTTAGTTTTAGAGTATTTCTTTGGGTTTAGAAGTGATTTTTCAATTCTTGAATTAAATATGTAATTTCTGAAGTAATTTTACTTTTACAATTTTTCTCTAAATTTTCCACAAGTATAAGATATTATATATGAATTTAAAATTTTATATTATATATTAGTTATAATATACTATGTATTGATAGAAAAATATAGGCACTCCTTTTTGATAAGGTTAATAACCTTATGAATTTCTAAAAACATATGGATCTTATAAAATCATATGAATTGAAAATTCTATTCAGTATAAAAATATATGTATTGAATATGTATCTTACATACCTAAAAATAATATTTTTTATTTTTAAAATGATACATATTGATATTTTTGTAAATTATAAAATCTTTCGCATGAGATAAAATCCTTATGTAATAATTTCAAGTAAATAAATCTATTATACATTGATAAATATCATACATATTATTTTTCTGAAATGTATAAAACCTTACACATTATAAAATTATTACATATATTTTTTTAAAAAATTACAATATATTATAAATCATGTAAATATATTACGTACCTTCTATAAACATTACATATCATAGGGAGTACCATGCCTTTTCCAATTCTTGTTTTTGGAGAATATCTTATACCTACCCTTCTCATAGGATATGTAAGATATATATCATTGATAGTTTTCTTGGGGGTTATATCATATTTTAAGATTTATATAAGGCTTACTAGTCATAAATCTTAATAATATTGTTTTTTTTTGAAATTTGATATGGAATCATATTTTATGATCGATTTGACATTACCAACCATAGATTTCTAAAAAACTGATGAATTTTGAAACATAAGTAAATAGATTTAACTATACAATATTTTAAAGGAACTTAAATATTAAGATATTATATCTTTTAAATGTAATATTAGGTGGGTTGACTGATATTTAAATAGAAATAATTACAAGAACCCCTACTCATATTTGATTTAGTTATTTTTAAAATTTAAAAAGTCCCTCCCATTTGAGTATTCTTATATTTTTAATACTAGATGATTATAACTTCATGAATCAAATCTAGTGAGCCCTTGAGGTCAATTTGGGGTTCTTTCCCATGATTTATTGACTACTATGAACATTCCCTCCCCTCTTCTTATACCAGTGTAGAAAACTATGGGAGTTCAACATTGAGGTTAGGGACTTAGGACTACTCTTTTAAATTGTGTAAAATCTAGAATTATCATTATAATACATTCAATATATAAATTGTATGAATTAAATACTAAAATAAATAATGTTTATAATTAAATTATAAGGGGAAGTTCATCACCTATGTTTATATATATTTCTTCATAATTGTTTGTGATAACTGGTTATTTTTTTTACTATTAAGAATTGCCTTGCTGCATCGAAATATGATTTTTCTATTAGGATTAATTACTGAGATCATATTAGATAAAAGTTTAATTATTTAAATATAGTAATGGAATGACTATTTGTAAATTTTTAAGGTGTAAGGTACGATAATTCTAGACCATAATTAATTATATGAAATACGTGATTTAAAAGTGAACACCAGTTGTGTTATGAGACTAGTTTCCTATAGTTTATAATTATTATCTGTTACCATTGCTGTAATTTGTATGTGTATAGTTGGGAATATTAGTAGTCGTGTTAAGGGATTGTAATGGGCTACATGGTTGAGGTAAAAAATGTTTATTCATAGTGAAATAGGTAATGTTGTTGTGGTTATGTGATACTGGGGATTTAATAATGGCATGGTTGGATTTGTGGAAAGATAAGGATTTTAGAAGGTGTTTTGTTGGTTTTTCAGTGGTGTGGGCTGTGATATAGTTTCCTGATGGTGTGGAAACTTGTTTGGTAATAAAGTTATAGTAATTCATATGGGATGGAATTAAATGACCAGCTATTATAACATATTTTTTCCTGATTGGAAAGCATTATAATTGGTTGAAAGGAATGAAGGTGTAAAATAAAGATTGGATTTCCACTAATTATGGATAATTAATTATTAATGAATTTAATTTGGATGGTAAAATAATATTTCTATAAATTTATATTCATATAATTAAATGGAGAGTTTTGAACCCTATGGTGGATGTTTTGTGTGGGAAAGTGGGATAGTTTGTATTATAGATAAAGTAGTTGTTGTTGGTGGAAAATTATGGTGTTGTAGTGATGGATATGGATACTAATAATACTATTTTGGAATAGAACCTTAGTTTAGGATTGTGTGTGATCTTTCTTTTATAATGAGTTTTACTTTTGATTTTTTATACTCACCCTACCTGAGTCGGATAACCTTAATGATGACCAAATATTTTGGTTTCTAGGTGTTTTCTTCAAACATATTTATTTGTTACATAATGGATGACTAAATAACCCCTCTTATTCTATATACCTTTTAGGTGTATCATGTTTATGGTTCCTCACAATAGTTGTATTCTTATAGGATGTATGGGATTAAAGTTATGGTTTGTGATATATTAGATAACTTGGTTATGTGATTTAGATAATGATATATGGTTGGGATCGTTCATTGTATGAGGGAAGAATAAAGTTGATATAATTCATGTTCATGATACCCTACTATAATAGAAATGTTATATGGGGTTGGGATATGGTATGTTGTGGCAGACATGTGATGATGATGATGTGGTTGTCATATTAGGTGTGCTGTTTTTATGAGAGATGATATATTGGAACACAATTATGAAATGAATTGGGAGAACCAGGACATTTTTACATGGGCATGATAGTGGAAATCTAGGGTAGAAGTGTTTTTAGAGTGATTTCCTTCAATACCATTATGATATTATGTTATTATACTTGGATGAAATAATGTGTGAGTGGGATTTAGTGAGGTTTGGTGGAATTTGACTTTGTAGGTATTTGTTGGTTCTACTTTTGATTCACTGAAGCACTAGTATGATCCTTTCACATTTTCATAGGTGGTATTGAGGAAGATCCTTCTGAGTACATAAGTATGCTCACCCCTATATTTCTATGTTTTTTCTAGGTTTCCAGAGTGATTTTGGAGATGAAGATGGACATTACTAGTTCATAAATTAGAGTTGTGGTGGATTTACTACCAAAATACTTTATTTTTGATATTTCATTTTGAAGATCATATTTTCTAAATGGTATAAATTTATTATTGGATATAGGTTTTGTTTTTTATTTTAGAGTTTATTGGTAGTTTCCTTTTTTTATACGTTTCTCAGATTTATGAGGGTAATGCATCCCATTTTATTATTTATATGATTAGTGGTAGTCTCCAACCCATGACTTAGTAGATGTAGTCTTTGAAGGCCAGTGTAATCTTTAATATAGTCTCATGAGAGGTTCTTTGTGGGTGATGAATGTTATAGATTGGTATCCAAGCTAAATATAATATTTACGATAGAGTGAGGAGTTAAGAACTGGTGATGACTTCATGGGATTAGTAGGGAAATTGTTTTAGTCAAACCTATCATGTGATGTATCAAGGGAGAATAAATAAGAAACATGTGATTAGGTCCCTTTATGATCTTATGTAATAATTTTAATATTACCGAACACCTTAGGGGATATAATGATGATTGGAGGGTAGATAGCTACGATAAGTACATGAATCATACTTGTTTGTGACTATATTTCAATTTAGGAGATATTGATAATTTTATAGGAATCTAATTAGATGAATCATAAATAAATACAATGTTACCTAGTTTATGGGATTTTTTATTACTAATAAATATTCCTACAAGCCATCATCCATGTATATTTAATGTTTGTGAGTTTTGGTAAGATGATCGGGTCGATTGTCAAAGGGTCAAACTAGATTAAAATGATGAGTGTTGGAGGAGGATGTTGTGTAAGTTCTATTGGATGGTCTTCATGAAGTATGAGGGTAAGATCTCTAATTTGAAGACTGAGAATTGGTTTAGGGATCTAGAGACAGTATTCAGTTTTATTCTTACTAGGACTGGGTATTAAGTTCAATTGGTTGTTATAAATATGTAGGGATTTGTGTATTAGTGGTGGATTTTTCATCTTGGGGAGCAACAATAGAAGTAGGTTTCATGGTTTGTTTTATAGAAGTAATTTTTCTTAGAGTTCCTTTTATTGGTGATAGAATAACAAAAGAGTAATGAGTTACTATCTATATGGAAATTGATCCTAAGCATCTGGGAGCTCAACATCAAAATTAAAGTCATTATTTTCTTCCCCCTTGATATTTTAATGGAAGAGGAGTCTAGATTAAGGAGCCTTGAGTTAGAATTGTTTCTAGATATTCATTATGTTGTTACCCATTTATGTTGCCTATGTATATTGACATTCATAATAAGGCTAAGGTGATTGGATGCATGTTAATCTAATCTCATCTCGGGAATGGATTCATTAGGGAATCATGAGAATTATGTTGATAGATAGAGGTCCTTGAATGTTGGGACAATCAAGGTATTTCTTGGTATGGAGTTAGCCTCAATAGTCTTCCTTTCACTTATTTAGAGATAAAAATTATCATGCACCCTTCGGAATCTCTAGTCCTTTATTCATTTTTTAAATAGGTCATGTTCATCTACGATTTTAGTGCTTGATCATTATTTTTGACCAACACAATATAGGAGATCAATTTACATAACAACCTCACCTGTGGTTTCTATAAATTCCTTATCACCAATAAGATTAATAGGGATTTTGGTGTTTATGGGGAGATGAAGTAAGAATAGGACAACCCCATGATTCCCCCACCGTTCAGATCATTGGTCTAAGCTTGACTGTGGATGTGGTATTCAATATGGGAAGCGAGGAAGAGGAGTTGGACATTGAGAATTTCATGCCATAGAGATGAAATCCCTATATAAGAAATATATTCTCTTATGTACCATCTATTTATCATATTTCATGGATTATTCTCTATTTGATTCAATAGAGTTTAATTATTTCATTGTACTCACCTTAGTTTGAGCCTAGATAATCAAGGTGCATGGGATTCCTTGGTGTTAACTATTCTACTATGAGGTTCTTCAAGTACGTTTGATAGGTGTCAGGGTTGCGAGCTAATGATAGGAAAACATCATTCCTTGGGGGTATTAATTATTTATTTAGGCATGACCATACGATTTCATCCTTAACATGGATTGGTTGTACTCCATGTATTCCATCATTGATTGATTCCATAAGATAGTTGTATTCTATGACATGAAAATCTAGAATATTCAATTTTCTGGCGATTGGGAACATTAGATGATCCATAGGGATTTGGAGACATTATTATCATAGCTATACATGTTTTCATTGTATTTAGTTTATGTGAATGTGGTGGAGTTTCCTAGTGTTAGTTAGGGATATCAATATCTTTTTAACAAAGAGGCTGCAACCCCAACCCCTCAACATGATATCCAATTTGGGATATATGTGCAACCAGGTTCAACTCTGGTCTATATAGATCCTTATCAAATGATAATTTCTAAGTTGTGGTATTTGAGGATTCAGATTGATTATTTGATATAGAATGGTTTCATATGAATCAGTGTATCTCTATGCGATTCTCTATTATTATTAACCAACAATGTGGGTGGTGGTATGAGGCTGTATTAAGACTATTGATGATTTAATTGGGTGATGATTAACAACTATTATCCCCTCGTAAGGATAAATGATTTATTCAATTAATTAAAGGGGTATATATATTTTTAAGAGATTGAACTATGTTTTGGGTTCCATCATATGTGGGTAAAGTATAAGACTAAACCAAAGGCACGATTCTAGTGTCATGTAGACACTTAGAGTTTATAGTTATGAAATTCAAGGCTACAAACTCCCCAATAGTTTTCATGGGACACATTAACTCTATATTCTATGAGTTATTGGATTATATTGTGGTGGTGTTCATAAATGAAAACTCATATAATAAAAGTAAAATGAGGATCATTCTAAGAAAATTATGTCTATTTTATAAGTCCTTTAACATCATCAACTCTATGATATGTCGTCCAAGTGAATGTTTTGTATGTTTGAGGTGAAATTTCTAAGGTATGTGGTGTCTTAATAGAGAGTGGCAGTGTAACACCCTGATATTTTGTGAAATAGTTTTTTAAATGAATTTAATATATTTGATATTTTCTACTACACACAACCTTGATTATATCTTTAATTATATTAATCATCGATTTTATCATTCGTTACACACATTAATGAGTTTCTTTGAATGTATGAATGACATGAGACCCCAAGCTTTAGTGAATAATGAAATAATATTATTTTAAATATGTACATTATAACTAATCCCTTAAATAGGAAGGTATGAATATTATTAACTAATTTATGATATATTCATATAAATTTCCTACTCGATATAAATTTATTTATAAACTCTTTGAAAATAATCAATCAATTTTCAATAAAATAATTATATTTATCAAAAATATGTTTTATTCCAAAATGATTTTGTTGATTTTTATGAGAAACCAATATAATTAATTTATAGTGATATTAAAAAATTTATTTGATAAAATTAACTTTATTTTTTTAACCATCATATCGAAATTTAGTTATGGTGAAATTTTGGGATTATTTTTGAAAATATTAATTTTTGAAGCTAATAGTGAAAAATATGATTTTTTTATAAAACTATCATTTATTTTCAATAAATTAATTAATTTAAATGCCTTTATTTTAAATTAGAATAAGTATTATTTATTAATATTTAATCTAATTAATCCCTTTGATTCAACTTTATATAGTATTTTAGTATAAGTTTACTTTTGTGTTTAAAACGGGGTTTGTTTTATTCTGGAAAGTATTTTAAAGTGCATAATGTTTCTCCATTTTAATTAATTAAAATAATCCCTAATGAAGAATTTTTTAAATTAAATGTATATATTATATATAAATAAATTTTAATTTATATTCATAAATGTTTATTATTATACATAGAGTTAATATAAAATAATCTTGTGCTTGAATAAACACACTTCTCAAAACCCCGCATTTTCACCGCGTATGCGAGTTTAGTTTTATATTTATTTTTTCCACTTTTAGAAAATTTATTTGAAAAATAAAATTAATTTTCAAAATTAGAATACATAAATTATATTAGGGTTAATTTATTATGATTAAGAAAATATATTAATTTATTTTAAGAATAGTGAAAAGTATCGAATTTTAATTAAAATCCACCATTTAATTAGAATTATTTATAAAGGTAACTTATATTATGAAATGGTTTATAAGTAAAATTAGTTAAATTATATATCTATTTATGTAATTTATGTTATTTTAATTAATTTCATATTTAAATTGGATATAAAAACATTGTTATCATTTCAACATTTTGTCTTTAAAAACACGCTTTCTTATCGTGTCTCCGGGGTTAATTTTAAATTAAAATTGTGCACTTCTATTAATTGAATTTGGAAAAATTAATTCCATATTTTTAATCATAATAATTTTTATTATCTAATAATTTCAATTTATTTTTTGACCAAAATTAATATTAAAAAGAGTAAAAACTAATTAGCGCAGTTAAGGTAAAAATGGGTTTACTAGGGGGGGGGGGTAAATAAAAAGATAAGGGTTAAAAATAATGAATTTTTTTTTAAAAATACATTTTATGGAAATATTTTGACTTTATGCCTTATATTATGAATAATGGACCATTATTTGGGTCTTGTGACATGAAAAAACCATGAGTGGAATACTTTTTTTCAAAAAATTACAAGTGTACCACTCACCTCACTTATAAAAAGGCACCTCTTATTATTTCATCTTTATAACAGAAAACCTTTTTAGTCCATAAAAGACCTACCAAAATACCTACCAAAATCCAAAATTTTACTCTTATAATATTTAGTTTTCATATAAATCCAACCTAGAATGGATTTTTGTGGAAAACTAAGGAAGATACGCAAAAAAATAGGTAACATTATTCAACAAGCATTTTTTACTTTATTAATTCCTCTAAATCCGTAAATAATTATTCTACCATTATTATATAATAAAATCAGTATATTCCATATACTAATTTGATTTTATGTAAATTTAACGTCCTACAACCATCTTCACTTCCATCAAATGGGTTAGGAATTCATCGCTCATGTGTACAACAAACTACCACCTTGCAAACCAATGTAATTCATTTTTCCATTACCACCATTCATGGATGGAGATAATGATGTATTTATATTTTATATATGATATTTATTATATAATTATTCTTACAGAATTATTATATCACACATAACTTCATAATTTCCATTTTTTGGGGATACGATAACATCACTTATGTGTACGGCGGACTATCGCCTTACGAAGTGATCTGATTCATTCACGCTTTACATGGGAGGCAATGAGGATATTTTTAATGAAAATATGTGGTATATATTACATTAAAACGATTATGTAATGATAATATATCACTTAAATCTCTTTCTTTCTATATTAATGGAAAATAGAAATAACGTCTATGCACACATACGTCCTATCATCTCCATCAACAATGTATTTCATTTTCTACCACTATTTTTATGGGTTATACTAAATATATTTAATGAATATATATGATATTAATATAAACTTTAAAATTATTGGTATTATTAAATCATGATCAAATTAAGAGAACTAAAAATAACTAATCAAATCATATATGAAAAAACAATGTAGTTATTAACCGAAACATAACTTCAACATGGAATTGTTAATAAATGGGTTATAAAAGGTCATATAAAAATCATATATGGTATGATATAAATATATATATTTCTATAATATATGAATAATAAAATTATATTTATTATACTTTAGGTGTTAATGTGTATGAAGGTGGTTGATACATGATGTAATGGATTTATAGTCTCTCTTTTATTTTTGGGAGACAAATAAAAATTCACCACTTGTTTCCTTTTTTGGAATATATACATTCCCTGAAATTATTTTATGATGATTATCCTTAATGTTTTTGTGATTTAAATATCCATATTAGGATATATATTTCAGGGGATGTACGGTTTAAAAGTTACCAAAGTGGTAAGAAATTCTTGTCTCAATTTTCCTTCTTTGAGACGTACATTATGTTACGAACCTATATTCTTTCACAAGGTCTATATAGATCCCATTTTAAATTTAATATCATGAATTTATTCATATTAATGATATTTTAAGTCTAATATTATGTTATTACTTCATGTGGATTATGATTAAAGGTTACCAAAGTGGTGACAATTTTGTGTTACAATATCATCATTTATGAGAATTGTATATGATTGCATTTACGATGCTAAAATATTATAATAAATATATAAATAAACTCATGAATTTTATTATACAATTTTTATTCATTAAAATTTAATGAAATAATTTAATTTTCCCAATCTTTGGTACTTAAAATTGTTGAGAAAATGTTTTTAATAAAATACAAATTTGTTTCTCTCTTCGGTCAAGAATTCATTTTCATCCAAAACCATGTTTTCTAAAAATATTTTCAAAAATGTTTTACTATTATTATATGATTTTTAAAATACATTTTTACCCATTTTCTAATTTTTAAAATTTTTATAAAATTATTCTTCACGTCATTTTCCAAAAAATTCCCATTTCATTTTTACCAAAAATTTGAAAGGGATATTTATTTTAATGTGTATTATATGAAAAATATATTTTTATCATAGCCATTATTTTCCTTGAATATTAGTTTATATTTTTTTAAATATTCTTTTAAAAGAAAAATATTTTTATAAATTTTAATGTTTTTTTTCAAAGTGGAAAATACATTTTCTTCCAATTTTTTTAAAGGGTTGACCAAAATTATTTTACATATAAGATGAAATACAATGATGTTACCTATGCCTTTATGTGGATATGATCCAAGGATACCATTCTTAATCTTACTCTAAATGGTTAATGTTTATGATGGAATAATATTTATGAAACCCATTTATCTTCCACAATTTATACCATGATAAAATTCTTATAAAGCCACTTATTTTTTCACATGTAATATTATGATGAAATGATAAAATGATAATGATACATATCTCATATCCATAAGTTATGATATGATGAAATGCTTATGAATCTAATTTAATTTCATATATTATTATATGAATAATGTTTTATAATCTTTTTAAACACATCAATATGGTTTTAATTATGATATGGGTGGAACCTATATCTCCCTATTATAAATTTGGTAAAGATTTAAATCTCATGATATGAGAAAGACTGAAACAGGGAGTGAACCCAGTTTAGTAAGGGACTTTGTATTCTATGATGGTATTAGGCGTGAACCTTGAATAATATAATGGTTTGAAGAGTAAACCCATTCCACTATGATATATTTGGAAATTAGCCTCTACTAATATGGATATGATTTTCTATTATTATTTTTATGACAAAAATCTATGTCTTATGATAATGTTAGGCTCTTACGGATCATGTACTTTGATTCTCTTATGATTCATGTCTTATAAACTTCCAATCTTTATTCCATGACTCAATATTATGATCTTTGATATTCCTGGTATGGTTCTAAAATGTCATGTTCTTGTTATCATACACTTATGTTCATTTTATGCTCGCATATATCCCTTATTAAACCTTACTGAGAATCTAAGCTCACAGTTTATAATTTTTCCTTTCCCATGGTTATGAAGAAATCTATTACATATGATATGTCAAAGAAGGGTTCTAGTTATGAAGATATTAATGGGATATGATTTAGTATATATATGGACTATTTGTTTGTGATTCCATGTTTCCAAACAAACTAAACTATTATGGTCCTCAGGCATGTGTTTTTATAATATAATGATTATTTATAAAAAAATTGATTTAATATCAATGTATGATAAACCTATGCCACTATATTTGGTATCAAAGGGAAGGTTTAGTTAACATTTTGAAACTAGGATGAGAAAACTTTATTGATATCCCTAGGGAATTTTTTAAGGACATGTCTACGAATTTATCTAAGGATAAGTATAAGGATGAGTGAAAGTATAGGAAAATATCCTAGAATTTTGATAAATGACAGATCAAGTGGTTTTTATGATATTACATCCCAGTTTGGATGCTAAAAGTGGATGTGGCTATGAAACATAGGTAACTAGGGGTATTAACTATGAAAATAGTGCATTGATCAGGACTTGATTGCCACCTGGTGCGTGACAATGATCCTTATTGCACACCAAGTTTGACATCCCCATGATATATGCTTTGGAAATACACAAACTTTTTATGAACCATCATGAAGGATTTAAATATATGAAATCTATGAGTAACCTAAGAAAAAAATAAGGTTTATTAGATTAAAAATATGGTTTCATGATTTAGACATCTTATAAGTTAATTTTCATGATTAGGTGGTTTTCCAATATGGTTAGTATTACTCACACTTTGTTTTTTAGTTTTAGTAAATGAAAGGAACCAAAAGGATCTAGGTTAACATTGAATGTTATGGATAATTTTCGGATGAGAAAATAAATCGGATAATGACTAGAGTGAAGGATTTTGTGATTATTTCAAATCTGTTATCAAGGAACATGATTAATAACATGCACCTTAACTAACTGTAAGACTCACAAAATAATATATAGATATAATTCACTAATATTTTGGGTAGTGGTGACCATTGATGAAAGAAGAATAATTTTCCTATATGTCAAGAATATGGGAGTAAGCACTCCATGGAATGTATCAACAAAATGTCAATATTTTTTGAGTGTGGAAAATAAGGACACAAAGGAAGTAATTATAGAGTAAAAATGAAAAGTTTCGTTAATGGAATGGATGAGAATAATAGTATCCTTAAGGTATCAATGAATTTTGAATTTTTTAAATTTGGAAATAATGAGAATTATACTAATATATTTCTTAAGGGGGAATCTCAGGAAGAGAATCAGAAAGGTTTTATGAGTAATGGTTCTTTTATTGATGATGAAGAGACTTATACTGACATATGAAAGGAATGAGGAATTAAGTAAAAATATAATGAATCCTAGTTAATGGCTTAAGGATGAGGTGGAATAATTTATTTTTTATGTATTGGTATTCTGTAATTATCATATACGAATCATAATATATATAAGGATTTTCTGTAGAGGTTTTTGATTAAGTATTTTCTAGAATATATTAAATGGTACTAATTCACTAGTAAAGTGATTTAATGGAAAGGTGCAATTTTGATTAAGGGAAGATAACCCTTAATATGTTCTAGATGTTTTGATAATGATATTAGGATAAATATATATTGGAAATGAATAAATAAATTGGATAGTACTGATTACCTTAGAATTGGTTAATGATTTGTTTAAAAAGTAATTTATTCTATCATGGATGGAGTTTACAACATATTTATATTTAAAGAATATATCTAATAATATTTATTTTATAAAAGGAATGAGGAAGATTTTATTTTTTTCAATTAGTATCTATGGTAATTTTGGTTATTACCACGTTCAAGAGAATACTTGATGAAGGTATTCATATGTTTGGTATGCTACAAAAATGATTTAATTTATATTTTAGATTAATGATAAGTTTTGTTTTTAAATTTTGTTACCACCTTTATAAAGTTTTGGATTTTAATATTTTGGAAGGGTTATAAGGTGAACTATTTATGAAATGGTTTAAGTGGATGTTTGGATGGGGTTTTATATATTAATGAATTAATTCACCATATGAAGATTTATGTAAATTGGATAAACTATTGTAGCTATATTTGTATTGAAAAAATATGGAGATAGAAGGAAATACTTTTCACTCTTATATAGATCTTATGATATGTTAAAAGTGAATTTTAGTGCTTCAGGCATAAAAAAATCATTTTTAGATATTCATTTTATGGTTTTCAGGCCCTTAACTTTTCATGGATCATTAAAATTATTTTGATCAATGACCTTTATCACTATCCATTAATCCTTGGGTGTTAGTTTTCTCTTCTATGTATATATTTTCACTTCCCACCTATGTTTTTTTATTTGGAGACCTAGTATGTGTTATTCCAGATGTCTTTCACACATCCCTTTAACTTTTTCAATAAGATGTTTTATTTACACTTTTTATGACATAGGTTTCTATGATGTAATTTTAAAATGTTAATAATTTTGTAAAGATACTGAAATTCCATGATTTTTTTAATTAAATGGTAATTTTACGAGTCTGCAAAAATTGACGGTGCATAATTCGGAGGCCCAGAGTGCCCGGAATGAATTTTTGAACTTTTTTCAGGTACTTTCTGTAAACGTGCGAGCGGGTTTTTGTAACTTTTTAACCAGTGATTGGAATTGAAATTAGAGGACACCGTTGAACTCGTAGTGCTGAAATTCTCTTAAGAAGACTTTCACCTCGAGGGCAGTTGGTCGAGGGTGAAAGTTAATTTTTGGGTTTTTCATGGAAATAATAAAATAAAATAATCACACATTTTATTTTATTTATTGTAATGACCCACTTGTGGATATTGTGGTGGTGGGGAACACATAAGTTTTATTCTCCAAATTAAATGATCGTTGGTGGGGACCACCCGAACGTAACCCCCTTGTGAATATTATGGTGGTGGGGACCACCCGGGGATTGAAACCTCTTGAACTCCCTATTTAGTGGAGATAAAAATCTTGATCTCCCCACTTAATTATGCCAACCCTCCCCTTAATTTATTATTCCACCCTCCTTTAGTTAATTTTTTTCCAACCTCATCAATTAATTAAGTGGAGACAACTTAATTTATGTCAAAAATTAAATTGGGGAAACATATCATAAGTTAGCTACTTTGAAATTTGGTGGGAGCTTGGGAAGAAATTGGATGAACTTATCCTCCAATGAAGAACGCCATTGAAGAACGCCACTGAAGAATGCCTACTCGACTTCTTCCTTGAGAAATCCTCCAATTGTGGAAATCTTCAACAATGAAGAACCACCTCCATCGAAGAGCATTAATCTGACGAACGAGCTCGGGATCGGAGGTGTGTGATGGGAACGATGAACGTCGAAAACTTTGACTTCTCTCCTCGATGTCAATAATCAAAAAAGGTAGGACTTATTATTAAATTCTTGAATTATCTTGATTAATTTCCTCGTTCATGGAAATCATGACACACGTGGAATGACCAAAACGAGTTGATCCACGATTCGTATTAAGTTGAAGAGTTTGTTGTTCTTGACTCCTAATTTTGTTGACATGCTTACTACCTCTCTAACGTGGAGGGTGCGGGCCAAACAAACATGGCCCAAACCCTCTGCCATTCTTCCTTATTGTGTTATTCGTGATGGAAGAAAGTGTCTTACACCACAATGATAAATGAAGAGAGAGGCCGACTAAACTAGCCGCTGCCCGAGCCGCCACCGCCATCCACGACAGAGCCACACTGCCTGGGCCACCGCCACAATCCCCGGCCGAGCCGCTGCCCATGACCACGCCACCCAAACCACCACTGTTGTCCCCAGCCGAGCCGCCGCCGCCATCCATGGCCAAACTCCCACCTGAGCCGCCGCCACCATCCAGAGCTGAGCCGCCGCCCGCGGCCTCTGCCCTTCCGGCTGAGCCCCCCCATCCGAGCCATTCTGCGGCCTCCTCCCTCTCGGCTGAGCCACCCCAGGCTGGGCCAAGCTGCCCCGAGCCACCACGATACCCTTGGGCTGAGCTTCCCTCATGACACCCTCCGCGGCAGAGCCACCCCTAGGCCGAGCCGCCCTCGCGGTACCCCCCTACGGCCCTCCGCGCCCCCTCACAGCCTGCAGGACCGTCCAGTGGGCCGGGCCGAACCCAACGAGCCAAGTTATCCGGTGGGCCAGGCCAGGCCCAATGGGTCGGTCTGGGTTGACCCAGACCGGGTCGGGCTAGGTCGGTCCGACTGGGTCGGTACGGACCCAGACCCACTACAACCCAATTACCTTTTTTGGACATAGCTTTGGCACCGAGTATCCTTTTGATGCACCATCAGTGGCACCAGAAACATTGGAGCGAGACCGTCCCTTTGTTATACCCCACTGGAGATTTGGATAATGTTGGGGAATGATTTGCTGGAATCGAGCACGAATTCAACTAGGCCCTCATGACAAAAAGGCTGATAACTCACAGGCCGGGCATCCGATTGACGCACTGTCTATTGGGTTGAGACCCCAATGACATGGAGGTTCCTTGAGATACTTCTTAGTGGGAATTCATGGTAGTTGGAGTATCTACCAGTGGATTTGGGAACAGACCCTCCCGGAGATGAGCAAGCCTAGTGCGAAAACCCAGTAGCTGGCTCTAATGAGAAGAGTGCTCCTAGCGAACCTCTGCGGGTCCGCACCTAGCGATCCTGTGCAGGTCAGTTCCTAGCGATCCATTGTGGGTTAGCTTCTATCGATCCAGTATGGGTCATCTCTTAGCGATCCTTTGTGGGTCAGCTCCTAGTGATCCTGTGTGGGTCAGCTCCTAGCGATCCTATGTGGGTCAGCTCCTACCGATCCTGTGTGGGTTAACTCCTAGGGATCCTTTGTGGGTCAGCTCCTAGCGATCCTATTTGGGTCAGATCTTAGTGATCCTGTGTGGGTCAACTCCTAGTGATCTAGTGTGGGTAATCTCTTAGTGATATTGTGGGGGTCATCTCTTAGCGATCATGTATGGGTCATCTCCTAGCGATCTTGTATGGGTTAGCTCCTAGCGATTCTGTGCAAGTCAGCAGAAGAGCCTCTTTACGGAGTATGGTGATTTAGTAGTTACATCTAATCATCTCTACTACTATACCTAAAGATATACCTGATGTGAGTTGAGTCAGTACCTATGTGTTTCCTCATTATTGAGATGGATTACTTCATAACATAGGTATATGTATGGACATATACCTAAGTAGGGTTATCAATTGATTTATTACTTAGTGGTTTATCCCTGGTAGATTTTGTGAGACCATGAGGGTCTCGGGGTCCCTACTGAGCATCGTTATACTCACTTCTGCACGGGCTATGCCCGCACCTCGTTGTGTTGGATGTAGATGATGGGAAACGCTGATCGAGACTGAGAGTACCAGGAATGGATGGTGCTCAGAGGTGGACAATACAACATGTCCATATGGAGAGGAACCGGGTGGACATGGAGTGCAGAAGAGGCGATCTGTACCTACCCTTCATGTCGGAACTTAGAGGACAACCTAGTAGTTGCCTTTCTTTTTTTTCAGTTGTATTGTATTTCAGTTGTACTTGTATCTTTACTATCAGGCTTGTATTCCGTCCACTTTTTTACTTTCAACACTCTTTTTTCTATACAGTTGACTTGCATTTGTATCTTGTTGTGTGATTGGTTGCGTGTGTTTATAGTTTATAAAGTCAATGCCTTCCCAGTTTTAGGGAATACGCCTTTGGTGTTAGTCTCCAGCCCCTGGCCTATGGAAGGCGGGCTTGGGGTAGTCACGGCACGGGCCCCGGGGGACGGGTCGTGTCAAATTGGTATCGGAGGAGTCGGTTCTACCGAAGAACATATGACTCAAATATTTCTTTTTAATAAAAATTGTGTTAAGTTTAATGAGTGTGGTTATCAGTTTAGGGAATCCAATGTTGGTGAGGAAGCTGACGTATCCATACACCAGGACCCTGACTTCTGATTTCCGACTCAGTGCATGAAAACACTGAATGCGTGTGTTTATTCATGAGTTTTATTTGTGATCTATTAAGTCATATTACCAGGTATAACTTATTGACTATGGATCACCTGTTTCTTTTCTAGATGCCTCTATGAAGACAACCATTAAGGGTTTCGAGAGTAGTACGCACTGATAGCCCATCGAGCGATGAGGCCTCGGTGCAGGGCCCTTTTACAGTAGAGGCACCAGTGGAGGCACCGATGGTACCATTACACGTTGGGCCACCGATGCCACCAGTACCTATAGCAGACAGTTCACGCTGCTTGAGCTCATTGCACGAGTTCTAGTGCCAGAGGCCACATAGGTTCAGGGGAGAGACGAACCCACAGGAGGATGAGGATTGGATGGAGGCTATGGTTAGAGTTTTCCGACTGGTAGGGACACCAGCCAATCTCATGGTGATCCTTGCCGCCTGCCTTCTATAGGAAATAGTGGGCAGATGGTGGAGCTTGATGCTCTAGGTTCATGAAGAGGTGATGCTCCTTTGGGCAGAATTCAAGAGCCTGTTTCAGTCAGAGTTTGTCCCAGTGACTCTTCGCGTAGTGAGCATACAAGAGCTACTTCATCTACAGTAGGGTGACATGACTGTGGCTCAGTACTTAGCGAGGTTTACTAACCTCTCACTCTACTCTACAGATATGGTTCGGGACCCATTCTTCAGGTCCCGGACCTTCGAGCAGGTACTCAACGGGAGATTAGAGCTTCGATGATCTCACTCAACATCTTGACGTAGGCGGGGGTGTTAGAGAGTGCCCTCTTAGGGGAGAGTTTCCTTGCTGAGGAGTCTCTAATAGCGAGATCCAACACCAGTCATCACGTAGCGGAGTATTCTACAGTTGGCAGCAGATAGATGTCGCAGAGTTCCAAGAGGACTAGACCTACAGGTGGACGACTGAATGACTCAGGATCGATTGTGTGGGGCACCCGAGGAGGAACCAGTCATACCAAGAGTGGGTAGTGTTACACATGCGGCGAGAAGGGTCACATGGCTCGTGACTGTCCATCCCGTCGTACGGATGATCAGTAGACAATCGAAGGACCACCCAGGAAGAGATAGAGGTTTAACCGAGGAGGGCCGCATGGAGAAGTAAGACATGGAAAAGTAGATGGTCGAGCTGCTGCTCGTGGGTGACGATTTGAGATGTTATAGACACCACCACCAGGAGGTCCACCCTGACCGCAGGGAGCAGGTGGATAGGGGAGAGCTCAGCACCAGGAAGCTGAGGCTTACGATCAAGACCCTCTGAAGATGATACGAGGTACGATCTGTGTCTACTCCACCATAGTTGTAGTACTTATATACAATGTTTCCATTCATTATTTTATTTCCACTGACCTCGTTCGGAGCTCATAGATTCTGATAGATCCATTGGATCAATACTTACAGCTAGAGACTCCTACGAGAGTGGATTTGATGATTACGCACTAGTGCCGGCAGTGTGAGCTTACTCTAGGAGGCGAGAGATTCAGTTGAGATCTCCTAGTAGTGGCGTCGAGGCCTTATGATGTCATCTTGGGTATGGACTGGTTATCTATAGTCAATGCTCAGATTGACTATATTAGGCACAAATTGCGGTGTGTCCCCACATATGGGACCAAGTTTACCTTCACCAGTGAGAAGGGAGCCTATGTAGCATAGAATGGACTTACTCAGAGGAGAGTGCATCCGATCACTCAGCAGTTGGCCAGCCTTACCCTAAGAGTGGTTGATGTAGAGAGTCCAAGATATCCTGTAGTGGTGGACCAGTATGCAAATGTTTTCCCTGATGATTTTCTAGGTCTAACTCCTTGCAGAGAGGTGGACTTTTACAATGACTTGTACCCTAGGAAGATACCGATATCTACACCAGTGTATCAGATGGCTCCCTCGGTGGTTTTTGAGCTACGGGTACAACTGGAGGACTTACAGGGAAAGGGGTTCATCCGACTTAGTGTTTCTCCATGGGAATCCCCGATTCTGTTTTCTAAGAATGCAGATGGATGCTTGAGACTTTGTGTTGACTATCGGCGCCTGAAACAGGTGACTATGAAGAACAAGTACCCACTTTTGAGGATTAATGACCTCTTTGATCAGCTGAAGGGAGCACGATGGTTCTCGAAGATAGACCTTAGATGAGGCTATCACCAGATCGGAGTGCAATATGAGGATGTGGAGAAGATGACTTTCATATATCGGTACGACCACTATGAGTTCTTGGATATGCCATTCGTTGTGACCTACTCCCTAGCAGTGTTCATGGGTCACATGAACAGAATATTCCAGACATTACTTGTTCTATTGGTTGTAGTATTCATCGACGACATTCTAATGTAATTGACTACTGGGGAGGAGCATGCCTACCATTTGCAGGTAGTACTGGACACACTCCTAGAGCACCAGCTATATGGTAAACTCTCGAAGTGAAAATTTTGGATCCGAGAGGTTCACTTTCTGTGACTTGTCATATCGAAGGCTGGAGTTGCAGTAGATCTGGCGAAGATTGAGGTAGTAATTGCTTGGGAGCCACCTAGGAGTGTGAAGGAGGTACAAAGTTTCTTGGGTCTGGCAGGATACTACCAGTGGTTTGTGCCAGAATTCTCCAGAGTTGCATCAACACTATCAGCATTGACTAAGAAGGGGAAACCCATCATGTGTTCGGAGAGATGCTTGCAGATTTTTCAGGAGATGAGTTAGAGGCTGACTAGTGCCCGCATCTTGATACTATCAGAGGAGGGCATATAGTACATAGTCTACTACGACGCATCAGGTACCATAATCAAATGTGTCCTAATGTAGGAGCATGTAGTGATCGCATATGGTTCTTGATAATTGAGACAACATGAGCATAACTATGCTACCCATGACCTGGAGTTAGCAGCAGTGGTCTTTTCCTTGAAGATGTGGCGACATTACTTGATGGGCGAGAGTTTTACAGTGTAATATGATCACAAGAGTCTCAGGTATATCTTCTCTCAGAAGGACCTGAACCTGAGACAACGGCGTTGGCTTGAGTTTCTCCAGGACTATGACTTCGAGATAGTCTATACTCCTAGTAAGGGGAACATTGTTGTAGATACACTCAGCAAGAGGTCTTGTATATAGCTGCTAGGAAAGATGATGGAGCAGCAGGATGCTTTACAGATATAGATTGTGGATAGAGATGGAGAAACCTTCCTTCAGTATCTTACAGTCACTCCCACCACTTTTTCAGTGAGTCAGGGAGGCGCAACATGGGGATGCTAACTACGAGATACGACGTGCTCAGATATCCATAGGACAGTCACCTGATGGATTTTTTGAAGGAGGGGAGCACATCATCATCTTCAAAGGGAATACCATGGTACCAGTGTCACTTCAGGGGGAAGTGAAGAGGGAGTTCCACACATCCCTACTAGCATTACATCCAGGGTTGGTGAAGATGTACTAGGACCTCTAAAGACAACCCTAGTGGCCAGGAATGAGGAAAGCTATAGCAGAGTTTGTCTCTCGGTGCCTCAATTGTCAGCAAGTGAAGGTGGATCATCAGGTACCAGTGGGCTTGGTTCAGCCTTTTGAGGTCCCAGAGTGGAAGTGGGATGGGATATCGATGGACTTCATGACAGGACTTCCAGATACATCCAGGGGTCATGACTTGATTTGGGTGATCGTCGACCGACTCACAAAGTCGGCCAACTTTCTATTGATCAAAGAACATGGTTCAGTAGAGAGCTTGAGATGCCTCTATATGTAGGAGATTATGCAGATACATGGAGTACCTTTGATGATTTTATCTGATCACGATTCACATTTTACTTCATGGCTATGGAAGGGGTTTCAGTAGGCTTTCAGGACACAACTTTGTTTGAGAACCGCTTTCCATCCTTAGACGGATGGCCAGAATGAGAGGACTATTCAGTCCCTCGAGGACATTCTTAGTGCTTGTGTCCTCGACTTCGATTGTAGTTGGGAGGATTAATTTCCTTTGGTGGAATTTGCATTCAACAAAAAATATCACTCAAACATTGGGATGGAACCTTTAGAGGCGTTGTACGGGCGACGTTGCAGATTACCTTTGTGTTGGACTGACCCAGGGGAGTCCGCACTAGTGAGACCAGAGATGGTACATGATACTATAGAGAAGGTGGAGATCATCCAGGAGTGGATGAAGACTACACAGAGCAGGCCGAAGTCATATGCCGACAGGAGACAGAGAGCTCTAGAGTTCGAGGATGGCGATCATGTCTTTTTAAGGGTCTCACCCCGATGAGGTCTTTGGAGATTTGGCCGAGGCATCCAGTTATCCCTGAGATTCATCGGACCTTTTCAGGACCTCAGAAGAGTTGGTGAGGTGGCTTACCGCTTAGCTCTTACACCTCAGTTGCACTGGGTGCACGACATCTTCCACATATCCTAACTGAAGAGATACGTGCCCGACCCTTCCCACGTCATAGACCATGGAGAGTTAGACGTCGATGATGGGGTGAATTTTATGGACGTTCTAGTAGAGAATGAGGATCGACAGGAGCGGGTCCTTCGTGGATGGTCGATACCTCTAGTGTGCGTTCGTTGGCATCATGGGAGCCTCTAGGAGAGAACATGGGAGCGAGAGGCTCAGATGCATGCTTAGTACCAACACTTGTTTACCTAGTTTGAGTTGTGACTTACGGGGATGCAAAGCCCTAAGGTGGGAATAATGTAAAGACCTAGAAATTCCATGATTTTTTAATTAAATTTGAATTTTATGAGTCTTTGAAAATTGATGGCGCATAATTCCAAGGCCCGGAGCGGCCGAAATGAATTTCTTAACTTTTTTTCGGGTACATTCAGTAAATGTGCGAGCAGATTTTTGTAACTTTTGAACTGGTGCATGGAATTGAAATATGAGGACACCGTTGAACTAGCAGCGCCAATATTTTCTCAAGGAGACTTTCACCTCACTGGCAGTTGGTCAAGGGTGAAAGTTATTTTTAGGGTTTTTTAGTGGAAATAATAAAATAAAATAATGACACATTTCATTTTATTTGTTGTAACCACTCACTTGTGGATATTGTGGTGGTGTGGACCACATAACTTTTATTCTCCAAATTGAATGCTCGGTGGTGGGGACCACTTGAACCAAACCTCCCTTGTGGATATTATGGTGGTGGGGACCACCCGAGGATTGAAACTTCTTGAACTCACTATTAAGTGGGGGAGAAACTTCTTGAACTCCCCACATAATTATGATAACCCTCCCCTTAATTTATTATGCCACCATCCTTTAATTAATTTTGTGCCAACCTCATCAATTAATTAAGTGGATCCAACTTATTTTTTGTCAACAATTAAATTAGGGAAACATATCATAAGTTGTCTACTTTGAAATTTGGTGGGTGCTTGGGAAGAACTTAGAGAAACTTATCCACCAACAAAGAATGCCAACGAAGAAAACCAATAAATAATTCCGACTCGAATTCTTCCTTGAGATGTCCTACAATGGTGGACATCTTCAACAATGAAGAACCACCTCCATCGAAGAGCATTAATCCGACGAACTAAATTAGGATCAGAGGCGTGTGATGGGCACGACGAACGTCGACAAATTCGACTTCTCTCTTCGATGTCAACAATCAAACAAGGTAGGGGGTTATTATTAAATTATTGAATTCTCTTGATTAATTTCCTCATTCTTGGAAAGCATGGCGAATGTGGAACAACCAAAACGAGTTGATCCATGATTCGTATTAAATTGAAAATTTTTTCATTCTTGAATCCTGATTTTGTTGATCCACTTGATACTGCTCTAACACGGAGGGTGTGGGCCAAAGAAACATGGCCAAAACCCTCTGCCATTCTTCCTTATTATGGTCTTCACGATAGAAGAAAGTGGCTTACACAACAACAAAAAACGAAGAGAGAGGCCAGCTAAACCAGCCACCACCAATGCCGCCGCCGCCGTCCATGACCGAACCATGCCACCCAAGCTGCCGCCACCATCCACGACCAAGCTGCCACCCACAGACATGACACCCGAGCTGCCGCCACTGTCAACGGCCATGCCGCCCACTATGCGGCTACCACCGTCCACGACCGAGCTACCTCCTGAGCAGCTGCTGCCGTCCGTAGCCGAGCCGCCGCCCGTGGACTCCTCCCTTCTGGATGAGCCGCCCTGGCCGAGCCATTCTACGACCTCGTCCCTATCATCTGAGCCACCCCGTGACCTCGCGACACCCCCGGGAAGATCCGCCCTCGCGACACCCTCCACGGCCGAGCCACCCCTCGGTCGAGCCACCCTCACTGCACCCCATGTGGCCCTCCACGGCCCCTCGTGGCCTTCCGTACCGTCTAGAAGGCTGGGCCTCCAAGCGGACCGGGACGAACCCAATGGGCCAGGTCGAACCAATCCGGGTCCGCCCCGGTGGGGTCGGTCCGACCGGGACGGACCGGACCCGGACCCGCTACGACCCAATTACGCTCTTTTGGCCATAACTTTGGTACTGAGCGTCCGTTTGACGAACCGTCAGCGGTATCATAAACCTTGGAGTGAGAAGAGCACATTGGTGTACCCCACTAGAGATTTAGATAATGTTCGAGAATAGTCGTGTTGGATCAAGCACGAATTTAACCTGACCCTCTGGAAAAAAGGCTAATAACTCACAGATTGGGCGTCTGATTGACGCACCATCTATTACGTTGAAACCCCTATGACGTGGAGGTACATTGAGATACTTATTCATGGGACTTCATGGATGTTGGAGTATCGAATAGTGTCTTGGGGAGTGGACCCTCTCGGAGACGAGAAAGACTAGTTTAGAAACCCTGTAGCTGGCTATGATGAGAAGAGTGCTCCTAGAAAATCTGTGCAGGTCAGCTCCTAGAGATCCTATTCAGATCTTCTCCTAGAGATCCTATGAGGGTCAGCTCCTTGTGATCCTGTGTGGGTCTGCTCCTAGCGATCCTGTGTGGGTCATCTCTTAGCAATCGTGTGTGGGAAAACTCTTAGCAATCTTGTGTGGGTTAGCACCTAGCAATCCTGTGTGGGTCAGCTTATAGAGATCCTATTGGGGTCAGTTTCTAGTGATCTTGTGTGGTTCATCTCCTAGAGATCCTATGTGGGTTATCTCCTAGCGATCCTATGGGGGTCAGCTCTTAGCGATCCTCTACGGGTCAGCTCCTAGCGATTCTGTATAGGTTAGCAGCAGATCCTCTTAATAGAGTAAGATGATTTAGTAGTTACAACTAATCATCTCTACTACTATACAAAAAGATATACCTGGTGTGAGATGAGTCAGTAACTCTTTGTTTCCTCATGATTGAGATGGATTACTTGATAACTTAGGTATATGTATGGACCTAACTAGGGTTATCTGTTTTTTTATTACATTGTGGTTTGTCCTTGGTGGATTTTGTGAGACCTTGAGGGTCTTAGGGTCCCTACTGAGTGTAGTTATATTCACCCCTGCATGGGATATTCCCGCACCTTGTTGTGTTGGATGCAAATGAAGAACAACACTGATTGAGACTGAGAGTACTAGGACTAGACGATGCTTATACGTGGACCATATAGGGTGTCGGTACGTAGAGGAGATGGGTGCATGCTGAGTGCTAAAGAGGCAGTCTGTACCTACCCTTCAAGTAGGAACCCAGAGGGAGACCCAGAAGCTACCCTTCTTTTTCATCAGTTGTACTTGTATCTTTACTTTTGGGATTGTATTCCATCCCCCTTTTTACTTTCTACACTCATTTTTCTATACAGTTGACTTGCATTCATATCTTTCTGTATGTGTGGTTGTGTGTGTTTACAAGTTATAATGGTAATTCCTTCCCAGTTTTAGGGAATACGCCTTTGGTGCTAGTCACCAGCCCCTGGCCTATGGTAGGCGAGCATGGGGTAGTCACGACACGATCCCTGGGGGACGGGTCATGACACATTTGATTATAGAGATTAATTTTTAGGGAGAAATCCCTTTTTAGGGGGGTAGAATGTAACACCCAGATATTTTGTGAAATATTTTATTCAAATGAATTTAACATTTTTGATGTTTGGTTTTCAAAATAGTGCTGAGAATATCTTGTGTTATACACAACATATATTATAGCTTGTGTTACATGCCACTATGAGTTAAGCATGCATGAAAAGAGACAATGAGATTCAATTAAAAATGAAATAATATTATTTCAAATATGTCTATTATAACCTAGCTATTAAATAGGTGGGTATGAATAGTATTACAAAATTTATTAAATGTACATATAGATTTCCTACTCAATATAAATTTATTTATAAATTCTTAGTAAATAGTCAATCAATTTTTAGTAATGTAATTATATTAATTTGAAACTTGTTTTCTTCAAAAACATTTTTTTAATTTTTATGATAAAATATTATAATTAATTTATAGATATTTTATAAAATTTATTTGATAAAATAAAATTAAAATTTTAAACTATCATATCAAAATTAAATTAAGGATAATGTTTAGGATTTTTTTATAAAATATTAATTTTTCAGTAAATAGTGAAAAATACAAATTTTTTGTAAAACTATCATTTATTTTCAATAAATTATGTAATTTAAAAGTTCAATTATGCTTTAAAGTAAGATAATTAGTATTTATTAATATTTATTCCACTTAATATTTTGAATCTAATTTATATTGGATTTTAGTAGAAGTGTATTTTTATATTTAAGAAGAGTTTGTGTCCAACTGAGAACTATTTTAAAATACATAATGTTTCTCTATTTAAATAAAATAAAATAATCCATAATGGGGAATTTTTTATATTAAATTTATATATTATATATTGTTAAATTTTAATTTAGATTAATATAATTATTATTATTTTACATAGAGTTAATATAAAATCATCTTGTTCTTGAAAACAATACTCTTCTCAAAACCCCTATTTTTCATCATTTCTACAAGTTTTTCTTCTAAATTTAATTTTTTTCCACTTATAAACTTTAATTTAAAATAACTTAAGTTTTTAAATTATTATGTAAAAATTATATTAGGATGATTTTTTTTCAAAAAAAAGTTAAACTTTTTGGATGAATAGTGAAAAATACCAAATTTTAATTAAAAACCGGCTTTTGATTTAAAATATTTATAAATGTAATTTATATTTTAAATTAGTTTAAAAGTAAAATTAATTAAATTATATATATATATATATTAATCCAATTTATATTTTTTTTATTTTTTTCATATTGAAATTTGATATAAAAACTTTGTAAACTTTTGAACATTTTATCTTTAAAAACTCGCTTTTTCATTACCTCTGCAGGATTTATTTTAAATTAATTTTTTCAACTTCTATGAATTGAATTTAGAAAATGGATTCCATATTTGGGATAATCATAATTTATATTATTTAATATATAAAAATTATTTTTTTACGCAAAGTAGTATTAGAAAAAATAAAAAATATTTTCCGCGATTAAGGTAAAAATTAGTTTACAGGGGGGGTTAAAATAAATTTATAATGTTTAAAAACAACCCAAAAATGTGAAAAAACCCATTGTATAGAAATATTTTTACCTTATAAATTATAGGATCGATAATGGTCAATTATCAGATCATTGTGACCTAAAAAATATGTGGGTGGAATTCTATCTTTAAAAAAATTACAAGTGTGCAACTCACCTCACTTATAAAAGGGCACCCCTTCTACCCTCCTCTCCATATCTTAATTTTTTTCATAAAATATATAAGTAAATACCATCCCAATATGACTAATCTATTAATATAATCCTTATTTTTTATAGAAAACTAACCTAGGATAGATTTTGGTGTAAACCTAAGGAGGATACATGAATAAGAGGTAACATTCTTCAATAATAGTTATTATTTTATTTATTCATCCACATAATTCAATTGTTATTATTAGATTATTATAAAATAACCAAATTATATACCATATTCTGATATATTTTTATGTTATGTTCATAACCTAAAACCATATACACTTCCATCAAATGGGTTATGAAATCATAGTTCGTGTGTATGACAGACTACCGCCTCTCAAACAGATATAATTATATTTTTTGATTACCACCTTAAAAATTTAGAAATAATGATGGTTTTTATATATATGATATTTATGATTTTATTATGATTCTGGAATTAATATATCACACATACTTTCCTGATTTCAATTTTTTGGGAATACGATAATGTCGCTCGTGTGTACGAAGGGTTACCAAATCTCGAAGGGATACGATTAGTTCATTCTTTACATGAATGGTAATAAGGATGGTATTTATGTACATATTTGATATATATCACATATAAATTATTATTTAATGATAACATGTCATTTATATTTATTTCATTTAGTCTGATAAGAAAATGGAAACTGTGTTCATGCATACGCATGACCTACCATCTCCATGAACGATGTATTTCCTTTACTATTACTAAATTTTTGTGATTAATATAAATACTTATATAATGAATATATATTATTATATATATAATGGTTATAATTATTTATATTATGAAATCATGATCAAACTAATAGGACCAATAACAACAAATCAAAACATATATTGAAAACAAAGCGGTTATTACCTGAAACATAACTTTAACATGGAAGTGTTAATAAGCGTGTACTAAAAGGTCATAATAAAACAATATATGGTATGATATAAATATATATTTCTATTTAATATATTTATAATAAATTTTTATTTATTACATAGGAGTGTTGAACAAGTTTGAAGCAAGTTGAGACTTAAGGAAAGGGATTTTTAATCTCTCTTCTATTTCTGCGAGACAAATAAAAATTTACCAATCGTTTCTTTTGTGGGGTGTACATACTGACCTTGAATTTTTTTTAATATAACTAATTTATTATGGATTTAAATATTCATTTTAGGATCTATATTTTATGGGGTGTGTTGTTTAGAAGTTTCCAAAGCAGTAAGGTATTTTTGCCTCAATTTTCCTTCTTTGAGATGTATGTTATACAATGCACCAATATTCATTCAGAAGGTTCATATACATAACCTTTTAAATGTAAATTCATGAATTTATTCATCCTAATTATATTTTAATTTTAATTTTATGTTTTTATTTCATGTGAATTATGATTCAAGGTTACCAAAGTGGTAATGATTTTATGTTACAATCTCATTATTTATCTGAATTGTTTATGATTATGTATACGATGATAACATATTATGATACATCTGTCAATAAACTAGTGAATTTTATTATCTTATGTTTGTTAAATATATTTTCATGTAATAGTACCATTTTTCCACTCTTTGGTACTTGAAATAGTTGAGAATATTGTTTATGAAAATCTGAATTTATTTCCCTCTTTTGTCCGAAATCTGTTTTATTCCAAAACCATGTTTACTATAATTGTTTTCAAAAAATTTATACTATTATTTTATGATTTTTAAAAGAAAATTTTACCCATTATTTAATTTTTATAAAAAAAATTGAATGGAATCTTCATGTCTTCTTCCAAACAGTACCTAATTGTATTTTTCCAAAAATATTAAAGGAATAATTTTTTAACATGTATAGAATAAATGAAACTTACCATCATCATGAAAATTATTTTCTTTGAATATTAATTTATTTTTATTCATTTTTTTCAAATAAATTTATTATTGTTATTATTTTTTAAAATGATTTTTTTTATGTTTTCAAAGGATATTTTCCTCGAGAAATGTTCTAAATTATCAACAAAAATAACTTTCCATATAAGATGAAATTAATTGATGTTACCTATGACTTACTGGGAATTTGATCCAAGTATACCATTATAATTATTTCTCTTTATTTTTTATTTTTATTATGAAAATAGGTTTATGAAACCCATTTATCTTATATGATTTATACCATGATAAATATTTTTTGTACCCTAATTATTGTTCGATAGGTTATGCTATAACGAAATGATGAAATGATTATGAAACCCATTTTATTTCATGGGTTGGGATATTCTGAATGTTTTATGATATTTTTTATTACATTAATATGATTTTCATTATGGGATGTCTGGGTCCTATATTTACCTCCAATGCATTGGGTAAATATTTATATCCCATCAGATAGACAAGAATTAAATGTGGAGTGAACCTAATTTAATAATGGAATTTGTTTTCGATGATCGTCATGGGAGAGAAACTTGACTACTATGATGGTTTGGAATGTGAACCCATTGCACTGTGACAGCCTTGGAGATGATTCTTGACTAATATAGAAATGATTTTATATGCTTATATGTATTCCATAAATCTATGTCTAATGCCAATGTTATGATATCATGGATCATGTTCTTTAATTAACTTATAAATCATGTATTATGAACTAAAAATAGTTATTCCATGACTCAAGATTAGGATATTTGATATGTGGGGTATGGTTTACAAATGTTATTCTCATGTTCTATTACCCTTATATTCAGGTTATTCTTATGTATCTACCATTATTACCTTTACTAAGCATCTTAGAACACCCATTGTTATATTTTCTTTCCCTAGGTTATGAATAAATGTATTACTTTTGATATGTGTAATAAGGGATCTAGTTATGAAGATCATAGTGGGAGATGATCTAGTTTACCTATGGACTAGTTGTTTGTGTTTCCATGTTTCTAAAGACACTAAAACTATTATGTTCCTCAGGAATTTGTATCTGTAATGTAATAACAATTCTTAAAAAATGATGTAATATATATGTAGGATAATACTGGGTCACTATAGAATGAAAATCCTTCAATGGATGATGCATTTTATTCATAATAATAAACCAAGAATTTATTGATTATTTGTAGTTTCCATAGTGTCGTGGCTTATTATTAGAGTTTTATATCATATTTATCTCAGGTTATTGCCTTGTGGGAAACCTTTATCTGTAAGGACTAGGATTTAATATTGAATGATAAATTTTAGGTGGTCTTTGAATATATGAAATGGATGTTGATTAGTGCTCTATTCCTTTGATATCAAGATGAGGGAGAGATGTTATAGGTTTTATATGATGTATATAATCTTTTTCTAGGTTGTGTCCTAATGCAGAAGTGGGTAGTTATCTCATATGGGTCTAGGAATTTACACCCTCATGATATTAGCTATGCCACCGATGATCTCATGTTGGCAGAAGTCATGTTTAAACAAACCTAATGGAGGGATCACCTCATTTGTGAATGTTTTGTGGTCTTTATAAATAATATGATATTGGGGTAAATTTTCTATCAAATATATTTGAATCCACATCATTTGAGGTGGATGAGATTCATAAAAGGGTACTAATAATTGATATTATATAACCTTAGTAAAGGTAATTCAGTTTTTCATGTGATGAGTAAGAAGTCATTAGGAGATGTTTTCTGGAGTTTGAGGATTCTTAGAAAGTGGTGGAAGATCTTTAAGATATATATATATCACTGAAAAGGAGGATGGTGGTGGAAGTTTCCTATACCAAATTACAGTGAAATTTTCCTTGATGCAGTAGTTGGATGTGTTCTAGTGGGGTGAATCAGTTATAAAAGGGATGTGGGATTTAAATATTCATGGGGATGCTCTTGAGAGATGATCTGTGGATGATAATTATATGATGTTGTTCCATGGTATATTTTTTGTTCTATTCTAGATGATAGAGGTGGATCTCTATGAGTCCCATAGATCACCCTAGGTAGTGAACCCTAGTATAACTATGATTTACCATGACTTTAGTGGTTGATTCTAGTTTCATGAATAATATAGTCAATAGAAATTTTTTTGTCTCTATTGTTTTTCTTCTAGCAGGTGAAAGAAGAGCACCCTATTGCTGGTGGGTTGCCTTATTCACTAGATTATCCCAAGTAGAAGTTAGAGGAAATATTGATAGATTATTTGACCAATTTTACCAATTCTCAAGTAGTATGTGATTCTTTTTTGGAAATCATAGACCGATTAAAAAATTAAAATCATTTTCGAGTGGTCAAGGAGGTTGGTGTTATGGATTTTCTAGAAAGGCGATAGATAAACAAGATAATGAGTATCCATTAAATAATGAGGCCCATCATCTCTGATTGATATCTTTTATTTACCTTAGGGGTATAAGGATGTATCAAGTGTTATTATAGATCCCCATTACACCTTAACACTACAACCTTTCATCCTTAGACATATGAGCATATAAAGTAGACCATTTAGATGATCAAGGATATGTTGAATTCTTGTTTTTTGGATTTTGGTGGATCATGGGTGAAGAACCTATCCTTGGTTGAGTTTTATTATAATTAAATTTATCACTCATACATTGGAATTGATCCATTCTAGGTATCGTGTGGGAGGCCTTATAGATATACATTGTGTTGGATCTAGGTAGGATAATTAGCGATCCTTGGACTGGATGTGGTGTAGAGAATAATAGAGAAGGTTAATATGATTCAAGCATGGATAAAGGTAGTTGAGTACCATTATATGTTTTTTTATTATTGGAAAGGGATACCTTTAGAACTCAAGGATGGTGATCATGTATTTTTAATGATTTTCCTTCATCATGGACAATGAATTTTTTGTTGAGGGAGTAAGATTTCTTCCTAGCATATCAGTTCTTTTGAGGTGCTAGGGTGCACTAGTGAGGTGACATGTACGTTAGTGATTCCACCACAGTTGGATGAGATCCACACTATCTCGAATGTTTTATAATTTAATCAATATCATCATGATTTATCCCATGTTATTGGTTGAGGATAGTTATATATAGATGATGATACGATAATCATGGTGTTGTTAGTTGAGATTCATGTTCCTAAGGAGATAGCGTTTTGTGGATGAATCATTCCCTTGGTTCTCTTTTTTTTGGAGATGTGGTGGCTTGGAGGCATGTACATGTAAATGATATTCATAGATGCATGATCAATATAACAGGTTGTTTTGAGCTTTATTTTTCATTGGAAATGATATGTTTTATTTAATACTGATTTATTTGAGATATTTATTTTTGTTCTAAATCTTGCATTATTTATGGAAATGTATTTTTTTGTGAGGTATCTCTAGTGGAGTGCTTTAGGTGTGAGTTTTTTTTCTTAGATGGTTTAATTCTCGATGATGAGAATTTTTTTAGAGGTATCTAATGTAAGGGGATGAGTTTTTCTGAAAACTTCATTTTTATTTTCCCTGGTGTTAAGGGTGTTTAGGGATGTGTTCTAGTAGTATAAAAGGTTGGGTAAGGTTTAGCTTTTTTTAATTTAGTTTTAAGATGATCCCATGGTTTTAAAACTTATTAGGCAATTTTGTTTGTAAAATAGAAATTTTTGAAGTAATTATACATTTTGGATTATTCATGAAATTTTTACTAAGTCTAAAATATCACATATGAATTTTAAAATGTATATTATATATGAAGTATAATATCTTATGTTTTAACAGAAAAACCTATAAACCTTTTTTTGAGAAATTCAAAAACTGTAAACATTTCTAAAAACTTATTCATCTTAGAAAATATTATTCATTAAAAATTATATAAATTTTAAAAATCATTGTATTGAATAAATCTATTATGTACTAGATAAAATTAGTATGTATTTCAAAAATTCTATATATTCAGATTTTGGTAAGGTATAAAATCTTACTCATGATATACAAAACATAAACATATAATTTATGTAAAGAAAATATGTTTTTCATTGATAAATATTATACAGATTAATTTATATTAAATTAAAAAACCTTGAAAATTTTAAATTTAATACATATCAACATTTTTTCATAGTAAAACATATTACACCTCATTAAAATATATTATGTATCATCTGTAAATATTACATATAATAGGGAGTACCATGCATTTGCCAATTATTTCTTATTGAGAATATATTATTCATTTAATTCTCAAGGGATATGTAACATGTATCATTTTAATGGTTTCCATGGTAATTTTACTAGTATAGCTAATTGAGGGAGATTCATATCAAGGTAGAAGAATCAAGACTACACTTTTAAATTGTGTAAATTGTGGAATTATCATGTCAATGATTTCACTAGGTAAATGGTATAAATTACTTGAAAAAATAATTATCTACAATGTTGAAATTTTAATGCGAAGTGGATCAAATGTGTTTATATATACTTATATATGATTTTATATGATTAATTCCTACTATTGTTTTTCTTCTGAAAATATTCATGCTTCTAAGAAATATGTTTTCTCTACTATGATTAATTTAAGAGTTTATCTTCTATAAAAGTATAAATATTTAAAGATGGTATTAAAATAGATGTTTATAAAATTAGAAATTGGAAAGGATGATTATGATATACCTAAATGAATTATATGAAAAACGTGATTTAAAAGTGATCATATATTCTGTTATGATAAAGGTTTCACAAGGTTTTATTATTGTTGTTTATTTCCATTTGAGTTATTTATATGAGCGTGGTTAGGAATCATTATGACTGGTTGTGGTCATTGGCATGGGATATGTGGTGAATGGAACCAATTTTATTTGTGATAACACATGGAATATGGTTTTGGTTGATCAGTAGTTGTTCTTTAATGATGGCATGGTATGTTGTATGGAAATGGATGAATTTTGGAAGGTGTTATGGTGGTTATATGATTATTTGTGGTTGTGATATAGTTTCTTGATGATTTGGAATCTGGGTTGGGAATAAATATTAAAGTTATGGGTATAGTATATAATTAAATTAGTAATAATTTTAATATATTTATAATCATTTAAAATCACGGGTAAAGGAATAAAGGAATACATGTGTTGATGAAAGAATGGGTTTTCATTAAATATGGTTAATGAGTGGAATAATGAATGGGATATGGTTGGTAAAATGGTAATCCTATAAATTGATATTAATATAATTAAATGGGGGTTTTTAAACCTTTTTTTGGTTGTTTTATATGGGAAAGTGGGATGGTTTGTGTTCGAGAGGATACAATGGTTGTTAGTGGATATAAGTGAACTTAAGTGGATAGAGATGGGTACAAATATTTCTATTTTGTTATGGATACTTAGGTTGATATTATGCGTTTTTAAACTTATATGATTTATTTTACTAGTGATTTTATGATACGTACCCTACCTAAGTTGAATGACTTTACAGATGCCAAAATAGTTTGGTTTCTAAGTGTTTTCCCCAAACATCCTAGATGGTGAGGGAACATATGACTGAATAATCCCTCTTCCCCACTCTAACTTCTTTGTGAATTACAATTTTTTATAGATCATAATTGGTATGAGATTATACATTTTAGTGTCTTACAATTACAAAATGTGATATACTAGCTAACTTGGTTATGTGATTGAAATATTGATATATGATGGGGTTATACATGGTTTGAAGAGGTAATGATGATGAAATAATTCATGTGTAGGTCATAATACCATATTGGAAATATTATATGTGGTTGGGGTTGGAAAGTTGTGCAGTTTATGTGATAATGATTATGTGGTTGTCATATGGGTTAAGGTTGTGATATGATAGATTATTTGCTACAACATAGTGGAAGAAGGGTTTGGGAGAACCGAGTTGTTTACTATTTGGGAATTTGAATATCAAACATGGGAGGAAGTGGTTTCAATGTACCTTTTTCCTATAATATTTTGATATTATGTTTTTATACTTGGATACGATATTGGGTGAGAAATCCTTGGTGAGTTCCAAAGGTTGTTGACCTGGTATGCGTTATTTGGTTATGTTGTTCATTCCCTGAAGCACTACTATGTTTCTTCCACATTTTCATGAGTGGTACTGAGGAGGATCCCAATTATTGTACATTTATTACCACCCCTATATATATATATATATCTTTATTTATCTTTGTTTTTAGTTTTCTAGGGTGAGTTTGGAGATTAATCTAGACATTACTAGCTTAGATCATGGAGTTGTGGGAGAAGTTGCTACAACATGACTTTATTTCTATTATTTCATTTTATGGATCATTTTTCCCTTTATTTCATTAAAGTATTATGTGATATTAGTCTTATTTTATATTATGAATTTTATTGGTGGTTTCTCTTTTTATATATTCCATGGATTTATGAGGGTAATGCCTCCCATTATATTTATTCCCAAGATGTTGGTCACAAACCCATGTCCTATTGAAGTCATGATTTGGGGGTTACTCTCATTTTCAGTTTTATCTCAAGATGGATTTTTGGTGCGGGAAGTTTGTGATAGATAGGTATTACAGATATAGATTAGTGGTTGGGAGGATACTCAAGTTAGTAAAAGGATTGTATTACATATGTTTGGTAGGTAAACATCATTAGTTGAACCTAGCATGTGATGTGTCCTGGGGGAGCAACTACACCACATGATATTAAGAGTCCCTATGATCTGATGTAAATATATTAAGCTTACACAACAAATTAGGTGAGATAATTTAGATTTTTGGGTAGATACCTAGGATAAGTACATGAATCAGACTTATCTATGATTGATTTTTATTAGGGTGGTGTTAGAAAATTTGAAATTAATTTAATTAAATTATTCTTAAATAAAATTCATGCTTCCAAGATTAGGAGTTTGGGTTAATTATTATAGTGATACCTTCTAGTTATTTTCCATATTTTGTTTTTGTTGGTGAGGTCTAGTAGGATGATCCATTTGATCATTCAATGTTTGACCAAGTCGAGGAGGATGAGTCTTGGAGAAGGATGTCGTGTGAGTTACAACCTTAGGTCTTAGTAAATTTTGAGGGAATAGTCTTTGATTCATTGACTATGAGTTAGTTTTAGTAGTCCTATATCACCTTTGAATTTATCAATTCTTAGATGTTGAATCGAGTTCTATTGGCTATTAGCCAGATGTGAGGAATAGTGTATTGGTGGTGGATTTTATATCTTGGGTAGAGAAATGAGGAAGAGTTTTCATGGGATTATTTCCAAAATTAGTTTCATACAGTATTACTTTTATCAATGATGAGGTTAGAAAAGAAGTAGGAGTTAACTTACCTCAATAAAGGGAGTATGAGACTATGGGATATTAAGGTCATATTCGAGGAACATTTTCACTTCACCCATGGTCTTTTATGAGACGTGATGTTCTGAGTGAGTCACATTCGGGAGGCACTCCATATAGCTATTTAGTATATATTTACCCCATTTAAATTACCTATATATCAATAGGAGTATAATATGTATGAGTTTATTAAGAGAATACATGTGTATCTAAGATCATATCAGGAGGGGATTTATGAGGGATTCACTAGGAAAAGGGTTAGTGATAGAGGACTAAAGATGTCAATACAATTGATATTCTGACCGGTAGAGTGCCAACATAAATAGTTTTACTTGTAGTTCTCTAGAGGTAGATATTCCCATTAACCCATTGAAATGCACGACTGATTGTCACCTATCAACCGGTCAAAGTTCCAGTGCTCTGCGAATGTGTATAGCAGCACTCGGGTCGAATCCTCGGTGATGATACTTTGTAATAGTCGTTTGTTTTTAGTTGATTGTATTTTGATTAGGGGGGTTTGTTTGTAGAGATTAATTGAAATGATTGATTTAATATAATTGATTTAAAAAATTGATAAATATTGCGGTGAGTTCATTATTAGGGAGTTAAGCTTGTGATATCTTTGAGCTTTTCTTTATATTGCATTTAAATTAACACCCACTTCACAAGTTGACATCGATTAGAATTCCTAAGTGTTAAAGCTTTAATCCAAGCCTTAACTTAACTAGGATTCTAATATGAATCAGTACTTGTTTATGGTAGTGTATTTATGGTTCCAATAATCCATGGAAACCACATGCTAAACAAAATATGTCATTAATCTATGACATATTAAATCCAACATACACAATGTTAAATTAATGAATACTCATCAAGCAAATACTCTCAATCAGTTAACGTCCCTAAATTTTGACTCACCTTAATGAGATATTTACTCATCCATTTGGGTGTTTAATAGTTTGGTTATAATAATCATGATGATAAATTAAGAATAGAAGAAAAAGAAAGGGATTAAAAAGAGTGGTACATCGAACACACACACGAAAAATGATGATAATTAAAAACGGATTTTAGATTGAATGAGGAAGCAAAAGAAGGGAATGATATTCAACGAAATTTAAACTATATTAAGAAAATTAATATTAAACTATAGAATCTGGATGATAATAAGAGATATTGACGAAGAAATTTTCATTAAAACATAATTACAAAAGAAAGGACTTACAAAATTACAACAATGAAGAACATAAAAGTAAATGAGAAAAGAGAGAGGAGGAAAGGTCTCTCAAGTGAAAAATTGAGTATGGATGATCCTCCCAAGCCTTTGGAAAGGCTTTGGTCGTGCCAATATGATCACCTCTCTTCTGAAATGCCAACCCCTCTCACGGAGAGAAGGGGAGAGTATTTATAGCCCAAGGAGTGGACTGTTTGCATTCCCAATCTGTCCCTCCAATTGCATCGCCATGTTGGCTATTCATACAGAAGAATAGAGGGAAATATACTTCTTAAAAGTTTTATATGATAATGTTGTCCAACTGATCTCAATAGTTGGAGGACGTTGGACCTATGTAGCCAAAGTTATGGCCCGCCGATTATACAATTTTAATCTGTCCATTTCAATATAGTCTTTTTGATGTCCAAAATGTGAAATTGTTTTTGAATAGTAATATTTCTTCAAATAAGAAAGATTTCCTCCAAAATGTCGGCTTCCTATATCTCCTCTTTCACACTGAAAAAATCTTAGCTTGATTTGATGCTTACATCATGAGATATGTCATGCATATTGTACTGATTTTATTTCTCGGTCAGAATGGTGGGCTAGATTTCAAAGCATATGTTGGGCCCCTTTTTCTTGGATTTGGGACCTGATATTTTTATAAATGATTCTATTGGATAATCAAGAACATACGATAGAGTTTCATAAAATATTGGCATCAGGAGTTATACCAGTAACTCAATCATTATGGCTGGTCCAGTTTCTTAAAAAATTCTTTGGGTCATCTTGTGTGGTAACTGTGATCCTTCAAATGGAAGAATTGGCCCATGATTCCTTCTAATGAAATGTTTTATATTGAATTTGGAATCCAAAAAAATAATAACCACACAATTTGAATCATTAGGGTTAGTGTTATAAATAACATAGTAAACTGACTCAATTGTAGTACTTCTAAAAATGCTCAAAAATTATACTTAGTATTAAAACATTAATATTTAACACAAATTATGCACATTTCATATAAAATAAGTAAAACGAGTATATAATAAGTCCTGAAAATATTAATAACATCAACTACCCCACACTTAGTTTTGTTCATGTCCTCATTACAACAAATATAAAAACATTACAAAATCATTTTCACTCACCAACAAATATTAAAATTTTGTTTTCTTCAATCAGGGGAGGTTTAGAATATTTCACTCATCCATTTGGAATTCCACCACAAGTTGTTACAGAAACAATGTTCCAAAACTAAGTCATTTTTCCATGCTCAAATTTAGAAATGGAAAACGTGGACATTCAAAACTCACACCCCTTAGGATGATAAAATTCATTTGTGGAGGTTCACTCTTTCACCAACCAAAAGTGAAAATCTTAGAGTTTGAAAGAGATCTCAACTTCCAAAACCTATCAAATGTGAACAAGAATCAAGAGGTATTTTTTAGGGGTTTTTCTGTGGCTATGGGATGGTAGGAATATAATGTATAAGAGAGAGAAGAAGAGGGTTAAAACACCAACATAGAAAAAGAAATGCACATTTTTTTTGAAATAAAACATGGAAGGAAATGAAAACACATATTTAAAAGGGAATGGTTGTGTGAAGAAAGACACAATAGAGGAAGACAATATGAAGGTAATGAGAAGATGTAATATTTACAAAACACAAAACATCTCCCAATAAGAATATAATGCAAGTGTTCTTTTTTTCTTTTCCTTTTTTTCTTTGTTTTTTCAACAGTTGACCTTGAAACAGATCTCACACTCATATCCCAACCCATGTTTGATCTCCTCACGACAATAATTGTAATAGTTATAACAAGATCAAAGGTTGAGGAAGAGTGATTTTTGACCTACCCAAGACACAACCCATTTTTTCAATATTTTTTGATTTTTTCATCATTTTTGTTTTTTTTGAACACTTGTCAATAACATTTAAAAAATTACATAAATGAAAGTACATTACATTCCCCAAAACACACTGAATGAAAACCTCTCCACCACACTAAAATGGATTCTTTCCCTCAAGAATATGATAACATGGTGAAATGAACAAAGGGTACCCAAAAAATGAAATCCATTCCCCCCACACATAAATTTCAAAAACTTATGCAATGAAAATCCATGTTGATATTGGGTGGGAAAAGGTATTGGGCTTGTAATGTTGATATCAAAGAAAAGGTTTTCATAGGCTCTAAGGGGCTTTCAAAAGGAGGATTAATGTTAGGTAAATGGGAGGCTATTTGTCTATTGTGATTCTCATGTGGTTCAGAAAATGACTCTATCATATTAATGCACACTATGGTATAACATTCAACTAGAAGGTCCACAAACTCAACACTCAAAAATGGGGGTAAAAATACACATTTTGAAAAGATGGACATAGGTGGCCTTGGCATGAAAGAAAATGTTGTTCCTCACGGTTTGGGAAAAGAATTTTCCAAATCAAAAATTGATCACTCAAAATTTATTAATTTTAACACAGAATTATTTATCCAAAGTTATGATGAAAATAAAAATATTTTTAGACGAAAACATGTCTTTTGACTCCCAAAAATGGTTGGAAAAAATTTGAAAATTGGAAGGTGAGTAATCATGACTCTTGATTGTTTTGTATATATATATATATATATTTTTGTTATGATGCTATTTTTGTATTTTTTCTGTTTAGGTTTTCTTTAGTTTTTAATAAAGATACACCGACACAAAAGAGAAAGTGAAAATAACGGTTTTGATAAAGAAAGTGGTAAAAAAATGAAAGAGAGAGGAAGAAGAAGAAAGAGGTAGAGGGAGGAAGAGAGAGAGAGAGAGAGTTAAAGGGAAAGAGGTGTCCCCTGGTTTGGATTTGGCGGGTCGCCATCTCCATTTAGTGTTTGGTTGACTGGAGAAGTTGGGGATCTAGTGGAAGTCGATGATGATCTAGGATTATGTGTCCTCTAATGGTGATGCATTAACCTATGTCCATTAAATGTGAATGTCCTTTTAGAATAGGGGTCTTGGACTTGCACTGCACCAAATGGGTAAACATTTGTAATAACAAAAGGACCTTCCCAACGAGAATTAAGCTTACCTGGGTGAAGCTAAAATCGAGAATCGAAGAGCATTACCTTTTCACATTCATGAAATACCTTTCTCAGGATGTGTTTATCACGGAGTGCCTTGGATTTTTCTTTGTAGAGAATAAAATTCTCATAAGAATCAAGTCAAAGCTCCTCCAGTTCATCCAATTGCAATTGTATTTCTTCACCAGATTTTTCAATTTCAAAATTACAAGTTTTCACTGCCCAAAATGACTTATGTAGGATTTCATCTGGAAAATGACATGCTTTACCAAAAACTAGCCTAAAAGGAGACATCCCAATGGTTGTTTTATAGTCAGTTCGATAATCCCAAAGTGTTTCACCAAGTCTTTCAGGCCAGTCTTTTCTGGTGGGTTTTACAATTCTATCAAGAACTCTTTTCACTTATCTATTAGAAAGTTCAGCCATGCCATTTGTTTGGGGGTGATATGCAGTTGAAGTTTTATGTATAACCCCGTTCTTTTTCAAAATAGATTCCATGGTTCTATTACAGAAATGAGTTCCTAAGTCACTAATCATGGCACGAGGTGTTCCAAATCTGTGGAAGATGTGTGTCTTTAAGAACTCACTAACAGAATGTGAATCATCCTTTCTAGTGGGTTTGGCCTCGACCGACCTGGAAACATAATCAACCGCAATAAGAATGTATGAGAATCCATTGGAAGGGGGAAATGGTCCCATGAAATCGATACCCCAAACATCGAAGATCTCATAGAAAATTAAACGCTTTTGGGGAATTTCATTTATCTTTGGAATTGTGCCAAACTTTTGGAAAGTGGGACATGATTGATAGAACTCATGTGAGTCCTTGAAGAATGAAGTCTAAAAGAATCCAGAGTCTAGGACCTTTCGAGAGGTCCTTTGTGGTCCAAAGTGGCCACCACCAGGCATTGAGTGACAAAATTCTATGACAGAGGAATGTTCATCTTTATCAAGACATCTCTTAATTACCATATCTGCCCCAATTTTCCAAAGTTTATTTTCTTCCCAAAAATATTGTTTTGAATCACTTTTCAACTTCATTTTCTGTTCTTTTGTAAAATTTTCAGGAAAAACAACAGAAACCATGTAATTTACAATTGGGTCATACCATGGTGGATTTGGAGTGTGAGATGAAAGGTTCTCAGTGGGGAATTCAGATTCGATGATTTCAGAATGAGAAGAATTAGAAATTCTAGTTAAGTGATCAGCCACAGGGTTTTCTTTTCCTAGTCAATCATTTATTTCAAGGTACAACTCTTGGAGCATTAGGATCCATCTTATTAGCCTCGGTTTGGAATCACTTTTCTTGAGTAATAACTTTATATCATAATGGTCTGTGAAGATGAAGATTTTGGCACCTAAGAGATAGGGTCAGAATTTATCTAAGGCAAAAACAAATGCTAAAAGTTCTTTTTAAGTGACAGTGTAGTAAGATTGAGTTTCATCCAATGTTTTTGAGGCATAATAGATGACATGAGGAATATTTTCCCTTATTTGACCAAGAACAGCCCCAACAGATCTATCAGAAGCATCACACATCAATTCAAAGCGTAAGGACAAATTTGGGGGTTGGATTATCGGGGTAGATGTAAGAGCAGTTTTGAGTTCAATGAAGGCTCTTTTGCAAACCTCATCAAAATGGAAAGTGACATCATTTTGGAGCAAACGAGTGAGTGGGAGGGAAATTTTACTAAAGTTATGGATGAATCTCCGATTGAAACTGGCATGACCAAGAAATGAATGGATGTCTCGAATAGAAGTGGGTGGAGGAAGTGATTGGATCACTTCAATTTTGGCAGGATCGACTTCAATACCATCTTTTGAAACTATGTGCCCTAGAACAATCCCATTTTCAACCATGAAGTGAAATTTTTTAAAATTTAACACAAGGTTTCACATGACAAACATTTGGAGGACTAGAGAGAGTGAATTCAAACAAGATTCAAATGACTCACCATAAATGGTGAAGTCATCCATGAATACTTCCATGCAGTGTTCAATGAATTCAGAAAAGATACCCATCATACACCTTTGGAATGTTGCTAGAGTATTGCAAAGTCCAAAAGGCATTCTTCTATATTCATATGTTCCAAAGGGGCATTTTAAAGTAGTCTTTTATTGGTCCGGAGGTGCGATTGGTATTTGGAAGTTTCCAGTGTATCCATCAAGAAAGCAACAGTGTGACTTTCTGGCTAATCGTTCAACCATTTGATCAAGGAATGGAAGAGGGCAGTGATCTTTTCTTGTTTCAACATTAAATTTCCTATAGTCGATGTACACACACCATTTGTTCTTCACTCGAGTTGTGACTACCTCTCCATGTTCATTTGTGACAACAGTTATCCCACCATTCATAGGTACAACTTGAATTGGACAAACCCATTCACTATCAAAAATTGGGTAGATAATACCATCTTCAAGAAGCTTGGTTATCTCTTCCCTAACTACCTCAAGTATGAGTGGATTGAGTCATCTTTGTGGTTGTCTAATTAGTTCGGATGACTCCTCAAGATTGATGTGATGCATTCAAAGGGCAGGGTTGATTCCTGGTTTGTCATCTAGGGTCCAACCTAGGGCCTTTTGGTTTTCGTATAACACCTAAACAAGTTTGGACTCCTCAGTTTCAGTAAGTAAAGAAGAGATAATGACAGGATATGAGTGATCACGGAAAAGGAATGCATATATCAGGTGTTTAGGAAGAGGTTTTAGATCAGTCTCATCTTTCATTTTTGGGTTAGACAACATCGTAATGGAAGAAGGGACTTTAGTTGCTTCATATTCATTTTCCTTAATATTGTCCAAGGTGGAGCAGTAGAGATCAGAGTTGTTGTGGGATTCAAGATAGTTTTCAAGATCCTCTAGATTGATAGAGTCTATGAATGAAAGGTCCACTTCAACTTCACCATTTTTGACTTGGCTAATCATGTTGCAGATTTCACATGATCCTTTATCATCAGAACATGATGAACATTATGGAATGAGGTTCAATTTACTCTTATAAGGGTCCTCAGAAGCATGGATTGAGAATGCAGAGTGATCCTCAGATGGGTGTCGCATGGCTTGGAAAATGTTGAACTTGACCAGTTGGTCACCGAATTCCATGGATAGGATGCCTAAATGGACATCAATCTTGGTTCTCGCAGTCATGAGGAATGGTCTTCCTAGAATTAATGGATATTGAGAAGATTTCATCTCACCTTCCATGTCAAGGACATAAAAATCAACAGGGAAGATAAGATCATTGACTCGGACAAGGACATCCTCAATTATTCCCTCAGTACTGACTGTGCTTCGATTGGCTAACTGAATGAAAACACCCATTGGGTGCAAGGGTCCTAGACCAAGGTTGGAGAATATGGATTTAGGCATGACATTAATTGAGGCTCCTAGGTCTATGAGTGCATCATCAAAGTTTGAACTTCCAATTTGGCATGGAACCGTAAAGGTCCCTGGATCTTTGCACTTTATGGGAATATACTACTAGGTGGAAACATTTTCAAAGGTCTTAAGTTGCCTCTTGTGGGTGCATAATTCCTTAAGAAACGTGGCATACTTATGAATTTATTTGATGACATCTAAGAGGGGAATGTGGACTTCAACATGTCTAAACATGTCGAGCATTTCAGGATCTGGTTCAAAGGACTTCTTTGGATTAGAAATAGCTTGAGGAAAAGGAATTGGGTTCCTATGTGGAATAGAAGGAGGTGAGGGAATGGATTCAGGTTCCATTTCAAGTTTCCTTTTCTCTTCATTTTCTTGGTCAACATTGAAATGGGGGTTAGAGGACTTATCTTGAGGGATAAAAATTTTCATTTCTGATCTAATTACAATTTCACTTACATTACCCTTGTGGTTGGGTAATGGTTGAGCTGGGAGTTGGGAAGAATTGGATGGTTGCTGCTAACTAAGGTGGGATGCAAGTTGACCAATTTGGGTTTCAATGTTCTTGTGGCTTGATTGGGTGAAGGAGGAAAGATCTTCCACAACACTTTTCCATGGTTTCATGGAAGAAGAGGCTTGTCCCGTATTGGAATTACCTAGATTTTGGTTCTTGGGAAAGCGATTTTATTGGTTTTGGAATTGGGAAAGCTCACTAGGATAATGGAATCCAGGAGGAGGATTGTTTCTTTTTGGTTGAGGTATAAAAGGATAAGGTTGTTGGAAGTTACCAACGCCTTGACCAGATTGAAACTGGTTTGGGTTTTGAGGAGGGAATTGAGGGGGATGAGATATGGGATTACCATACCTAAGGCTTTGGTTATTGGAAGAAGAGAAGGGCTCAGAGTGAGGTTGGTTGAAGTTTATAACAAACTGACCTTATAGTTGAGGGTTGGTGTTCCACTGAGCATATGCTGCATTGAGATCCATTGGTCCAGATGAATTGGATTGATCCTCTTGAAGTTGTGGACATGTGTCAGTTGGATGAGATGGAGAGTTGCAGATTCCATAGTTTTTGACAGTTCCTAGAAATATTGATTGTGAAGAAGACGAGGTTGGGGATTTTGTAGCCACAACTAGTTGTCACACAAGACCTCTAAGTTCACTCATCCACTCAGTCATCTTGTTAGGCTCAATTGATTGATTATCTTGGGATTTTTTTACTTAAGCATGTGATCGAATATTGAATTGTTGCGTGTTTTCAACCATGTTACTTATGATATCTCTTTCTCCTTCAATAGCTTTATCAACAAGAGCACCGCCACTTGCGGCATCTATGAGATTTATCTCCATAGTCAATAACCCCTCATAGAAGTATTGGATCAGGAGTTGGTCAGGGATTTGATGGTGTGGACAGTTTTCCACAAGCTTTTTGAACCTCTCCTAGTACCCATGAAGTGATTCACTTAGGAATTGACATATACCATTTATTTATTTTCAGATAGAAGCAGTACGAGAAGCGGGAAAGAATTTCTCGAAGAATAGTCGCTTCATGTCATTCCATGTGGTTATGGAACCAGGAGGTAGGTAGTAAATCCATGACTTGGCAGTGTCATCCAGGGAGAAAGGGAATGCTTGAAGTTTGATTTGTTCCTCAGAAACCCCTTGAGGATTCATGGTAGAGCACACTACTTGAAACTCTTTAAGGTGGAGATGTGGATCCTCACCGGCTAGTTCGTGGAAATGAGGGAGAAGATGAATCAAACCCGATTTTAGTTCGAAGTCAGCTTCTATGTTTGGATATTAAATACCAAGATGTTGGTAATTCATATCAGGGGAAGTAAGTTATTTTAGTGTTTTTCCCTAGGATTGACCATATCTAATTCAATTGGTTGGACAAGGACTGGTTCTTGAATTATTTGATTATCTCTTATGTTCCTCCTAAGTTGGCGAAGTGTTTGCTCAATTTTAGGGTCAAACAAATCCGATGGATTGTTTGGAAGGATATGGGTCATTCATAGATATTTTGCAATAAAGAGGAAGACGTGTTTTCTTTGTATTTTTTATTTCAGTTTATGATTTTTATGAGAAGACGGGTTTTTCTGTGTGTTTTTTTCAATTTTTTTTTCAATTTTGTTTTTTTGCTTATTTTTACAATAAACAGAAACTAATGACTACTTAAATCACCACCCCAGCAACAGCGGAATTTAAAATACACAGCCGATTTTCCACTATCGACCGGTAAAATTTTCAGTGCTCTACTAATGTGTATAGCAGCGCTCTAGTCGAATCCTCAGCGATGATACTTTGTAATAGTCTTTTGTTTTTAGTTGGTTGTATTTTGATTAGGGGTTTTGTTTGCAGAGCTTAATTGAAATGATTGATTGACTATAATTGATTTAACAAATTGATAAATATTGGTGTGAGTTCATTATTAGGGAGTTAAGCTTGTGATATCCTTGATCTTTGCTTTATATTGCATTTAAATTAACACCCACTTCTCAAGTTGACGTCGATTAGAATTTCTAAGTGTTAAAGCTTTAATCCAAGCCTTAACATAACTAGGATTCTAATCTCAATCATTACTTGTTTATTCTAGTGTATTTATGGTTCCAATAATCCATGTAAACCACATTCTAAACAAAATATGTCATTAATCTACGACATATTAAGTCCAATATACACAATGTTAAATTAACAAATACTCATCGAGCAAATACTCTAAATCACTTAACATCCCTAAATTTTGACTCTCCCCAATTAGATATTTACTCATACATTTGGGTGTTTAATATTCTGGTTATAATAATTATGATGATAAATTAAGAATAGAAGAAAAATAAAGGTATTAGAAAAGAGTGTTACGTCGAACACACACACACGAACAATGATGATAATTAAAAACGGATTTCGATTGAATGAGGAAGAAAAAGAATGGAAGGGGATTTGACTGAATTTAAAATATTTTAAAACAAGAATATTAAACTACATAAGGTGGATGAGAATTAGAGATATTGAAGAAGAAATTTTCATTAAAATATAATTACAAAAGAAAGGACTTACAAAATTACAATAATGAAGAACATAAAAGTAAATGAAAAAAAGAGAGGAGGAAAGGTCACTCAAGTGAAAACATGAGTATGGAAGATCCTACCAAGCCTTTTCAAAATTTTGAGGAAGTTGGAGCTATGTAGATAATAATGTTTTCTGACTAATATCAAAATTTTGAGGAAGTTGGACCTATGTATCCAAATTTATGGCCGTATTATTAAATGATTTTAATCTTTCCATTTCAATCCAGTATTTCTGATGTCAAATATGTGAAAGGGTTTTTGAATAGTAATATGTCTTCAAATACGAATTCTTTCTTCAACAAAGTCGGCCACCTGTATCACCTCTTTTACACTGCAAAGGCTCAGCTTGATTTGATGATTACATCATGCGATATGTCATTCATACTGTACTGATTTTATTTCTCGTCTATAATGGTGGGATGGACTTCAAAGCATATGTTGGGACCCTTTTTCTTGGAGTTGGGACCTGATATTTTTATCAATGATTCTTTTTTATAATAACGAACACATGGTAGAGTTTCAAAAAAATTGGTCTTCGGGATTTAGACCAGTAACTAAATCATCATGGATGGTCCAGTTTGTTCACAAATTCATTGGGTCATCTTGTGTGGTAAATGTGATCCTTCAAATGGAAGAATTGGACCATCCCCCTTCTAATTAAATGTTGTATATTGAATTAGAAATCCTAAAAAAACAAGAACCACACAATTTTAATTAGTATGGTGAGAGTTATAAATAAAATAGTTAACTGACTGAATTGGTCTACTTCTAAAAATGTTCAAAAATTAAACATAGTATTAAAACATTAATATTTCACACAAATTATGCACATTTCATATAAAATAATCTAAGGGAGTATATAATAAGTCATGAAAATATTAATAAAATCACCCATAAAAAATAATATTCTTTTATGGTTTTATTATGTAAGGAATTATCATATTAGATTCCAATGCTTGACCATTCTTAGGGACCGACATAGTGTAAGTGGTCAGTTTTTATTTCATCATTAGTATTTGTTTATTAATAGGCCTTATCAGTAGAAGTATTGATAGGTATTTGGTAAGTCAATGGGATATGATGGCAGTAGAGGAAATCAAAGAGATACCAACTTCACCCATGTGCATTATATTTAACATGATTATAGAGTTATTTATTAGAAGGATAAGCTAGGAATATGACTTGGGTGTGTAAAATTACCTCCCATGGAGATTCCAATGCTAGGTGGGACAAATATTTTATAAGGAAATATCTATTTAATATTTACCCTGACTTAAGATAAATTTTATCAGATAGAATAACATTTCTTTATTTCAACCTCCAAGGTCTGCACTGTGTGATTCAAGATGGAGAGGCTTCTAGTGCCCCTAGTTTTAATTATTATAGTTTGAGGTTAGTTAAGATTTCTTGATATTTATTAGGTTTGCATGCTGATAATGTGGAAATATCCATCATTATGTAATTTCTTCATTCTTCATGTAAAACCATATGATTTCATCCTTAACATGGATTGGTTTTACTCTGGGCTCACCTTCATCAGTTTCTTTTGGAGGAGCATTACATTCTATGACTTGGAAGGAAAAATTACAATATTTTTTTGGTGATAGGGATGATCAAATAATACATCAATATTTGTATCCTCTATTATCGCATTATGATATTATGTGATTGGATTTATTGTAGGTTTAGGTTGTATATTTTCTTATAGTTGTTTAATATTTTCAAGAGTGGTTTTAGACATACCCCATCAAAGTGACATCGAGTTCTAGATAGCATTATAGAGTTCCACCTCTCCAATATCAATGGATCATATTGGTGAATAGGAGTTAAGGATTCATATTGATGATTTGATTAAAAATGTTTTCATCGTTCCCATGGTATCACAATGGTGTACTTTGGTATTATTCTTGAAGAGGGAAAATAGTAGTTTGAGGATGTGTGTAGATGATCAATAATTAAATAAAGTAAAATTAAAGAACCACTATAACCTCCCAAATATAGATGATATAGTTTAATAATTAAAGGGAGCTAGCTAGTTATCAAATATTGATGTTTGGTATAGGCACCATTAAATGAGGGTGAAAGATGATGATATCCGGAAGACAATATTAAGGTGTCGTAATGGAAACTTCATGTTCATAATTTTACCATTTTGTGTCATGAATAACCCAACCATTTTCATGATACTCATGAAATCCATGTTTCATGAGTTCTTATGTTAGTTCATGGTAGTTTTCATCAATTATAAATTCATATACTCAAATATAGAGGCAGATCATGTTGATCATCTTATATAAATTTTTCAATTCCTTCCACACCATAATCACTATAGATGTTGTCCAAGTATATGTTTTGAACATGTGAGGTGTATTTTATTGAGAATTTTTTGTCCCAATAGAGAGTGGTAGTTGATCCTAAAAATATCAAGGATGTTTTTTCTTGGGTAACACCCATGAATGCTATAGAGTACTCTAGTTTCCTTAGTTTCATAGGTTATTATTAAAGGTTCATGTTTTATTTCTCTCTGGATTTTTACCTATTGATGTGATTTAAAAAGAAGTACTAGTTTTATTATATGGTTTTAAATGCCTAACTTCCATTGATTACCTAAAGGGGATGTTTATCAGTGACATCTTCCTTCAGTTTTCATAGGAGGGAGTGATATTCAAGGTATTATGTGATACATCTAATCCTAGTTTGGGTGTGAACTTATCTAGTAGTAGAAATTTATCTTATATGGGTCTATCCCAACACATAATCACAAGTTTAACTATAAATACCAAGATCTCTAGTTTCTATTAGTGGTGTTTTCACTAAATATGTTGTGACATTACCTCATTAATGAATAATTTTTGGTCATTATAGTTTAAAAGAGGCTATTTTTATATTTTCTCTCAATGAGATTCGAATCTATATTACGGGAGGTGGATAAATTTTTTATTAGAATACATACTTGATATATACAATATATCATGTAAAGGAAACGTGGTCACTGATGTGTTGAGTTGGAATTCATTAGAATATTTCATTCAGGAGGAGCTTATTGTGATGCATCTCAATATAGATTAGGTTGGTGGGGGATGTTTTATATACCAAATGACAGTGTAACCATCATTGATGAAGTATTTGTAGGAGTCTCAATAGAGATACTTAGAGGTAGATGTGATATGGGATCATGTATTTCATAGTGATACACCTGAGGGATGAATATATGCAGACCACCATTAGATATTATTCTAAAGGTGGTTTTTTGTTTTTAGGGATGTGAGGGTTAGTTTTATGTGATTCCCCTAAAACAAACATAAGAGTGCACTATGGTACAACAATGATATACCATACATTGATGATTTTATTATAGTGTTTAGGGTTAAAGTGGTTTTTAGAAGATTTTGTTTTGTAGCTCTTAATCTACTAATATGTGAAGGTAAAACATCATGTTCCTAATGGGTTACTCCAGCCACTAGATGTTTCCCATTATAAGTGGGATGGAATCTTGATAGAATTTCTGATTGGTTTTCAAAAGATTAAGGGGGTTCATCACTATTGGGTTCATTATATATCAATTGATCAATTTGGGTCACTTCCTAATGATCATGGAGTTGGTTGTTGGGGTTGATCTGGTGAGGTAGTATGTGGATGAGATAGTGAGGATCTATAGGGTACAAAGGATCTACTTGGGATCCTCACTTTACCTAATGGGTATACGGATTCCATTAACATTATTTCAGACATTAGATGTATCTTTACACCACTTTCAATCCTCATATGGATAGTTATATAGAGTATATAATTCAAACAGTAGAGGATACACAACATGTATATGTTTTGGATTTTGGTGGATTATGGGTGAATCACCTACCCTTGATTAAATTTTATTATAATAATAATTTTTAGTCTTTTATTTTAATGAATCCATTTGAGGAATTGTATGGGAGACCTTATAGATCATTGTTATGCATGAACAAGGTAGGAGAGTCAATATTACTTGGACCAGATGTGGTAAAAATCATAGAAGAGAATGTTAAAGTGATTTGATAGAAGATGAAGGTGGATTAGGACCAGAAAATGTATTATGTTCAGTAGAGTAAGAGACCTATGGATTTCATGTTTTGTGATCATGTATTCGTAAGGGTTTCCCATTTTATTTTAAATTGAGGTTCGGTTCAGTGATTAAGATTTCTCCCTAGTTTATTGGTCCTTTTTCAATGTTGGGGTGTGTCAGTGGGGTTCATATTAGATTTCGCCTCCACTATAGTTGGACCAAATTGGAAAAACATTTCATGTATCATAGCTTCATAAATATCTTCCCAAGGACTCCCATTTCATTTATTGGGGATATTTGTACGTATAGAATGACATGAAATTAACGGAGCAATCAATTTAAGTTCATGATTATTGACAGAATATGTTTCATGGATAAGTTATTCCCTTGTTTTGGGTTTTGTGGAGGAATAATGTATTATAATAATTTATGTGGGAATGTGAGTCACATATTCATGATTTGTATCCTGAGATATTTTGAGCCTTCTTTTTCATCAGTGATGATATGTTTGAATTAATTCCGATTTGTTTGATACTATTTTTATTATTTGTTTTTTTAATCTTTATAAATGGTGTTTTATCTATTTGAGAGGTATCTCTTTGGGAGTATTTGAGGTGTGGGTTGTTGTTTTCTTCTGTGTTTGTTTGATTCTAAAGTATGAGAATTGTTTTAATGGTATCTAATGTAACATCTTGGATTTTCCAAAAACACATACTATTTTAATTCCCAAGTTTCAAGGTTGTTTGGGGATGTTTTTTAGTAGTATAATAGGTTTGGGGAAGGTTTTTTTTGTTTTAAAATCTATTTTTATAGTAATTATTTAGGTTTAGAAGTGATTCTTCAATTATGGAAGAAAAATTATTCTTTTTGATGCAATTATTCAGTTTATAATTTTCTAGAAAATCTTTCTATGTATAATATATTACATATGAATTTTAAAATATATATTATATATTATGTATAATATCTTACATATTTTTAGAAAAACTTATGCACTAGTTTTTTTCCGAAGTCAAAACATTAGTCATTCTTAAAAATATATGAATCTTAGAATTTATTTCATATTGATTTTTTTCATGTATAAAAACCTTCACATTGAATAAATATATTATTCACTAGAAAAAAGTAATATGTATTTAAAAAATGTTACATATTGATATTTTGGTAAGGTATATAATCTTACGCATGGGATAAGAACCTTACACAATTATTTTTAGTGTAGAAAATTTGTTACACATTTTTAAATATCATACATATTGGTTTATGTTAATGAATAAAACCTTATGTATTATAAATTTAATATAGATAAGTATTATTTCAATGTATAATATATTACACATCATGGAAATATATTTTGTATCATTAATAAATATTACATATCATAAAGAGTACCATGATTTTTCTGATTCTTGGTTTTGGAGAATATAATAAATGTTACCTTCTCAGGGGACACATATGTTATATCCATGTATAGGTTTTCATGGGGGTTATATCATATATTTTGATTTATATATGGTTTCTTAATCATGAAAACAAATAAGTTTAGTAGTTTTGGGATTTTTTATTGGAATCGTATTTTATGATTGAGATGAATTTTTCAATCATAAAATCCGTAAAAATAATTAAATTCTAAAACATAAAAAAATCATTTTACCCCTGAAATATTTAAGTCAATATTTTATGGAAATATAAATATTAAGATATTATCTAATTTTCATGTAATATTTTTGAGTGATGGATAAGATTTAAAAGGAACTCACGGGAGAACTACCATGAACATTGTCTTTTTTTATTTTTAAAATTTAATAAGTCCCTCAAATTTGAGTCTTCTAGTTTTCTCATTCTTGGATTATCAGAACCTCACCCTTAATGTTTAAAGAGCCACTATTAGTGGCTCATATTTCTTTCTATTGAGTTATTGGATGTTATGAGAATACCCATCTAACTATACCCATTCACTGAACCAAGGGAGCTTCACATCAACGTAGGGTATTCATGAATATGATGTTATCTTATATAAATTGATGAATTTTCATGATATTGGTTTAATTGGGTAAATAATATGAATTAACCTAAGAATTTAATAATCAAGATAATGAAATTGGAAGGGTAAGCATATCACATGTGATTGTATATATCTATGCATGATTTAATGTAATAAATTATTGTTGTTGTTTTTATTTTGAGAATTCCCTTTCTATTATGAAATATTATTTTGTTGTTATGATTAATTTATAAGAAAACCTTCCATAAGATATTAAATATTTAATGCTAATAATGAAATGTCTACTTGGAAATCTGGAAATAAGAAAGGATTCTTACGCTGGCCTAGAATGAATTATATAAAAATTATAATTTAAGAGTGACTACTTGTGTTATGCTTCTGGATTCATTATGGATTGTTACTATTTTTTGTTTCCATTATTGTGATTTTTATGATAATATTCAGTAATTTTGGTTTCAAATGTTTTGAATTAGTATGGGATATATGAGGTATGCAATAGATGTTCATTCAGGACAACATGTGAATGTGGTTATAATTATGTTGTCATCAGGATGTAGTGAGGGAATGGTTGTTTGTGTGGAATGAGATAGTTTTTTAGGTGTTATAGAGGATATTCGATTGTCTGGTGGGATTTATATAGATTCTTGGTGGTTTGGAAACTTTGTCAAGAATAAAAAATATGGTAATGTGTATGGGCTTAAATTAAATGATTAGTATTTGTAATAAACTGCTTGTGATTGAAAAGCACTGGTAAAGGTTGAAATTAATCAAAGTGATAACTAAAGAATGGGTTATAATTAAATAAATATAAGTAATGGATTAATGAATTTATTATGGTTAGTAAAATGGAATGTCTATAAATTGATAATCATATAAATAAATAGATATTTTTGAACATTTTTGTGGCTTTTCTTCATGGGAAAGTGGGATGATTTAAGTTGTAAAGGTAGCATTATTTTTTAGTGAATAATTTTGAAATTATAGTGATGGGTATGAGGGTTAGTAGTGTTGTTTTCAAATGTAACCCTAGGTTTATATTGTCTTTGTGTCTACTTATCTGAATTCCTTTCCTTGTTTTTTTTATACTCGCCCTACCTAAGTCCGATAACCTAACTGTTGCACAAATTTTTTAGTTTCTAGGTGTTTTTTCCAAACATCTATATTGTTGAGGGAACAAATGGATGGATACTCACTCTTGAAATCTCCTACTTATAGCTGTGGTATTGGCTATAATGGATCACAATATGTATAATCATACATGGTGTAGTGGATTAATCATATATTATGTGATTTACTAGATGACTTGGTTATGTGAATGATATAGTGATAATTGGTGGAGGATATGAATGGTTAGAGGAGGGTACAATGTTGATATCCTTCATGTTCAAGATAACCTATCATATTGGAAATGTGATATGCATTCAAGATATTGAAGTTGGTGGTAGACATATGATTGTGATGATGTTGTTGTGATATGGGGAATGTTTGTGATATGAGAGATAATGTGTACAATCATAGTTGATGAAGGGATTGGGAGCACCATGATGTTTTCCATTAATGTGTGAGAGTGAACAACTAGTGGTAAGTGGTTATGGGTTACCTTCCTTCTATACACTTTCAATATTATGTTATTATACATGGATTTGTTAATCAGTGAGTGAGACATTATGTGATTAGGTTGTAGTTTACATACTAAATGCTTATTAGTTCAACTGTTCATTCACTAAATCACTAGTATGATTCTTACACATGTTCAAGGATGGTATGAGGAGGATCCTACCAATAATACATGTTTTATCAACCCTATATAAATAAACATTTTTACATGTTTATCATGTGAGTTTATATATTTAGATGAATAGTACTAGTTCAGAGTTTAGAGTTTTGGGTAGAGTTTTTTCTTTCTGGTATTTAATTTTTAATATTATTTTTTCTGGATAACATTAATTTATTATGGGATCTCAAATTTATTTTATATTTTGGGATTTATTGGTTGTTTATTCTTTTTATATTCATGGGATTTATGAGGTGAATACATCCAATTTTTATGTTTATACCATTAGTGGTAGTCACCAACTCATGGCCTATTAGGGGTGGCCTTCAGGGTTAGTATCAACTTCACTATACGTACAGGGGTTATCAATGAGGGTGGGTCATGACATGCATCATTTATTATACATTGATCAATTTGGATAAAAAACTAGAGAGTTTCATGACCATGGATCAGTTCAGTTGAGTTTCACTTCCCCTACCATTCAATCACACAAATCAAATAGCATGTTCCTTTTATGACAACCCATATAGAGCTACATCACCATTATTTGTCATCCACCATCATCTATGGACCATAATCGAGATATATGAAGTTCCCATTTTGCACTAAATTTTGAAAACATGCTCATTTAATCATGAGGATCACAAAAATATAAATTTTCAACCATGAGTCAAACAAATAAGCCATGAAATATTAGTGAGAAGTGGTAATTTAAGAAAACCTCAAACTATAATAATTTTCAACCCATATATTTGATTATTAAATTTTATATCGAATTTTATTCATTTATTTCTAATATAAACAATGATTTCATATTTTTAATATAAATCATTACAAATTGAATTAATTTTTTCTTTTAACAACAAACATGTAAAATTAAATATATAAAATATCACTATAATCATAATTTAGAATTTGAATATCTTTATGTCAATAATTTTTTCTAAAGATAGGGAATAAAGAAATACAACTATATTATCACTAATTTTTGGTTTATGTCTTAAAATCATAGGGAGAAGTTCAAGATAATTTTACTCTCTCTAAGAATAACCTCAATCTATAGTCCAAATTTATGTCATTCATATTTCATAATATTCTTGATTGTTTGTTCTATATAATAATATAATTTAATCTCAATATTTGAATAATATAGAACATGATAAGAATTTGGATATAAAGGACAATAAATAATCACTAATCGAGCCCATATCAAAGAAATATACCTATTATTTATTGAATTATCCTCCTATGGTAAACCACCCATCCCCTATTGATGACTGCATCTATGGTTTTATGTTTATATCAAATTAACTAAAATTATGAATATATTTAGGATATTATGCAAAAAATACTTATTTAAAAAATACTAAATATGTATATAAAATTCAAAATAACAATAACATGCCTCAACAAATTTCTTATAAAAAAACTACACCAAAATAAAATCACTCCATTATGGGATCAATGAAAAACACTAATATTTCAATATGAAACTCCATTAAAAAAATATGTATATTTACACTTTTTATTCTAAAACTATTATTTTATTTAAAAACATATTTTGTTAATGAATTGAACCACTATGAAACCACATTTAATAAATATGGGTGTAAATAAATCTAATAAAATACAAAGGGATTCCAAATAATGGGTATAATATACATTATTTACAATTTGAATATAGAAACACAATTCTTAGAAATTCCTAATGTCTAGAGTCAGTTAATATTTTCCAAATATCACATAGGGATTTTTTAAACTACAAAAAGGAACAATGTCACAAAAAATACACCAATGAATCAAATACAATTTAAATAAGTTTCAAATTTCAAGTATTTTTTATGTTATTCTTAAAAGAGAACTAGAATACTAAATTATCCTCAACTTTAAAACTTTTCATCCTTGAAAAGAAAAAGGATATAAATATATTGGTAACTAAATCCTCATTATATTATAAAGTCTTTTACTTATAATATTTAAATAACCCTTTTATATTTTCTAATCATTGAGTAAGAAATAGTATCCAAAAAATGAAGTGTTTTAGTAGTCTACTATAGAAAATTTGATGATCACATTGAAAAAAAACATTGAAATCCAACACCAATAATAATGGGACATAATTAATATTCACAAACTAATTCAAATTCAAATTCTCCAATTTTATATGAAAATAAATTTCCAGGTTTCCACGAATTTCTCATATGGTTACTCCCATAAAACTAACTATCAAATAAAACACTTATTTTTTTCCATTAATAACCTACATCATTGGAAGACATATAAAATTATCACATATAACCATCTAAAAACATAGATCATGAAAAGAAAGAGTAACAATACATATATGGTGCTACTATAAAATCCTAAAATTTAATAAATTATCAAGAACCTTATTTAAATCGACATTAATATTCCAAATGTAGAATAAGATGAGATATGATTAAAAATTTATCTCACATTCCATAGAGTCTAATTAAAAAAATAAATAGATGGTTTAACCACTCAACCATAACCTATAATGGTATCATCATTACTATATGAATGGTTGTTAACATGAACATCACAAAAAAACTATACGAATATCAAAATAATATAACCATGAAAAATAAAAGCATTTATCCAAAGGGTGAAAAAATTTCACGACACAAATTGTGAGAAATTACCAACAATTTCTTCCATAGTTAATCAAAATACCCTATTTATCTCTGAGGAAAAATATTATACTCCCCAAAATTTAGAAGAACACCTTTAATATCTAGTTATACACCATTAAAAATTTCACAATTTATCATAGACCAACATATCCATCATGGAACTATACCCATCCTTACTATCTCAACCAAAAGGAAACTCGCTAAGACAAAACTCAATGAAAAAATATTATATCCTATGTCGAGCTTTTATTTTACTAAACTAACCACCAATAAAAATGAATAAAGGATAAACATCTTATTTATTTATCATTGAAGCATTACTATGGAAACCATTATCTTTTATTAAAACTACCACTTCAAAGAGGAGTCCATTGAAGTTATATAATAGATATCATACACCTTTTAAGTGAAACCAATTAACAATTCACTATAAGATAATATACAAGAAAAATAACCATAAACAAATTTATGAAAATTAATGATAAAAAATGCCTAAATTTCATATGGAATTGAATAATAAAATAATAATAAATATTCACTCTTTTTTCTATCATTGTAACTTTATATCAATGTAAATAATTTCTCATTTCATTGCTAATAATTATAGTTAGTACTAATAATTCACTTAAGCCTTCACCCAAATTAATTATTCTAACACCATAACTCATGGTAAAAACTCATCAAACTTTGTTTTACACTAAAAAAATCCATATAGTAATAAATTGTTGTCACTAACACATTCATATATTCTATTACAGGGTACTCAATTTATTTTTCATTATAGTTGTTCATCTTCACAAGTCATATAGTTTACATTAAATTCAATAAATTTTACATGAAAGAAATCAACAAATAAAATTTCTATAACCACCAGGACATTTATTATAACCATTGAATCATTTATTAAAGAAACTAATAATCTTTATAAGTTAAGGTTTTATATTTAATGCCATAGTTTGACGACCACTCAATAGTGTCGTGGTTCAAGGGAGATATAATAAACTGAAACATGTCTCCCCATATTCTAGAGTCTTCCAACTAGTGGTGAGGGAATAATCTATACAATTATAATACTATTACAATGAATCTAAGTAATAAAACAACCAAAAATAAAAAAAACATAAATATGCATAATTCGAGTACACATAAATTAATAAACATGATGCCATAACAAAAATGCACTATATAGAATAATATAATTATATATCATACTAATCACACCCTCGAATGATCATATATTCAAATAAATAAAATAAAATTAAATATACCAGAGGCTCCACTTCCACACCATCACCATATATATATATATATTATTAGTCTCCAATATCTATTGAGATATCCTAGTATAATCCACTACACCTCCAATGATCAACCTGAATGTATTCATACATTCTTCTCACACACCAGAGTGGTCATGTAGGGTGTGAAAAATATATCTCACAAGGGTCTAACCAAGTTACCATAATATACATAATCATATAACTATATTCAATAGGAATGTAATCATGTAATAAAATCTTGTTGGATATTGTTTTTAACCAGACCATCATGACTCTACACTTATCACATCAAACTTTTCTAACCAAGCTTCCACGACACCTAATCATAACTACTTAGAAATAATGTTGGAATATTATCATCTCCCAATGATATCAAAATAATAAACCCGAATTTACATAAATACTTAGTGTACGATGTCATCCAAGTCCTTGACCGCTACCTGAAGGAGCTACATAAGGTCATATATTCATGTTTTGGACAATCCCTTGTCACTCATGGATAGTCTCCTATCAGGATCTAACAACTATATTATCACTCATGGTAGGGACACACATCCACAACCCATCCCAATACCTTTTCATTCAAGGTAGATTCCATCCCAAATGCCTCATATTACATCACAACTGGATAAGCATTCTCACTCAGTAATGTCCACTATCCATACCATTACTATCTCACTCAAGGAAAGGGAAAAAACAACACCTTCTTAGTTAAGGTGAATTCAAAGGTATAGTAATGTGGAATTCTCAGCTACTCCCCAAAAATGATTCCAAAATTTTATGGATATAGAATATTTTGTTAAATCTTATAGGCATGATCAAATTAGAAATTTATATTTTCATAAACTGTACTAACTAAAAATTCATAGTAAAGTAGAAGTAAGGAGTCAATTCTACAAAGAGAAGGGAATGTAGAATAAGACCATCAACCAAAGGCCAGGTTGTCCCAATTTAAGTTTGACTATATTAAACTAATGATGAAAATTAAATAATTAAAATGCAGTAATCATGATATAAAAGGAATAAGATAGATAGTTCAGGGTCAATGTTAGGGTATAGTAAAAGGATAATCCTAAATCTATATTGGGATAGACCTATAGCTTATGCGGTGAAGCGGTGAAAAAGTAACCAATTGGTTATGGTCAATACAATTGGATTTACCTAATATGAAGCTATTACTTAGTCTATATATTTCTAATAACCTAGATGAAATATTATTAGCTTTTTTGGAAGAAAGTGTAACGAGATTATGGTCATAGAATGCTCAATGATGATAAAACTGTAGTGAAACAAATGGAATTATTGACATAACAATTAAACGATTCAAAATACAATGATGATAAAACTGTAGTCCATTAGTAAGATATTAGATGAGGGTGAATAAGAAGAATGAATAAAAGATATAGATTGAAATTAAGTAATAAATCATTCGATATTACATTAAAGAAACAAAAGAAAAACAAAAACAAAAACCTATTGATAAAGAATGACATTCCAGAACCCTATGACAAACTCCTAGTGGTCATACCTAAATATTGGAAAGCAATTTCAAATATCTTGTCCAAACCCCTTATTTTTAATAAAAGATTTCATGCATGGGTTTCCTCTAGTAAAAATTAATTTTTAATGGCCATTATGGATCAAACTATATAAATCCCATCGAAATATATGTAAAACAAACTTTGTTTTGGTTTTTCTGAACAGATCACGTTGTGTAATATTTACATGATGTGTAATGTGTGGGGAAAAAATTATCATGGCTTACAATGGCTTCTTGACTTGTATTCCCTTAACTCCATGTACATTTTACACATCATGTACATGATACATGATGTAAAACTTGTATGTGTAGTTCCATAAGCCTTGTTTTAGGTTGGTTATTTAATTTTAATCCCTAAAAGTGTCCCATATGCATCCTAAATTGTTATAAGATTTATTTGGCTGGATTTCTTGATCATTTTACTCCTTTATGATCTAGGAATCATCTTTATTTTTTTTGATGCGTTTATCCATGGAGCATATTGGCATGAAGTGCCTTTTTGTTCCTCAATTTCCACTTTTCCATCATATACTCCAAATGTCAGTCCTATATAAGAATATAAAAAAACATAAATATTAGGGAATCATCTCATATTAAATCATTTAATATCTAATGAAAATATGTATAAAAACCCATAAAAATGTATCAATTAAATAGAGATATCAATAACCCCCACATTCAAATCATTACTCATTCTTAAAAAAAATCTCAACATCAAAACACCAAGATCCATACATCAACAATGGAATTTTTAAATTACTAAACTCATAAAATAAATTTATAATAGGATATTATAAAAAACATACTCAATAAATAATCCAAAAAACATAATTTATTTATAATGTGTTATTCAAGACATTTATACCTTTTCACATATAGTTATTAATATTTAATCAAAATTCACACCAGTTATGATTTACCTCACTATGAATTTTTCCACTTATCACTCAAGTTATCAATTTTACTGGAGTTATTCTCATACATAGGTACATGTTCCTAACTATCAACTTGAATTGAGTCTACCTACTCCACCATTTAAAGAAAAATATAAAAATTTATCATGAGGGATTTGAAATTAGGATCAAATGACTCTAAAGCTGAGGAAAGGTGGGTATTAATGTTCAAAATAAGTAAGGATAAAAACTAGGCTAAATCTGAAGTATAATACACGTTTTCCAAAAGACAAGCTCAATGAAATGATCCTCACCAAAATGTAATGCCATCTCACTCACCTCTAAAAGCGTAAAGTAATAGATCCTATAAAATATAATCATAATGAAAAATAACCCCCTATTGTTGTTTTTTTCTTTTTCAAAAGGCATGAATGGAATAGACCTTATATCCACTACCTAACAACTTATGATAAAAATCATCAGTTTGATAATGAAGATTTTTTATTCTTCCATGTCACAACCCATGTTTATATATATATATATTATTTAGATTTTGAAAAGTTTCTCCTAGGAAAATTTTTGCATCCAATACCTAACTACATAGTGTTTTGTCATCATCAGTCTAGAAATGGTGATTTTTTACCTACTTGAGAAACAACTCATTTTTTTCATTTTTTTTCATTTTTTTATTTTTTTAACAACAAGAATGATATAAAATGGAATATAATGAATGTAAATATGAACCTTCCTTAAAATACCATGAAAAAACTTACAGTCTTCTCTCAAGAATAATATCCCCGGTCCAACATGGAAAACCAATACCCCAAACTCTTTGAATTGAATATCATGAAAACTAAAAAGAGATATGTAGGAAATAAAAAATTTCTTGTAACATGGATCAATAATAATAAGGTCATCTATGGATTCTATGAAGAAAGATCAATGTTTACGTAGTCAATAGGATAAAGTGGATCATAAATAAAATGCATCAATCATTTCAAAAGTGAATTTCTACAGTTATAGATTTTCTAAGATAACGATGCAAGTTTTAGTTGTTTTAAATTCCCCAAGTATCACTAAAGAAATATGCTTATAAAAATATAAAATATTTAGTCCAAAATACTCTTAGGAATTTTAATATAATATAAGTCAATTTGATTAAGAAATTGAAATGAAAAATTAATTTACTCAAATAATGTTTCTAGGAATCAACATCATATAAAAAAATCATATCAGGAATCATTTTTATAAAACTAAAAATTGAAGTAAGAATTTGAATTATAAAATGTTTTTTTATATCTAAAATATTTATGGTCATGATATTTCAAAATTTTCTAATATGCCTTTTTTTAGTTTCTGATGTCTCCAAGATTAATTCAAGAATCAATGGGGGAATTTAATTCAGTTTAGTTCATTAAATAAATAAATTCATTTTTTATTTTCTCTATTTTTATTCAAATCACGTGGAAACAAAAACTATGGATGTAAAATTATAAACAAGTAAGAAAATTTCTCCCATTAAATTAACTATTTTGAATGAGTTTCTTAGTTTATGTCTGAAATAGGTTCATAACATGAGTTTCTTTCATAACATGTATTTTTTGGAATTACTGATGTGGGTGAGGATCATGAAATGTATTGATCCTTTATATAACACATCATTTACTTCATAAATCCTAATTCCATGGCCTAAAAAATAATAATAGGTAGTGAAAGTAGATTCCCATTTTTAGAATTTAAAATATTTGGCTCAAATATATAAAGTGGCCAACCACATCGAGTTTTATTAAACTAATAAAATAAAATAATTCTAAGTCCAAGAACTAATTTTTAAAACTCAGTTTTCCTCCAATTAGATGCTCTTTTTATGGTATTTTACCTCGAACTTTACCTTTTATAGCTAATTGGAACATGATATAAAGCTTACCATCTTGAATTTACCCACATCTAACTTTGTTTTGCATCCAGGGTAGTATTTTGCTTCATCCCTGATTGGTTCATCTGAATGGTGATTATGGTGGGATGATATTTGAGGATAAATTCAATTAAAATACAATGAAATAAAAATTTGATAATATTTTATAGATATGAACCACCATCACATCCTCTATGATATTTTACATAGAATGAGATTCTATGACGAATTCTGGAATGGGAGCCTATATTTTCTCCTCTTATTATTGAAAGTGAAGGAGGGAGACTCATTCTTATTTAGTCTCAAGAATAATAGTGAGGTTGATTCATGAATGATCAACATTATCTTCCATCACATTTTATTTTTTCCTTTGATTTTAAGACTTGTACCACTTCAACCTTCATTAATTTTTCTGCAATTACATTTTATTCTTCTTCATCAACCATAAAATCAAAAATTTCCATCATATTTATTACTTATACTTCTCATAGTTTCATAAAGTATTATCATTTTTATTCTTATTATTTTTTATATTCATAAAATGGATACCTCAATGTATAAATATTTTTCTTTATAAACTATAGATTCTTCATTTTGAGAGATCTCAGCATAATCCAATAAGTATTGCTTGATATAATCATCCATTTTTTTCTATTTGTTTCTTAAATAGTTTTAACTTTATCAATAAGTTATTCCTTATCATATTCTTCAAAACACTCAATTACAATATTAAAATTTAATTTTAGTTTATTTAGAATATAATTTAAATTTTAAATAACTTCAGAAAGGAAATTAGTCAATTCTCCTTGTTCTCTGAGTTATGCCCCTTTCTCATCCATACTCTTATACAATACTAAAATTTACTTTGTGAGAAATTCTGATAGTATTTTATATAAATTATTCTCCTAGAATTTTTTTAAGGACTGGTCTTCTTGAATATTCTACTCTTGTGGTTCTTTTATGTCAACATATTGGACTTCCTTCACTTCTTTACATTCATCATCTTTAAATAAAACTATATGTACTGTAGAAACCATTGGTAGGATTCTAACAATATAATTAAAATATTAAATTATTTGCTCAAGGTGAGTAGTAAATTATCCTTTATCACTAATTTGTGACTCATAACAGTTCGTCCTTTTTTTTCTATCAATTTAATGTACTTTGTTAGAAATTCAGCCAGTCTTTCTTCTTAGTGATGCTTTTGAGGTTGTTCAGAGTATATGTCGTCATGGTTATAATTATCATCCCAGGATCCACCATGGTTGTTTTTATTATTAGGGTCTCCTCCATAGGGTTCATGATATATGTATCTTCTCTAATGATGTTGAAAATCATCATATTCAAAATAATATGAATCATCCATGCTTGTTACATGACACGACCACCCTCATGAATTCATTGCTTCCCATGTGGTTTTATGTTCTTGAAATTCATTATATTCTAATGGTGGTGTGGCATAATATTGATGAGGTGTGTATTCCATCCCACACAACACCAATAACTACCACAAGAGTAATATAATAAAAAAAATGCAAGAAAAATAAACTAAAACCAGTAAATTGAAATAGGATAAAAAGTCGTTGACATAATAAATCAGTCTTGAGTCATCTGCAACACTCTACTACTCCCCAAAAATGGATCTAGAAATTTGATGGATTTAGAAGATGTAATTAAATCCTATTGGTGTGATCAAATTATAGATTTATATTTTTCGAAACCGCACTAACTACAATGTTGTAGTAAAGTGGAAGTACATAGTTGATCCCACAGAGAGCAGGGAATGATGCTAAAGACCTTCGTCAAAAAGTCAGGATATCCCAATTTTAGTTTGATTTTATTAAAATATTGACAAAAATTAAATACTAAAAATGTATGAAGAATGATTTAAAAGGAAGAAGATAGAGTTCAGGGTCAATTTAAGGGTATAAGAAAAGGACAATCTAAAATATTTCTAGAGATAGACCAATGAATTAGGCTGTGAAGTGGTGAAAAATTCAAAAATTGGTTACGGTTAAACCAATTGGATCTACCTAATATACAACTATTCCTTGGTCCATATATATATATAAGAACCTTAATTTAGTATACCTATCTTATATTGAATAAGGTGTCACAATATAATGGTAACAACCTACTCAACTAAAACTAGGTAATAGTCTTTTAATCACACCACCATGGTAAGGGTTTCACAAAGGAATGAGATAAAAAAATGTTGTTTAACCTAATTACTAGCCATAGGGTTACCAATTTTTGATTTATATATTCATTATGATTAATCTCACCCCTACTCTGGACCCCTAACCCTAAATATATTAGTTACTTATGACCAAATTGAATGAAAGAAAATAGACAAATGACATGATTGATATAACGATTAAATGATTCAAAATACAATGGAGAATAAACCGTATTCCATATGGAATAGAATAGATGATATTTAATGAGAATAAAAATGAATAAAAGAGAGATATCATAGTTAATCTAGAAATGATTTGAAATTATATCAAAGAAATAAAATAAAAATAGAAACAAAAACCAATTTGATGATGAATGATTGGTAAGAACCCTACGATAGCCTCTATGTGGCCTCCCCTCATGTTTAAAATGGAATTGAAAATATATTATCTAGACCCCATATTTATAAGAAAGTAAGTCATCAATGGGTTTCCTATGGTAGAAAAAACATTTAATAAACACTATGTGTCCAATGATATAAATCCCATTAAAATATTTGTAAAAATCACTGTTTTTTTAGTTTTTCCAAAACTTTCACATCATGTAATGTTTACATGATTTGTAATGTGTGGGGACAAATTTATCACGACTTTAAATGGATTCACAACTTGTATTTTATTCATGTATTGTACATTTTACACATCCTATACATGATACACGATATGAAACATGTATTTGCAGTTCCATAAGAATTGTTTCATCTTGGTTCTTCACTTATGATCCCCAAAAGTGTCCCATAAGCATCCTACATCAGGTAAATCTTTATTTGGTTTTATTTATTGATCTATTTTACTCATTTTAAATCTTGGAATAATTTTCATGAGGTGATTTTTTGTTCTTAAATTGACCTTTTACCATCATATTCTCTAAATTCCAGTCCTGCATAGGAATACACAAAAAACATAAATATTATGGAAGCATGTCATATTTAATCAATTAGTATCCAATAGAAACACATATTAAACCCCACTAAAATATATAAATGAAATTTCAATATCACACACATATGAAAAGTTATGAAATGAATCACACAACCTGACCATGATTAATAAACTAGATTCATTAAAATTTTAATTAATGTCTATGTACTATTGTAATATCCTCTAAAATCCACATACCCTTTAAAATATCAATATTCAATAATATGTTTTTTTAATTTATATATTATCCCATATAAACCAAGTCATTATAATATTATCAATATCCACATAATATGATTATATAATCTACATCATATTTCATCTGTAAAATTTTCAAAAGAAATGAATTTCATTTTCATAACATAAAAATATCAACATTAAGATAAATCCATATATTCATTTATATTTTATTTCATTAGTAAAAATTCTTTTGAAATGATGCATATGTCATTCATAAATAATCCCCATATCCCACATCATCATAAGAAATTCTTTTCATACTTTAGAAGTTTACATCATTCAGATTATAAAAATAAATTATATATCATCTCTCAGAAGTAAAGTCAATCTACAGATTTCCTTAAGATTTCTTTTTTATCCTTGTGAAATTAATAAATAATATATTTCATTAAGAAAAAAGAACCACCTATATCCAAATAATTCTACTTTGACATCATAAATTATAAATTGTATCTTTATTAATAGTTACAATTATTTATGTAACTAATCCATGTCATTATATGAGGAACAAAAACATAAAAATAGTCCACATTATATCAAGATGGTACAAGTAAAAAAACCATCCATATTTGAATAACATAATTATTTAATAATTAATTCCCTTATTTTCATTAATTAAAAATGATATAAATATAAATAGATTGTGTTATCACTATGAGAATTCAATGTTTGCATCAAGGAAAATCCACATCACTAATGGATTCATTTTATAAAAGTCAATTCAAGAACAAGACATCATAAGTTCATGAGTACTATTAAAAATAAATTTGTGAAATTAAATTAATTTAATTGACTAAAAAGAACCAAAAACTGTACAATTAGTATCAATAGGCCAAAATGAGTCAAATGAAATATTTAGTGAAACAATTTGACTCCCCTATGTGCATTATCTTAATAAAACATTAAAATCTAGTTAGGGTGTGCTATGATACACCCCTCATGTTCCCAGACACAAGGTTTATCCCCACCTAGCATGTGCCTCATTCCCGACCATTTGTTTTGGAAAATTAATAGATTGGAAAGTCCATGTGATCATGGATTTTCTTAGTATAACTACCCTTTTCTGTTATATGATCACATGGATTAGGAAGCATGGTCATTTGTGTTGTGTTATATTGAGAAACTCCTTAACCATATATATTGTCCATGTGGTCATTCCCATTCTATCTGATCAACGATTATATAGAAACGATTTTTTACCACTCCACTACAGAGTACCACCACACCATCTCCACAATTCACCATTAATTTTCATTTATGATCTACAAATGGGAGATAGAACATTCCTATTTTCCATAAAATTTCGATAACATAATCATCTTATAATGAACATCACATAAATTGAATTTTTTTTACCATGAATCCAAAAATAATCTATGGAAATTTAGGGTGATGTGGAGAATAATGAAAATTTAGCTCACAAATATCTTTCAGTATATACATTAGGGAATTAGGTTCCCAATCCCATCCAATTCATTAATTTATGATCTAAATAGTGATATTAGATTTGAATATTTAATTAGCATGGACTAATGTAATTTTTTATTTTTTAAAATGATTTTAAAACATCTATATACAATTTCTATAAAGTCATAATTAATAATTTAAAAATATTTATGTTAATAAATTTATATCAAGATAATAAAGAAAGTTTTATAATTCAATCTTCATAATTTTTAGGCCTTCAAATCTTAGAGATAACTTCATAAGTATGTAACTTCTCTATAAAAATAACCCCAATCCATAACTTAGGTTAATTGTTTTTTCAAATCTCATTATATTATATACTATTTATTATAAATATTTCTTGAATTTGTTGAAAATATTTTAATCATACAAAAAATTTAGGAATTTATTTATAAAGGCTAATAAATAATCACTAATATAGATTTCTTCCAAGAACCGAGCCTATTTTTGATGAATTATTAATCCTTAGTGAATCCTTAAATCTTTATTGTATGGACATTTCTATAGAGAATTATCTGGTTCTAGAGTTTATGTTAATTCATCCTATGAATATATATTGGAAATATGAATTAATAAAGATGGTGGAAAAAACCAATATGAGGGAGGAGGATGGAGATGTATGACTCCGAAGGAAATGTAAATTATTTAGAATTTGAAATATGATCCTTTGATATATAATTATTTGTGCAATCATGTATATACGGTAATAAAATTCGATATTAGGATGTGTATAAGAGAATACCTGACAAACATTGAGTAAAGGGGTTTCTTTTATAGGGGTATCAAGAATGAAATCTCCTAAAGTGGAATATTCAATTCAACCTTCACAGGAATCTCATATAATAATATCTAAATATTTGAGGATATGAATATCTATTAATAAAAGGGATATTAATGAGTGTATAGACTCTTATAGGTATTCTCCCATAAGAAGGAACATTCTTTACCAAGTAAATAAACACCAAAAATTAGAGGATTTAGAATTTGAAATTGAGTCGAATTTGGGGTTTGACGGTTATAGGTTCATTCCCATTAGAAAGGGATATTTAAATTTAGTTATCCAATAGGATCTTCAATGCTCTAAAACATAGAATTATAGTTTTTCTAAAATCTTAATCCATGAATTTTTTAAATCTTAAAATGTGAAATCACTTCAATATTCATAACTATGGGAACTAATTCTTAGATATGGGTGTAGTTACATGGGATCAACTTGGTGTTTTTGGAACCTAAAATCTTAAAGGACATTATATCCTATATCAGAGTTATGATCAGACATGATGAAAATAAAATTGAGCATAAAGTGTGGTACTATGCTCATGTATTTGTAGATGCGGATCTTATAAACACTCATTTTGATAGTGTTGCAATTTTTTACAACAGATAAAAATAGAAGTTGAGTCTGAATATGAATTCATACCTTACTTTTGTAAATATTTCTAGCTTTTAGTCTATGAGATCTATAATTGAAGGAAGACTCAAAATATTAAAAAAAGACATAAATCACTAAAGAAACTGAGAGAGGGTGATGAAGTATGATATAAATGGTTAGGCTGGTGACTCCATAAAACCATTCAATCCTTTAAGAAATACTTCAAAAGGTCTATGAGTAGTTATCATAAATGGAAAGTAATAATAAGGAAAATATAATTCCTATTATCTCTTTCAAAGGGAAGGAGGTGGTTGGGAATCACATGGCCCATCTTTCTAGAGATGATGGAAAAGATAAGAACATGGCAGGTATAGGTATAGCCTATTCAAGGAATCCCACTATGTATTTAAGGAATTAACAAAAGGAATAGTAGAAATAAATGGATGATCTTCTTTAGGGGAATAATAAATTATTTAAAAGGATTGGAGGAAACTAGTGGAGGAGGATGATCTATCATCCACAAATCCTATACAAAAGGTTCCTAGTTCAAATGGATGGAATGCACCTCTTGGTTGAAAGGGATCTCATAAATGAGACCCTAGAAATAGGGAGAGTATGAGTGTAACAACCCAAAAATTCGAATAATATTTTGTTCTCTAAAAATGTATATTTTACTATGTCATAATCAATAAAAATATATAAGTTTAAATGAAATGTCACCATCAGGTATTTACCGTTATATGACCATTGTAAACAATATTAATTTTTTACGTTATAATTTTTGTTTATAAATAGAAATGATAATGGATAATTAATGCATTATTAAGAGTGGATGGCCTCATCTAGTAGACTTAGGTTGTACAATGCCCATTTGTTGGAGCGTGGGAGTCATCACTAGGATTCGCTCTGGAACAAGACCAATATGAGCTTCAACATGTTAAGCTTGAACAAAATCTCTTACAAGAGAAGTTGAAGTTAGTAGAGATTACCACGTAGGAGATATTATCTGATCTACCCAAGAGTCTATCACCATAGCACACCATACTCTCAAGCCATATGAAGGTGTTTTAAGTTGTTATGGATTGAGGCCCTAGATACTTAAAATGGAATCCCTTTGTTTTAATAAAATTTTTATTTCATCATTTCTATTTTAAGAATATATTTTCTCAATAAAATATATGATTAATTGAGACAAAATTGATAAATTGAATTTAAAATTTAAAAAAATTATTTTTCAGAAATGTTTTATACTTAGAGAACTATTATGGTAAAATAAAAATCATTTTTGAATTTAAAATGTACAAATAAATCTAGGGTGCATTTTTTGAAGTTTTCTAAGAATTGTATTTTTTTTATGAATAGTAGTTGATGAAAAGTGGTTTCTGATGAATAGTAAAAAATATTTTTTAATGTATTATTAAATAATTTATTTTGTTAAAAAAATTTTGAAAAACAGATATACATTGTTACGATTAGTAAGATATTTGGAGTCTAATAGGGAAAATTTAATTTTTTAGTGGATAATAACTTAACCCTTTGTAATAGTAATATTAGTATTATGAATAGTAATTTAACCAATGGAATACTAACCTCACCTAAGGAATTATTATTATATTTTAGTCATCTTAAATGGTAATGTCATATAATTATATAATAGTATAGCTAAATAATTGTTTTAAATATTATCTGTTAAGTATTATTATTTTATGAATTTAATGTAATTTAAAATTAAATTAATTTTTATAAAAAAATTAATTTTTTAATTTTACAAGTTGAAAAATGGTTAGGGTTAATTTTTGGGATTTTTCTGAAATAGTTGAATTTTTGATGAATAGTAAAAATACAATTTTATGTTTTCAGAATGGTTAATGACATCATAACTATGTCATAATGATGTAATGTGTTAGATAAGATGGTGGTCGAATATTTTGGACTAAAATATGATATGAAGTGTCCCATATGGACAATACCATGAGAATATATGATAGGCAAGACCATGGTTTTATAAATACCTATAATGATGTGTCCTTTAAAATTAATAAAAAACTACCTATCTTTTAAAATAAATACTCACCCATTCCTTTATTTCTTTTCATTCAAAAATCATTCTCTATGAATTTAAGTTATTATTACCTCCCAAAGAGTCCTCCCAAGGTTCCTTTATGCCCCCAAGGACACAATCTTCATGTTTTAGATGTTACTCTTCAAGGTAATGGAATTCCCAACTTCTCTTTTCCTTTCAAGGTCTCTTTTATGTGGCATGACTTTAAAAATTTTGACAAATTTTCATATTTAAATTTTATTAAATCTATATAATATATTATGAGTCTTTTATGAATGGTTTCCTTTTTCCCCTCACTTTTTAATGTTGTATAAAACCTTGTTTCGTACCTGTTATGCTGTGGAAGTTTCGTCTCAAAATCTCTCTCTTTTTCTGAAGAAATTATTTTATTTTATTTATGTGAATACAAAAAACACCATCATCTCCAGGGTTATTAATCATGAAATAAAAATTAAATATATTATTCTATATCTTAAATACATAAAAACCCTCATTCCCTTTCTGTGGGTTGTAAATGACATAATGATCATGTTTTTTAAGTACATTTAAAAACACCATGATTATGATATGAAACACATCTCTTTTATTCCCTTTGGGTTATTTATGAAATGTTTCATTATGATATATGTGAATCACATGAAAATAAATACATTTTAAGGAGAACCCTTATATATCCCTAATGTATTGGTTAATTAAATTAATCTATATATATGAAAAGTTTTATAATACCTTGGTGAATAACCTTTGTAATATTTATGACACCTTGGGGATGGGCCTTGGTGATATGCTTATGAAAGACTAATTTAAATTTTGTATCCATATTTTCATGTTATGATTCAATTTATTATCATTATGACATGACTCTTTATCATAGATTTATAACAATCCTCATGTTCTTTTGGATATATCTCAAGTTCACATGTAAACTATTTCACATGTTTTTTCTTTACTAGGCCTTATGATCACCCTTACGCATGATGTACGACCCCAGGTTATGATTTTCAGTAATTGTACATAAGATGATTCTATGATGAAGGATTTAAATTGGATTATAATAATGTTATATGTTTTCATGTATTATTTACCTTATCTCCAAGACACTAAACATTAAAGATCCATTGTTGGTAAAATGTAATGAAATGTTATGTAATAAAAAGGTGGGATTCCATAGTTAGAATCAAAGGATAGTTTAGTTATTTTTGGAAATTAGGATATTAAAACATTAGGATGAACCCAATATAAAAGTTAAACTATAGGAAAAATTCATGGTATTTTGGGGAAATATTATGTAAGTGGTTTTGGAACAAAGAAATCTCTATTTGGATATGAACAAGTGGATGTGGCTATGGAAAATATGTATATTGGGGTAAACAATGAAAACACCAATTTGATCTAGACTTGAATGGGAACTAGGGCATGACAATGGGCGTTGCTTCACTCCCAGTTTGACACTCTCGGGGGATATGTTTGGTTAATCAAATGATTTTTATGAATCAGTAGGAAGGACTTATATAAAATTTAATTTTTGTTAAAGAATAATATGTTTATGTATGATGTTTTAAAACATAAACATCCTTTATAGTTATAAGATTATTTAATGAAGAAATTTTCTCTCTAAGATTTTCTTCTTTTAGAAAATGACAGGAAATATAAATAATCATGAAAATAGAGACTACAACAAAACATCTATTGATGACCCTCTAATGGAAGCTGAGATGGAATATTTCACGAGAATGATGAATAAAATGACTCAATTTATAGGAAATAACTCGAATCTAGATGAGAGACCAATTTCACCAAGAAGAGAAAAAAATTATTTCGAGTCATTTATGTTTCAACGACCACCAACATTCCATGGATCTACCAAACCATTGATTGCCGAATAGTGTATAATCTCTATAGAAAATATATTTTCTGTACATCATAGTTTTGAACAAGAGAAATTCACTCTGGCTATTTACTGCTTAGAGGGAGAAGCTAATCTGTGGTGGGTGCTGACTAAAAGCATGAGTCCAAGATGGAATATTGAAGCTATGGAGTGGGAAGAGTTTATAGGGATCTTATTTAATAATTATTTCCCTCATTCGATGAGAATGAAAATGGATAATGAATTTCTTGAACTGAAGCATACGAAGAATAAATTGGTGGAGAGCTACAAGATATAATTCACACGAATTTCACGTTACATTTTTACCTTTTTCATGGATCCTAATGGAAAGGTTGATATATTCTTCTGTGGATTAAGACCTTATCTATGGAAGAATTTAGCCAACCATGAATATCAATGATATGAGGAAATCATATGAAGTTATATGAAAGTCGAAATGGAGTTCGTTGAGAAGTAATGGTCCCATAAATCGAATGAAAATAACAGATCAATAGATCCAATCTTGGGAAGGAGCTTTGATCATGGAAGAGGTGAAAAGTAAGTGAAAATTCCAATGTGTAATAAATGTGGGAAGAATCATTCAGGGGACTACCTGATCATGAGTGGGAAGTGTTAAAGTGTGGAAAGGATGTCAATATCGCTCAGAATTATCGTAGTGAGGTGAAGCCTCAACTTCTCAACACTAACAACAAAGGATAGGTGTTCCATGCCCTACCTGGAGTCCAATTCTTCAAGTGGGGATAATTTTGTCACTTTACCAGTGACTGTACAATTTCGAGGGCAATGGAGGGGAATCACCATCAATCTCAGCATAGGCCAAGGGTACATGGCCCTGATTATTCTATCGTGAGAGATGAACTTGAAGCACCAAATGATGTGGTGGCGGGTACTCCTGTTGGACTAAAAGATCTATAAAGTACTTTGTTTGATTCTGGTTTTACACATTCCTTTATGTCCTCTAAGTCTGCAAAGAATATAGAATCAATTCCTAAACTTCTAAAAGTAGAGTTTTTAGTCAATACTCTTGGAGGGATTATCCAAGCATCAAGATTGTTTAAAAAATCTAGTATTTACCTTAGAAATCAAAATCTTATCGCAAATATGTTATTCATTCCCATGTTGGAATTTGACATTATACTTCAGATGGACTGGCTCTCAAAGAATAATTCTAATATCAAATGAATAAGTAAGGAAATATTAGTAGTCTTGATTGTAAAAAATATAGTTATCTTCTAAGGAGAGATATCTCAACCTAATCTTCATCTAGAAGCACCTCCTATATCCATATTTAAGGAGTTTATTAGGGAATAAGATGAATGAAATTAGAGTACAAGGATAGAGAATTTCCCCATAGTTCATGAATACATTGATGTAATTCTGGAGGATCTTCCTGGACCTCCCTTAGAAAGAGAGGTAGAGTTCTCCATTAAACATATGCCTAGATCCATGTCGATTTCAAAAACCCCATATTGAATAGAGAATGTGGAGCTGGAAGAACTAAAAAGAAACTCCAAGATCTTTTGGTGAAGGGGTTTATCCGGCCAAGTGTATCTCCTTGGGGAGCACCTGTTCACCTTGTGAGGAAGAATGATAGATTGATTCGATTAAGCATTGATTATATAGAACTGAATGGGATCACTATAATGAGCAAGTAACCTCTTCCAAGAATTGATGACTTATTTGACCAGAATCTTAGGGATTAGTTCTTCTCTAAGATTTATCTTTGATATGGTTATCGTTTGTTGAGGGTAAAGGAAAAAGATATTCTAAAGACCTCCTTCCGATAAAGATATTTACATTATGAGTTTGTCGTTATCACTTTTGGATTGACTAATTCACCTTCTATTTTTATGTATTTTATGAATATATTCATTAAAGACAACCTTGATCACTTTGTGGTATATTTTATGAATGATATTCTGATATGGTCCCAAATTTGAGAGGAGCATGAAGTTCATCAAAGGGTTATATTTCAAACTCTGAGGAAGGATAGGTTATTTTGAAAGTTTAGAAAGTATGTGTTTTGGTTACAATAAGTTAGTTTCTTGGGGAACATTATAAACAATGAAGGATTCTCAGTTGAACCTTAAAAGGAAATGGATGTAGAGGAGTGGCCTCATCCTAAAATAGTAACTAATATTCATAGTTTCTTTTTATTAGAGGGGAATTATAAAAGGTTTATGAAGAACTTCTCATGAATTTCTAATCCACTAACCAAGTTAACATGAAAAGGGCTCAAGATCATCTAGAAAAAGGAGTGTGAATATTTTTTCCATGATCTGATGAAAAGATTGGTTACTGTATCTATGTTACCTCTTCCCTCAATCAGAGAATGATTTTTTATTTTTAGAAATTCATCTCTAACTGGGATTGGGTGTATCCTCATGGAAAATGAAAAGGTGTTTTCTTATGAATCTTGACAGTTGAAGCCTCATGAGTAGAATTATCCTACACATGATCTTGGGTTGGCTGTAGTTGTTTTTTTCTCTAAATATATGGAGGCACTATCATTATGTGGAAAAATGTGATATACACATATACCATCAATGTTTGAAGTATATGTTCACACAAAAGGAATTGATCATGAGACAAATGATATCGTTGAAACTTCTTAAATAATATGATTGTTAAATTCATTATCATCCAAGAAGAGCAAACAAAGTCTCTGAAGCATTAAGTAGGAAAGACCCTATTGTACTAGAAATGATGAGGATTCAAAGAGATACTTTGATCAAATACCTAGTAAAACTGTACTTGGGAATAACAAGGGAAGGGAAATCATCAACCCTATCTCAATTTATTTTTTAACCATCATTAATAAATATTATAAAGAAAATAAAAAGAAGTTCTTTTGTTACAGAAGAAGTTTGAGCCTGTAAAGGATGGGAAGTTTCCCGAGTTCAATATTGATCCAGAAGGTGTATTGAAAAATCATACAAGTATATGTGTTCCATATATTCCATAAATAAAGAATCTGATAGATGAATCTCATCGCTCTACATTCTCTATACATCTTGGAAGCACATAAATGTATTGGGACCTTCATGATCGTTATGGGTGGGATATCATGACAATGGATATTGCTCACTACACTACAAGGTGCCTGGTATGTCAACAAGTGAATAATGAGAGGAAAATTATTAAAGTGGTATTACAACCACTAAATATACCATCATGGAAGTGGGAAAATATCACTATGGAATTTGTCACTAGTCTCCTAAGAACTTCTAAAGGAAACAATTCGGTATAGGTTATAGTGGACCATCTCACCAAGACTTTCCATTTTATCTCTATTCGGGAAGATTTATCTCTGGATAAACACGCAAGGATTTATGTGAAGGTAGTGGTAAGGCTTCATGGAGTTCCAATTTCTATCATATCTAATCATGATCCAAGGTTCAAATCAAAATTCTGGAGAAGTCTTCAACATGTTTTGTGTACTGAATTGTATTTTAGTATGCCCTACCACCCCTAAACTGATGGCCAATATAACAATACTATTTATACACCCAAGGAAATTCTGAGAACATACTCAATGGAATTTAAATGTGGATGGGACCAACATCTCCCACTAGTTGAGTTCTGTTACAAGAACAATTTCCATTCAAGCATTCAAATGGAACCCTATAAAGCTCTATATGGGAAGCGATGTATAACTCCAACTTATTGGTATGAAGTTGGCGAGAGAAAGAATCTTGGGCTTGATCTTATGAAAGATATGACAGAAAAGGATCATTCCATCCAATAACACATTAAGGTTGCTCAGATTCAGTAGAATAGCTTTGTCGAAAACCATTGAATGGACATAGAGTTTGATGTTGGTGATATGGTCTTCCTTCAAATTTCTCCATGGAAGAGAGTCATGTTGTTTGGAAAGAAAGGGAAGGTCAACCCCATGTACATTGGCCCCTATGAAATTCTTAATCACTTAGGAGAAGTGGAATATCATCTTTCACTTCTTCTAGATCTAGCTCAAGTTCACAATGTATTCAAAGTATCCCTCTTGAAGAAGTACATACCTGTCCCTTTACTTATACTAAATCTAGATGAGGTACAACTAAAACATGAAATCACTTATAAGGAGCAGTTGGTGGAGATCTTGGATCATAGAGACAAGGTTCTGAGTAACAAGACTACCATCTTTGTTAATGTGTTATGAATGAACCATAAATATAAAGAGGCAACATGGGAACCATAAGAGACTATGAGGAAAAATTACTCACACCTTTTCTCTTCTGATAGTATAAGATAGAATTTTGGGGATGGAATTTCATAAGGGGGGAATAATGTTCAAACCTAAAATTTTGAATAATATTTGTTTTCCTAAAAATGTATGTTTTACTATTTCATAATTAATAAAACTATATTAGTATAAGTTATATGTGACCTTCAGGTTTTGAGAGTTATATGAACATTGGTTAATATGACCATTAGAAACAATAATAATTTTTAACATTATAATTATTATTTATAAATAGAAATAATAATGGGTAATTAATGCAGAAAGCAGAGTTGATGGCCCATCTAGTAGACTCAGGCCATACAAAGCCCATTTTTCAGAGATTGGGAAGGAGGTAGCATCACTAGGCTTTTCTCTAGACCAATCGTAAGCCTAGCTTCAACATTTTAATCTTGAAGGAAATTTACTATGGTAGAAGTTCATGTTAGTGGAGATTACCACTCGAGCGATGTTATCTAGGCCACCCCAAGAGTATATCACCATAGAACAACTTACCCTTATGTTATATATTGGTGTTTTAATGGGTTATGTTTTGAGGCCCAAGATACTTAAAATGTAATCCCTTTATTTTAATAAAATTTTTATTTCATCATTTTGGTTTTAAGAATATATTTTATTAATAAAATATATGTTTAATTTAGGCAAATTTAAAAAATTTATTTTAGAAGAAAAAAATTGCACTTTTTAGTTATTTCTTACACATTGAAAATTATTATGGTAAAATAAAAATCATTTGGGATTTTTAAATGTCAAAATTAATCTAGGGTGAATTTATAGTAGTTTTATAAGAAGTTTCAATTTTATGATGAATAGTATTTTTATGAATAGTATTTTTGAATAGTAATTTTTGATGAATAGTAAAAAATAGTTTTTTAAAATAATTATTAAATAATTTATTATATGAAATTATTTTTGAAAAACAGACATACAGAGTTGCAATTAGTATGATATTTAGATTCCAATATAATCAACATAATTTTATAAGAGATAATAACTTTACCCTTTGGAATATTCATTTTACCCTTATGTATATTAATTTGACCAATGGAATAGTAACATCACCCAAGGAAGTATAAATATATTTTAGTCATCTTAAATGGTAATGTGATATAATTATATCATAGTATAAGTTATTTTTTAGGAATTATTTATTAAGTAATAGAATTTTATTTATTTTATTTAATTTAAAATTTAATTCATTTCTATAAAATGGAGTTCATTTTTAAATTCTACCCATCAAAAAATGGTTATGACAATTCATTTGGGTTTTTCTGAAATAGTAGAATTTTCGATGAATAGTTGAAATGCAGTTTTGAGTTGTCGGTATGTTTAATGACATCAAATATTTGTCATAATGATGTAATGAGTAAGATTAGATTATGGTCAAATCTTTTGGATTAAATATGATATGAGGTTTCCCAAGTGGCCAATACCATCGGCAAGCCTAGGGTTTTTCAAATACCCCTAATGAGGTGTCCTTTGAAATTAATAAAAAGCTCCCTCACTTTTACAATAAATACCCACCATTAGTTCGCTTACATTCATTAAAAAATCATTATACATTAATTTCTAATAGTATTACCTCCCAAGGATTCCTCCTAACCTTCCCTTAATCCCCCAAGGTCCCAATATTCATGTTTTAGAAGTTACTCTTTAAGGTAAGGGAATTCCCAACTTCTCTTTTCCTATCTTATTCCCTTCTTTGTGGTATGTCTTTAAAATTTCCATACCATGTTCATATTTCCATTTCATTCTTTCCCTGTAATGTATTATGAGTATTTGATTAATGGTTGACCCCTGACCCCTCTCTTTTTATTGTTTTATAAAATGGTTTTTCTTACCTGTTATGCTACAGAATTTTCTCTCAATATATCCCTATTTTTTCTCAAGAATTTTTTTTATTTTCTTTATGTAAAGAACTAAAACACTTTCATTTCTAGGAGTATTCAACAAGAAATAAAAATTATTTATAGGGTTATGGAACTTACATACATAAAAACCACATTCCCTTTCCATGGGTTGTAAATGACATAATGATCATGTTTTTAAGCACTTTTTAAAATGAAATGATTTTGATATGAAATTAATTTATTTTATTATACATGGGTTATTTATAAAGTATTTTATTATTATATATTTGGATCACATGAAAATAAATAAATATTAATGGTTCACCCCAATAACTCTCTAATGCATTGGGTAAATAAATTATTCTCTAGATATGACATGTTTTACGATTCCTTAGTGAATAGCCTTAGAATTTTATGACACCTTGGGGGTGGACGTTCATGATAATCTTATGAATGTCTAAATTAATTGTTTTAGCCACATTTTCAAGTTATTATTAAAATATTATCATTATTATATTCATATTTATCATGCCTTTATGATATTACTCATGTTCTTATTGATATCTCTTATGTTCACATGTAAAGTGTTTCACTTGTTTTTCCCTTACTGGGCCTTCTACTCACCCTATCCTCTAATGTGTGTCCCCAAGTTATGAGTTTTAGTAATTGTACTTAGGATGAACCTACGATGAATCCTTTCAAGTGAATTATAATAATTTTATATGTTTTCATGTATTATATACCTTATTTCCAAGAAATTAAACTTTAAATATCCTCTTCTTGTTAAATGTCATGAAATATTATGTAATAAAAAGGTGGGATACCGTAGTTTGTATAAAAGGATAGATTAGTTATTTTTGGAATTTAGGATACGAAACCATTAGGAAGAACCCCATAAAAACGTTTAAATATATGATAAATTTCTGGTATTCTAGTGAAAGATTATGTAAGTGGTTTCCAAAAATAAAAATCCATGTATGGATACAAACAAGATGATGTGGCTCTAGAACATATTTATCTAGGGGTAAAAATGGACAAAATATCTTTTTACTAGACTGGAATAGGAACTGGGGCACGACAACGGGCTTTACTACACTCCAGGTTTTACACTTCTAGAGGATATGTTTTATTAATCACAAGATTTTTATGAATCATTATGAAGGATTTATAAAACATATAATTCTTGTTAAAGAATAATATGTTTAAGTATGATGTTTTAAGACATAAAAATCCTTTAGAGTTATAAGATTCTTAAATGATACAAGTTTCTCAGTAAGTTTTTCTTCTTTTAGAAAATGGCAGGAAATAGGAGGAACTGTGAAAATGCTGACCACAATGAACCATGAACTAAAGACCCTCTAATGGAAGCTCGAATGAAAAATTTCATGAGAATGATGAATCAAATGACTCAAGTTATGGGAAATAACTTGAATGAAATTAAGAGAATTATTTCTCCAATAAGGGAACATAATTTTGTTGAGTTATTTATATTTTATTGACCACCAATATTTATTGGATCTACTGACCCATTGGTTGAAGAATAGTGGATAAGCTCGGTATGAAAGAAATTTTTGGTACATTGTAGTTCTGAATAACATAAAGTCGCCCTAGCTATTTACCGCTTTGTGGGAGAAGCTGATCAGTGATGAGATCTGATTAAAAACACGAGGTCAAGAGGGGATATTGGATCTATTGAGTTGTAAGAGTTCAGAGGGATCTTCTTCAATAATTATCACCCTCATTATATTTGAACGAAAATGGAGAAGGAATTTATCAATCTAAAGAAAAAGGAGAATGAAACTGTGGGAAGCTACGAGATGAACTTCACAAGGATTTCGTGTTACACCTCTAGAAGTTTAATGGATCATAATGGGAAGGTTGATATATTTTTTTGTGGAGTAAGACCTCATCTATAGAAGAATTTATCCAAGAAAGACTACGACAACTATGAGGAAATCATACGAACTAATATGAAAGTTGAACTGGATTTCAGTGAGACACAATGGTCCCCCAAATCCAATAAAAATAAGAGATAAATGGATATAAGATTGGGTATGATCTTTGATAAGTGAAGAGGTAGAAATTGCAACATCCCATGGTAATAAATGTGAGAAGAAACATTTAAGGAACTACCTGATCAAGAGCAAGAAGTGTTGTATCTGTGGAAGAGATGGCCATATCACTCAGAATTGTCATTGTGAGGTGAAGCCTCAATTTTCCAACACTAATGACAAAATAACAATGGTTTATCCCCTAACTGAATTCCAATGCTTTAGTTTTGTATAGATTTGGAATTTTTCCATCACTATAAAAATCCAAGGGTAGTGGATAGGAATCAACATCAGCCTAAACATAGGCCAAGGGAGAAAGGTCGTTCTTTTTCTATCACGATGGTTGAAGTTGAAGCTCCAAAGTATGTGGTGGCAGGTACGGTTGTTGTTCTCTCAAAGCTAGAAATTATTTTGTTTGATTCTAGTTCTACATATTAGTTTATTTCCTCCAAGATTCCAAAGAATATAGAATCAATTCTTGGACTATTAAAAGTAGAGTTATCAATCAAGACTCCTGGAGGAATTATCCATGCCTCAATAGTGTTTAGAAACTCTTGTATTTACTTTAGTGATAAAAATCTTATCACAAATATTGTAGTCATTACCATGTTGGAATTTATGATTATACTAGGGATGGACTAGATCTCAAATTATAGTGCTTAGATCAAATAAATAAGTAAGGAAATTTTAGTAGTCTTGAATGGACAACCTATAGTTATCTTCCAAGGAGGGATATCTCAACTTGATCATTGTATAGAATCACCACCTATAGCCATCTTTAGGGAGTTGATCGGTGAAGAAGAAGAAGGAAATGAGAGTATAATGATATTGAATTTCTCAATCATTGAAGACTAAATTTAATTATTTCCTATGGAGTTACCTAGACCTCCCCTAGAAAGATAGGTTGAGTTCTCCATTGAACCTATGCTTGTATCCAAGATGATTTCAAAAACCCTATAAGGAATGGTGAATGTGGTGCTGTAAGAATTAAAGAATAAACTCCAAGATATTTTGGAGAATGGTTTTATCCATCCAAGTGTGTATCATTGTGTAGATCCTATTCTCTTTGTGAAGAAGAATGATGGATCATTGCAGTTATGCATTGATTACAGAGAATTGAATGGGATCACAGTAAAGAACAAGTACCCTCTTTTAAGAAATGATGATTCATTTGACCACCTTCATGGGGCTCAGTTCTTCTCCAAGATTTATCTTTGATATGGTTATCATCAATTTAGGGTTAATAAATAAGATATTAAAAATACCAACTTACGATCAAGATATAGGTTTTATGAGTTTGTAGTTATTCCTTTCAGATTGACTAATGCACCTGCTTTTTTCATGGATTTGATGAATAGATTCTTTAAAGACTACCTTGATAACTTTTTGGTAGTATTATTGATTATATTATGATATATTCAAAAATTTGAGAGGATCATGAAGATCATCTAAGTATTATATTGAAAACTCAGAGTAAGGACATATTATTTAGAAAGATTAGCATGTGTGAGTTTTGGTTACAGCAAGTTGGTTTCTTAGAAAACATTGTAAATAGTGAAGGAATATAAATTGACACTACAAAGACAATTTTTGTGGAGGAGTGGCCTCATCCCAAAATAGTAACTATGATTTATAGTTTCCTTGGATTTGCAGGATATTATAGAAGGTTTGTGAAAAACATCTCATGACTTTCTAATCCACTAACCATGTTAACTCAAAAAAGGGTCATGTTAATCTAGATAAAGGCATGTGAATAATTTTTCAAGATATGATGAATAGACTGGATAGTACATTTGTGTTAACTCTTCCCTCAACCAAAGAAGAATTTATTATATTTTTTATGCACCTATAAAAGGGCTTGGGTGTGTCCTAATGCAAAATGGCAATGTGATTTCTTATGAATCTCGACAGTTGAAGCCTTATGTGAATAATTATCCTACACATGATATTGATATAGCTACAATTTGTTTCTATCTAAAGATATGGGGGAACTATATTTATGGTTATAAATGTGATATATACACAGAACATCAAATTTTGAAGTATATTTTCATGCTAAATGATTTGAATATGAGACAAAGGAGATGGATGGATCTTATTAAAGACTATTATTGTTCAATTCACTATTATCCTAGAAGAGAAAACAATTCCACTGATGCATTAGTTAATAGAGACCCTTTTGTGATGGAAATTATGAGGATTCAAAGAGATACTTTGATCAAATACCTAGTAAATATGGACATGGGAACTATAAGAGAAAGGATATCATTAACCCCATCTCAACTGATTTCTCAACCATCATTAATAGACAAGATCAAGAAAGATAAAAAAGAAGATCCTTTTTTATAGAAGAGGTTTGAAGCTGTGAAGGATGAGAAGTTTCCTGAGTTCAATATTGACCTATAAGGTGTAATGAAATTTCATACAAGACTATATGTTACATCTATTCTAAAAATATAGAAGGAGCTGATGGATGACGCTTATAGCTATACATTCTCTATACATCCTGGAAGCATGAAAATGTTTAGGGACCTTTATGATGATTATTTGTGGGATAACATGAAAATGGACATTACTAACTGCACTACAAGGTGACTAGTATGTCAGTAAGTGAATATATATAGAAAAATTCCTAAAGGGGTATTACAACCACTACCTATACTAGTATGGAAGTGTGAAAATATCACTATTGACTTTGTCACTAGTCTCCCAATAACATCTAAATGAAAAAATGTGATATGGTTTATAGTGTACCATCTCACCAAGACTGTCCATTTTATCTCTATTTAGGAAGATTTATATCTTGATTAACTTCCAGGGATTTAAGCAAATGAAGTGGTAAGGATATATGGAGTTCCACTTTCTATCGTATCTAATCAGGATCCAAGGTTCACATCAAAATTCCGAAGAAGTCTTCAATATGATATGTTTACTGAATAAGATTTCAATATGTCCTATCACCCCCAAACATATGGAAATCTAAAAGGACTATTTATACAACCGAGTAAATTATGAGAACATTCTCCATAGAATTTAATGGGGGATGGGATCAACATCTCCCTTAGTTGAGTTCTCTTACAACATCATTTTCCATTCGAGCATTCAAATGGAACCCTATGAAGCTCTATATGGGAAGCGATGTAGAACTCATACTTATTGGGATGAAGATGCTGGGATAAATATTTTTGTGCATGATCTTGTGAAATACATGATATAAAGGTTAATTCCATCCAACAAAACATTAAGTCTCCTCAGATTTGACATAAGAGCTATAATGACAATTGTCTAAGGGACATCTAGTTTAATGTTGGTGGCAAGTTCTTACTTTGAATTTCTCCATGTTTTATGTTGGTGGCAAGGTCTTCCTTTGAATTTCTCTATGGAATAGATTCATGTGGTTTGAAAAAAAACGGATGCTCATCCCTAGGTACAATGGCCCTTATGAAATACTTGATCATATAAGAGAAGTGGCATATCAGCTTGCAATTCCTCCAAATATAGCTCAAGTTCTTGAAGTATTCCACGTATCCCTCTTGGGGAAGTACATATCTGACCCTTCACATGTACTAAATATATATGTGGTACAACAGTAAGATGACCTCTCTTATGAGGAGAAACCGGTGGAGATATTGGATTGTAGAGAAATGGTTATACGCAATAAGACTACCTATCTTATTAACGTGTTTTGGGGGAAAAAATAAGAAGAAACCACATGGTAACCATAGGAGAATATGAGGCAGAAGTACCCACACCTTTTCTCTTTTAGGGCATGAGTTGAAATTTCAGGGATAAAATTTCTTAAGGGGGGAAGAATGTAATGAACTAAAATTTTGAATAATATATTGTTTCATGAAAATGTATGTTTTACTATGTCATAATAAATAAAAATATATAAGTATAAATGAAATATGACCATCAGATTTTGACTGTCATATGACAGTCAGTTAATATGACCGTTGGAAACAATAATAACATTTAACATTATAATTATTGTTTATAAATAAAAATTATAATGGATAATTAATGCATAATGAAGAGGCGATGGCCTCATATAGTAGACTCAGGCCATACGAAGTATATTTGTCGGAGCTTGGGAAAGAGGTAGCGTCTATAGGTTTCGATCTGGACCAATCCCAATCTGAGCTTCAACATGTTAAGCTTTAATGAAATCAAATGTGGGAGAAGATCAATTTAGTAAAGATTACCAATCAGGTGATGTTATCTAAGCCTCCCCAGGAGTCTATCACCATATCATACCTTACCCTTAGGTCAAATATGGGTGTTTGAAGTGGTTATGTGTTGAGGCCCTAGATACTTAAAATGTAATCACTTTATTTTAATCAAAATTTTATTTCATCATTTTTTAAGAATATCTTTTCTTAATAAAATACAGGTTTAAATGAGAAAATTTGATAAATTGATTTTATATGTAAAATTTTTAATTTTTAGATATTTCTCATACTTAGAGAATTATTATGGTAAAATATACATCATTTTGGAATTTCAAATGTAAAAATTAATCTAGGGTGAATTTTTAGTAGTTCTATAAGATGTTTCAATTTTTTAAAAAATATTATTTAATGAATATTATTTTTGATGAATATTATTTTTTGATGAATAGTAAAAAAAAATATTTTTTAAAATAATTATTAAATAATTGATTGAATGAAATGATTTTCAAAAAACAGACATACACATTTACAATTAGTAAGATATTTAGAGTCTAATAGGATCAACATAATTTTATGGTGGATAATAACTTGACCCATTGGAATAGTAATGTTACCCTTATGAATAGTAATTTGACTAATGGAATATTAACCTCACCCAAGGATGTATGAATATATTTTAGTCATCTTAAATGGTAATGTGATATAATTATATCATAGTATAAGTAAATAAAAGTTTTAGAAATTATTAGTTATGTATTATTATTTTATTTAATTTAAAATGAAATTCATTTTTATAAAATTGAGTTCATTTTTGAATTCTACACATAAAAAAATGGTTAGGGTTATATTTTTGGATTGTTACGAAATAATTGAATTTTTTAAGAATAGTAAAAATACAGTTTTGAGTTCTCGGTATGTTTAATAACATCATAACTATGTCATAATGATGTAATGAGTAAGATAAGATAATGTAAGACCCTTTTCGATTTAAATTTGATTTTATGTGTCCCAAGTGGCCAAATACCATGGGAAATCCCATAGTTTATCAAATACAACTTATGAGGTGTCCATTGAAATTAATAAACAACTCCCTCTCTTTTAATATAAATACCCACCCATTACCTCATTTCATTTAATTTCAAAATCAGTGTCCACAAATTTCTGAACGTATTACCTCCAAAGGAGTCCTTAAAAGGTTCCATTAATCCCTCATGGTCCCATTCTTCATGTTTTAGAAGTTACTCTTCACGGTAAGAGAATTCCCAACTTCTCTTTTCCTTTCATGTTCTCTTTTATGTTGTATGTCCTTAAAATTTCGACAAAAGGTTCTTATTTCCATTTTATTCTTTCGATATACTATATTATGAGTCTTTTATGAATTTTTTACCCCTATAGACTCTCTTTTTAATGTTTTATAAAACCATGTTTCATACCTGTTATTTTGGAAAATTTTCATCTCAAAATATCTCTCTTTTCTCAAGAAATTATTTTATTTTATTTATATGAATACCCAGAACTCATTCATTTATAGGTTTATTCATCAATAAATAAAAATTATTTACATGATTATGGAATTGAAAAACATAAAACCCTCATTACATTTTTTTTGGTTGAAAATGACATAATGAAAATGTTTTAAAGAACTTTTTAAAACTCCATGATTTAAATATGAAACACATTTCTATTATTTTATTTGGGTTATTTATGAAATATTTGATTATTATATATTTAGATCACATAAAAATAAACACATATTAATGGTTTTCTCTGATATCACTTCAATTCATTGGGAAAATAAATTAATCTATAGAGATAATAAGATTTACAATACCTTGGTGAATTACCTTAGTAATTTTTATAACACCTTGGGGATAGACCATGGTGATATGCTTATGAATGTATGAATTAAATGTTGTAGCCACATTTTTAAGTTTTTATTCAAGTTATTATCATTATGATATGCCTCTTTATCATGACTTTATTATATTCCTCTTGTTCTTATTGATATCGCTCAAGTTCACATGTAAACTCTTTCACTTGTTTTTTCCTTACAGGGCCTTCTACTCGCCCTTTCCTCTAATGTATGTCCCCATTTTATGAGTTGTAGTAATTGTACTCAGTATGCACCTATGATGAATCCTTTAAAGTGGATTATAATAATTTTTGATGTTTTCTTATATTATGTACCTTATTTATAAGACACTAAACTTTAAAGATCCCTTATTTGTAAAATGTAATGCAATGTTATGTAATGAACATGTGGGATTAAATATGATGTATTTCACTCCCACACCATTATAATCCTCCAAGGGAAACTCTATTGATAATTCTTATTAGAATATTATAAAAGAGGAAGTCTAAGAGGCTTATAAGGATACAATTATTGAAATGATATACGTAAAGCCTTATAACATGGATTAAGGTTAAGAAACATCCCTATCATAAATTGATGGGGTCCCCATAAATAAAAAATGTTTATAATTCATGTCTCCAAGATCATTGAGAACAACCATAATCAAATAGGTTGTTGGAAGAAATGGATAAGGTTCACAAGGGGTATCCAAGGAGGAAACATCTCCCACACCAGAGGCATCTTCCTCAAAATGTATTTTATAAAATAAGGTAATATCAAATGGTCCGTCTAGTACCAAGAATTCACCCTCATGTGTCAATAAATAAAAATTCAAATATAGTAGGAAATGAATATCCTATATTGAAATTTTCATTTAATGAAAAATCATTCCACCACTAGATCTCTAAAATAATTATTTTAAATTAGAAACCCTTTATGATTGTTATTGGAAAGCCTATAAATCATATAATCTCTTTTAAAATACTTAACATTAAATCTTTGGGATATAAAACTTTCGGATTTAATCAACATACAAAAGTAGTGGAAACCCTTTGGGATCTAGTTCTTAAAAACCTACTAGTTAAAGTGTTGTTCAAAGTATTTAACAATTTATTACCACCATGATTTGTATTGAAGGAAATAATTAATTTTTATCCTTTATTTATTCCCTTTGAAACTGTCAAGGGATAATAAACCTCTAGGAGGAAATTGGGAATATTAAGTTGGATATCCAAGGGCCATAGATGCTTTCAAGTGATTTAAATGCAGTTTTAGAGTCTCTAGAATAAATATTAGAGCTCCTCCTTTCTATTTCTAGTAGCGAATTTGTGGATTTTTTTTATCTTAGTGACATAATAGAATTAAACCTCTATAGATATAGGTACAAATAATATAGAAAATCAATTAATCATATTATTACCAATAGGATGGATTGGAGATTTTCAAATTTCAGTGAACTATTGTAAAAGTTTAATCTTGGACACTTATTAAGAATAACCTTGATCATAATCCCATAATCACTAACATTTTTGACAAAAAATAAATGGGTAACATTCATTTTAGATTCAATTATACTTGGTTTATGAATATAGACAACATGGTAATTTTCTAAGGAGGGTGTTATAATATAAAATTCCCTAATGATATCTTTGATTGTGTTCTTAATCCTAAAAAACTTAAGTTAAAAAATAAATATTGGAGTTAGGAGGTCATCACTTCCATATATAAGGGCATTATGAGCATATAAACATAGATAGAGAATCTTAAAAATAGATATGATATTGAATTTTACACATCTCACATTAATATAGAGTTTTAAATTTCATCAATGTTGAATGAGAAAATCACGCCAATGGAGGAAATCATAATGAAACATTTCAGACCTAAACGCCTCAAAGAAGGTGGTAGGATGAATTATTTTTTCAAAATATGTTAGAAGGTTATAAAATTCACAGAACCTATTACTAACCTGAAGAATGGATGTGATATTATCATTAAAAATAAGGAAATATTAGTGCACATTGTCTAATATTACTAGGATATCTTTAATTGTGGTTCTCATTCTAACATTAATGATTTTAGGAATTTCATTACTATGGTTGTTGACCTCTCAAATAACATGATGTTCATTATGATTCTAGATGTAGTATAAGTAAAGGATTACACTTTTTCTCTCTACTTAGGGAGTGATCCTGGTCTGGACGGCTATACCATCTTAGTTTTTTAGGTGTACTAGGATATTATCCGGGATGAACTTATGAATACGATTTATATATTCTTTATTAATAGAATTATACTGAAGGGAATAAAATCCCAATTTTTGGTCTTATTACCTAAGTATGATGGTTATAAATCTCTCATCTATTTCAGTATAGTTGATTTATCTAATTCTACTTGCAATATTCTATTTAATATATTGTCCACTAGAATATCAATTATCACTAACAAGTTGGTCTCTTACATCAAATGTATTTTTTTCAAGGAAAAACGATACATAACTACCTACTTACTTCATATGAGTGAAATAAGATTCTATGTAATGATAGTAAAAATGGAATCATTAATATGAAGTTCTATTTCATGAAGGCCTTTGACACTATCAATAGAGATTTTCTGATCGATGACATTTATAGATTTTTTTTAGTAATTTTTTCAATGAAATGATTCTATAATGTTTCAAATTAGTCACAACTTATGCTATGGTGAATAGAAGTACTAAAGGATATTTTTATTACTCTTATTAAATTAAATAGGATGATTATTTATATTCCACTATATTTTTTATTTCTATATACTATTTATGAAGATGAATTTCAGAGAAGGTTGAAAACTGAACTCTTAAACTCGTTCAAGCTGGGGGAGTAGTAATGGATCCTTATTAGTTATTTTATCCTAATGACCTGATTTTCTTAATCCAGTTGGTTTGAAGAAAATTAAATATATCAAAGGATCCCTTGATCACTATGAGTGCATGTTTAAAAATCATATAGGCTAGATTAAGTCTGAATTATTTTTAAGTCACAATTTAAACTTTAATAGGAGGTTGACCATCAATAAAAGTATAGAAATTAGGAGGGATATCAACCCTTTGTCTCTCTAAGAATACCCATGATCTAGGGAAGGAATTTGGATTCTCACATTAGTCATATATTAGATGGAGTCAATGAAAAATTATTATCTTGTAAATGGAAATTTCATTTACTTATTGGAAGGATCTCAGTTATAAAAGTAATTGCAATTATTAATATTTTCTACTCATTTATTTCTTACAAATGGCCTCATGTTTTGATAAAAGGATTAAATCAATTATTTATGAAATTCATATGGATTTAAAATATATATGAGAGGAAATAAGTTGTTCTAAACTACAATACATGTTATAAATTTTTGAAATATGGAGACATGAGAATTAAAATCCATGTATTCTTCAATGATTCAATCTAGGCCTAGTTTATTTGAAGGCTCTTCACTGAAAAATCAGATAACAATGATTTCCTTAAGAGGAGAATTATTATGTGACCAGACTATGGAAGGATGGATTTCCATCCCTTCTATATATGGCCTTACATAAAAAATTCATACTCAACTGAGATGGAATATGGAAGATGCTTGACCTACTTGATCTCTAAACCCAAACCTTGTAAGGATATTGAGATGGGTAGTCTCTTGATTTATTGGTTTAATTTTTACATTATAGATCTTGAGGAAATTATTATATATAAATTTGGATCATCATTAGAACAATTATTTTCACATCTTAATGATACTATATATTCATATCATCTCATAACTAACGAGGATACACTAATCTGGAAGCTAGTAAGTCAAGAAAATCTATCTTGTAAGCTATTTTATAATTTCATAATCGGATAATACTCAAATATTTTTTCATAGTTAAATCGTTTCCATAGTCAATGGATTTCGCGTTCCTATTATACTCTCATCTAGAGAGTGTCCTATAATATACCCCCTTAAGATGTTTGTGTTAGGAACATTGGTTTGAATCTATACACCATAAGAAACAAATGTATATCTAGTTTGGACTCCATTGAGACCTATTTTTTTTTCAATTTCATTTTTCAAAAACATGTTTTAATATTATTGATCACCTCTTTGAATTGGATCGTTTCAATACTGTTGATTCCTGCTTTCTATTTTCCTATTGTAGCATTAAGTCATGCTATTCCCATATGAAGAACCATCTCTAGACTAATGTTTCTAAAACCTTGTATCTCATATAGTGGAATAAGAATTCCACTATCCATGAAAATCATTCCATCGACCTAAATATAGTTATTATTAATATAATATATTCTCTCAGGGTAGTAACCGAAAACAATATTAGTTTAGATGAGAACTAAATATGAGAACTATCAGTTTTTAACATGTTGATAAATCCTGAGAATTATAAAAATTATAATGGTTATATCCCTATTATTTAGAAACCTCCCATTATAGGTTGGATCAAGATCAAAATAGATGGGGCATCAAAAAACAACCTTGGTATTTCAGGTTTTGGTGGAATCTTTAAGGACGTGAAATGAGGGGTACTCTGAGGCTTCTCTAAAGACTACAGAATGAATATCACTAATGAATCAATTATAGAAGGAATTAACACAAAAATATATATTATGAGATTAAAATATCTGTGAAAACTTTTTCTTGAGTTGGAGTCCTACTTTTTTGTGAAGTCCATCAATTTGATGATTTCTACTCTCTCTTAGAGGCTTAAGATAACTTGAGAGGGTTTTATTTAATTTTCTAGTCAATTTGATTTTATTGTTTCTCATATCTACTGATAAGTTAATAGATCCACATAAATTGTATCCAATATGGGAGTTGGGTTAGGGGATGCCACTAGAATTGTTCCATTCCAGAGTTGATTGAGGATCTTTTGTTCCTGGAAATTTTTAAAACTCCATCTAGATTGTTTTTATAATAATTTATGGGCTGTATAGTTTTTCAATATGTAAATATGTTATTATTATATAGAGGAAATAATATAAAAAAACTCATATGATAATAATTTTATATTTATTCAAAATTTACCATGACACTCAAAAACCTCAATATTCTTGAATAAATAATAAATTTCTACCCAAAAAAATAATATTATTCTAGATTCAATGGAGTACTATATTTCTCAGTTTTATAATTTTTTAAGGAGAAAAGTATAGTTATAAAATTTATTTCAATAAATAAACCTTTAATTTAAAACATCATGTGGAACTCAATAAAATCAATAGAAGAATCCATTTCATAAATATTAGTATTAAATAATATAATTAAATTAAAATGAGTACCAAATAATGAATACAATTTATTTTTTTAAAAATTAAAATTTTGAAATATAATTATAAGTAACCCTTATATATATACTTAATTAATATTTTAAAAAATCATTTACTTCTTATTTTGACCACAATATGGTAAAATTTAAAATGACGACACTAATGAATCATTTAAAATTGAAATAGGCTCCAAACTAGATTTATAGTATAATTCATTCATACAAATATTCAAGAATATGATAGACCAATTGAGAAACAATGGTATAATAAATTTGATCGTTGAAAAATATTTTGAAAATTATAAGAATATATAGATCCATTTCATTTTTTTATAAAAAAACATAAAAATCACCTCGATACACTACTTAGGATATCTAATACAAATTTAAATAATTTATTCATCATTTAATATCATTGAAATTTATTCTATTAGTTGCTAAAATAATGTTTGAGAAAAAAAATCTTAATCGAAGAAAATTTTATGAATTTTCATAAATGTATTGTTAATTATGATTTTTATAATTTGATTAAATTTTATTTTTATTAATTTTTCATTTTAATTAATTTTTGTTTTTATTTAATGTTTATTGAGTGTTTTTTTTCATTTTCCAAAACAATTTATACCCCCTATTTTACTCCAATACACCTTTGTATTTTACTTCTGTTTTTATCCATCATGATATCTTTATCATAAATATTAATTTGTTATTGTACTTACATTTCAATGGAAATGAATTTAATGGTTCATTTTATTTTTAACTTTATTATGATTTTTTTTTTGAAATGAATTGGAATTTAACAATTGTTATATTCACTAAATCAAATTTTTACATGAAAATATCTATTTTTTAGGTCATTGTATCAAATGTAGATTTATACTAATCTTATTTATTTCATAAAATGTATTTTGGGATTCAGACATAATATTTTTTTCTTTCAAGATACAATGGTTTTCTCCCAAAATAAAATGATTTTTTCTATATCCCTTTACTAATTATTCCTCTTAGTGGCTCACCTATAATCATCCTTTTTTAGAATAACACTCACACTCTGATTGTGGAAACATATACCTATAGATAAATAGGTTAATTATTTATAATAGGATTATTGAGTCGAGCTGTATGAAATGAACTTTTAAATAATTCCATCTTTTGTGATCTTATATCTTAAGAAACCCAAAAACCCTGGTAAACCAATACCAGAGTCAATACTGAAATGGACTAAAGGGAATCGTAATTTCCCATGGGCTGATGAAAATTTCTTAGGAATCATCAAGAAGTAAGAGGGAATGATTTCACCCCAGAAAAATAGTCAACATATATAAGTTGAAAATAAATCAATGACACTTTGGTATGTCAAACACTCTTCAAGGAGAAAAGAGTGTTATAAGTAGACAAATAAACCAATATAACAAATCATCTCAAAAGGTGACACGAAATCTATCAAGGCATGAACTCATAATCTCTATAAAATGGATGTATCACATCTCAATTGGTTACGACAACCACCCTGATCCCATGAATCAAGTAGACCCACCACCTCAAGGTAGAGATTTCCCTTTTCCTAGACCCAACATAACATAATCGATAAATTCCTAAAGGAAAAGGTAGGGTGTGAAAAAAACCCAGTCAAATTTCACCAACTGTTCCATAAAAAGTTAAAATAGAAATAAACTATTTTTTTTTTCAGTTTGAATAAATCAAGTCATGGGAGATAATTACACATTCTTAGTCAAATTAGCCTTCAAATCAAGTGTATAGAAAATATAACAAAAAACTAGATTAAATGGACATTTAAAAAATCATAAGGGAATGAGTAAAACTATTCTATAATTACTGGAATGTAATAGTAGAATAAAAATAAATCACCTTAGTCATATTCCCCAATCTCAATTAGTTATAAGTTACAGGATCCTCAAACTACTCATTCAATCACCATGGCTCAAGGTGTGTTCACACGTCCGTAAGGCTTAGGATTCCATGATTGAAACAATTATCACCCCATTGGGGATAGTTATAATGAACATGGTTTAGTTAGAGTTTACATTAACAACCCATTACTATGGACTCAGAGTCCTTTCATGTTTTCCCTAATAAACCACTAACTACTCAGTCTCACATGCAATTCAATAAATCAATCAATGAATCAGTCAATCAATAATGGGAAAATAAATTCAATTAAAATCAAATAATTATTTACAATTCAATTTTCCAATATAATGTATCAATATTGAATTAAAATTTCCAAAAGAAAACAATGGTTTTCATAAAATTCATTCCATTCAAAATCACATTTTATTTAAATAATTTTTCTCAAGAATTAACATCAAATCATTTATCATTTTAAGCATCATTTCCCAAAATCTAACCAATTAAATAAAATCAATTTAAAAAGGGTTTTGTCTAACATATCCATTACTATTTATAATCAAACATCAAATACAATTAATTCGCGTAAATCAATTAAAAAGAAATTTCAATTCAATAAAGAAAATAAAGGTTTCATGTGAAAGGAAATCCTTACAGAACAACATGCATTTGATAAAATGATTAAAGAATCACCCAACAATGAGAACCTCCAATAAAGAGTTGAAGGAGATGGAGTTTAAATAAATAATCCTTAAAATCATGATCAATAAAAACAAGAATCTAATCCATAAACAAAATGAGTATTAATCACTCTTTGAGAAGAAGATATGAGAATATAGTAAAATTCTAGAACATGGATATTTCACATACTAGAGAGAGATCAAATGCATTCACTAACACATTGATCTGGGAGGAAAGGTGTTGGAGAATTCAAAATACTCTATAGAGATCCTCTATAATCCAAAGGGTCATATTTGTTTTGTATTGGATAATTTTAGAATATAATATTTATTTTATGTTATAAAACTTTTGGAGACACAATACCATAACAGAACCCTTAACACCAATGCACAAAAATAGTGAAAAAGGACCATACCACGACGTTGTGGAAGATACCAAGTCATAGTGGTATGGACAAAAACACATCCAAAATCCATACCAAGATCCAAACCATAAATCTCAAAAATCTTAAAAAACCACAACATATGAGAAAACACAACATTTTAAAACCCAACCTATCATGAAAAGACTATTCCATAGACATCCATCTACACCAAAACCATGAATAAAAATATAGAACCACTAAAACCACAAATAAAGTATCTATTCTACATACATACTCTCCAATCCATTATAATTCGTAAAAAATAATAAAAAATCTCACCAAAATGCAAGTGTCCATCTAGGCCATAGCAGTTCCAAAAATGGCAGAACAACCATGAGGCACCATGCGACAACATAATCATATATTCCACAACAACTTTTCATGTCACATCCCTTATCATCCATAGTTCATCTTCCTTTAAAAATATTTTTTTATCGAAATACAGTAAAAATAATTTATAATAAAACCCAAACAAAAACTAATTAATGAAAACGGATAAACAGTACCTATAAATTGTTAATATGATGTCAAAATCTCCTCATGATAAGTGTTTTTCGACATTAGAAATTCTATCTGGAAGACTCTATGAGGAATAAATGAGGCCAAAAATCTCTCATCCTTGGAATATAGTCCTGTGTATTATGTGAATTAGAACCATGTTTCCATAACATGCAAATCAAGGGTATACTTTCCATGAAGAATGTTTGTTTCAGTATCAACAATCCAAACTGACTGCTCAGTCACAAATAAATTAGGTTCAACATCAAGGACCCCCCCAAAACAAGATATTAGATGAGCTAGGGTGATACATTCTAATATATAATATATAAAACATGTTATTAATTGATTTCAACAGTGGAAGAAAACCTAAATGGAAAGTCTCTTTGCCAATTTTATTAATAATACCAAATGATCCCACATATCTTGATGCAATACTTCCCTATTTTCCAAGCCATCAATGACCCAAACGAGGTGAAACACTCAAAAAAACCTACTCAGAAAATGAACAATCTAAATTGAATAAATGAAGATAAACATAATATTTATATCAAGACTTTCCAATACCATTTTCCATTGAATCAACTAAATCATAACGATTTTATCTTAGAGAAAGCTTGGTCCAAACAAGGAAGATTCACCAATCTAGGACCAACACAATAGATATTTACATGTACCTCTATACATGGCCTTGAAGTGTGTAATCCTAATGGATGAATGGTAACTATTTTTTTGGTAAAAGTCAACCAAATTTGAGTGGATATCCCAAGCTCCACCAAAGATGATAAGGAAAGAAAAAATCATTTATTAAAGAATTTGTATATCTCATTATGTCTAGCTATTTTTCATAAGATGATATGTTGTGATCAAACTAAATTTAGATACTATCACCTCCTAGAGACCTATTTGAAAATGATAATCAGCAGATAATCTCTAGCAAGAACTATACCATATGAAACTATGTGTGATACAAAAATATTATTTACACACACATCAACTAATTTCTCAACTTTAGTTGTATCATGAATGGGTATAAAGTGATTAAATTTGGTCAACTGATCGATGAATTCCTGTATCCCATTTTCCCTCAAGGGTTTTATTGAAAACCAACCATTAAATCTATATAAATATCATCTCACTTCAAATTCATCATAGGAAGGGGCTAAAGAAAACATGAAGCTCTCTGGTTCATGGTATTGACCTGCTGATAGGTATAAAAATGAGAGAAAAAATCAAATATGTCTCATATTATACCGTGACACCAAAATATTTGGTATATGTTATAGAATATCTTCTCAGTTCTCTTGTGTACTACCCACTGGTAATTATTGAAATCCACATCACTTCTTTTCTCATGGTAAAAGGTATGGCGTATTATCTCAAAAAAACATAAGATGACCTCATAAGGGAACAACCACTAGTAAATGATATCCGCACCATAATGAGAGTCATAGATTACATAGAACTAATAATCAAGCTACTACTTTTGAATAATCATATTCAGAAGAGAGGAGGTCAACTAAAATCCTATCAAACCAATATCAGTCTTATCCTCTCAAACTCTCAAATCAATATAATCAAATATATCCATCATGTTTCATTCTTTTAATGAATCCTTTATAGTTTCGGTCAAAAGATACCTACCCAAATCACTATCTTTGATATTCTCCTTTCCTTGGGTTTATGAAATTTTAAAATCAAAAGACTATAGGTACACAAACCATTTAATCTCTTGGAGATTCAAATATTTTTTAGAGAATATATAACTCAGGATTTTTTGGTAGAATAAAACAGAAAACATTTCAACACAAATTAAATGCCACAAATTATTAAGAGAATGAATCATTGATGTGAATTCAAGGTCATGTGATAGATAGTTCTTCTCATCTAGCAAAAGCTGTCAAGAACCATAGGCCACCATGTGTTCACCCTACATGAGAACACATCCTAATCCTGAACCCGATGCATAAAAAAAGACAACATAGACCTTCTCACCCTTTATAAGATTCAACACTAGAGTGGAAGTAAAAATATGATTCAACTCATCAAAATAATTCTGTAATTTTGAATCCCATAACAACTTTACTTATTTTCAAGTGAGAGCGATCATTATAGAATACAACTTCAAGAAATCCTTAACTATCCAGTGATAATACCCCATTAAACCCAATGATATGTGGATATTGAAAACATTACATGGTTTTTCCTATGTCATAACAGCCTCCACCTTCTCAGGATCAATTAAAATACCATGTACAAAACCATGTGTCCCAATGAAATTCACTTCCTGAATACATTAATTAAATTTTTAAATCCTTGTATAAAATTTATGATCTCTTTAAATTTATATAACTACTCTTAGATAAAGAACAATATCCTATTAATTTTTAGAGTAAATATATATTTCATCCATAAAAACAACCAATAATGAATTGAGATACTCATGGTCTATCATATTCATTTGTACTATTAAAACTGTAGGATCATTGGTTAAACCAAAATTTTTAAAAATATACTCATTGTGGAAATACATTTTCCTAAAGGTGGTGTTTAGAATATTATATTTTTTATATTCTCAACTAGTGGTAAAAAGACCAAATATAAATATTTGAAAACCACTTCTCCCCTTTCAATTGGTAAAAAAAATCATCAATCCAAGGACAAAAATAATTTTTCTTTACCATCACTCTATTGATTTTTTGTTAATAAACAAAAATATGAGTTATCCCTTTGAATTTGTTTTCAAAATTATTAGGCACCACATAATGAGACACACTCAGGCATGTGATGAATTTCTATAACAAATTATTCAACTAAGTTTGCAACTCTTTCACTTTTTCTTGTGTCATGTAGTAATAAGGAATATATATGGGTTGGATAATTGGAACCATGTCCACAAAGTACTCCACTTCACTTACTCATGGAAAGCTAGAGAATTTGGAAGGAAACTTATTGTGATACCCAATAACCATTGGACGAAGATGATCACTCAAAGATTCTTGATCCAGATCAAAACCAAACAAGTAAATAACTCTACCCGATTCTATAAAAGGAGGTTATACTCTACTCATGCTTTGGTACCATTCACCCTAGAAAACATAGAACACCCCACCAGGAGTATTAAATAATACATTCCGAATATAACAGTCTATCCATGATTTATGGGCAATCAATCAATCAATACAAAGAATGAAATATAAGTTGTTCATATCAAGAACTAGAAAATACTAGAAAATCTCAATATATGATAATGAGAAGACACAAGAGGGGCATCAAATAACATACCCTATTTTCATTTTGATGGGAGTATAAATATCCATCAAGTAAGAAATAAGATCTATATGAAGATTTATCAGATTCATAATACAATTTGAAATGAATGAATTATATACACCTGTATGAAATAAATATGGCACTAAAGATGAAGTTATAGTAATGATACCACTCACTATCTCTAATCCCACATCAGCTTCCTCGGGAGACTCTTCCACTTCATGAAGAAGATTCATTCTAGATGCCTATGGGTGGAACTCCTTAGTTCTTGATGAATCTGATTGAAATGCAGTACCTTTAAGTTCTGAGGATCCTGTGTCACTATAAAGAGAATAAATGACATGATAGAACTTCTTTAGGTAGCCTGAATGACCGTAAAAACCATAGATATTTGGTTCCTCAATGAAAACATACATTGAGTGCCCTACCATTCAATATTAAAAGAAAGTAAAATAGACTCTTATAGAAACTAAAAATGGTATGGATGATACGTGATATTAAGATCCACCATGAGACTCATCACTCTTTATATTTACTTTAAATAAACTAAAAAACTGCCACTTTGATTAAGAGGAACTACTGTTAACCATGAATTACTGTTTAGGTCATGTTCATCCATAAATTCTTTATCCCTAATGTTTTCATAATAATTGAGATTCATCATGAAAATATATGATCAAATATTAGATCAAAGACCCACCTTGAATATTCATTCCTTAATCTTTTTATTCATTAGTAGCTCAGGATAAAACTAAAAAATTTCAACAAAGAGGTTTGTATATTGAGTCACAGTCCCATCACATTGTTGAAGGTTATTGGATTACATTAACTTTTAAAAAACCGTAAACTCTAGATATAACTATTCAATGAAAATATATTTGAGTTATTTCTACTATAATACCTCATGTTTCTTCTCCATAACCATAGAATCACAACACCTCCTTCTCATCCCTTCAAGATTAAAGGTAAAACATTTTACCTTTATTAGGTTTTGTGATTCCTCGAATTCAATGAGAAACTCAATGTTTTCAACCAATCATCTTTATCTTGAGGTTCATTTGTTCTTAAAAAATTTGGCTGTTTATACTGATGAAAATCCTAAGCATGATCTTTAGATTCATCCTTTTAAGGTTAAAAAACCGAAGCCTGAACAAGAATGGGTTAATATTCTTATCCCAGAGCATAGAAAAGACGCACCATTATCTCAATGCGATTCTGATCAACTGTAGTTATACCTTTCTATGGTTCATTTGAATCTCCCTCCTAAGGTCTATTTTGATATCTTCTTTTGAGAATGGTACTATAAAACATAAACTAAAAAAAAATCATCAACAAAGATAATCGGATCATCAACTCAGTCAAGAGATACAAGAATATCGCTTCGATTAAATATAATTAAATTTTATGGGATTTATAAACACTATGATCACGTTTGGAAAATACTTGAGTGATATCAATTTATTCCTCAAATACACTTTTCCCAAACACCCATGGTGACTTGAGGCTCACTATGATGATAGATGATAAGGAACTCCCTTGTAAACTACCTATCAAGTCCTAAAAATCATTTATAATATCTAGAAGATATCCCAAACTATATATCAACATCATGGAAAGATAATAAACCTACCTATAATAGCACTTTGTCATGTACCAACCCAAAATAGCTAGTACACCAATACATGATCTGGTACTGACGTGGCTCGAAGGGTGTTCATCATCCCCACAGGATAGAGATTAGAGCTTAGGAACCATAAAGAACTAATATTTAATGATTTCTCCATATAACTAAGAGTCAATATATAATAGTGGGAGATAATTAATAAATAGTTAGAATGCCAAACAATACTCAAGGAGAAAATGGTTTCATAAGTAGAGATATAATCTAAAGTAACACATCATCCAAAAAGGAAACAAAAAATCCATTAAGATGATAAAAAAGAGTCCCCATGCAACGAGTGGATAAAAACTCTATTGGTCAATACCACTAACCAAGGTCCCATAAATCAAGAACACACTATACCTTCAAGTTTCACTTTCTCTTTTCTGGCACCTGGCATGAGATAATCTTGAAATTCCCAAAGGAAATGGAAGGGTTTGAGAAAATAAGCTAGTAGAATTTCAATAATCATTTTATAAGTTGTTATAATATAAATAAACCATTACTAATTCAATTATAATAAATATTTCATGGAAGACCATTTCAAATTCTAATTAAAATCAAATTTCAAATCTAGTAAACAGAAAATATACCAAAAAAACATCTTAAATGAACATTTTAATAAATACAATGGTCATGAGTAAAAAATTTATATAATCACTTGCATATAATAATAAAATCAAAATATATATAAATGGTCATATTCCTTATGTAATGTTAGTTCTAGGTTCTAGGATGAAATCACATATTATTTAGTCATCAAGGATTAAGGTGTATGCATATATCACTAAGGTTCTATCCATTGTGATAGAATCAATTAACACCCCATTAAGGATAATCATGCAAAACTTAATTTAGTTATTGTTTCCATTATAAATCCATTTATAGGGAGTTAGATTCGGACCATTCTTGTACCAATCACCAACAAACTACTCAGACTCACATTTGATTTAATCAATCAATCAATAAATCATGGGAAAATCAATTTAATTGAATTCAAATCATAATTCATGGTTCAATTTCCAAATTTGATGTTTCAACATTTCATTCCAATTATAAAAAAAATTAAACTTTTTTCTCCAAATTCATGCATATCAAGATTATCATTAATTTAAATCCATTTTCCCTTGAGAATCAACATCAAATGATTTCATCAAATCATCATTCATATTCAAAAATCTTTTCTCAAAATTAACCTAATTAAGTACATGCCTTTGAAAAATGATTTTTTTCAAAAAGAAATTTATATTTTAAATCAATCATCAGATCCACTCAATTAATGGAAATAAATTTTAAAATAAATTTTAAATCATTAATCTAAATCATTGTTTAATGTGTAGGAAAATTTCTTATGAAACTGCGTACCTTTGAAAACATAATCAAGGAATCACCCGAAATGGGAACCTCCAATGGAGAGTCAAAAGATAGGGAGAAAAAATAGGAAGACAATAGAATAATGGTCCATAAAAACAAGGAAAGAATACATAAATAACATTATTATTCATCTCTTTTAGAGAAGGGGAGAATAGAATAAATGAAAATTCTAAAATACAGATATTTTACTTACTGGAAAGTTCTTAGTCACATTCAACGAAACTTCAATTTGAGAGAAAATGGTTCGAGAAGCAAAAATAATCTCTATAGAGCCTCCAAAATCAAAAGGGTTGGATTTGGTTTAGTTGGGAAGAGTTTAAGATATAAAATGCGGGTTTGGGATTTTAAAATCTAGAAGATAAAAGACCATGACATAGCCCTCAACACCATAATGCTAAAATTTTGAAGAAAGAGCATACGAAAATGCAGTGGAAGAGACCAAATTATAGTGGTTTTTGAGAAAAAAACATCTAAAAACCATGATGATCTCCATATTATTGATTCAAAAAACCATGAAGAGACTTGACGCGCAAGAAAATGTTACACCATAAAACCCAACCCATCATGAAAAGGCTATTCCGAAGCTGCCCATCTAGACTACATCCATTGTGAAAAAGGAAGAACTACCAAAAACGCAACCTAAGACTTCATGCCAAAACCATCCTCTACATGTCACAGATATGCCTAAGAAGGATGAAGCAAGAAAAATCTTCATTCTATAGTCGTTCTTCCATGACACAATGGTTTCTAAAATGGAAAAGCCACTCTAAGTCTTCACACCACATTTATAACATCCATGCCACCTATAGACTCTCCAAATAGTAGATCTTATAATCCATTAAGTATATTCTTTTAAAACTGGTAATTATCTCTAAAACCCCAAGAAACAACCTGGAACAATACCCAAACAAAATGTGATCAAAATCAATGGATAAAATGTAACTAAAAGCTCATAATGGGATGTTACACTCTTTTTTTATAGTTAGTGGGTTCATGAGTGAGTATATCCATTACAGATAGAATTTAAAAATGTTGAAATTTTGATGGTGATAATATTATCAAATAAAAATGGATTCATTTAAAATATTTTTGCTTCTCAACATATTTTTTATGAATCCTTTGTAAACGTTTTCTCAACAGTGCCTCTACCATAAATGTACGTCTAACATTGAAAAAATTACATAATTACACAGTACATATTATTTTATATTTTATATATTTATTAATTTTCTACAGGTTCTTTTTCACCATTGTTTTCCAGAAAATTATAATATTATATGAACCATATTAGTCAAGATTTGAGTTTTCAATTAATTAATTTTTAGAGTGAGGTTTGAGAAGATTTATTTTTCTACCTCACAGTTTATTCTAAATACAATCTGTTTTTATTAATACTTATTATTTATGTTTTTTTTTATAAATTTGTATGAATAAAATAATTTTAATTTTTTTGTATTAAAATTTGGGATATCTTATCCTACTTATGTCATTTAGATTCTCTATGAAGAAATAATAACTATATTGCCTCTCTTCCTCTTGATGGTTAATAATGTTTGATGACTTATGTTGATATCCACTAAAACATTCTTTTTAAACATCATAGTATCATATTTTTTTCCTTGAGTGATTAAATCATTCATAAAGTTTCCAAAGAGACCATGATAACTTCAATATAGATGAAACTTGAACACATCAACATGTCAAAGTACCTCTTAGAGTAATTTTACAAATATATATAATTGTATAAATAAAACATGATTTGAAATTGAAATCTAGGACAAACATGATTAACACAATGAAATAAATATGGATAAATCCATTAGTTTTATAGAAATTATAATGTATGGGAAGGAATGAATTAGTTTATAATGGAAAAAATCATGATTTTGTGTAAATATATTAAAATTGAAATTGGTATAATGAATTAATATGAAGGGATTAGTGAAAGTGTAATCAGAAAGTAGAGAAATAAGATAAAATATAACCAAAATTAATAGAGAATATGTAGTTTTATACTTAATTACAAAACTATTAATTTTTTAAAAGAGGAATTCATCATGTCAATAGATATTTCCCTCATTAAAATTGGTTTTTTAAAAAAAAGGGCGACCATGCCTTATATGTAGATAATTGTTTGAATAGTGAATTTGTGTTTAATTTTACTAGTCATTATATTTTAATAGAATGAGTTTTCAGTTTTATTTCGCATTCCATGTGTACCCAGTAAGGAGTTATTCATATCACAGTTAAAAGTTACATGTTTAATGTGATCTCATGGAATAATAATGTATACAAGGTTAATGGAATATGATAACTTAATATTTAACATCATGATAGGATTATAAAAACCCCACAAATAGTATTTATAAACAAAAATGAAATATCATATCCTTCGATTGGATAAAAAAATTAATATGTTGTTGAAAATATATACAAAAAATTCATATCACTCACTAAAATATATAGTACATTTAATTTTAGAATATACATGGCACTGCCATAATATGAAATATCTTATTATCACTATATATTATATTTTCATGAATTTTAAATCAATATCATGTATTTTAGTATGTGTTGTATAAGATGATATATAGATAAAGATTGTATAAATTTTATTCATTATACAACTCTTTTAAAAAGTTAATAATATGTGGTTTAAATAATATATTGTGATATATAACCTAAATGTTTTCAAATGATGGTTGATAATTATAGAATACCAAGGATCCAAAAGATTACTTAACTTAATAAAGGATACTTATATAATGATTATTATGCCCTAAAACAGTTCACAAATAAAATCAATTTTAAAGTTGAAACTCTCTTTCTCCCCCTTTTCTCTCTTTCATTATAATAGAATCTCAAAAAACTATGATTATGGAGATAAATCCTATAAAATTTGTTTCTTGATTATATAGTTGATGTATTACTTGAGGAAGCACACACATATTTTTCCTTTGCGGTGGATATAAAACTCACTATTTATTAAAAGTAAAATCATAATATTGTTGGGTTTTATTTTTTTATTTCAAATATAATATTATATTTATTCTTATTATGAATGATTTTGGTGGATGTAATTATTTTCTAATGCATATTTGACATATTTGATTTTTAATAAATCCATCAATAAAATAATATCCAATTTAGAAACTGTTTAGAGAATTTTTAAATTTTTTATAAATCAGATGTTTTTATGAAAAATGAGATATTGACTTTAGTGATATAACAGATATCATTGAATAATATATTATCTTGATGAATTTTCCGTGATTTTGGTCCTTGTATAAAATATAATTTACATTGATATGTGATATCACTATTTATGATATGTGTGGTGTATGTTTTAAAAAATAGATCATTGTATCACACCATTGCTACAATAATATCATATGTAGTGATATAATGTAAAATTATTGATTTGGTTTATATCAAGAGGTGAAATAAAAGATAAAATATCATGCAATATAAAATGAACCCAATATTAAAGGATTATAAGGTTGTGTCAATGATAATATTCAATAATATGGAATAATATAAATGATATCACTATATGATTTATTAACTCAATGGTATAAGTTATTTTTGAGGCCATAGACAATGAAAGATATTTTTATACACTTGGATCATATCATAGGAAGCAATATGTTATTTTTTATTCTTTGTGATGTTGTGTATATTTTTTTTAAAACCTAAGTCCTTCAGGCCATTCTAAATCGACATGAATCTACATCATTCGAAAATTATATTTGAAGATAATAAAATTATATATAATTGTTAAATCTCATGATAAATATAAGATTTTTTTGTTTATTTATTTATTTATTTGTTTTATGTATTCTTGAATATGAAATATTTATATTATTAATATTTTTTTCATTTAATTTAAGAAGATTAAAATTTTTCTAATACGTTTTATTTCATTAATTTAAGGAGTTTCATACTAGGAATTTCATAATATTTAATTACGATGATTTAAAATTGTTTCCTTTTTTATAATTTCAAAATAATGGTTTACTATAATTAATCATGGATATTTATAGTTCAAGTAAATTTTGAATTTTTCGATCAATTTTGAGTAAATATTTATAATGAGTGGAATGTTATACTGGACTTCCCATGGGCCTATGGTATTAGGATCTATTTATAAAAGTATTTGTTTATTATATATTTCTCTATATGTAGTGTTGAGTAGGATTTTAGTTTTTCATGATTTGAACTAATTACTTTAATGTAGCATTATATGAAATTTTCATATGATGTATGTGAATATATATTGGATACTATAATTAAATTTTTATATACTAAGGAATTCTATAGGTTTACTGAGGGGGGTGAATTAGTAAATAGTGGTTTATTTTTGTTTTTATGTTTTCTTTTTAAATAATCCTTCATCAATTTTTAGAGCGTGGGATATCAATTCTTAACACAAATTAACCATGTAAAAAAAACTAGAATACTTTATGTACAACGTTAACTACTCAAAAAGAGTAGTTAATCCATAAAATAATTTAGACTCACCTGAGACCATGCGATCAACATGAATCACCATCACATATATAAACAATAATTGAATATCCTTTACTAAGGGTATTTTATAATAATAGTGATGTCTCTTGAAAATTATCCTAATAAAATGAATCAATATATTATTATGTTTAGTCATTCTTTATCCTTCTCCTCTGATGATTTCCTCTCATCAATATAATAGTGTTCTGATACATCTTCTCTGTAAATAACACTTGTAACTTATTTCTTTCTTCCTTTCTACTCTTCTTAGTTATAGGATCATACAATTTTTTTGGTGTCTACTCTTTCTCTTTATAATTTTTTTTGCACTATTGAAATTATTATTCCTATGCATACTTCACTATAGAAAACATTACTCTACAATAATCCTCTTTATTATTCTCTCATATATCCTCTTCCATGTCATATAATGTTTCTTCAAAATTATTATAGAATGCTACAAACTTAATCATAGCATATGAAACCTGAAAGATTCGTGTTCATATATCTAACACACAACAATATCATAATTTTTAAATTTTAGTTTCAAATTCAATTCAAATTCAATGAAATAACTAGTCTTATCCACTTCATTAAAATATCTAGTTTATTTAAGATTCTTTTTCCTTCTTTGAAATGTATTCTAGATCATCAAGATGCAACTATATAGGTTTTATCATGTCTGCGATGTTTTTCATAATTTATTATCTCTTTAAAAGTGAAATATATTCTTCCAAAGTGAGAAACATATTATTTCATCACTACACGAATCAAAAACTACCTTTGTGATGTTTAATCCATACATTCCCTAATTTAGAATCATTTTATTCAATTATTATCATTTATATTTTAATTTCCACAAAAGGAATCATCAGAAAAAATACTATGATAATTCTAAAAAGTTCCCTATAAATATTTAGAGTGCTTAAATTTTTGGTAATATGAAAAAAATACAAATGACAGAAAATAATATTCATACTCAAAATTATATTAGGTATCATTTAATATTTATTATAACTTGTGTATCAATAAAAAAACTTATATACCACTAGACTTAGGAAATTTTTCATCTCTTAAACATAGATTTGAAAAACTTATACACTAAACAAAAACATAATTATCAGAGATATATATTTTTTATTCTCTGATTTTTCACATCTTCTGAATAAAAATATTGTGTATCATAAAAATATGTTAAGTTTCATTTTCCTTAGAAATATTTAGAGTGATATTCAATGAAAAACATATGTATGAAATTAAATATCATAAATATACAAGGGAAAAAATGTCTTGAAATTTTATACTTTGATTTAAAACTTATAAATGAATCAAGAATTAGGTATATTATTTAGAATTAATTATGATCGACACTAAAATCCTCAAAAAACCTCCAAACATATCCTAATTAATTTGAAACACTCTAGAATCTTGGAAATTAGTTATCCTTAAAATATATTCATTATTTTATACAAGTTAAGTGTATTAAAAAAAGGAAACACAACAAACATATCCACTATTGGAGTCTCAATAATCTCTCCAAGCTTATAATCACTTTAATTTTCACCATCTCACTATAAACATCTCTTGGGGTCAATAATCTCCCACTTTTTATTTTTCTAGAAACCATGGAACACAAATCAATTTAAAAATCAATATACATAGAAATATATCATCATCCAACAGTTATAAGACAAAGTGAGTAAGCTCCATGAAGGAAAAAAGAAAATTGAAGAATAATTCCATTAGTTACATGAATCAGTAACTTACATCCATCTCATTATAGTTCATAATTATATTATTACCAATTTAAAAATTAAATTTTCATAGACCTTGAAACCACATGTGATCAACTTCAGCATTTAAAAATTGTTCACAATACCCATGAATACAGGGTATTGTTTTCATACTCATAAAAAACTATTAAATATTTTCAAAACTCATGAAACTCATACAACCACTTGATTACCTCTCCCCTTTCCCCTTTTAATATGTTTATCTAAATACATGACCCCTCTAAATAATATATTTCTCCCAATATTGTTGAAACACATATCTCTACATTTAACCCCTATATATATATTTATCACCTTTTTAAACACATTATTTTAATTCATAATGGAATAAATATAATGATATTTACATTGTATTTCTCCCCCTTTGACAATAATATCCAAAAAAGAAGTGATAGAGGTGACAAAATATTCATACCCTATCCACTGATAAATGAATGTTTTGAATTATTCTTTAACCTCTATGCCTTGTTATTCAACCAAAATTTTGATTTAAAATCACTTTCAACATCAATTTTCATCTTCAAATACTATTTCACTTTATGACTACTCATCTTCTCATTTAATGTTTAAAAAATAATGCTAATGTCTAATTATTCTAACTTCTATTGAGTTATTAATTTTTAAAAAATTAAAACTACCAACCTAATAGGGATTCAATATATTCTTCACCATTTCTATGATTTTTTATTATGGAGATCAAATCTTTACCCTTTACCTTATATAGATTTTTATTTCCATCCATTCTAAAGTAAAAAATTTCCATTTTATTCTCAACATCATTATTCTTCTTACAAGGAATATTGTTTCACTCTTTTATTTCTCTTGAATGTGATCTAAGATATATTAGAATTTTTCCGATTTTGTTAAGGATAATATCATGATAAATACATCAACAATATGACCTTATTGGTCACACCTACCTCACACTTCATTGAATCCAACAAAGTAATTCTTTGAAATGTGACTTTTTTATCCAATATAATTAATCTTGACTTTTTTTATTTCCAAGGTTTGTCTCTCCATATATTTAGTCCTTTGAATAATATACATAAAATACAATTTCATTCTATTAAACCATTAAAATTTAATCACATACTCATATCAAATACCGAAAAAACAATGACTATAAAGGTCAATCATCTTCCAAAATTGTTAATGTGCCCAATAGAGGTACTTATTTAAGATATATCATTTTGAAAGACTTATTGAACTCAATTGGATGAAATAGAACCCTATGATACTATAACCAAGGTTCTACCAAATTTTTATATTTTTCTAAAAAATTTCTATTGATACACAACATCACATTTTCCCTTAAAATTTAACCTTCAAGAATAAATTATATTATAAAAAAACATCTCTTGTGTTCTTTTCTTTAATGCTCTCAACTTAATTTTTGAAAAAAATTTACTCTGTTTATTCCAATATCTTTAGTGGTTGAGATTATTTTTTATTTGAACAATAATCATGTATCTCATTATCTAAAACATTATTCTATTGAATTCAGTAATCTCACGCTCCATACTAGGAATTAAAAAAATCATACCTACATTTTTTGACAAAATATTATTTATCTAGATAATCCACTTAGGCGATTCAAACAAATTATTATATGAAAGACACTTTTAATTCACTTATTCCCACTAATTCTTCTCCACAATGAGTAATTATTTCACTTTTTCAACTATTTGGAGGAACTAAGCATTCTTCTTTTTGAATTAAGCTCTATCCAATTCAACAAGATTGGTTAAATTAATAATTTTTCTAGGATAATTCTAAAATTAAAAACATTTATAGATAAAATTATTTAATTCCTTAAATATAATTAACTCTATTTGATATTCTTGTAACTTATCATCATTTCTTGATGAATCCTATTATTTATTTAAGTTATCTTTACTGATTGAATCCTTGAAATCCACTAAAGAAATAAATGTAATTTCTAGACTACAATATTAGGAATAACCATTCTCTCAATGATTACATGGTGATTAAAACCATCTAGTTAAACAACTCTCTCTTTTTGTATAATAATATTTATTTCATGAAATACTTTATAACAACTAACCTCTTTAATATTTCTTGATAATCTTTATAAGAAATATTGGAGTTAGTTCCCTAGAACCAAATTTTTTAGTACTTAGTTACTTGTTTTTATTGTTAAATATATTTTCATTCCACAACTCATATTACTCTTAAACATGATATTTGTATGTGATAATTTCCATTGAATATATATCATGTAGAAACATCATAGCAGTCCCCTAATATGATGAGAACCTAGAGGGTCCACAATATTATTCTTAAACCCTGTTCTATGACTGGATAATATTTTCTACCATGACATTGATAGTAATTTATATCAGGGGTAGTATGATCATAAGATATTAAGACACTTTCTTATAGTGTTATCCCTTAGTAATCTAAAATATTAGAGGTTATGAGAATAATTTTTTCAATATTAAATCCATATTTCCATGTGTCATTGGATGTTCCCATCTGAAAATGGGTGTATTGATCATTATAATTTATGATTACCATTAATAGATATCCTGATTTTCATAATTTTATGTATTAATGAAAACCAATATGACACATGTTCATAGTGAAGTAGGATACATTGGGTGTTCCATTAATGATATAAAATTATAAGATATTGTTAGAATAGATTTATCCCATTTTCTCTTGAATTTTTTAAAATCACAGGACTTTTGATAGGAATGGACCCGCCTAAATAAAGCCATGGTCACCATGTTTGATTGGTGAGTTCAATTATATAATTTCATATACAGATACGTCAAGTAGATAGGTTTATGGCACTAGAGTTCAACCTACATGATTTTAGATATTGTAATAAAAGGATTATATTACATTGTAAACATTTTTTGAAGGTTTAATGTAATTGTGATGTTTACTTCATTCTCAATGGATTCCATGGAATTTTTTCTAGATTATAATATTAGACTTTATGAAATTATGACAATTTCACTAAGATAGGGGTCTAGAGGCTCACACACTATGTGTACCCATAATCCGAGTTAAATTCAAATATTGAATTCAACAATACATAATAAATAATATTTATTTGGATTTGGTTGGTCACCATAATATAATCACAAGTACTTAAAAATAATAAGTGAGTTAAATAATAATAATAATAAATATTTTTTCCTAAGTTTGATGAATATAATATTTATAATATTTATAGATTAATAATGAACTAATATTTATTTATTCAATAAATAGTAATTGTTTATCGATCTGTAAATGTGGATGAGGGAAAACAAACTGAGTTTAATAATCCAATTAGAAATGGTATAAATGATATTTATTTATATTATTTATTCACTGTGCATGTTATGAATTTAAAAACAATATTTATATTATTATTATTAGACATGGGTTGAACTAAGAATTATGAAATTAAGAAAGGGATTGTGTGTAATTTTGCAACCATAAACCTTCCAAAATAAATATCTAATTATATCTCTATCCTAAAACAAAATTTGTGTTCAAAAAAGATAGAGAGAGAATCTCTAAATCCCTATAGAGAGATCAAAAAATCTAGAGTGGTCTCCTCCCCTCCTTTGTCAAGTTAATGAAGGATTATAAATTGTTTTTCCACTCTTAAGAATAATTCAACTATGGTTAACCATAAACAACACAAGCGATCAGGATTAGACGTGCTAGCCCCAAGTGATTCTACGATGTCATTCAAAGATTTTAGTATGCATATGGATCACCTCAAGAGGGATTCTACCCTTGGATTCTATAGCACAATTATGGAGTGATCAAACATATTAAACCGAGCATCAATGAAGAGAGAATTATGAGTTAAGGTAATTATATATCTACTTATTATTTAATTATAAATTATATATGAATTCCCATCATCCATTAATTCAAAATTTTAATTTAATCAAGTAATATACTATTTTCATTAGAAATGATGTTTTGATCTTATAAAGAAATGATTAAATGTGATTCAAAACTAAAATATGAGTCGGTCATAACTAAAAAAGATTATTCAACTTTGCTTGAAACCTAAAAGTGGTATTAGAGCAATCAAGTGTTTAATTTACAATTATTTTTTATTCACTGATTCGTTGAATGTTCTTTTTTTGTTTTATATTACTTAAAATAATTAATTTTAAAATCTTAACAATTTCATCTTTCCTTTTTGTAATTGTTTATAACATTACCAGAAATTGGTAAATGTTTAATATCAAATAAGAAACCAATTCAAACCATATGGAGTTTCCGAAGGCTTCATCTGGGGAAAACTTGAGTACATGATATTTAATTCATAATAAGATTCCATTTAATTTTATTTTTTACATTTGTATCACATGAAAAAGTCGGATTTATTTGATCCAATTGGATATAAGATCTCACAAAAGAAGATCAGTGTGTGGATTGATAAACACATGTACATGACATATAAAACTACATTCCTTGTAGTCCTTGTCTTCTTATGGCTAACAACATGGGGTGTCCCAGTGAGCTATGTATATGATAAAAAACTTGGGGATATACATTCCATGAAACTCTAAGGATGCATGTATTATCTTCCTAGTAAATTCTATATACCTCAAACACATCCATGATAGGTAACATAGAAAAAAACCAGGCTGTGTTCTACAGACATTAGAAGAAGAAAAGTACACACTGTGTACTTTTATACATTTTGTGTTGCTGGTTACCAGTAGTTTTTTAATTTTTTGGTGTAATTAAGAATTAAATATATAATTTAAACTATTGATTATGTGTTTTATGTATTATTCATTAAATATTACACACCATTTAATAGGATTAACAATTATATATTAAATTCATTTCCATGTTAATGTTTTGATGATAACATGATGTTGACTCCAAGTACACTAGTGCATTACATTAACATTAAATGAAATTAATTTGGTTTAAAATTTTAGATGATGGTGAGTTAAGGATGGTTGGAAGGAATTTAGATAAATTAAATTAATTAGATTAATTCATGGAGCATTTTCGCAAATAAATAATGAATTGAAGCAATTAGTAAAGAGATTCAAAATGTATACTCCCTACTTGACGTGTGGATGATCCTAATATTAGACCGACCCTTTTTGTGTTATTGGTTTATTTTAATTTGTTATAGTCAAGTTAATATTGATGGATTACGATTCATCCCATTCTTCTTTTCATGTATGGGCCTATGTTACCACAATTTATTTTATGTAAAAATCCTTTAGTAATCCATTGGATCCCCTCACATGTGTGAGAGTAAAATTTTATGAATGGATGGAGTTCCCAAGTGAGTAGAGTTGGACCGAGTTAAGTAGTTGAGTTAAAACAAGTCGACTTGATTCACTAGATCCAAAGTGGAATATTTAAACATGAACTAATATATAGTTCAAGGTGTTTTTCCCTAGGGTAAAGGGTTAGTTTATCATTCACAAGATAAAATACCCATTAGACAATCTCATGATTATTATATTTATATTTTATTTTTTAGTCACATGTTTAATTATTTATATTTGTGAATGTTGCACGATTACCTTATAAATGAATTAACAAGAATGAAAAATGGAATAAAATATAATCAGATTATGTGTAAATGTTTAATAAGAAATGGATAATCACTTATATAAAAAAAACATAATATTAACAAGGAATGTATAAAGATGAAATGGGTTTTATTCATAAGGATAAAAATCTCTCAATTAAAATATTATGTCTTCTTATCCTTCCACTACTTAGGTTAGAATCAACCACATAGTTCAATGTACTCGACCAACCCAATTTGGGATGATTTCAATAATCATGGAAATTTTAGCTTGAAGTTTTGGGTTAACTTAAATTAGTTTACATCAAGGGATGACTAACCAAGAAGGAGATGGTGTAACTAAGAGTAAAAGGTTAAGGAAATCATAAAATAGAATATCAATATTGGGGAGTCTGATCAAAATATCAGGTAACTATGAGTTAATATAGTTGGAATGTTATGCCTATCTGAAACCCATCAAATAGGTTTTTCATCCCAAGACAATATCATGATAAGGGAATATGGATCCTATCCACTAGAATACCAAAGGTAAAAATTATTCTGAAACTAATGGTGATGTCTATTATGTTTTTAAAAATAGCGGGAGATTAAGGAAAATTTAATTTAATTATGAATTTATTAATCTATTTTCAAATAAAAATAAATATTAATTATCTGCTATTAATTTTTAGAAAATGGGAAATAAAACAACATTTATAATATCACTATGATACATACTATTTATGGATAACCTTCTCACAAGCTTGAATTTTTAAGAATGTTATAGGAAGTTTCACGTTATACCATATAATGAATGGAAGTTGTATATACAAGAAACCCCCAAATCCCATGACACTTTCCAAAGAGGCTGGTGAGGAAAGGGTATCTCTTTATATGATTCATGTGGATTATTAAATGGATATCCAATGTCTTATGTTATCCTCTATGTAAAATAATATTTCAATGAAAAATGAGCATATGGATGCATATAACTTAGTTTCTCAAATTAAGGATCTTTATCAAGAGAATGAGATATTAGAGAGATATGAGATATCCAATTCAATTTTCATGTTTAATATTTGAGAGTCATCACTAACTGGGCCACAAGTATTGAAGATGATTGGAAACATTGAGCTTATAAATATCTTGGGTTTTAACATCCTTGATGAGTTTCATAAATATCTCATTCTATCATCACTAAGAGAAAAATTCTCTATTTTTATTGTGAATTATAATATGAAAAATAGTACAAGGACCATATCTTAACTTATTAATCTTATCAACCATGTTGATAAAGACGTGAGGCATGAAAAACATGTTATCCTTATGGCGAATAAGATTAAATGGAACAAGGTAAAGGGTTTGAATACTCATTCCATGTCTAATGATTTGGGGCACAGTCCCTATAAGAAGATGAAGATCTAGAGGTAAGGAAAAAAACATGATGTTGTATATTTTTCGTGCAGAAAATAGGGACACTAGAATAGGAATAATACATATCCAAAGAAGAAATGTAAATTTTTAGGTGAATTTATTATTGAGTTTAATCTATCTATATCTATATATTGGTTATTATATTCTTAGTATGGTGCTCATTTTGTATCCAAATATAGGATCAAAGTAGATTTAAAAAGATTACTGGAGATAAGGTGGATCTATAAACAACCAATAGAGTGAGGATGAACTCTCTAGATATTAGAGACTAACATCTCACATTGTTATCATGATTGATTTTGGTTTTAAGGAACTTTTATTATGTTCCTAGTGTTACTAAGAAAAAATTTTACTTTTCTTATTTAGACATTGGTGGATTTATTTTCATATTTAGAAATAAAGGTTGTTACTTTTATAAGAATATCATATGTTATTGTATGGATCAATTGAATAATGATATTTATGTAATAAATTACAATATCCAAATATTGGAAACAGATAATGAAACCAATATGTGTGACTCATATGAAACCAAGTTATGTAATCACCTTCTTTTTCACATAAATTAAAATAATTTGAAAGAGATCTATCAAGATGGCTCTTTAGAATCATTCGAGTTAAATCCACATGAAATATTTCATGCTTGTTTACAAGTAAAGATGACCAAAACACCATTTTGTGGTTGATGTGAAAGGGGTGTAGAGATTCTAGAATTAGTATATACTAATGTGTGTGGTCCTATTTAAATTTGAATCTAGAGGTGGATACTCATACTTTATTACTTTTACCGATCAATTGAGTAGGTATAGTTATATATACTAAATTTGGTCCATGTTTGAACCCTTTTAGGAGTTCAAAGAGTTTAATAATGAGGTTGAGAATCATCTTGGTAAGAAGATTAAGAAACACTGATTGGATATAGGTAGTGAATCTCTTATCCAAGACTTTATCATCATTGTATGAAAGTATGGGATTTTATCTCAAATCACACCACCTCATACTCCACATTTGAATAGTTTTAGTTAAAGGAAGAACATACCCTTTTGGAAAAGAAAAATACATTTATGATTCACACAATCCTACCATTATCCTTTTGTGGATATGAATTAAAAAAATATATATTTACTAAATTGAGTACAAAATAAAATAGAAAATGGTATTCCATTCAAGCTCTAGAGTGGAATGAAATGTTTTTATCACATGTTTAGGAATGGGGATATGAAGAGATTATTAAGGCTAGATAAAGAAAAAAACTAGAAAACTTAGTCAAAAAGTGTATCTTTATAGTGTATCTTCAGAAATAAGAAGATAATATCTATACAAACCATTAGATAAGAAATAAACTATCATAAGTTAGATTGTATTTCTTAAAAGGGAGCACATCGTCAAGGAGGATCATGGAAGAAATATTGACTTCAATGAAGTTGATTTTCAAGATACACAAGAGTTGGAACAAGAACCGATTATAATGGTCCCCATAGAAGATGTTGTTCCTAAAACACAAGTACTATAGAGGAAAAACAGATATAAGAGAATGAGAGGGATATAGTTTTCTAGTAACTAATGACGGTGACTCATTATTGGTTAACAAAGATGATCCTCTCTCTTAAAGGGATGTATTTGAGATCTCAAAGGCTGCAAGATGGAAAGAATACCTGAATTAAAAGATGGATTCCATGTATCAAAACCATGTTTCAGTTCTAATAGACCTACCGGTTAATGTAAATATTGTTGGGTGTAAATGGGTATTCAATGAAAAACTATACATGGAAGGTAAATTAAATTCCTATAAATTACAACTAGTGGAAAAAGGTTTTAAACAATGTCAATGCATTGAATACAATGAATCATTTTCTCAAATTTCTAGGTTTAAATCCATTATAACTATTATTATGATAATATCCTAACATGACTATGAGATTTTGAAAATGGATGTGACAACTACATTCTTTAATGGTAACCTTCAAGAGGATGTGCGTGTGACACAATTAGAAGGGTTTGTGACTTTGGTAAATTTCAAAAATGTATGCATGTTATAGATATCCATCCATGGATTGAATAAAGCATCCAGGTCATAGAAAATTCAATTTGATGAATCTATAAATGAATTTTATTTTATTAAGAAAAACTTTGATCTATGTTCTTGAAAGTGGTTTAGGGGGAGCATAATTGTTTTCATAGTAGTGTATGTTGACGGAATACTAAGGATATGTTTCTTAGTGCATGAAAGAGATAAATATCTAGTCAGCATGGGTTATACATATGCTATTTTTTTGATAGATCAGAATGATTTGAAGTCACAATATGTGTATTTATTTTTTATCAATGTAGGAGATGTGAGATGAAAGAGTTCTAAGTAGTATATTTTCACCAATTGTATATCTTAGTCTGAGTATATTTATTCTTCTGATGTTACCAAGGATGTATATTAGATTCAATAAAATTTCTAAGGGCATGATGTGGTACCTAATAGTAAATATCCTATCACAGTTTACTACGATAACACTTTAGTGGTGTCTCTTTCCAAAGTTACATGGTCACACAAAAGGATAAATCACATACATCATAAGTTCCATCTACTGAGGTATTTTTATCAATGAGTTTAAGTTGTGTTGAAAACTGTATCCATGGTGTAAAATTTGGTGGAACCCTTAATGAAGTGTTTACCATAAAATAATCCTGAGTGTCATGTGAGATATATGGGATTTAAATATATTGTCAGTTGGTTGTAGTGTAAGTGGGAGCTTATTGGAGTTGGTTCCCTAGAAGCAACTTGTTTTTTACAGGATTACATGTTTTTCTTATTAAATAAGTTTTATTATGACGTATTTTATTATTATTCTACATGATTTTTTTATGCGATAATTTCTAGAATATATGTCACATGGAAATTTCATAAAAGTTCTCTACTATAATGAGAATCTAGAGGTTCCATGATAATATTCATGAAACTTGTTCTATGGATGGATAATATTTCATGAAAGGGACATAAGAAATATAAACTATTAGGGGTTGGTGGCTCATAAGACATTGGGACAACTTCTCACACTGTTCTCCCTTGGTAATCTCTAATATTGAATGCTATGAGAATTATCCAATCAATAGTCTATTCACATTTCCATGTGATAATGGATGTTCTTATATGAAGATGTGTGGATTGTTCCTCAAAATTTAAGATTATCATTATTGGATATCAAGAATCACATAATTTAATTTAATGATTAAAACTATGATGAAATTTTATTATAGAAAAGTAGGATGGGTTTGGTGTTTCACAAATGATATAACATTAGTGAATAATTAAAGAAAGGATTCCTCACATTTTTGTTCATAAAAGATAACATCCCACGTCCTTTGATCAAAACAGAAATGCTTGAATAAATCCACAGTCATGGTGTTTGATGGATGATTTCATTTCCATAAAGTCAAAAAATCATATATCGAGAATACAGGTTGATGGCACTGACATGAAAATAATTTGATTTTAGATATTTTGATAAAATGATTATATTACACAGTAAACATTTCTAGGAGGTTGGACGTTATTGTGAGGTTAAATTGTTTCTATATCAATACATTGAAATGTTTATGTACACTAACCTTTTACTTTAGGAAATTATGAATAATTCCATTGATAAAGAGGCATAAAGGGTCACATGCTAAGTGTATCTGAAATCTCAATTAAATCTACGTATTGAATTTAACAAGATAGAATAAATAATATTTATTGGGGTTTGGTTGATCATCATAATTTAATCACATGTTATACAAAAGAACCAGTGAGTTAATTAATAAAAATAAATATATATTTTTTCAATTTTTTAGAATATAATATTTATTATATTTATCTATAAATAATTCAGTAATATTTATTTATTAAATAATTAGTCATTAGTTAAGGAACAGTAAATGCGGATGAGGGAAAGAAGAACAAGTGTAATGGTCTTATTGGAAATGACATAAATGATATTTATTTATACTCTTTATGTGCTTCACCTATCAATAATTTAATACTAATATTTATATTATTATTATTAGAAATTTTTTCAGCTAAGAATTATTGAATAGGAAAGGGCTTGTGTGAGATTTTACAATAAAAAATCTACCAAAATAAATATATAATTATATCAATTTTTTAAAAAGAAATTAGTGTTCACAACATATAGAGTGGGAATATCTCAACACCTAGATAGATATCAACAGATCTAGAGTGCTTCCCACCCCCTCATCTCTCATTCCAATGATAGATCATCATTAATTCTTCCACTCTCAAGAAGAATTCTATTGTAGTCAACCATATAAAAAGAAAGCAAAAAGGATTGGCTATTATAGAATCATATGATTCTGTTACATCATTCAAATATTGGGGTGCTCATGTGGATTTCCACTACATTGATTACTCACTTGGATCCTACAACACAATTACAGTACAACAAGATGTATTCCACCAATCATCAATGAAGAGATAATTACGAGTTAAGGTTATTTTATATATGATTATAAATTAATTATTAATTACATGTGAATATCATTGGCCCCTAGTTCTTGTATTTTAATGTAGTCTAGTAATTCACTTTATTTGGAAATTAATTTTTGATCACGTAAATCCATAATAAAAAATGTATATTAGAAGAAATATGAGTTTTTCATACCAGAAAATTGTGATTCTACTGTGCTCGAAAAATAGAAAAAAATTCATGTGGGGACTCCCCTTTATCTTAACTTTCATATTCTTCCAAATTAGGAAACTTTTCAGTAAAATGTCCAATATCTCAATAGATAAAACACATCAAATTTATTATTAAAATAGATTTAACCATTCCTTTTCAAAAATAGCTAGAGATGAGTGACATGAGTTTATCAAAAAACATATAAATATCTTTATCAGAATATGAACATCCAAATCCATATTTATCTTCTTTAACGTACTAAATTTTATTTGAGTAATTTTATTTCTTTATGTCGTTGAATGATATTTTCTTCATAGATAAACTCTTTTTATTTTGTATATATTCCTTTATCACTTAATATATGAACAATATATTGTATAATTCACCTTGTGGATGTGTATCAACATCAAAATTCTTAAAAGGTTTGACCTTGGAATTATATTTTTTTAGTAAGATAAAAAGTATTTTATTGATCATTGTTGAATTTTTAAAATTTAAACAAATAAATTAAGGGTTATCACCACCACATTGATACTTATCAATAATTCATCAGTAAATTATCCTTTATACATACACTTTTTTTCATAATTCAATCTATAAATCTGTAACTTAGTATTTTAGACTATATAATTACCTTCCAAAATATTTTGTAGCTTATCAAATATTCATTTTTATGTTCTGATCCCCATAATATTTCAAAATTAATTTGATAAAAGTATGGATATAAAGGAATATCTTATACATCCATCAAAATATAAATTCTTCCAACATTCTTGATTTTATGCTTCTCCTGATGTAACAAATGTAAATCTATCATTCATAATATCTAAAAAATCAATACCCAAAGAAATAAATTATGGTATCATACTTTCATTGGAAATATTTTATTTTTTTCTATTAAATGTGGGGTCTCCACTCATGTTAATTGAATTAATATTATCCATGATTTATGGGAAAATTCAACTCTCAACCAAAACATCATTGAACACCTTCAAATAAGAAACACCTTTACTTGTTCACTTTTAAAAGAGAGGGAGTAACTCAAGTTCCAATTATTTTGAGAAATATTTAAAATAGTTAACATAACACTTTTGATCTTAAGAGGAAACCTATACATTTGTGATACTAATTAAAGTGTTTTGAGAGGAAACAAGTGATACCAATTACAACAGTCCATGATTGATATATTTATACTTTATTAAAAGTTGTAGGGAAGGTATCGTCCACCTCACTAGGGGAACCAAGTGTAGGTATCATCCTAAAATGATGATATCTAAACATTAATCCCTTGGGAATAAATATTTTCTTCACCTCACACTAACACCTAAGAGTTCCCATGGATTAGACATCTCATCATTTTTTATGGTCCTAGTTGATATACCATGGAATTGTATAAGTTCAGTAAGAGGGGGGAGGGGGTAAATCTGTGAACACTGGTCAATTTTTATTTTTAATATTTATTTTTTTACCAACATCTATAACTTCTTAGAGTGATAGATCTTATTTCTTAACTCACACACATCGAGGACAATAATAAATAGTGACACTCATGTAATATTTTCACTATCCAAAATGAGTATCCAAAACATGGCATGATCTCAACTCCCCAAATACCATAAAATACACTAGAATGACCATGGTTTATAAAAACAAGAAGGGTATATAATTTAATTCATGATAAATGATAATTCCTTTATTATCTCCTAAAAGGTTTCCAAAAAAATATATTTTTTGTATTATACTATTGAGGTAGGGATTGTTCTTCTCCTATGATAGATATATCTTTATAATATAATAGTTCTCCCACACTTTTGTATGCAAATAGATGTTGTGAATTATTTCTTACTTCTAGACCACTTTTCGTAGTTGTAATGATCACACAAAAAAAATAATAGTGTGCACTCATTCTCTTTTTAATACATTCACTATTTCATGTCTTATTCCTATTCACACTACACTTCACAAAATATCTCTACATAGTAATCCTCTTTATTATTAACTTTTTTACATTATTCTGTGTACTATAATTTTGTTTCAAAATCAGTAAAAAATATTTCTCACTACCCTATAACTTATTATTCATGTAGGATCTTTTCTAAATATCTCTCACATAGTAAAAAATCACATTCAAAATTTAATTTCAATTTAAAATAATAAAAAAAACAACTAGTCTACTATTTTTTTAAATTATTTAATTTTTATTGGTTCTTATTTCTTATTTAAAATCTATTCCTAGTATTCATGGTAAAACTATAAAGGCTGTAGAATTACTGAGTACTTTTTATAACCACTTCTCTCTTTCATGACACAACATATTTCTACATGGAGGGAAACATCTTCATTCAACACCGATTGAATCACAAAAAACATTTTCGATTTTTTCAAAGGTTGGGGCCGAAGCCTCATTTTTTTTAAGAAAAGAGAAGACCTCTTTAACTGGGTAGAGGGAGATCCATTACATAGCCCGATGGCCCAGTGGGCATTTGGCCCATTACATGGCCCGTTGGCCCATTTTTTCCTAAGGCCCATTCTATGAATAGTACTGCTACAGTACCCGCGCTGCTACAGTGTTGCACAGTACCTGCCACTGCTATGGTGCCCTGCCACTGCTACAGAGCCCCACTGTTCCTATAGTTCCGCTGCTGCTACAGTACACTACAGTGCTGCTACAGTTCCCTGCGCCCAATAGGTTTTGAACCCCCATTTTTCATGTAGAATTAAGGAGTACTTACCACTAAGACAAACAACATTTTTTATGTTTAATACATGAATGAAAATTATAGATATTCTTTATTTTAATTATTATGAATTTGTATTTGATTTCTAAGAAATAAGTTTTTATAAAAACTGTAATGATATTTAGTAAAAAAACCCCTTAAAATTTTGGAGTTTAAATTTTTTTTACAAGTCATAAAACATAAAAACAAGATAAAATCTAACACATACTCAAAATTATATTACATATCATGAAATATTAATTAAAACTTATATATCAACATAAAATACTAAAAAACCACCAGACTTTGGAAATTCTTCAACTCCTATACTAATATATAAAAAGCTATATACTGAAAAAATCATACATGTCATAGGTAGGGTTTTTCCTTTTCAAACACAAAATCTAAATAAAAATATATGTATCATAAAAAAATATTATGTATCATATAACTTTTTATAATTCCGAGTTCTCTTAGGTGAAAATGATAAGTATAAATTCTAATATCATACGTATATAGGGAGCCCCCAATACTTTCTTATGTATTAATTTTATTTAAAACATATATATGAATCAATACAAAGGAATAGTTTTCAGAAACAATTCTTCTCAACTCAAAAAATCTCCAGAATACCTCCAAATTTATTAACATTTATTCGAAAAAAATTCAAACACTCCAAAACCATGGAATGTACTTAACCTTACATGATAAACCTTATTTTTTTATTATTTTGGAAATTATTTATACATTAAAAATAAAATCCAAGGCAATAAACATATCCACTCTTTAAGTATCATCAATCTTCCTAAGGTTGTAATCACTTCAAATCTCAACATATCCCCATAAATGTCTATGGGGATGAATTTGTTTTAGTATAGCTAGATGAAAAAACGAATTGTTATATAATATTTATACCTTAAAATGTTTAAAACATATTAATTTAGTTAAAGGCATGAGATATTTAAATTAAATATTTAGAATCATGCACACACACACACACATATATATATATATGAAATTCAAGAGATTTATATTGTAAAATGGTGAAATATTTTAAAAATCATTCCTTAAAAATTAAATACTTTTCCATAACATCACTATTTAATATCTATTACACTAATGGTTAGGATAACAAGGATTTATATATTATATGGTGAGACAAATATAGGGGAATTTAATGGTTATGTGTTTATACCTCATATGAACCTGGTTAGGTATACATATTGTTCACATGGATAAAGTAATGATGATAGGATAATTCATAAGAGTGTACATGAGTGAGTGTATACATTCATGAGAGAAATTAAAAAACTCAAGATTCAGTTGGTGGTAATATCAAAACTCTTTAATTGGTTTATTTAATACAACATCTCTACTCTCATTTTTTGTCTCTCCTTATAAAATTATTCTTGATGGCTCTTCTATCATGCATTTATATAAAAAGTATTATAATTTTTTCATCATTTTATTATTTATATAATAGTTTAATATTAACTATCATGTGAAGGAATAAATAAATTAACATATAATTGTTCAAATAAAAAGTTATATATATATATATACATTAAAAATGGGATAAAAATTATGCTTATGAACTTAATTTATGTTTAATGAGTGATCAAAGAGATAAAATAATTGATAAATATTGTTAATTGAGAATACTTTTGTCTGTTTTTAAATAAAAAGTCCTCAAATATTTTATTTGTAAAAAACATGGCCAAATGAATAGAAATTTCCCTAATCAAATGAAATTACTTAAAAAAATCAAGAGTGACAATTATCTAGTGGTAGACAATATTTATCTTTATTTTTAGGATCATAATATAAAAAGTAATCATATTGAAATAAAATGTGTTTAAAATTATGATTTATCTTTCCATGTGTACCATAGTAAGTGGTTCTTTATTAACTTTGTTGAACATGATACGAGGAATGGAATCTTAGGGAATAATAGAGTATGTAAAGCTAAGGGAATACGGTGGGTTAATCTATACCTCCATGATAAGATTATTAAAACCCAAAATAATGTGTGATGGATTTAAAAATTGAAAATGAATATCATATCCTTAGGTATTGTTGGTCATTTATGATATTCTTGAAATATATATTCGCTAAAGGACATATCATTAGAAAAAATATACCTTTTATTTTTTCTTGTGATATAAATGGATATATTGGGATATTTAATATCATATTATGAAAAAGTATATATTTTTATACCATCAATGTTAAATTAATGAATTTTGTTTTACATTTCATATGACGACGTGGATATAATGGTTGAAAATATAGTGTTATTTCAATACATTTTCCAAAAATTAAAATGAAGTGTAGTTTAAATCATATATTATAACATATGAATTAATGATGAATAAATAATGGTCGAGCACTATGGAATTATTATCCTCAGGATAGATCCTTAATATAATAAATGAGGGGTTATATGAAGTTATATGCCTCAAAATAACATGTCAATCGACTCATTTATAAAGTTGAAGCTTTATCTCTCTCTATTATATCTTTTTGTTTATAAAGGTGGTGAAATCACACCAGTATTGAAAAAATAAATCCAAAAAATTTATTTTTTGATTCTATACTTGATGAATAACTTGAGGGGGGTGAGAATTTTGGGTTTTTTTGTATTTGATATCATAGTCAATATTTTTTAGAACCAAGTCATTATAATAAGGAATGATCGTTATTTATTTTAAACACTATATTATACTTTTTTATTTTGGATGATATATGTGTTTATATTTCATTTATTCTACATATTTGAGATATTTTATGTCTATGAAACCCATTACTGTCATTAGAGAAAATATATAAAATATTCAAAGAATTTTAAATTTTATGACATAATAAATATTTTTACAGAACATGATATCATATGTAACAATATAAAATATATATTTGAATATGATAGGATCTGATTAAAACGTCCATGATTTTATTCCCTTTATAACATATCTCTAAATAAATATATGAAAATATTTCATTTGAAATGAGTGGTCCATGTTTTATAAAATATACTATCATATCACACTGGTGATATGAAAATGTCATGTAAGGTGATATTATTTAAAATCAAGGTTATTGTGTTATCACATTGAGATATTATAGTCTTTGATTTAAAATAAAAAAACATTACAATATCTTTATAGTGTGATGATATACACTTTTATATAATATATAATGATATACTATATCTCTATCTATGATATAACCACAGAGTTATAAGATATTGTTTTGAAAATAGTGAATTGTTTAATTTATTTTATAGATGGATTATATCAGTGGTGGAAATATGCTATATAAAATTTCCAAAAATATATTTTTTACCTTAGTTGACTTGAGTCCTTTTGGTTTGTACTCATTACATGATACTTTATATCATTCCAAAAAAAGAAAAATATGATCATTATATATCATTATTATATGTAATTATAAATATATAATTTATTTATTTATTTATTTATTTGACAACTTTAAATAATCATGAATATATATGATCATTAATGTAAATTATTTAAAATGATTTTATATAAATTTTATTTCATGAATTTATGGATTTTAAGGCTATGTATTTCATAATATGTAATTTCTATTAACTAAAATTAATGACTTGTTTTTCTATAATTACAAAATGATGGTTAATTGTAAATATTAATGATTATATTGAATTAAAATCATTGTTGGAATTTAAAATTTCATTCAATTAATCTTATATGGAGAATGTGAATTTGGGTCAAACTACCCAATTACATGGGGGCTTAGGGACAACATATAAAAGTGATAGTGGACAACCTATCAAAAAATACAAGCTCTTTAGTAAGATTTTGGATTCCTATGATTTTAATTATTTACTCAAAGGAATCTTCATATACTTTTTAATGTGATAAAAATTGATTTGTAATAAATATTACATTTAAAAAAATTTCCAGATTCATGAATTTTTTTTTGTTATATTGGATTTATGAATTAACATGATTTGAAATTATAATTTGGTTGATGTCATGATATGTACAAATTAAATCATTAGAATCAGTCAAATTTATATGGAATACAGGATATACATATATTTGAATAGAAAAGGTGCATTATAATGATGATTATTCTTATATTGTATTTGTTTTGAATATAATTTTGTAGATGGATGTTAATTTATGTTGATTTTAGGTGATTTATAAGATCCCAACAAATGATGATGGGGTGGTGTGTTTCTGAACATACATAAATGAACAAATGGAGTTTATTATCATACAAAAATGAGAATAGTAAGATGATGTGGTTGTCTTGGAAAATTAAGGTGGATAGGTTCTAGGAATGTGTCCATTAAAATTGATGATTATAGAGATTATATTCATGTAAATCAATACATGTTTTGTTAAAGGAATTTGTGAATTATATAATAGTTTTATAATGAATATGACAAAGTTAGCTACTGAAAATAGCCCATAGATGTGTAATTAAATAGTAAAGGATGAATAGAAATGTGATAATCTATGCCAAGATTGTCTTATAATTTTGTATTCATAAATAAAAGATGAATATAAACTAGGTGGGGGTATGAAAAGTTTCTAAGAAGATTTAAAAAAAATTGGATCAATTATGTAAGTTATAGGTGTTGTTTAATTTAAAAATGTATGATCTTTATAAGGTTCACTTACAAATTCATGAGGTTGATATTGAAAGCACCATAAGGTTGTCTCTAAATATAATACTAATAAAATAAAAATGACACATACATCATAAAATATATTTTTAAACTTATTAAGTTTCAATAATTCTTTGTATGGTCAACCAAAATATGATAAATGAAAAGTAAATATCATATGGATCATTTTGAATATTCACAAGGTTCATTTCATTGATAAAAGAGAATTTGTTATGATTAATCCTATACTTTATAAGGTTGTTTCATGTATACTGTAAGGTTTACTCTAAGGACTATAGGGTTTATTAGACATTAAAAAAATAATGTCACCATGAATTTTTAAAAGGAAGAGACTCATATTTTAACATCATAAGGTTCACTAAAATCAAGTAATGTTCACTTATAAATTGTTAATGTTCATTTAACATTAAAAAATAGAATTTGAAGAAAAATATTCTAAAGGAAAGAAACACCCACTAAAGATCATAAGGTCCATTAAACCTTATGAAATAGTCACTACCTAAAATTTGACAAAGTCATGGAATGTGTATGAAGTCATTGTGAGATGATATGTATGTAGCCTGTAAGAGGAGAGCTAGAAAAATGGAATTAGAAAGGATTATAGAATTTTTCAAGTGCACATTTAAGAAGTTTCTTAAGTAGCTTGCTGAAACCAATAAAATCAAAAATGATATGTGATATATTAGAAGAACAATATATTATGTATTGGTTTACATTTTAAGAAATATAGAAAATGAAAGAGCATAGAACATGATATGTAATAAGATAATAATTCTTACATAAGTTTCAATAGTTTTAAAAATATAATATTTCTAGAGAATGAATTATCATTGAATTATAGAATAAATTGTTCCGAATAATGATTTTTAGTCAGATGATATTGTGATATGTTATTCATGGAAATAAACATCAATATTACTCAATAAAAGATATTATTATTTGAGGTATTTGAGACTCACATACTTTAAAGAATAGAATGTTGAGTTTGAGATTTATCCACTCTAGTAGAATAAGTCACACATTGTGGTACTAGATGATAACTTTGAGGAATTACATTAATATGGGAAAATATTACAATTAATAGATGTTTTAATAATTATATTGAAAATAATTTTAATGATAAATTTAATGAGAATTTAAAATGAAAATTTACACAAGTTTTAAGAAGAATATTTTCTTCCATGAAAAATTAAGGATGGTTTCTATATTTGAATTATGGAAATAATGTTATCAATGTTTTAATGGATGTAAAATATATACCAAAAGAAATTGAGATAATGCTAATGATTTAGAACATGGTATGGTATTCAAAGAAAGTTAAATCATTTGTGTATTAAATAAAATGTATATAATGATAAACTGAGAAAAGATATAGTTTATTTAAGCTGATTGAAGAAGGAGGAGAAAATAATTTAGATATTTGTTGCTACAATACCCATTATTGTAAAATCTTGAGAAGAAGAAGAATAAATCACTTAATTTGAGGGAAGTCTATGTGAATTATGTTCTAAATATCTATCATTGGAATTATAGGAAATTTTTTATTATATTAGAGAATTTAGTGATCATATTATGTACAAATTTGGTAGATAGGATAGTTACATAGACAAATTTTTGTAAAGTATAGTGGATGATTTATAGTCAGTCAAAGAGTCTTCCAAGGAAGAAGATATGGTCACATTGATATAGTGACATCCTAGAGTTGAAAGTATATAATGTTAAATAGGTTAAAAATGAATTATATTATACTATTAGTGAGATACTATTAATCATATGATATTTTTGACGTGTATGGAATCATAATGATAGGGTATGTAAGTGTGAGATACACTCTAGTGCCATGATGGCAACCATTATAATTTCTTTTGTTTATAGTGGACAATATGAGATCAATGTGAATAACCAGTCACAAAAAGGAGTGTTCTTTCATAAAATGGGATAAACCATGTAAATACATTATGTTACCCTATAATTCTATTTACTACTAACACATGGTTGATTTGTTTTGTGTAGTAAAATAAATTGATTACTATATAAATAGACACTATTTTTTTGACATAGATAGGGAAATATACAAAAGGGTAAATGTTTAATTCGAATAATTTGTTTAAAATTTATTTACATCCGATTCACTCCCACTCAAGTGACTACACTCATTCCTATGAATTTAATTTTTTATCAAATTGAATGAATCTCCCTCTCTTTAGATCTATTTTTGAATCCCAATAACCTTTTATAATGTTTATGAATATGAAATTTGAAGAGGGTTTAGAAGATCCAAGGATGAGAAATTTTGTTTAGTCCTTGCCAAGGATAATTTATAGGTTTTAGAAAAAAACACTAGAAAAAAATAAGAAATGAGAGGAAAACAATCATATAAAAATATACACGAAGAAATAGGATCAACCACTATCTGAAGGTAATCAAAGAGTTAATTTTTCTTTTAAATATTTTGAATATGATATTTTTTATGAAAAAAGATCTAACTATAATGAGTATGGGCCTAGTCATTCAATTAAATAACTTTATATAGATGTAACAGATTATCAATTGAAAGATCATGTTAAGGTTTTTACTCACATATTTTTATTTTTCAAGGTACTATATGAGGAAAAAAATTACCTATAATATAAATATTATCAAATGGAATATTAATTGGTTAATAAGGTAAATAGATATAAAACTCTTACAAAACATGTTTAATATAAATAGAAATCTATTCTATCTTACAATGAAAGATACACTATTATTAAATAAGAGATGAAAATGAGTGGTTTTGATAAATTTTGGATTAATGAAGTGATTCATGATTGGGAGATACAATACATACCCTATATAAATGTCAAATATAATCATTTTAAAATTAAGGAAAAAGAATAAATTATTTTGAAAATTATTTTCTTGAGGCATGTTAGTGGAATTAATATCATATTGAAAAGGTGAAAAGTTATTGTGAAAACAAGGTGTAACTACTTGAAGACTATGAAAATTATCTAAAACATACATGCCATGAATTATAAGTGAATTTTAGAATTCTAAAATAATAATAATGTAGAACCTTTATAAGTTTATGAAAAAAAATCTACCATGAATGGTTTTGATAACAGTCTTGTTTAAAATCTGTATCTATTTGTTAGAAAATAGATCATGAGATCATCTGAATATCTTCCTTATGTAATATCATTTAAAAAGAAAACCCGTTACTCCAAAAATTTAAATTTATACTAATTCATTTTAATCTGGTAGTACATGATTAAAATCATATTCTTGAAAACTTTTGGTGAAGAAAAATTCTAAGAAATATACCACCCTATAAAAAGTGGATATTGTAATATCCAATAAGGGAATATCCCATGATAGTGCTAAAAATATGGGTCATAAAATCCAAAAATAGAAATAATCTAGATCTATACATATTGTATATATATGAAAAAAATTAGATCCTTTGTATTTTGATGGTTATATTAGAGGATTAGAAACAAATTTACTGGTGTTGCAATAATGTGTCAATATATTAAGATCATAGAGGGTATATATTCAGTGAGATAAAATATAAATGGAAAAGGAATAAATGATAAACAAAATAAATAGTCACATAAAGATATAAATCTATCTATCAATAACATATTCAATTGTCATGACAATTTAGTTGTAATCTAAAAAAATTCCACAATGAAGAAGTGTTTTTGTATAAACCAACTAAAACAATATGAGACAATGAAAAAATAATAACACAATAGAAACAAAGATAGTGACATATGAATTTGTATATATCTTGAGGAGTAAAACAATAAAGAAACTAAGAAAAATAATAAAAATAATTAAATGAAGAAATATGAGGAGGATTCCTCAAAAAAGAGGATATGATTCTATAATGATATGAATAACCACATAATGGACCATTATCTGTTTTACATGAACATCACTATTCATGGAAGTAATTTGGAATAAAATGGAAATAAATCATTGAGGAAAATAGATGGACTGGTTTCTTGGAAGACATCCAAGACAAATAATACAAAATTTATGTGAGGTTAACTAAAAATGATAACCCAAATACTATTGGGAAGTTATATGGAATGTGAAAAATATCTATTCATATAACTAATAAATGTATAAATATTTAATGGGGAAATATTATTAACAAAAATATAATGGTAAATAACAAGTGAATCACAATGATACAGATTCTACTATAAAGATATAATCCTCACACATAAAGAAGTTTGTGTGTACTCCAAAAGGGTTCTTGATAATATGGAAATAGCGGTTGGAATAGGGTATGAAAAATGATCTAGAATAAAATGGATAATTTTAAATTCCATATTAAGTGAAAAAGGAATGCTCCATCTAAAAAGAACACTGAAATCAAGAAATACATTGTTCTTAATGATTATAACATCTAGAAAATTAGATAATTTTCTAGCATGAAGTGTTCTCAACATTTTAGAGATACAGAGATGGAATTTTTTGAGTTGATAAAAAAGACTCACCATTAATTCTATAATAAAGGGATATATGTAAACAAATCTTATTCCCTTATCTATTTATTTATAAAGGTTGAATACATATTTTAAGGTGTTACATTAAGGGAAGGAGGACTAATTGTATGCAATGATTTCTATCCAACATGAATAAATAATCCATCATAGAACACATTACATTTTTTTCTATTAAAAGAGAATAATTCAAAAATCTATATTGCAATCAATATTCAATTTATAAAGGAATATTTTGGATATTATTTCATAATGTAAAATAGACATGATGAAAATTATTAGAGAGAATCATGTAAGGAGGATCTTATAAGAGAAAGGTTCTAGGAGTTATATAATTATATGGTTAAATATGGAATTCTAGATATCATTGGAAAAACTAAATGTTGAGGTATGATAATCACTTTCCCATACTATTCATATTATTTTTAATCTAGTTATTAAGGGTAATTTATTCTTTAAAAATGATTTAAAAGGGGGAAATACATTTTTTAACTTGAATATATTTAAATTTTATGTTAAAGATTAGTGTAGGTTATAATTTTCATGAGAAAATATATCTTAAAAACCCCTCAAAAGTGAATATTAATTAGTATTAGATTATGGAATGTTTAATAATTTCTTCATGGTCAATCTTATTTAATATACTAAGCATTGATCACATATACATAGTGTTTATTAATGTATAGACCATTTCTATGTAAGGTGTTATTCCATAATTATATCATGAGAATATTATTGAGAGGATAATAAAATAGTGGGGTAGATAGTTTTTCAAATTAATAATGTTGATGTGATGAGAATACCGTCCAATAAACTATTACCATTATATTAATATCAATAAGAGTCACAATAATAATGAAATCATATAATGAAGTGGGTATTGAATATAAATCCAAAGGGGGATATTAAAGATCCCAAGTGCATTATGATGAGGATGAAGTTGATTATGTATTTGTTATCAGTAATATTGTGCGGAAGAAATTCAATGTATAATGAGTTTGGGTAATGTAAAAGAGGCCAATAAATGAAGATGGAATGATGATTTGATTCCCATACATAAGTGATAAAATGGAGTTTCTAGTCATAAAAAATGACCAAAGGAATATGTTGATATAATCTTTTAATATGTTACTACATAGTTTATCAGATATTAACCCTTAAATTAGATTATTGTAGACCTGATCTTCCAGGGAAATCCCTAAAAGTGCTACTTCCCCTAAGGCCTTTAAATTTTTTATTAACTTGATAAACACTCTTTTTAGCTGAGTTGAGAGGGAAATATTTCATTTCTCATATGTATATTGGTCTAAATACCTTAAATAATATATATCCCAAAGGCCCATAAGCATGAAGTCTTAGATAGTGGCCCATCGACCCTATATGTGAATATCCCCTACCCACCTTCCCATCATCAGCCTTCAACACATCTCCCTAACTCATGTATATGGACATCATCTATATCCCCATGTAAGATCATTGATTAGTCATGTTCTCAAACTCTTTATGATTACCATTACACACCCAAACATATTATCTTGATCATCCATACACCACCTTTCACACAACTGGACATGAAATGTCTCCCATATAGAGCCCAGGGTACACCATGGATGGCCTAGGGAGATAGCAACTTGAAGGTAAAAATACATGGCCCAAAAAGCCCAAATTTATTGAATAGTACCACTACTATAGTATACCCATACAATAAATTAAATGGTAACTGAACTACTATAGTGTTATAGTGATGCTATAGAAATATTAAAATTTTCCCCTGCCTGTATTTGAAGTTATGTTTAATGTAGAATTACGAGATGAATTCTCAACTTAATTAAGATTCCACTTATAAGAAAAGAGATATTGAAGGCACTTTTATTATCTATATTTTTTTAAATTAATTTGAATATGTTTACAACTAAATAAGTCTTACAAAATTATAATTAAAGAGTAATGGCTGGATAAAGATAAGAGAACCCATCCCTAGATTATCTAATCATTATAGATATTTATATACATGATTAATATCCAATTAGTGAAGCATTGAAGTTTTTTTTGAGATGAGTTAAAAAGAGTTTAATTAACTCTAGAAGTTATAGGTTTTAGTGAATTTGAAAATTTAGGAACATAGTATTGTCCATTCCCAAACTCTTAAGGTCGATGCTTAGTAATCTTGGATTTTAATAGATGATTGAGAAAATAAAAAAGGAATGAATTTGATATAGTTCATATCTAAACATTGTATACTTCAATCAAGTTTTATAAGGTTAATTGAGATGTGAAAAATTGAAATTTATAATTTATAAGTATCATTTTTAATATTTCTATTGAGATAGAAATTTGAATTGTGTAATTTTAACCGTGTACATTGTATGGTCAAATAATGTACTTTATAATTATAATTGTGAGGGACATAATATTTATTCATGCTTAAAAAATAAATGTTTCCATGATTTTTAAGAATGTAAAAATTGATCTATGAACTTTTTATGGTTTACTAGAAATATTTTAAGGTTCATTTATTACTTCATAAGTCTCATTTTCCATTATAAAATGGACGCTAAATAGAAATATAGAGAAGTAAAGACACTCAAATTGAGTAGCTTAAAGATTATTTAATCTTATTAAATTATCAATACCTAAAAATTTACAATGGTAGGTAATGCACGAGAAGACCCTATGAGTTGATACATAAAAATTCCTTTCTATAAGAGGTATAAAAATGTTAAAAGAAAGGCATACAGAAGATCTCTATAGAATACAAAAAATGTTTCATGAGAAACTTGGTGAAATAAAAAGTTTCATAAATCATATGTGAAACATAAGGGGAATAATTTTTTTATTATTTCATGGTTGTTTATGAAATATTGAAAATAGAATATATCACACCATGATACAAAATAAGATTATACAACCTTTATATGTTTCAAAAATTATCAAGGTGTGATAATTTTAGGGAATGAATTATCAGATAATTTAAAAATAAATAATTATAAATAATGAAATTATGTCAGAATATTATAAGATATATTCAACATGGAAAAAATCATGATTACTTAATGGTGGAGATATAATCATTGTTTGAGAATGACTGATCTGTTAATGAATTAACTAGAGTTTGAGAGATATCAACACCAGTAGAAAAATTTTCACATTATTATTATGTATGATATAATGTGGAATATGAAAATAATTAAAGGACTACATATTTTGTGGAATTTATTGAAGAAGGAAATATCATGAGATTCATGGATGTTTGAATGATGATATTGAAATTGATTTTTATGAGATATTTTTTGAGAATTAAAATGTTAAAACATCCACCACTTTGAAAGAAAAGACCACCTAATACAAATTATTAAATATGGTTTCAATCATTTAATTTTAGAAAAAATTTAATAATTTTATTCATGATGGTTGAATAATTAGTAGAATAAATTGAGGTACTAATACTGATCCAGAACTAGATACTATAATATAATTGGATATTGCCTATGTAATGTAGAAGAAGAAGCTGATGAGAAAATATTACAATATCAAATTCAAGGAGAAGAAGGAGAAACATATTTAAAGAGATATTCATAGAATATAAATTATTTTTGAACCCTATTGATAATAATTTGTAATAATAAGATATGTTGGATCTGAAAGTGGGTAACTTTCTATGGATCTATAATTGGAAGTTGAAGAGCTTGAATATTTTATGATAGAAAATCATGATTAGATTCTATAAAAGATCTCAGAGATTGGAAATTTTCCAAGATAGATATATATAAAGTGAATTAGTAGATTTATAGGTAGTTAGAGACTCTATTTAGGTAGAATAATAAATCATATTAATGAAAAAAAAATCCTAGAGCTTTAAGTATATCATGTTCATTATTTTTGGTGGACAGTATTTTAACTAATAGTTGGATTTGTGAATCCTGAAGATGCTAGAAATTTATGGAAGCACAATCATAAGTTATGTGCATGTGAGATTGATTAGGGGTTCTTGCTGATACCCATTGCAATGACTTTCATTTATATTAGAAAATATATAATTGAGGAAAATAATCTATCACAACTAGGAGTAGGATTTATATAAAGGGATTAAAACTTGTAAACACCATGTGTTTCTCTTTAATTTAATTTATAGATTTTAATTTGGTTTTTGTGGTTTAGGTAATCATAAATAGATCCATTATAAACCTAATAGATAAAAAAGGTTTTATATAGAGTTGTAAAATTAAAAATGGTACCATTTTAATTAAATGAATTTGGTAAAAATTTAGTCACACCTAATTCACCCCTTCCAAATGACTACACCCATTCCAGGGAACTACAATATGAAATTATAATATATTTAAAACCCAATAAAATATAAATGTGTTTGATTCATTTCATAGTGAACAGTAATCATATCCTCAGAAAATTAGAATCGGTAAACTCTGTGGTTTGGTGCCCACATATTTTCTTTTATAATGGGAGAGAAATATAAGGAAACCAAATGATCTACTTCTTATATCTAATGTGAAATATGGGAAACATTTTTTTTGAGTGTACCTAAGGGTTTGGTTCCTAGAATAATGGTGTTTGGATGATTTATTAGATTAATTCATGTTTGTTTTTATTTTCTCAACAATTAAAGTGCTATGAATATATATATGACATAATTGATGTGATTTTATACCTAAATAATTATTCAATGTGATAAATGATAAAACAAAATCAATGCTTAGTCAAATATGGATCTATAGATCCTAATTGATATGATTAAGTGGTTATCATTTTAGTGATAATATATTCAATAAATTTACATATTTAATACTTGTGTAAATTATGATACTCTATAAATATATTTTTTCCAGAATAAAATAAATTTAATACAATATTGTCTTAGTAATATTTTATATAATTTTCCTGTGTCCTCATAGATTTATTTTATAAATTAGGAAATATTATCAACTAAAAATATAATCATGGTGATAATAAATAAAGGACTCTTATTGAATTAATTTTGTCAAATTTTGACTCATTAGTATTAGATATTGGTTATACATTACCCATTTGTGTGGATGTTCATTAATTCATAAATAGAAAATATTAGAGGGAGAATTAAATATATTTGTTAGAAATAGTGAAAGGTTTATTTTATTGTATGTGATAAATTGATCTACTTCTACCAGGTAGATTCTTTCTTGAATTATAAATTTTTTATTATGAGTTTCTAATGAATAAAGATTTTATTTCTATTTCATTTTTAACAAGATAGTGTATTTTTTCAAAATAACAGTAATATAAATTTTTTAAAAATGAATGTTTTTTATGATATTATGAATTTGAAATAAGAAAATATATATATTATGTTTTATTTAAAAGTAATTAATTTTTCACCAAGTCCTCTTATATATGAACACAAATCATCTCTATAATAATGCGATATAAGATGATGTAGCTACCTCAAACAACTTTTTTAAGATCAATTGATCTAAAGTGACAACATTTATCCCTTCTATAATTTTCATGGTGTAATCTTAAACCCCAAAAAACATTATGGAAACACATCACAATATAAATAAAATAATTCATTTCAAAGGGTTTCAATAAAGGGTAAGTGATGAAGAAAGTGATGAAGGTGAGATAAGAATCTTTCTATATTATATAAAATATTGATCAGTCAAAACTAAAGGACAGAAGAATGTAATAGAGATAAAATCTCCAAAATCACCCTCCTAAAAATATATATTGTTATTTTTTCACATGTTTTTATTGAAAATATGTTTATTATTCACAATTTTTCAAACATAGAACTAATTGAAACAAAGTCACGGTTCAAAATTAGTAACATGGAATGGTAAGGTGTAAGGTCTATAAATTATGAATGCTAATTGTGAATCTTTTAAAAATTATCAAAAATTGTTATTTACCACACAAAAATTGAAATTAAATACTTAAATACATGTAAAAATTGAGTATTACTAGAATACTCATTCTCTAAACCAATATTATTTAATATTCGTTTTCTATTTCACTAAATAACTCTCATAAAATATAATACAATCACAATTTTCCTTACCATAAAGTTAACTTAATCTATATATAAAATCACAATGAAACTCATACATTTTCTCATAGTGTTTCCTTCCATCATATACCACTTACCTAATTCATAGTAAAATTATTAGATTTCCCAATATGATCATAAATCCAAACTAGTAGTGGATATGTTGTATCAATGTGAACCTATTTCACTCAATTATATTATATTTTTAATTCCCCTTCTTATTATTTGAACCTCTACATCAGTTATGATGAATGTATATCATGTGTATCACTCAATGTATTCAAACTACATGAAAGAAAAAAAAGTAAAGAGAGCATGACACACACAATTCTAAAATGGTTCGATCTGAATATGAGAAACTAATCCATGTAGCTGTCAGGTCAAGTATGATTTTTAGGAGATCCATTAATATGAAGAATTAATACACATAATATATCTCCAAAAAATACTTTGTAGAATTCTGAAAGTTTAACAATATATTTAATGGTACTTCATACTAGCTCCCACCAATTTACAATGGGTCATCTTAAACTAACTCCTAAACAAGATCATATATATTCTCTAGGATATTAATGCATCAAATGGTGTGATCTTATTCCTTAGATTAAATATTTTATAGAAATTAGATAATACTCAATAATATCATGTACATTGTTCTATTCATTTGTACTCAATATTCTACTTCAAGATTTTACCAACATGATCCAAGATTTGAGTTGGTGGCCCAACCCATATCCTCCAAAACAATATTATGGAAAAAGGTAATATCATTGTATAATTGAGGTGTAATGAACTTACACCAACTAGAAATTGAAAGAGAATAGAAACATACAATGCATCAAATTCACATTAGTAAATATTCCCTCATCCAAAAGATCTTGTTCAATCCACTGTAGCAGCTTTACTTACATCAACATGCCAATAAGTATGTGAACCATAGAAGAACACATGAATCCCAGCCTCAATGATTTTGAAAATTACTATAGCCAAAATATTTCATTGTGTAATCAAACCATGCACTGAAAAAAGTTGACAAAAAAGGTTTCAATCCAACTATAAACCTAGATCAAGCCCAATACACAAATCCATTAAAAGTCGGTCTGAAAGACAATGCAGATAACCATCAATTATTCTCATCACACCATGTTCCAACCAAAACAAAACTTAAAATTCTTCAAGAGAAGTCATAGAATCCCTAGTTCATTGAATTTTTGTCATCTTTGAGGTCCTAACACCTAATAACAATGTTCATTCCCATACCATCCTTATCAAACTAAAACCACAAGTCATAACTCCAGACAACCATCATATACATGAAAGAGTAGCTTCTCATAAGGAGATTCAAAGGGTTCAGTGTGAGCATCCCCCAATAATTTAAAATACTCTGTGCACAACACCAAAAATCCACTGATGATCATATGGGTAAACCAAATGGAATTCCATGATGTTGAGTCAATAAGGATATCTTATGACTTCTCCATTCCTTATGGTTTTATGTTATGAAAATCACAATCACTTTTTCTATGTTCTGAATATTTTTTTACGTTTTGTATTTTTCTTAAGATCTGAAATTATCAATCCATTATTTTTACAAGATCTGTCATTCTGATTTTTTTCATTCAGTTATTTTTACAAGATATGTCATTCTGATTTTTTCATTCAGTTATTTTTACAAGATCTTTCATTCTGATTTTTTCATTCAGTTATTTTTGCAAGATCTATCATTCTGATTTTGTCATTCAGTTTTATGATTCCAAATCCGATGTATATGTGATTTAGATTCTATGATTCCGAATCTGGTGTATATGTGATTCATAATTTTATGATTCTGATTCTGGTGTATATGTGATTCAGTTTTTATGATTCTGAATCTGGGGTATATGTGATTCAATTTTTATGATTCTGAATCCAGTGTATATGTGATTCCGATTCTGTGATTCCGATTTCGGTGTATAGGTGATTCCGATTTTATGATTCCGATTCCAGAACAAATGAGATACCTATTTCAGAATCTGATTTACTATTTCTTATGATTCTGTTTTCTTGATAATGTTATCTTAAAAATCCCTTTTCTTGATTTCTTAAGATTAAGTGTTCTTGATAATGTTAGATTTTCCAAATGTATCATTCCAATATTATCATATTCCAAGATTTATTATACTTAAAAATTATCTTTGACTTAACATTGTTTATATTACTTGAAACAATTTCATACAATATGTTATAAACTAACTGTTGTATGTTTTACACATGACCAGGTCCCTCTGAATTTTAAGGAATATATGACCATTGGAGTGGAGCTGACCGTTGGAAAAGTTTGCCTAAAAATCCAAGCTCATTTGAATGAGAAAAGAACTTGAAAGTGAACAAACTTTTGAAGTGATTACTAGAGAGAGGGGCTCTTACAACTCTCTGTTCTTTATGTGGATGTTTTGAAAAACTTATTCAGGAATGAACAACTTGTTCAGACTTTCTTAGTGCAAACTCTGATCATGCTGATTGTGGGTTTCCGGGTTTGGAAGACAGAGGTTCTAATTTCCTTCTAAATCAAGGGCTTGCATAGGGATCAAGATAGATACCGATCTTCGGATTGAGGGCTTACCTTGGTTTGGGTAAGATATACTTTCTTTAAAGTATAAATTAAGTAACCTTTATCCATGGTTGTTGGATACCCTTCTCTTTTGGTTAAAAGAATCCCATTGTTACTTGATTCCTATTTCAAGTTGTTTTAATCCCACTGTATTTGTAACTTTGTTAAGGTTAGAATGTATATATTTCATATACTTTGTAATTCCATTACTCTAATTATATTACATATTATATACGCTTTAATGTAGAATCATTCTTTTATGAAATTAGAAAAGGTTTCTTTAAGTGGTATTGTGAATGTTTGTTTAAAAATGATAAAATTAACTTTAAAGGTTCCAATTTTTTTTTAAAGTATAAAATTCACCCCCTCTTGTATTTGAGCATCTCATTTTTACATATTCGATCATACAATTGGTATCAAAGTTTTACTACCTCATACTTTAAACCAATCCTACAATTGGTATCAGAGGAAGTCTATAAAATACTTATATCCACATATAAGTTTTCTTTCTCAAGTTTTCTTTTTCTTAAATTATTCATATTTTAACTTTTACTACTAATATGTTTTGTGGGAAGAAATTACTTTTAGTATGGAAGGCATTCATGTTGGATCTCTAGACAATATCAATACTATTAGACCACCGATCATTGATGGAAATTACTATGAGTACTGGAGAGATAGAATGAAGTAATTTGTGATAAACACATGTGTAGACAACTATATTATGTTAACTGAAGATTATATGATTCTTGATAAGGATCTTATAAACATTACTAATACAGAAAAGGTGGAATATCAGCTGGACTTTAATGTATGTAATACTTTGCTATGTTCAATGACTAGAAACATATATAGCCAGATTTCATCCTGTGATGATGCAAATAGTATTTGGAAAAAGCTTGAAGTAAATCACTTTTGAACTTACAATGTTATTGAAACTAGAAGAGAAATGCTCAGGGCTGAGTATCATGGTTTCTGCTTCCCTTATGGAGAACCTGTATGTAAGGTAAAACAAATATTTATGAATATTTTCAACATCTCACAATCCATGGGTGAGAAAGGTTTAGATGATGAAGCTCTTTTAGATAAGATTATTGGCATCATGCCTAACGAATGTGAATCCAAGAGAACTGCTATAGATAAGAATAGGAAAGTCACTCAATTTCTCTTAATGAACTGTTTGGAACTCTTCTACAACATAAAACTAGAATGAAGAGAGATGCTGATAATATTAAGAAGAAGAATGGAAATGGAGGTGTTTCTTTTAAAATTACTTCAAATCATATAAAACCAAGACTCCTAAGAGGATTTCAAGATCTAAAGCTAAGAAGGTTGTTGTTCAATCTCAATCTAGTGAAAGTGAAAATTCAGAAAATGAGTTAGCAAATCCTGATTGGAGGATGAACAAGATTTTCTGGAAGAATAACATTCAATATAGATACAAGAAGAAATATGGAAAATATTAGAAATATGGAGAAGTGACTTGCTATGAATGTAGGAAAATTGGTCATATTAGACCTTATTGTCCCATGCTTAAGAAGAGAGACAAGAAAGACAGGAATTCTGAGAGAAATAAGAAGAAGTTCTACAGATCAAAGCATAAGATAGTATTGAAAGCCAATGACACTTGGAGTCCTAGTGGCGGAGATTATTCTGATAAATATTCAGAATATGAATCTTCCGGGAAAATGAGTATTGGTCAAATAGCCAGAGCTCTCTTTCAAAATCGTTTTCTTATGGCTAAGGTACGAACTGCTGAATCCTTAACCAATATGTCTTTATGTGAAAATTTTCTAGATAGAGGGTTTTCTTCAGATGATTAATCTTCTTCATTAGATAATGATAATAATTTTCCTTCCTCCGAGGAAGTTTCTAGATTTTCCAAATTGTTAGAAAAGTGAAATTTTAATGTTTCTAGGAAACTTTATAAAGAAAATTCTAAAGAATCTATTTTAACAAAAGAAATTTTATATCTTTCCAAAGATCTTGATGAGGAAAGTGTTGTTTTAGAAAATCATTATAAGAAACTTGAGGAAGTTAATTATGATAATGATAAACTTTATAAGAATCTTAAAAATCTGTTTTCAGAAAAAGATGTTTTAGAGGATAAACATAACTCTAAATCTATTATTCTTGAGGATAAGAATTTCGGCTTGAGACTAAAATATAAAATATTTTCCTTGAAGAAACTTCTTGCAAAATTTACTTATGGTAAAGAAAATTTTGACAGGATGTACTCTCAGATCCGACCTCATGGTAATAATCATGGATTAAGAAATTCTCATGAAAAACCTATTTTTAAAAATAATTATTCTGTTCCTTCCAGAGCTCCTTTTTGTATTAAATTCCAAAGTGGTGGGCATTGGAAGAAAAATTTTTCTTTAAATAAAGTGTAATATTTTGGATTTCATAAAGCTTATTTTTCTAAACCAATATGGTTACCCAATCTTTTATTATCTAATAGTCTCAGATCCAAGAAAGTTTGGATTCCGAAATCCTAACTCTTTATTTTTCAAGAAAATGAAAGATGTACCAACAACCTATGGTACATGGATAGTGGATGTTCCCGGAACTTGACTGGTAACAAAGACCATTTAAAGAAGATTTTAAAAAAAGGTGGGAAGGTATCTTTTGGTGATAACTCACAAGGATAAATTGTCAGTATATGTAACATTATTCTTCTTGGTAAATCTGTTATTTCAAATGTTCTTTTTGTAAAAGGCCTTAGGAACAACCTCATAATAATAAGCTAATTATGTGATGAAGGTTACCTTGTAAATTTTAGAAATGATAAATTTTTAGTTCACAATTCCTAGGATGAGTTTATTTTCTCTGCCCTTCGGCATGAGAATGTGTACACCTTAAACCCAGAAGGAGTTAGAAGTAAAGATCTACCTCACCTTAGTGCATTTTAAGATCAATCATGGATTTGGAATAGGTGACTAGGACACTGTAATTTAAGGAATCTAACTAAGCTTTCTAAGAAAGAACTTGTTCATGATCTACTGGAATATAAGTTTGATTCTTCAAAAGTCTGTGATCCTTGTCAATATGGGAAGCAACATAAATATGGATATTAATATATTAGTGAAGTTACAACTTCTAATTCCTTATAGTTAGTGCAAATGGATTTATTTGGTCCAACAAAAACTAGATGTATTGGAGGCAAATAATATGTGTTTGTACTAGTTGATGACTACACTAGATTTACTTGGGTCTATTTTCTCCTTAAGAAAAATAACGAATTTTCTTATTTCAAAGTCTTTAGACCTCAAGTTAAAAATGAGAAAAACCTATCATTGATAACCATTCTTAGTGATCAGGGGGTAGAATTTGAAAATTCTGATTTTGAAACTTTTTGTAGTAAAAAAGGTATTACTCACAACATCTCATCTCTAAGAAGTCCTCAACAAAATGGGGTTGTCGAAAGAAGAAATCACATTCTTCAAGAGATGACAAGAACCATGTTGAGCGAATATTCTATAGCTAAACATTTTTGGGATGAAGCTATAATAACTACTTGTTATACTATAAATTGAGTTTTAATAATAACATTTCTTAATAATACACCTTATGAGTTGTGGACTGGCCGAAAAACAAAAGTTCCTTACTTCAAGGTTTTTGGTTACAAAGTATTTATCTTGAATACCAAGGATAACTGACATAAATTTTCACCCAAATCTGCTGATGGAATTCTCCTAGGTTACTCTACTAACTCTAAGGCATATAGAATTCGTAATAAAAACACTTGCACTGTGGAAGAAACAATACATGTTAATTTTGATGAAAATGATCTTTTAGTTTTCAATAAAACTAAATCTTTTCCTGATATTTTTTCTAAAACTGATCACCAACCTTTGATAGAAGATATTTTATACAAGGATAATGTTCAAGAAAATGTTTCTAAAACATTTACCCCTGAATATTTTCAACCTTATGTTGATGAAGAGGTTTTTCAAAATCCAAGTCACTTGTTACTTAGGAATCATCCCAGTGATAATATCATTAGAAATGTTAATCAACCAGTAAGAACTAAAATTTCTTTAAGAAATGAAGTTGAACATATTGTATTTATTTCCCAATTTGAACCAAATACTCCTGAAGAATCTTTGGGTGATGAACATTGGATAAAATCTATGCAAGATGAACTCAATGAATTCATAAGAATTTTATTTTGGACCTTGGTTGAGAAACCTAAGGAAACTTCTGTTATTGGAGTAAAATGGATTTTAAGAAACAAATGCAATGAAAATGGAGTCATTGTTAGAAATAATGAAAGACTAGTTGCAAAATCCTATAACCAACAAGAAGGAAAAGACTATGAAGAAACCTATGCTCCTGTAGAAAGACTTAAATCTATTAGTATTATTCTATCATTTGCAGCATTCTTTAATTTTAAACATTATCAAATGGATGATAAGTGTGATTTTCTTAACGATTATGTACAGGAGGAAGTCTATGTAGATCAAACCCCTGGATTTGAAGATACAAAATATCCTAATCGTGTTTATAAACTTACCAAAGATTTATATAGACTTAATCAAGCCCATATAGCTTGCCCTGATAGAATTTCCATATTTTTAATTCAAAATAACTATGTTAAGGTAACTGCTGATCCAACCCTTTTCATTAAGAAAAATGATAAAGTTGTTTTTATTGTTCAAATTTATGTTGACAACATCATATTCAGATCAACTCAGCAATACTTAATAGATTCCTTTGTGAATCTTATGAAATCAGAGTTTGAGATGAGTATGATGGGTGAGTTTAAATTTTTTCTTGGTTTTCAAATTTCAGAAAAACCAGAGGGAACTTACATATATCAACATAATTATATCAAAGTTATTTTAAAGAAATCCAGGTATGACAACACTATGAGTATAAGTACTCATATTGGAACCTCTAATACTCTTGATATTGATGAATCAGGGAAAACTTTAGATCAAACATCTTATAGAGGGATGATAGGAAGTTTACTATACTTAATAGCTAGTCAACCTGAATTAATGTTCTTGGTATTCCTATGTTCATTATTTCAAGAAAAATCTTAAAGAATCCCATTTAAAAGTTGTAAAAAGAGTTTTCTGGTATTTAAAGGGAACTTTAGATTTTTGACTATTTTATTCCTCTCGATATAATTTTGAACTTAAAAGTTTATTGGATACTAACTTTTGTGGTTGTATAATGGATAGAAAATGTACATCTTGAACTTGTCCTTTCTTAGGAGATTCCTTAGTTTCTTGTTTTTGAAAGAAACAAAACTCTGTAGAACTTTCCATAGCTGAAGCTGAATATGTAGCAGCTGGATGTGGTTGTGCTCAAGTGCTGTGGATGCAACACACACTAACAGACTATGGTATGGGTTTTACTAAGACTCAAATTTTGTGTGATAACACAAGTTCCATTTGCATAAGTAAAATCCCTGCACATAATTCTTGTGTAAAACACATAGATATTAGACATCACTTTCTTAGGGATCACACACTCAAAGGAGATATTATTCTTCAATTCATCGGAATGCAAGAGCATCTTGTTGATATTTTTACAAAACCTCTATCTTCGATAGATTTGAATATATTAAACCGAAGCTCAGAATGATTTCTTTAAGGTAATAATTCATATCTACTTCTTGTTAAACCATCTCCTACCATTAAACTACTCTTTATTTTAGGGGGAGTACATATGTTTGTTTAATTTCTTTATTTAATTTTTTTTTCGTTTCAAAATGTCGATTTCAAAATTGTCGGATTTGAAAATGTCAGATTTTAAAACTCCCAAGAAAAATTCTTATAATACTGATAAATCTCTCAGATTATTCCAAAAGGTAATATCGCTTACTCTTTATTTTCATTATCTTATGTTTTAGTTGTTGGTATTTCAAAATTTCATAAATTCTGGTTTACCTTACTTCAAAAGTTCAGAATTCATATTTTCTATATCCATTCTCAACCATCAAATCAGATCAAATTTTAATCAGCCATATGATTATCTTATGGAAGTTAAAAAGCCATAGCCATGTATATATAAGGGGTGCCTCATTTTCAAGTATCGCACCATCCTTCCTGATCTCAGTTCCGAACATCTGTTACCGTCAATGATTTTTTCCCCAAGTTCTCTATCACCCTGAATGACTTTGGAATCCTCAGAAGATCAGATGCCAGTTAGCAAGGAGAATACGGACTGTTCAATATTTAGGGAAAGGCTAGTATGCCCTATGTTCTTTGAAAAATATTACTCCCTTATTTCTAAGATGATAGTATCTAATGGATGGGAAAGTGTCTTTTTTGGCTAAGGAGAAATCGTAGGATCCAGTTTATCCTAACCTCCTTATTCAATTAAATGAATTAGTTTCTTTCTTCCAAAAGGATGGTAATGATCTGTTTAAGATAAAATGTTATGATAAGTCCTATACAGTCCCCTACAAGAAGGCATAAAATATTCTCAACATACCGTATGAAGGGGAGGCTATTCTTTGCTCCCAGAAACTCTCTAAGAAAGAAGGCTCTTTTGAAAAAGTCAAGGCATTGGATTTTCTTAGTCTTATGTATGTTATGAATCCAAAGATTATGAATCTTTCAATGAACCTCAAGATGGTGGCTCTCTGGATGCAAGGATTTCTTATTCCAAGAAAGGGAGATAAGGATTCTCTAAAGATATGTGATATCTTTATTTTAAATTTTCTTGTCAACTTAAGGAAGATCAACTTGGTAAAGTAAATCTTACTCACCATTAAGGCAATAAAAGGCGGAACCATCAGATCCCAGATCCTTATTTACCCATCAACTATTTCCATGATAATTTTTATGTGTCATTAAGAACTGAATGTTCCATACCGACCAGTCTCAAAGCCTTTCATGATTTTGTTGCTTAGTGTTGAAACTCTAAAGAGAATGAAAGTAGAGTTTATTCCAGAATCAAAAAACATTATAGAAAAGGTTTTCTAGAACAAGGGTGATGTTCCAGAATCTTCAAAGTCAGTTCCTAAGAAAATGAAACTTTATGAACCGAGCTTGCCAGTTCTAGTTCTTTCTGTCCTAGTTTCAGCACCTCCTAGTGGAAAGAAACCAAAAGTTTATTTAGATGCAACAGTTGCAAAGTGGAGTGAAATGGCAGCTACAAGAAAGGAAGGGGACCCTTCTTTTGGTCTAAATCCTATAGAGGCTAAGGCTATAAGAATCAAGAAAACGTAAAATCTTGAGAAAGAAAAAAGGAAAAGAAGTTATAGAAGAAATATTTGGGAAATCTAGTTTGTCAGTCTCTTCTAAAAGCCGTAGAAAATAAATCTCATGAAGTTCCCAAATCTCAAGATGTTCATAAGAAATCGGTTGTCAATCTGGATATCCAAAAGGCTAAGAAAGTGCTAGCCTTAGAAAAATTAGTTCATGAAATGGAATATCAGATAATCCAACATGATGATGATGATGATGTTTTAAGGGTAGTGAAAGATTATGTTGGAACTCCTTCGAGTTTAGGTTCCAAATATGTAGAACAAGTTGAAGAACAAGGTGAATAAGAACTTGAGGAAGAAATTGAAGTTGAGGAAGAGGTTGAAGTTGAAGAATAAGAAGAGGAAGAAGTTTAATTTGAACTAGAAGAATAAGTAGAGAAAGAACAGGTTCAACAACAAGGTGAAGAAGAGAAATAATTTCAAGATGAAGAGGGAAAAGGAGGATCTCAACATCATAAGTCTGAAAAAGAAGAAGATAAACATGGAGATCTAAATGTTTTTCATGTTTTAGATGAAAAATCTCCAACTCAAGACCTTGTTTAAAGGAAGAATGTTTTAATTGCTTCATCTGATAAGTAAATGAATCAGAAATCCTCTAAGAGAATAGAGAGACCAACTTCCATAACTCCAAGAGAAGTTGAGAAAGGAAAATATGTTTTAGGATCTGAGTCCTCTTCATCTGTCAAAAATTATTTTGTCAAGCTATCTTTAAGAAATTTGGTCAGCACCATTCTGGTTCTTGCAAACATATATTCCTGGATTCAAATGACATAAGAAACCCTAAATCAAAAAACGAAATCGACTAATATGCTTTTGGACATGGTTTTCAAGCAAGAAGAAGACTTCAGTAACCTTTTGATTGATTACAAAGCTCAGAAGGTGACTTGTAAGAAAGTATTTAACCATACCAAAACTATAAGTGAAGAGCTAAGAAAGTTTGGTGACTTCATGGATTCAAAAATGGAGCTTTTAATACTTGTGAAACTGAGTTCAACAAGGTCAAGACATCAATCTCTGAGAAATCTAGTCAACTCAATTTTGTTGCTTGATCTATTAGTAGTGAGAAGGAAGTCAGATCCGAATTAGAAAGAAAGGGGGCTACTCAAGAAGAGGTGATATTGTCTTTATAGAAGAAGAATTAGAATTATGAGATCATAATAAAGATATTTTAAGAAGATCATAAGGAAGTGAAGAAACTAAAAGGCCTGATAAAGAAGATATTGTGTGAGAAGAAAAGGAATGGATGACTTTTCATTACATTCCGATGTTTTGTTGTAATATAAACCATATTTCTTAAAATTTCTTAAGAAATTTCTTTCATATCTATCTTTTTCTTTCGAATGTATACTTCTTAACCTTACAGTTACATCTTATACTTCTCCATTCCTTTCCCTCTTTTTGAAAATCACAATGGGGGAGAATTTATTTAAAGAAAAAGTTTAATCTATGAGAAGGAAAATCTAGTAAGGGGGAGTTTGGAAAGAAAGGATAATGTCCATGTAAGGGGGAGTTTTCTTTTAAGAAGAAAATTTTATCTAAGGGGTAGATATTCCCTTAAGAAAACCCGATTTCAAAGATCAAGAATAAAATACTTGGGAAACATAACCTAAGGGGGAGTTAGTCGTATTCATCCAAAATTTTATTCAAAAGGGGAGATAAGTTTTTTTTATAATTGTTTATCTAAGTCATTATATTCTTCCTTAGAAAAGTTGTTTGTGCTTTCCAAAAAGTGATAGATTGTTGAGTCAATAAGGATATCTTATGACTTCTCTATTTCTTATGGTTTTATGTTTTGAAAATCACAAACACTTTTTCTAAGTTCTGAATATTTATATAAGTTTTGTATTTTTCTTACGATCCAAAATGGTCATTCCGTTTTTTTACAAGATCTATCATTCATATTTTTTTATTCAGTTATTTTAAAAGATCAGTAATTCGGATTTTGTAATTTGGTTATTTTTACAAGATCTACCATTCTGATTTTGTCATTCAGGTTTTTTTACAAGATCTGTCATTCAAATTTTGACATTTAGTTTTATCATTCTGAATCCGATGTATATGTGATTAAGTTTTCATGATTCCGAATCCGGTGTATATGTGATCCAGTTTTTATGATTCCGATTCTCATTTATATGTGATTCAATTTATTATGATTCTGAATATGGTGTATATGTGATTCAGTTTGTATGATTCCAAATTCTGTGTATATGTGATTCTGATTATGTGATTCCGATTCTGGTGTATATGTGATTCCGATTTTATGATTCCGATTCCAGAACAAATGAGATACCTATTTCACAATCTAATTTACTTTTTCTTATTATTCCATTTTCTTGATAATGTTATTCTTAAAAATATGTTTTCTTGTTTTTTAAGATTATGTTTTCTTGATAATGTTAGATTTGGAAAATGTATCATTCCAATATTCTTGGATTCCAAGATTTCCTATACTTATCATTTATCGTTAACTTAACATCATTTCTGTTACTTTAAATGATGTTGTACAATCTATTGTAAAGTAACTGTTGTATGTTTTCCATGTGTCTAGGTCCCTATGAAATTTAAGGAAAATATGACCATTGGAGTGGAGCCGACCGTTGGAAATTGTTTCCAATAAATGAAAGATCATTTGAACGAGAAAAGAACTAGAAAGTGAACAAACTTGTGAAGTGATTTCTAGATAGAGAGGCTCTTACAACTCTCAGTGCTTCATGTGGATGTTGTGAACAACTTGTTCAAGTGTGAAAAACTTGTTCAGACTTACTTAGTGCAGACTCAGATCGTGCTGATTGTGGGCTTCCAATTTTGGAAGACAAAGGTTCCCATTTCCTTCTAAATTGAGGGCTTGTAGGGATAACAAGACAGTTACCGATCTTTGGATTGCGGGCTTACATGGGTTTGGGAAAGATAGACTTTCTTGAAAGTATAAATCAAGGAACCTTTATCCAAGGTTGATGGATACCCACCTCTTTTGGTTAAAAGAATCCCATTGTTACTTGGTTCCTATTTCAAGTTGTTTTAATCCCGCTGTATTTGTAACCTTGTTATATTTAGAAAGTATAGATTTCTTATACTTTTTAATTCTGTTACTATGATTATATTACAGATTCTATACGCTTTAAGGTAGAATCATTCTTTTAAGAAATTAGAAAATGTTTCTTTAAGAAGTCTTTTGAATGTTTTTTTAACCTTGTTAAACATAACTTTAATGGTTCCAGTAGAATTTTTAAATTATACAATTCACCCCTTCTTATATTTCAGCATCTCATTTTTACCTATTCGATCCTACACATGAAACATCCTCTACTTTGAAAGCGTCAACATATATATAAAAAGAAATCACTACAGAATCACTGAACAAAACGAAATTCCCACGAAAAAGGCCTATAATAAATGAACTTCCAAAAAAAGATCCAGGAAAAAATCACTCATCATGCTAAAAGAGAACTGGAATTACTAAGATAGAAAAAATTCAAACAGTTTTGGCTAGATAACCAAGCAGTTTGATGAGAATTCCAAGATGGGAACGAATGACTAGAGACCGACATAATAACAACAAAAGTTTTCTATCCAAAAATATATATTCCCAAAGGTGTAAAAAATAAAAATCTGGGTTTCTATCAAGTTAAAATTTCACCCTATCAAGCATATTCTCTCTAATACTTAGATGAATGTCAAGAGTTATCTCCCTATTAAGATACATTCCAAAGGACCTTTTTCTCTTGATCCATAATCTAAGGGTAGATTTACTCCTTACAGCCTTTTTTAGTAACACTGGTGCATTTCCTAGTCTTAATGGAATCCTTAAACTTCTCTTCATCCAAGGAGGAGTAATCCTTATCATCTGACAATGCAGAGGGGCCCTTAAAAGCATATGGATAAAAAGGTAAAACATGTTTTTCTTAATTGAATCCCTAAGGACCCAGTGACAATTTTTCTCTCAAATATAGAGTAGTCTATACATTCCCAGGTCTTTTTGGGGTGTGGAACAATGATTTTATCTGGGTTGACAATTGAATTATAACCTTTTTAGAACTTGAGTGTAGGTAGTCATCCTCAATTTGGAATACTTGATCATGTGAATTCATGTAGGATTCACTAGAGTCAGATTGAGTCTCTTGTTTTTTCTTCTGACTAGGAGAAACATGTGAGGTATTAGAAATGGGTTATTAATTATTAACAACATCCAAAAATCCAATGAAGGCATCAACATTAGGGCTCAAAGGCTTGGTATATTTATAAATACCATCCACAACCATATTGGGATTGAGACTCATTAGAGTCCCCTTAGCCATCTCCTTAGGGCCTTGTTAAGCATTATCCATCAACATAATCTTATGAGGAGGTTGGGTATGAGTACATCCACCAAGGGCCACAAGATTCCCTAAGTTCATATCAACATTATCCTTAATTTTTTCAATAATTATATTTTAATTATCCTTTTCCACCCATAATGACTTATTAAATGAAAGAGGGTATCAGATAGTTGGTTCATGATTGAAACTTTTCTGGTAATGACTAATTTTGTGACAATTGTTGCAGTAGGCTGGAAGAGTTCCATCTGTCACTTCTTGGTAAAAACCTGAATCTCTATATTGAAACTAAATAATGGACGAAAGAGGTTAAGATATTTCAATTTCAGTGAAAAACCTAGCAAATAAGGGTCCTAAAATATTTTTGGTGGCATATTAGGGGTTTTCCAATTAAGCTGGTAATTTGAAACAGGGCTACTCGTTTGAAAAGGTGAAGTGGATGTCCAAAAAATCCTAATCAGACTGGAGTAATGGGTGGTTCAAAGTTAGGATCAAAATTGAGGGTCCATTTTATCACTTTCATGGAGTATCCCACAAAAACACACGAACTACTCTTATAGAAATGATAGTAGTCATTATCAGAAGAAAAACAAAAGAAAAAAATCAAGGAGTTCAACAACCAAACTTGAAAACAAACAAATAAAATGTCTTAGAGTGATATTCATAAGTATCTCATAGAAGGACTTCACTTGAAAAAATTCCCAATAAGCATGAGTCATAGATCTGAGGAAAGAAGGTATACCTCATTAGATGAAAATTATATTTCCGAGTAACCTAGATGTCGAAACTTTTTCAGTTCAATGATAATATCATCATTCGGATTTTCGTGAGGTTCCTTTATCTTGATAGGTAGTCTGACAACCACATCTGCAAAGGTTAGAACATTAACATTTGGGTTTCCTAAGCGATCACCTGGATCCACCCTCTCTAATGCTCATGAAATACTTATTATTATCTTCTTATTCAAGATTCTTAAAAAATATTTTTTTTCATAATAGTTTCGTACTTTATTGACTCTATTCTTATTATTTGGCTTGTATGGTATAGAGATATTGTTGGGAATAACTATTCACTTACTTCTCCTTCTTCTCCTTATTTTCCTTCTTCTACCTTAATGATAACAGGGTATACAATAGTGAAACCTCTTAACCATCCTCATCATACTTATATTTTCCTTCATCAGTACAAAAGATCTGTAATAAGATAAAATATTAATTTTCCCATCCATCCTTCTCATTGTATTCTTCTAATATTATTCTTAATTATTTTATTATAATAATCAGATGAATATTATTTTAATAAGTTTAATATAAAAATTTCATGATATTCAGTACCATGCTCATCTTATTATTCTCATTTAACTTCTCAATATAATGACCTGGTACTATGCCCTTGATCTTGGAATATTCTTCTTTCATGTCTCAACTCGTCTTCCACAAGTACCAGTATTCTCATTTATACTGATAAAATATCTTTTTTTTTGTTAAAAACCTCATGTATTTATATTCATAATTATTTCTAACATTCTATTTGAATCACCATTATTTTTATGTCAATAGCCTCTCAATTAATAACCTTTAATTTATTCCATTAATCATATCTTAAATCATGACTCAATAAATAATGTCACGATATTTCATTGATGAAGAACAACTTAGAATCAATTGAACAGTTATCAGGTATTTAACTTCATTTCTTCCATTAAAATTACCAAAATATCAATCTTAAAAATTATATAAAAATATTTTATGACGTCACATGACTTTTCCTCTGAACTGGAAACCCTTAGGTGAAGCTTTGTAACTCCTACGTATTCTCTAAAACATTATATCTAACAATTATGTTTCACTTATGGAAACCTATTTTCCATTATATACCATCTTGAAAGAATTTATTTATCCATAAAAATATTCATATCACCTTTATATAGACTCCTATTAACTCTTCCACCTGAATTAGAAATTTTATGTCGCATTTACGAATCATTATGAAACTCTAGAACATTCTCAAATTCCATTTTTTATTGTCTAGAAATTATGTACATATCCCTATCAAAATATTGAAAACCTTTATGTTTTAAGAAACTACATTGTCATACAATTGTTTGAATTAGTAGTTTTTAAATTCTGGTTAGTAATTATTGTACAACACTTTCATATTTAGAGTAATTTTAGGGATACAATTATGTACTTAGTAAAAACTCAAGAATTCCCATCTATATTCAATAATTTTTCAAATTATTCAATAACATAAAACTCTAAATTTCCATTAGTTGTTTAAAAAAACTTGTTTCCACTTAAAATATTCTTTGGGATTCTCTATCCACTCGATCCAATCTCAAAACACAATAAACAACATTAAATATTTATCAATATTTCTCAAAATTCTCCAATATAATTACCAAATCATTTTATAGTATATGAACTATTCTTAATTATTTCAAAATATATACATTTCTATAATAATTACAATATTTAAATATCCTCATTCTCTAATCATCATCCATGAAATATTCTTCATTTTTTATAGAGACCTTTATTCTATATATTATAGGGATTATTAATTACTCATTCAACAAGCATTTTTTCTTCTTCAATCATAACTATACATCAATATGTTTAATTGTTTTTATTTCAAATACATCAGATATCATGTTTTGGAGAATGATCCCACAATACATCAATAATTTTCACTGATTCATTATAATAGCAACTCTATAAACATCATATGTTTTATTATACTTTTTTAATATGTTTATCCTCGAACAATATCCATTAGTACACCTTTACCATTTTCAAGGGTAGTATATCGATCTCTGTCTTCATATCCAACATATCAATGAATCTCTAAAATAAAATTATAGAAACAAATACATATTAGTGATAGAAACATCAAATGTATCTCACACATCTCTAAGGAGCTCTTCAATCTATCTTTTCCTAGAATAATTCATCAAGCATGGGGTTCTTCAAACTCTTGACTCATTGATATTTTCATTATATGTAACCACATATTGACTTTATTCTACATTGACATACATATTAAAAATATAAAAAATAAAACTATATTCATTATAATCCATTTTATAACATCACATTGTCGATTAATTTTTTCCAAGATAGTAGTCGCCAACATTCATTGTCCATGGGTGGTGGGTATGGATAGCAGTTGGGTGTGTGGTGGGTGTAAAACACCACAAAAACCACTAGTGGAAGAAGAGTAGGAAGCACTAGTAGAGGCCTATAAAATGAGGCTCTCTACTACCAGTTTATGCATCTCATAAATTTCACCGTCATTGATTATTCATCATTTGAGTGTGGTATTTTGTGAGGTGGTTTCCTGACATATTCAAGAGAGGTTTAAGAGAGTTTAATATTTTTAATACTGAGGGAGTGTGTACCCACTTTTACCTATATTTATCCTTCTATTTTCATGTGGGGTTTTACCCTTTCCATTTGGGGGTTTTTAACATTACAGCTGATGTCATTTATTTCTGTATTTTTCACTTTATTTTATCTCATGATAATCATTGCACAATTAGTCAAATTATCATTAATGGACCCCATATTTAGTATCAGAGTAATGTTATGGCCAAATCCTATTCAATTTTTCAAATATTAATAATTCTCATAGATTTGAGTATGCTATGTGACTGTGATGCCGATTAATCGTTCACATAAGAAACAATTTATTGAGATTATTAAATACAACATTGTGAAATAGATGAGGTTCTAGAATTTTTGAATGTCCAGATGGCCACAAAATTCATGATCAAAAAATTCAATGGGAATAATTTTACGTGGTAAAATATGAAGATGCATGAAGTGTTGTGGAAGGATAATTTCCAAATAGTAATTAGAGAAATTACAGACAATGTAATGATGGAGTGTGGTTCCAATGGCATATAGAATCATGAAATAGAAAAACAATGTGGTGAGTACTTATGGAAATAGAGACATTCTCGGTAGTGAAGCATCGATGATTGCTAGAATTAGGAATTTTCTTAATGATGCATGGATAATCGAATCAAGTGTAAAATTGCTCATGAAATCTTAATGGGAATGGCTTGATTATTATGAAACCATCCTAGAAGGACTTGTATACATGGAGAATGGTAACACCCTAAATATTTTTGGATTTTTTACAATCATACTGAAGATGGAAAACTATATTATTTGAACCATCCAAGGTGTACGACATGTGAAGGGCCTGAAGAAGAAAATATTGTCTTTTGGAAAATTTGATGATATCACATACAAGACTCTCATTGGGAATGGAGTGATAAAAATGTTGAAGGTCACACATGTGTTAATGAAGGAATAAAATATCTCAATGAAACTATATGTTCATATGGGTGGAACATACAAGGGGGAGAGACATTTTTTTATCAACTACATCGATAGAAGAATTGACGATGTTATGGAATTAGAAGATTTTCCATATGTCAGAATAAGGATTAAAGATTCTTGCTGATCAAAAGTTGTTGACTGGTCTTACAATGGTATCCTTAGCATTTTGTGTGCATTCTGTTTTGAGTAAGAAACATAGGTTAGAGTTTGGGATGTCAACAACATGATGAAAATAAATCTTAGAGTTGATCCACTCCGACACTTGGAAAGAACCAGTTATATAAATGGGAGGATCAAGGTATTTTATATCAGTCACTAATGATTATTCCAAGAGATGTTTGGTGTACCCAATCAGGAGGAATGTGGATTTTTGTGAAGTCTTCAAAACATTCAATGTTCAGAAGAAACTTGAATATGGAAATAAGATCAAGTGTCTGAGGACTGAAAATGGTGGAGAATATACGAGCGATGAGTTTGATATTTTTTTAAATAGGAAGGCATCATGAGATAGTTCATATTGATGAACACTCATCAGTATAATGAAGTGGAAAATAAAATTAACTAAACCCTATTCGATAGAAAATGATGATGGTGAAGACTGTATGAATTTCCTAAACATTTTGTGCAGAAGTATTGAATGACACCTATTATGTGATTAATAGATCTCATTTTAATAGTGATTGATCTATATTAATTGATAGAGATGTGGATTGGATACCTACTAACTATTCTTGGTTATATACATTTGGTATGCATGTATTTGCATTGTTCAATGACAAGAAAATGTTGACTTTGGATTCAAGATCCATGAAATGAATCTTCTTGGGGTATAATGGTGGTGTGAAGGGTATCATTTTAGGGGTCCACTTTCTGAAAAATTATTATCCATATAAATGAGATTTTTCCAAAATAAAAGGTGAAAATGAAAATTTATTGGGACATGGGGAAAGAAAACAAAAAAACTAAAATAGTCTATGTAGAGGGAAAATAAAAGGAAGAACCAGTTTCTTCTGAGGAACAACCAGAGGAAGAGGATCAAGTAACAGGTGAGTCTGGACCATGATAGTCAACTCTAAGAGAAATAGAACCACTATGAATATCATACTATATCACTGACATCAATATTATGTACTTCTTATTGATATAGGATGGATACCCATATTTTTTTTTGAGAAAACCTAGAGTCTCTATGTATCCTCTTCGACAGTGGTGATGTTGGAGGATCTTGAATCCATGAAAAAGAATAAGACTTGGGATCTCTCTCATTAGCTTATGGAAGGAAGTCTATCAGAAACAAATGGGTCTTTATGATCACATGAGATAGAGAGGACCAGATGGAATGATATCATGCATGACTGGTGGTCAAAGGATATTCTCAGAAGAAAGGTATTGATTTCAATGAAATATTTTATCCTATTGTTAGACTGGAGACTTTTCAGATAGTTGTGGTGATGTGTCCTACATACAGTTTTTATATAGAGTAGAAGGAAGTGAATAAAACTTTTCTCCCTAGAAATGTTGATTAAGAAATATATATGTTAAAATGAAATGGTTTTGCAGAAGAAAGCAAAGAGAACATAGTATGTAGGTTGAAAAAAATCTATGTATGGTATCAAGTATGTGCTGAAGTGTTGGTAAAATATATTTTATTCATATATCATGATACTTGGATAAAATAGAAATCATTAAGATCCTTATACATATTTCAGGGGTTTCATGGTAATGATGTCATCATTGTTCTGTTGTATGTGCATGACATGTTGGTTACATGCCCTAGAAATGATAATATCCTAGAGATAAAGTAACAGTTGACTAGGGAGTTGGATATGAAGGAATTGAGACAAAGAAAAAGATTATTGGAATGAAGATTTACAAAGATATAAATAATGGGATGATTTGGATATCACAAAATAATTACTTATAGAATGCCTTGAAATAATTGAACATCCAAGACTGTAAGACAATAACAACTGAACATCCTATTAATTTCACGGTATCCCATACTATGAGTCATAGTAGTGAAGCTATGAGGATGGAGATGTCTTGAGTACCATATGCATCAATAGTGGGAAGTCTGATGTTCGTTGTGGTTTTTACTAGACTGGACATTTCCAATAAAGTGGGAGAAATTAGTCAGTACATGGGGAATCCACGACGACATCATTGGATCACAGTGAATTGGATCTTGATATTCATTAAGGAGACCTAAAAAGATTAATTATATTATGGAGGATCCGATTTTACTATCAGAGGATATATTGATTTAGATTTTAAGATTATTATGACTAGAGGAAATCTACTACTAGTTATGTGTTTACTCTTGTAGGAGGAGCTTTGTTCTGGATTTTAAAGATACAATCAGTTGCGTAATTATCCATGATGGAGGCATAGTACATGGAAACTACATAGGTGTGTAATGATGCATGGGTGATGAGAAGGTTATTGGAGGATATTTGGCATAGATAGGAGAAGATTCCATTGTTTTGTGACAATAATAGCACCTTGTACATTTTAAAGAATCTATATTTTCATTCTAAGACAAATCAAAATGTGATAAAATATCACTTTTTCTAAGATGTGGTGGAGGAAGGATGTATGGACACATTGAAAATTCATAGTAAATAAAATATGGTATATTTTATGATGAAGTAAGTTGAATTTGATATCTTTTGATGGTACAGATCATTAAGTATCCTCATAAAGACATGATAATCATGTTTGGTATGTAGAAATGATGTGTGGAGATGTGGTTGGTCCTCAATCAAATCTCCAAGTGGGAGATGTGTTAGATGCTTTTTTATAGGATAGTGGCCACATATCCTTACTTAATAAAGGGAGTTAGGTGTGGATGGAAGCTAGTGTGGTGTGGGTGGCCCACCCCACCATACCCACTAGTGGAGGAAGGGAATGAGGAGATGGTAGAGGCCTATAAAAGGAGGCTCTTCCCAATCAGTTTCTCCATCACATCATTTTTTCTATCACTGATAGTTATTTATGTGAGTGTAGTATTTTGTGAGGTATTTTACCCATATATTAAAGAGTGATTACACAATATTTTTCTCCATGTAATAGTGGGGTAGTGTGTTACCACTTTTACCCCTTGGGATCCATATATTTTCCCATTGGTTTTTACCCCTTATATTTGGGGTTTTTTAATGTTAAAAATGGTGTCATTTATTTACACATTTTCACTTTATTTTATCCAATAATTATCACCACACTAGTAGAGAAATTATCATGAATGGTCCCAACGCACATTTTTGTCATAAAAGATTAAAATACAATAAAATATCCAACTATGAACTACCTACTCAATATATCATGAAATATGGTTACTATGCTATATGAAAGTTAAGCATATCTTCTTAAAAAGAACATAAATTCTATCTTGAGAAATCAATATTTATCCATAGTTTAACAATGAAAAATTAAATAAAAAAATTTAAATTCCCATAGCTTATACTCACCTGATTATTAAAATTAAGTACAATGGTATCCACCTCTATTATTAAAACATAAAACTGGGTTCTAAAAATATTATGTACATAAAATATTTTTTAAATAATTGTAAAAGAACCATTTTAATTAAAAAAATAGATTAAAAAAATTATATATCACATAAAAAATTATAACTGCCATGTTATCTAAAAAACTGAACACATGAGTATATACCTCATAAAAAAGGCATAATTATTTTAACTCAATATGTTTCTCAAATAAAAATAGTTTTCAAATATTATCATAATCATAAGTATCTCAACTTATGATGTTAAGATCATTAATATAATTTCCAAATGGTTCACGGTTTCCCTAAGTAAATATTATTTCTAATAATTCATTAATACTCATATAATATCGTAATTCAATGCATTTCATAACCTCCATAATCATGGAAAAACACTTATCAAAATGTAAGACATGTGATTCTCTAGGAAAATAAAAAATTCACATTATTGATAGTTTTTTCACTCTTCCACTTAATTAAAATTCTACTAAAATGATATTTAAGGAAAAATTAAATATTTATTTAGGATCTTAATTAATTTCAAATTGGTTTCTTGCTAAAAATTTAAGAAATTTATTCACAAAATCACAAAACATTATATTTTATAAAAAAAATTAAAATCCATAACTAAAACATTTTACCATATTTATGAAAAAACCCATAAACCCAAACCCAATTTATAAATATACATAATTAATCATGTTCAAAATTCAAATAAAAAGAAATAATTTATTAAAAAAACATAGTTCATTATAAAATTATAAATCCAAAATTACTACTGAATTCAAAAAAAAAACAAAAAAACATTTTCTTATACTAATATTCGTAAATTCATTCCCATAACATCATATGTTTTTCTAAAAATCTAGAATATAAAAAATCTGTAGATATAAAATCATTTTATCAAGACTTTAAAAACAATAAAAAAAAGTTATAAAAATAGTTTTATTCTTTAGGTTATTATATATGGTCTATGATAAAGTAAACATAGTTCACCTAAGAGCTTTATTACTCCACCCATGAGTTCAAATCCATCCTGTATATAAGAATCATAATCAAATAACTCACTACACTTTGAAATTCCTTCACATGATAATAAAAAAACATAGTGACATGAATTTATACTATGATCATACTGGAAAATAACTATAATCCATGTCCTATGTTTCAACATGATATCCCCACCTATTACAATAATTTCAACCAAAACCAAACTATTATGAAACCATTTTGTGACAACCCCACCTGATAATTTTCAATATAAAACAAGTTGTGGGTAGAATGGGGTAGGGGAATTTCGGGTGGATTTGTGGTAGGGAGTTCTTCATAAAAATATTTGTATTGAAAAATGTTTTTTGTGCAAATAACATGATAGAAATATTGAAATTTCACTAACCATATATTTCATCATTTATATACTACTTTACCCTCACCATAATTGACTTTTTATCCCCTCTCAGCCCCACCTTACATCTATCTTGACTGTAACACTCTGAGATTTTGTGAAATATATTTCTTAAATTAATTTACTTTTTCCACATTTTTCTTTACAGAAAACACTATTTTTATATTAACTTACATAAAAATTATGTTTACCTTATGTTACATGAAATTACAATTTAATTTTCCAGTACATGTAACACTTGGTTAGCTTGCGTTACGCATGATACTAGGTTTTTAAGAAAACATTCTTTAGTGACACTTTGCAGAATTAATTCAAAATTAGATTTTAACACTTATAGAAAATATATTTTAAAATGTAGACTTAATTATTGAAATAAAAATATCAAAATTATATTAGGGTGAATTTTTAGGATTTTTCTAAAAAGTGTCATTTTTTGACTAATAGTGAAAAATACGAAATTTTAATTGGAAACTACATTTTCATTTGAATGATTTATCATTTTAATTAATATTTGTAAATGGTTTTAAAGTAAAATTAGTTCAATTGTATATCATTTAATATAGTTTAGTTCATTGGAATTAATTTCATGTTGTAATCAGAAATAAAAACATTAGAATCTTTTGAACATCTTCACTTAAAATACTTTCTTTCTCGTCATGTTTTTATAATTAAATTTAAATTAAAAAATTCCACATCAGTAAATTGGATTTGGAAAATGGATTCCATATTTTTAATAAGAATAAATTATAATATCTATGAACTTAAAATTTATTTATGACCAAAATGAATAGTAAACTAGTAAAAATTAATTTTCACGGTTAAGATTAAACTAAATTTTCCGAGGGGTTAAACTAGAATGACAAAAGTGAAAATGACCTAAAATATTTTCTTAATTTTATTGAATTAATTTATTCGTACCTTAGATATCAAAGTATATGAAATATGTCTATTACATTCCATTTTCCCTTTAATATGACCCATATAATAAGCTAAGTTAAGAACAAGTCAAAAAAGATAGTTTTATTCCTTTTATTACATATAATTATTTACGATATGGAAAAAAACATTGGTCTGATTATACATATTATTATAATGTATACATGAGTTATTTTTTTATAATAATCTATCTTTAATTGTTATAGATTATTGGTTACTTAAAATGCTTAAAAAATTCCAACGTAGTAATTATTTAGTAAATAAACAATAAAATAAGTGACACTAAATATAATAAAAGTGAATTAAATTGAATGAATTTTTGTATTTAATTAATTTTTTAGATTAATATTTCATTTCACATAGTTTTAAAAATAATATATTCTAATTCCATTATAGTCTTTATATTTTTTCTAATTTAAATTAAATAAAACATGAGAAAATTCACAATAATCACTTTTTATAACAAAAACTATTTTATTAATTTATTTAGAATTACTTAAAATCCAATATTCTATCAAGTGATTTCTAAATGTTAATAAATATCAACTACAGTTCATTCATGTAAATTATTCTATTAAGAATTACTTGTGCTTGTGTTAAAATTAATTTTCAATACATAAAGGAATTATATTTTATAAATTAGATGTCATATTTAGAATTAGTGCATCAAAATTAGCTAAAAAAAATCACTCTAATTTAGTCTTAGAGGATAAATTACCAATTTTAGAAAACTATTTGTCTTAGTGAAAAACCAAAATGGTAAAAAAAGAGAAACATAGAAGTTAATGAAGAATGTAACACCCCGAACCCACTAGGCTGGAGCCGGTGCATTACTTGTGATATTGGTATGGTTAAAAGGACTAAAAATACCAAAGGAATAATCAGTTTAGTAGTCTTGAAGAAACTAGATACATATATGTAACACAAATTACATTGAAAAAGGTTACAAGATACAATACATAAAAAAACTAAAAACTGCAACCACACGAACTCAATAAATGAACATCACTTCATCACCTGTTGAAGGTAAACAATGAAAGGGGTGAGATCAAATGATTAGTAAGGGTTAAAAATAGCGGAAGCATGATTACAATAATAAGTGAATCACAATCTATCTGATATAATCAATATGGAATAGTGAATAAATGAATAACTAATTCCATTAATAAACTAAGATTGAAACTGCATCCATAGATTTTGTCATAGTGAAAACCCCATGGATAATAATAATAACTAATAATGAATAAATATAATTCTTATTAATTGGACTTCATGTATCTGGGACATGAAACCATATTACTGTTAAAATGGTTTAGTTCTATTGGTAGAAACCCATCTGGTTTTTGGAAACAAACTCAAAGGGTTTGTCGTGAACTGATTTGTCTCATGAGACCTACCAATGCATTGAGGGGCTATAGTGGGCGCCACCCACCACTGCATTTACAAATCATTCTTTATTAATTTATTCAATATAAGATCAATATGCCTTTTCAATATCCGTATAGAGTAGAGTATACAGGTTCGTCAATATTTTCATAATTAAAATAACTTTCCTAATAATATTGTATGTAAAATGGTATATGGTTTATACAACAAACATATACTTGGAATGAGTTTATGGATATTTAATATAAATAAAATTTCAAATGAACATTTATCTCAAATGGGTAGTAGGTACACCACATAAGGATTATTAGGTTCACAATACAAAGTTAGTCACAATGAAATGGTAGTTGAGACGACGTCCCTTACCACAATGTAATCAGTCGAATCATAAGACCAGAACTTAATGATCTTCAAATGAATCATTGAATAACATGAATATAAATAGAATTATGTCATTATATATAAAATATAAGTACACATATACCACATACAAGAAATATCTGGTGAACAATGAAAATCCCACAGAAATGAAAGTGATATGAGAAACCCCTTACAAACATTTCGGCATGGTAACGAGTGTTATTGTTGGAGATTCATGAGAGGTAAAGTGGTATTTCATTATTTAAATGTCACCAAGTAAGTATGGGGTAGGTGAAAAAACATACTCCATAATTAATAATTAAAAATAAAAGGGCACAACATAGGGGAGATTCTTGAACAAAAGTGTGAGAGAGGATCCCTTACAAAGATTGTGACATTATAGTGAAAATAAATCAATGAAATATTTATGTGTGACAAATAAAAATCCAAAAAATATAAGTGGATATAATGTATACAACAATCATAGGCCATTCAAAAATATTATTGGAACAATGTTACCAATGAAAAAGATGTTTAACTCAAAGAATGAAAATTGAGTTATGCAATCCCTTACCTTATACTCAAAGGTGTTCTTGATTGTTCTTAACGACTTGAATAATAAAATATAGATTCATTAATTAATAATTCCAGAACATAATAAACATGTAATTGATATGGTATAACCTTATTAAGTTCATTAATGGCCTTTTTATGGGTTTAAGAGATTCAATTTTATTGTTTTGGAAGCATTTTCTTACTTGGTTTCATGATTTGTTTACTTTTATTCATGAATGGAAGTTGGTTTGAAATATGGTTAAACATCCAGAATTGTTAATATAAATTATTATTCACATTAAAGAGATATAAATTATCTTATAATGATTATGGTTATATACGCTGAGGATGATTTATTCGATGAGTTAAAATTAAACGCTTCTATTTGGCTTGGCAGTTTTGTGCTCAATAAACTTGTTTTGTATTATTATTCCATATTATGTACGTGTAAATATTCTAGATCATTAATCAAGATAAAATACATATATTATGACCTGGTTCAACAGTAAATATGGTATCGAGACCAGTAATGGAGGAATTATGTAAGAACAAAACTTCATCGTCAACGAAGGTTATAAATTCAAACCTCATGGACATTGATTTCGTTTATAAAAATATGAGGGATGGAGTTAGAATATTGATGATGTTTCTTCCATTCACATGATATAAATCCAGTATATAGATGATAATAGAGTTATCATGGTCATTTATACATGTGAGGAGAGGAGAGGATAACAAATGAAGATAAATTCAAATGAAACTAAAAGAAAAAGAATGTTGTTTTACCTCGTGAAATAACTTCCTCGGGAACCTCCTTAAGGGAAGGGATTTTGGTATTTTGGAAAGAACAAGAGCTTCCTGGTCATGGGGAGTGACTAGGGAAGGGTATTTGGGCAGAAATTTTTGGATCTTAAAGGATTAGAAGAGTGAAGAGAAGAGGGAGTGTTGAGGGGGTTTTATAGTGGAGGAGAGGGGTAAATTTTGAATATGTAATTCATTATTTTATTATTTCCCTCAAGACAACCAATGGTGTTGTTTCATGTGACCCCTAATAGTAATACATTCATGTGAGTTCGAACCAAGTGGACTTACATCACTTATGATGTCATAAATAGTATATTTAACTGATAATTTGTATATATGGTATTTTATTGTATTTCACTATTCATAAAAAATTCACGAATTTCAGAAAAATCCCAAAAATTTACCCTAACCATTTTTCGACGTGTAGAATTCAAAAATGAACTCAATTTTTCAAAATTAATTCTCTAATCATTATTAATTTAAATTTTAAATAAATTCAAAGTTAATTCAAAAATAACAATCTTAAAGGTGCAATTAGTTTTATTTCTCATTGAAAAACTAATTAAGATATCATTATCTTACTGCGTTAAAAAAATAATATAATATTATTATTTACTATTCATAAAGGTCATATTACAAATCATATTACTATTCATAAGGGTATGTTACTATTCACCAAAAATCATGTTTGTTCTATCAGACTCCAAATGACTCACTGATCACAACTCTAGATGACCATTTTTCAAAATTTAGAACAAAGAAGTGGAAAATTTATATTTAATTGCCAGGTTTTGACTATATTCTAAATAACCTAGTGTTGTTTGAAAGGAACCCAGTGATGAATAGAATGTATTTAAGAGAAACATACCATAAAATTTTTGGGGTGCTATATTATTCCCTCCTTCAATGAATTTCATCCTCGCAATTCATTTCATAACCACAAAAGAAAGCTCTTTGATGTTCTCACCACATCTCCCATCATAGAGGATCCTAAGGTGCGTTCAGCAGAAAACCCAAATTGATACTGAACTCTATTAGTTTTTTGACCCTGACACACCTCAGATAGATGGGGTTTAACTCTTTCATCGAACACTCGGGCTTCCAGGGGGTGGCTCAAACGATAGAAATCTTGGAAATGTCAGAATAGACCAACACATGAAGAAATCACTGCACTATGTCTCGACAGAGAACATCTAAGTCATAGACATTGTTATAGAGGCTAAAACTGAAAAGATGGTACATGTAGGCCATACAAAGGTTTCCCTCCAAATTTCCTTCTTGAAAACATAACCTGGACATGTAGTTCTGGCCTAGGGTGAAACAAAGGAAAAGCCCTTCGTGGTATTTTCCTCTTCGCCAATACTCGGCCAATTGTGTCATGGATATGCGGTAGTAAATGGAAGCATTCCCTTGACAAGTGTGGAGAATTTCCAGACTGTATGTCACTTCATATAGTTGTTTACATGTTTTTTTTCAAGTTTGTTAGAGGTAGGTACTCCTCTTCACAGGTTTTGATCGCAATAATCTCATGTACCTTCACAGGAAGAGATAGCATATGGTTTTGTCCTTCGATAAAAAAATTATTTATAAAAGTTCACTTAGTGATACTCATTAAAACGTATAATTGATGAAATAATAACAAAAAGAAGAGACAAAATGTTACATTCTTATATAAAAACTTGTTCAAAAAATAAAACATGGCTAATGGTTTCCCCAACCCCCCAATACATGAATCCCCAAAACTAGTTCAAAGCACTCAATCTCCAAGAACCTTATGCAACACTAGACTCACGTCACTCCCGAAGTCCCTTTACCGGGAACACCACCGATGCTAGGGTGCTGAAGACCTCAGGTGGATTCCTAAGGTAGTATTCAACTGCTCGATTTCCTTATCCCAAACACACTACAGACAACTAGGGTCGAATCTATGCCTAAATCACTTTTCCTTCCACATTGAGGTATGGGAAGTGTGGAGGTCAGAAATTCCAGTGTGGAATAAATCCCTATAATTCCCAGGCACCACATTATTCTTGAAGACATTGATGTTGTAAAGTTTTCTATACATACTAGAAGTCGGGATTTGAAATAGGTAGGCCACTCGATAGTCACTATCCCAAGCATCTTCTAGAAATTTACCCATAGCTCAGTAGTTATCAGCCAAAGTGAAACATAGGAAAAGAGCTTCATGATACTTCCCTCTTTTCCTAGATGCATCAAAGTGTGCATATGTAATATGGTAATAGACTGTATTTCTTCCTTGGTAAAGATGGATAATGTTTGGAATATTCGATACCTGATGGAGTAGTATACAAGTGAGACTTAAGTTGGAATAGGGCTGCTCCTCTTCGGAGAATGTCTTGATAATTATATTCTCTAACAACTCGGTAGGTAGTGATAAAATATTGAATGGTTGACTCATATATTATATCTGAAAAGTTTTTGTAAATCAAATTTTAGTATGGAAAATCAATTTTAAACAAAGTTATTATTTTATATAAAAACATATAAAAATAGAGAATACAACATCATTCATTTAGACATGATTTATAAAACTCAGTAAATTAGGCAATTTCATGATCCCTTTCAGAAAACACTAGTATGGACTTCCGGATTTCCTCTAAGATGAATCATGATAGATTCCACTAATGTTGCGGATTTCCCCAGTTTTCAGTCAAATGAAACCCCAAAGCGATTCCAAAATCCTTTATCTCCTTGGTCCTGATGCAACATGTGAAAATATGGTCAACCATGTGTGGACATCTAGAATTCATATTGAGAGAAGCATGTCGGCTATCAAGTTGAGTGACATCAGTATGAACTAGATTCCAATAATTCAAACTGTAGTTTCGTTCTCAAGGGCTTCAAATTCCACAATTCGACCATGGAGTCCGTAGGTCAAAATCTGACATAGATATGATTCCCGGAGGTCTCCCCCTTGGGTAGCCTCCTCAAAGTCCTCAATATAAAATAAATTATTAGCTAGGGTAAAACATTTAAAGATACCCTCAAAGTATTTCCCTTGTCTTACATAGAATGGGAATTATGATCTCATCATGAGGTAATAGACGAAACCTGCTCCATGGTGAATTTGGAGTACCCAAGGAGAGTTGGAAACTCGGTAGAGGGTTTTCATGATTAACGAATATTTTCAAATGTCTCATAGTTTTATACACATTATTTTCATACTATGGTCTCTAATACTTCTTTTGGAAGAGAAAAAAGACAAGTACTTTCATTTTCTATCTGAAAATTAAGAAAACATCACTCTTAGTATTGTTTAAGTAAGTTTTTCATTGTTCAGTTCTGGTTTACAGATTTATCAAACCAAATCCTATGATAAAAATTTACATTAAACTATCTCATAATGGCTTGTAAAGAATATGTGAATTATCCTAAGAATATCCCCCGAGAGTGTCGTAACCAAAATTACAGCAACACATGTTGCCGTCTACCAGTTCTCGTTCAAGTATAGCTCAAAGTAGTGTTTTCGGGTTTTACCTCTAGACACATATGTGCCAGAGCTACCTCTACCTACTCGCATCCAGACAGGGATTTATTACTTGAAAGATCCACATAATTTATTCCTTACCAAAATACCAGGATGTTCTTGTATGTTTATCCTCAAAGGCTTATCTTATAGATTCTTCCCTAATCTATGTTTTCTAAATCTAGTTCCCAAGTTTCCTACTAAACTTCCTTGGATACCAACTATAACACCCCGACCCCTCTAGGCTGGAGCTGGTGCATTAATTTTGATATTGGCATGGTTATAAAAAATTAATATACCTAATGAATGATAAGTTTAGTAGTCTTGAAGAAAATAGATACATAGATGTAACACAAATCACATTGAAAAAGGTTACAAGATACAATACATAACAAAACTGAAAACTGCCACCACAGGAACTCAATAAATGACCTTATCTTCATCACTTGTTGAAGGTAAACAATGAAAGGGGTGAGATCAAATGCTCATTAAGGGTAAAAAATAGCAGAATAATGAGTACAATAATAAGCGAATCACAATCAATCGGACATAATCAATATGGCACGGTGAATAATTGAATAACTAATTCCATTAATAAACTGAGAATGAAACTGCATTTATAGATTTTTTCATAGTGAAAACCTCATTGATAATAACAATAAATGATAATGAATAAAGATAATTCTTATTAATTGGACCTCATGTATCTAGAACATGAAACCATAATACCATAAAACGATTTAGTTTAGGGGTAGAAACCCGTCTGATTTTTGGAAACAAACTCGAAGGGTTTGTGTCCAACTGATTTGTCTCGTAAGACCTACCGATACATCAAGGGGCTATAGAGGGCCCAAACCACCACTTAATTTACAAATCATTCTTTATAAATTGATTCAATAAAAAATCAATATGCCTTTTCACAATCTGTATAGAGTATAGTATACAGATTCATCAATAATTCCGTAATTAAGATAACTTTCCAAATAAACACCGTATGTAAAATGGTATATGGATTAGAAAAAAAATATCCATGGCATGAGTTTATGGATATTTAATATAAATACAATTTCAAATGGAAAGTGATCTCAAATTTGCAGTAGTTACACCACATAAGGATTATTAGGTGCACAATACAAAGTTAGTCACAACGAAAAGGTAGTTGAGATGAAGTCCCTTACCACAATGTAATCAGTTGAATCATACGACTATAACTTAATGAACAAAAAATTAATCATTGAATAACATGAATATAAAGAAAATAATGTCATTATATATCAAATGGCATTACACATATACCACATACAAGAAATATGTGGCGAACAATGAAAATCTCACAGAAATGAAAGTGAGATGAGAAACCCCTGACAAACATTTCAGCATGGTTAAGAGTGTTATTGTGAGAGATTAATGAGAGGTAAAGGGGAATTTCATTATTTAAATTTCACTTCGGAATTATGGGAGAGGTGTGAAAACATACCACATGATTAGGAATTAAAAATAAAAGGGCACAACATAGGGGATATTCTTGAACAAAAGTGAGCGAGAGGATCCCTTACAAAGATTGTGACATTAGAGTGACGATAAATCAAGGAAATATTTATGTGTGACAAATAATAATACAAAAAATATAAGTGGATATACATTATAAAACAATCATAGGTCATTCACACATATTTTTGGAATAATGTAACCAATGAAAAAGATGTTTAACTCAAAGAATGAAAATTGAGTTAAGCAATCCCTTACCTTATGATCGAAGGTGTTCTTGATTGTTCTTAATGACCTGAATAATCAAATTTAAATTAATATATTTATAATTACAGAACCTGATAAATATTTCATTGATATGTTATAACCTTATTATGTTCATTAATGTCCTATTTGATGGGTTTATGAGATTCAATTTTATTATTTTGGAAGCATTTTCTTACTTGGTTACAAGATTTGTTTACTTCTATTCATGAATGGAAGTCGGTTTGAAATATGATTAATCATACAGAATTGTTAATATAAATTATTAGTGACATTAAAGATAATAAATTATCTTATAATGATTCTGGTTATATACCATGAGGATGACTCATTCGATGAGTTAAAAATAAACGCTTGAATTTGGCTTGGCAGTTTTGTGCTCAATAAACTTGTTTTGTATTATAATTCCATATTAAGTATGTGTAAAGATTCCAGAACATTAATAAAGATAAAATACATATATTATGACCTGGTTCAACCATAAATATAGTTTCACGACCAGTAATGAAGGAATGATTGAAGAACAAAACTTCATCATCCACGACGGTTATAAATTGGAACCTCATGGACGTTGATTTTGTTTATAAAAATAAAAGGGAGGGAGTAAGAATATTGATGATGGTTCTTAAATTAACATGATATAAATCCAGTATATAGATGATATTGGATTTATCATGATCATTTGTATAGAGGAGGTGATGAGAGGACAACAAATAAAGATAAATTCAAATGAAACTAAATGACAAAGAAAGGTGTTTTACCTCTTGAAATAACTTCCTCGGGAACCTCCTTAAGGGAAGGGATTTTAATCTTTTGGAAAGACCAAGAGCTTCTTGGTCGTGGGGAGTGACTATGTAAGGGTATTTTGGCAAAACTTTGAGGATATTAGAGGCTTAGAGGAGTGAAGAGAAGAGGGAGTGGAGATGGGTTTTTATAGTGGAGGAGAGGGGTAAATTTCAAATATTTAATTCATTATTTTATTATTTCCCTCAAGACGACCAATAGTGTTGTTTAATGTGACCCCTAATAGTAATAAGTGCATGTGAGTTCTATAAAAGTGTCCTCACATCACTTATGATGTCATAAATAGTCTATTTAACTGATAATTTGTATATACAGTATTTTATCGTATTTCTCTATTCATCAAAAATTCTAGAATTTCTGAATAATCACAAAACATTACCCTAACCATTTTTCATCATGTAGAATTCAAAAATGAACTCCATTTTTCAAAATTAATTTTCTAAACATTATTAATTTAATTTTTAAATAGATTCATAGTTAATTTGAAAAATAACAATCTTAAAGGGGTAATTGGTTTTATTTCTCATTGAAAAACTAATTAAGATCTCATTATCTTATTTCCTTAAGAAAATAAAATAATATTATTATTTACTATTCATAAGGGTCATATTACTATTCATATTAATATTCATAAGGGTATGTTACTATTCACCAAAAATCAATTCTGTTCTATTAGACTCCAAATGACTTACTGATCACAACTCTAGATGACCAATTTTTAAAATTCAAATCATAGAAGTGGAAAATTTATATTTAATGGCTAGGTTTTGACTATCTCCTAAATAACCTAGTGTTGTTGCAAAAAAAAGTGAAGAATAGACTGTATTTAAGAGAAAAATATCATAAAATGTTTGGGGTGCTACAAAGAACATGGAAATGATTTATATGATTATTTTCATTAAACAAATATATGTCTTATTCCAATGTTACGATCTACTAGAACATGTTATTTGATTTTGTTATAATTAATTTCTTATAAAATACCAATATTTATTCCACGATTCAAGATTATGATCTTTGATATGCAGGGAATGGTTTTCAAATTTTATAATCATACCCTTATGATCATGTTATACAAACATATCTCTATTGTTTACCCTTACAAAGAATCCAAGCTCACCCTTTCTTATGTTTTCTATCTATAGGTTATGAAGAAAGGTTTTAATTAGATGCACTAAAGGGGAAGATATTTAAGGGATACATTGAGATATGTCACAAATTAATAATATTGTGTTCTAATTTTACAAAGTTAATAAACTATTATGGTCCTTAGGAATGTGTTTTCATAATATAATAAAGATTCATGTAAAATGATTTAATATCCTTGTATGATAATCCTAGGTCATTATAGTTGGTATTATAAGAATGTTTTAGTTAAACTTTTGAAATTAGGATGATATAACTTTAGTGATATCCATAGGGATATTTCTAATAATATATCAAGGGATGTCTATAAGAATAAGTATAAGGATGATTTAAATCATAGGAAAATGTCCTAGAATTTTTTTAAATGATAGAGTAAGTGGTTTTAATTAAATTATATCTTTGTTCAGATACTACAAGTGGATGTGGCTTCGGAACAGATGTAACATGGGGTAACACCACTAAAAAATTATATTGAGTTAGACTCAATCGGGAACTACTACATGATAATGGACCTTACTGCACACTTGGTTTGAAACCCATGGTGGATATGATTTGGAAATTCACAAACTCTTTTGGAATAATCATAAAGGATTTAAATAGATCATGTCTATTAATATAGTAGAATAAATCTAATTTTTTATATATTAAAAATAAGGTGTTGTTATTTATACATAATATAAGTTATTTTTCATGATTATGTGGTATTACACTAGGATTTTTTGTTTTAGTCAATGGTGAGAACTAGAAGGAAATGGGATAAAATTGAATGTGGTGGAAAATTTCCTGATGAGTAGCCAAATGGGATAATTATTAGAGGGAATTACATTACGATTAATCCTACTCAGTCTTCATGAAACATGATCAACAACATTCACCCTAACCAACTCTCAAACTCACCATAGATGAGATGGAAAGAACCGACAGAGAGTTTGGGTAATTGAGACCATATAGGAGATATGATTCAATTTATTTTATGTTGAGAATTTGGAAACAAACAGAAAAGTGTACGTATTAGAGGAAGAGGAATATGTTTTGATGGTGTAAAATGACACAAAAAAAAGCAATTGTAATGTAGTTATTAAAAGTTTGATTAATGTAATAGAGGATAAAATTGTACTTTGTAAAATATCACCTATTTTGGAATGATTTATATGTGTAATGTATGGGATTTATGAAAATATTTTTCTAAGGGGTAAATATCATGAAGAGAATCAAAAAATTGGTATGTGTAATTTTTATACTATCGATGAAGAAGAGACTACGAATAAAATATGAAAGGAAAGATCTATTGAATAATAAGACAAGGAATCCTAGTTAATGGATAAAGGATAATACGGAATAATCCAAGTGTATGTGTATTATAATTATATAATAATGGTTTATGTCTAAGGATTGTTCAAGGAATGAGAAAGCATGTATCTTATAAATAAGTTTTATCGGTATTCATGTTATTACCATTTTTGAAGAGAATACATGATGAAGGTATTCAAATGTTTTGTATGTGAAAATCGAGAGACACTTTACTATATATGGTGGATTAAGGTCAAGTTGATTTAAGTAACCTTTTTTAAAAAATATTGGTTTTTTATTTTTTTAAACGGTTCATAAGGTTAACCATTTATTGAATGGTTTAATTTAATTTTTTAATGAGTTTTTCAAGTCTAAATTATTACTTCACAAAATGAATATTTATCTATATTTGATAACCAATGTTTACAATTTTTTAATAGAGATAGAAGGAATGAATTATCATTATTTATGGATCTTATGATGTATTGGGGCTTCAGGCATTAAAAATTCTCATTCATCACTTAGAGTAAGTGATGAATTGAAAATTTATTGAAGCACAAGATTGATTTGTTTTAATGAAATATAAATTTATCATGTATGTATGTTTCCTTATATTTTAAAATAGTAAAATAATTCCTCAACTCCAGGAAAAGGATATTGAAACAAACTTTTATCATAACACCATAATTGTTTTTGAACCAATGGTCTATTAATTGACAAAGGTTTATGGTTTTGAGGCCTTACCATTCCATTGATAATTATCTTTATTGTGATCAATTATTGTTATCACTCTTTATAATTATTTATTCCTTTCTTACATGTCCAAATCTTCACTTCCCAATTATGTTCTCCTATAAGGAATGTTAGTTTTGTGTTACTTTGTCTAACCGTTATGTTTAAACATTCATTTTTAAGGGATGTTTTGTTAAAAAAAATCTATGTGGGTTTCTATAAAGGAATTTTCAAAAGTCAAACCATTGGTAATAGAGAAAAATTTTGGGGGAGAAATTCATTTTATGTGGGGTAGAAAGTAACACCTCGAGAATTTTGTGACATGTATTTTTTAAATTAATTAAAACTTATGATATTTTGATTTACACCCAACAATAAGTTTATATTAAGTTATATGAAACATTTATTTTATCTTGTGTTACACGTAACACCGTGTTAATCTTACACTACATGAAAAAATGGGTTAACTTGCATTACACATCATACCGGGTTTCAAAAAAAACATTGTTTAGTTACACTTTGTAAGCACAATTTAAAATTAAATTTTAACACTTTTAGAAAATTTATTTTATTATATAAACATAATTTTTTATATTATTATATCTAAATTTTCTTAGGTTGAGGTTTTGGTATTTTTATGAAAAGATTCAGTTTTTGATGAATAGTTTAAAATACTGAATTTTAATTGAAAACTTCCTTTTCATTTAAATAGTTTATAACATTAAATTATATTTTAAAACTTCTTAGAAGTAAAATTAGTTAAATTTTATATCATTTAACACAATTTAGTTCATTTGAATAAATTTCGTGTTGATATTGGATATAAAAACTTTATAAACATTTGAACATTTTCACTTTAAATTAACATGCTTTCTCATTACGCCTGTGAGATTGATTTTAATTTAAAACATTCCAATAATGTGGGTTTAATTTGGAAAAATGGATTCCATATTTTTTATAATCATAACATATAGTTTCGAATAATTTTAAATAATGTTTTGACCAAAATTAATTGTGAATGTAGTAAAAATTAATTATTGTTGTTAAGGTAACAATTGGATTACCAGGGGTTAAATTAGAATGATAAGAGTGAAAATGAACTAAAATATTATATTAATTTTATTGAATGAATTTATTTTGACTCCGAATGGCCCAACGACCTTATTTTTTATTTTATTATATATAATCCCCCTTTTAGGGGTTTAAGGAGAACCTGTAAATGAACCGTAGGCCCAAGGTACAAGACCCGATATGACCTATAATACCTGACCCGAAGGCCCAGATGCATACCATGCCCATTACAAGACCCGTAGGCCCAACCCACTAGAACTAACCCTCCCCAGCTTCTGCTTCATTTATCACCTATTGCTCCCCACCTGCATTGTTGATCGGTTAGCATAGACCTGTACAAAGCTGCATGATGCCTGGTCCCGATGGCGGTTGTCATACCCTCTCATTCTTCCAATCTGGTTAGCTCTACTTCTAGTGACTGCTACTGTTGCTTTGATCCTCTTCCGGGGCCTGCTCTGTGTGAACTGGGATACTTAATGGTCTTCAATGGACCAAAGCCCATGTGGCTCGAAGGCCTTTGATGGTCCAAAGGCCCTTGAGACCAGTATGCCCAAACCAGTGGCCTGAAATCCCAAATCGGGCGAATAGTTCCATCTGCTACAGTACAGAACAGTCCATGCTGCAGTACCCCTGGAAATTCGCCTCCACCCGGTTTTGAACCTGGGTCTCTTGTATGCCAAGCAAGAGCCCATACCACTCGGGTACGAGCTCATTGGAAAATTTATTTCGATCTTTTACATAAAAGTCTCAGAAATATGGAAATTAATTTACACATTCTGTGGAATATTACCCATATAATAATTTAAGTAAAGAAAGAGAAAAAAAATTTCTTACTTTTAAAATCTATAATACTTTGGTGTAAGGACAAAATATTTTTTGTTTGGTTATTTATATTAAATTGAAATATAAATTATTTACTATTATCATGGTAATTTATATTTAATTTTTAGAGATGAATTAGTTTCTAAAAATTCTTATGAAATAGAAACACAATAATTATTTATTTAATTAAAAAAATAACTGATAATAAAAATAATAAAAGTAAATTAAATTTAATGAATTATTGTTTTCCATTATTTTTTAGATTAATATATTATATTACATAGGAGTTAACATAATATATTATATTTACATAATTTTCTTGATATTTTTTAAATTTAAATTAAATATATAATGTTTAAATTGACATTAATGTCATTTTATAATAAATTCTATTTATAATTAATTTAAAATTAACAAAAATTCTAACTTACGTCAAGTGATTTGAAATGTTTAAAAAAATCAACTATGGTCAAATCATGGACCAATTGTTCTTTCTTAATTAATATATTCATCATTAAATAGTAAAAAGTAGTTAGTACGATTAAGGTTAAGGGGGTGTTTTTTACACATTACATAAATTGGATTTAAATTTAATTTACTATGCACATAAGATGTATATTTTATAAATTAGACATCAAACATATAATCAATGGGTATAAATAATCTAATTTGTGTCACTCTAAATTATTCTTAAAGGATACATTACCAAAGTTATAAAACTAGTTACCTTAGTTAAAAAATGATAAAATAGGAAAACATAAATGTTAAGGAAAAAATGTTTAAAAAAGGTGTTCCACTATGTGATAGAGGTGTAAATAGACCATATCATCCATCCACTGCATTAATTATCAATCTTGGATCAACTTCAGGTAAAATTAATATTCTGATAGTTGTTACAACCCCCTTCCTCCATAGATACCACTTCTGGGATGGAAATGAAGAAAGGGAGATAATGACCCCTGAGTCCCACCACCACTAGGCCTTGGGTTGGAGACTAGAACCAAGGGTTTAAATGTCTCAGAATATGGGAGGTATTAACCTTTATAAGAAAACAAGATCAAGAGATATGATGTATAAACCATAATCAACTCCATGAAATATATAACATAAATCCAAACCATCCCAAAATTATTGCATAAACAAAAAATGATACATATAAATTTTCCTAATGAAATGCCCAAAAGAAACAAAATCTAAGAAAAAACACATAAACAACTTTGAAGGTCTAATCTAGAAATGTCTAGAACTCACTATAAAGTCCTCTTGGAATCCTAAAAATAGTTCATATATACATTGGGTAAGCATACAGGTATACACTATAGGAAAACAAAAGTATCTCATGCTCATGTGAAAAGAACATACTAATGTAACCATGTGAAATAAGTAGAACCAAACAAAACCTAAACATGCATACTAACCAAAATCCCATAGTCACTAAGGCTAACTCACAAAATAATGCATTAAAGTAATATAATATATTATAAATCACATAAATTTTATGGTCCCTCAAACCACTTTAATATTGATAAGCTTCTCTCTCCCCAATGAAAATACTTCTTGGAAATACTACCTCTTTCAAATATACCACATCACATCCCACCTGCACACACTTTGGCCTCACAACACATCCCACCCACACACACCTAGGCCTCAAAACACATCTCAACCACACACCCCTGGGTCTCACAACACATCAAGCCTGCACACACTTGGGCCACACAACACATTACATATCATCCAAAAGATGACCCATACATCACATCATAACTCATCCTAAAGACACATGGTACATCAAATCACAACTCATCCCAAAGACACCTCAAATACCATATCACATCCCGATTAACCTAAATGTTATATATATTTTGTTGTCATGTTTTCTATGGGTTTTCATTCATTTACTAGATAATTTACGTGGTAGATATACAATATTTCATGAAAGAGGGATTCACATGATTACAAAGAAGAATAGTAGAAAAGCTAAATAAATGGACAAGTACACGTCGTGATGGCCAAGTTCACATCCTTTACTTGAGGATCACAACCTGCATTAAGTCGAATAAATTGAATGTTCATGTCATGATTCCCTCCTACACATCGTGACCCATGTCAAACCAGAATCCATTAAAGCCACAAGGATTCAATACAAAAAGATAACTGGCCATGGGGTACATGTCATGAACCACCTGTACACGACGTGACCATGGTCAAACATCATTAATCCACAGAAGATCTTCATGCCATGCTGGAGATCCTGGTCGAAGTATTATAGATTAAGGGTTCATGATGTGACGATTAGGTACACATCATGACTATAATGGCCCAGACCCACCTGGTCCATTACTTTTCCAAAACACGGCTCCACCATGAGGGCGGTACTGTGATGGTGGCACCATGTCCTCACCAAGCGGTCTTCATCCTTTCACAGTTCCTGACTTTACCACTCCCGAAACATATATTTTGATGTAAAGATGATTTAATACCCCCTTTAAAATCCTTTTAAAGACCATAAATAATATCTAAAATCTCCCAAGAGGCGGGAAACCCTTAACTTACCAAAACGTGTGGTCTTTCCTCGGTGTCACACCCTTCCCCGTACCTTCTAGATCCGCCCCTGCTACATATTTCATTAGGGTTAATGAAAACTATTTAACCCATAGCTCTTATGACCACCTCTCCGATGAGAATTGTTAAATGACAATTAATTCCATCGTGCGTAACCACCTAACTGCGTGATGAAACCACGATCCGACATTATGGACATTAAAAATTCCATATCCCATAACAACGGGATCTCATATTTATTTCACACAATAAATTATTTCTTCTTCCTCATGGATAGTCTTCTTTTCTTCTTTGTGCGTTTGGAGTTCCCCTTCCCGAGGCAAGTGGTGCGCCTTTGCTAGAGCCTTTCTACTCACCCTTGGAGTCCTCGACGTTCCTCCCCTACAAGTCACACATCCCCAATTATTATCACATGGAGAAGAACATCAATACATGATCAACCAGGTAGGTATTTTCCTTCGTCTCACCTTATTGTGTATCATGCGGGGTGGGTACGCTACTGTTTCTGTGAGAATGGATGAAACCAAACCTTAACAAAGATAATAAACAGGCTGTTAAAGAATGATGGGGTATGTTCACTACTGGAAATGGGACTTTTCCCAATACTTTTATACCAAAGGTTGAAAGAACCGTTGGTATATGTTGTGTTTCTCAACTGTTTCTTTAAACCGTTGGTAAAGACCTTGAAAATTTGACTTTTCCCAACGGGTTTATGAAACCGTTGGGAAAAGTGTGGAAAAACATAGTTTCCCCAACGGTTTTATAAAAATGTTGGTAAAGATTGGGGTTTCCCAATGGTTTTTAAAAACCATTGGGAAAAAGCCCCAAATTCTCCAAATGCAGGCAGCGGCCTCCCCACAATTCTAGAAGCCTTCCGCTCATCTCCAGAAGCGATTCCTTGGCAAAAGCACTTCCAAATCCCCACATCTTCCATCGGATCAGCAGCTACTAGGTTAGACTCCTATATTTTATCAAGGATATAGTTCCTCCTCTTATAAATCATATCCTTCTATTCTCAATGATTTCGTCATTCCCAATTTTTAGGGTTTTTGTAAAATTTTATGATTGTTCCACGAATTGTGTACTAAAATCCCTATATCGGTGTATGTCCAATTAATGTTTTCAATACACGTTTACATTTATAAGGGCATGGTGTCTCTTTATTTTGTTCTAATTTTGAAGATTCATAGTTTTTTTAATCTACTTAAAATATTATAGCTTCATGTATATGAACTAATAAGAAATTTTTTGTTATATTTATTGATATTATTTCATGAAAATCACTCCTTTCATTATGATCATTCCAAACATGAAGATCTTGTTCATCTTAATTTTTGTACACTATGTGTATTACAAAACAAGTATGTATCATGTTTCTATCAAAATCTATATATATACAATATGACACACTGTTCACTTATCCTTTGCATAATAGAACATATGGCGTATCTTCTTGAACATTGCCAAATAGAATGTGGTCCCTAATTAGTATTTCATCATTCTTCATGAAACTAATTGACAGAATGTCAAATTCGCAATATTAGTGAATATTAGTTTTTCTAATATAACCATTAATCATTCTGCCTTCGACATCATACATGTGTTATTCAATCACCTTTTTAAAACACAATGACCATTTTCACTGATTTGGGGTTCCTTAAAATGCATGGGAAAATCAGAAAAATCCATGTATTGAATCGTGTTTCTCATATGGTTTCACGGATGCAAGTTCATCTCGAAAATCATGACTGCATGGTTCAAATATCATGAGGACCATGAGAATATTATTCTTTACACAAATGAAGTTTTTTTCTACAACTATGTGTTTTTGTTTTCACTTTTGATTTGGACGAAAGGGGATCTTTGTGGTCATTAATCATGGTTGTGGGTGGTCATTTAGGATGTATGATAGTATGACTTCATTTTACTTGATATATCCTGTATTATTATTGATTTATGTTCAATTTGATTATCATTAACAAGTGAGGTTATTTAATAAGTTGTTATTAATGGTTGTAATAATGACGATATGGTATAACAGTTCATATGGTGTGTATAAGGGTTCACATGGTGTGTATAACGGTTGACATGGTATCAGTGAACTCAAGTCATTAATTTAAGCCTTCATTCTCACTAGCACGTAAGAAATTGAATGATGTAAACCCATCCTCACATGATTTCTTACCTTAGATAGTGTCCAACATATGGCATACAAGCTTTTGAATTCATTAGTTAACCAGGATCATATATTTGATTTCCCCCAAGATGACTGTACTAATATAACTTTAGGGTCAACTAAATATGGTTCTCATTGTACGTTGTATATTATGTGTCCTTCTTGGCCAATACTCACTTTTATGAGGGTGAGGTGCTTTTCACTACCCATTCTCGCATGTGTAGACAGCCATAAAAATGTTAGATAAGTCACAAGTTTAATTCAGTAATGTTGTTATCATTGACATACTTTATTAAGAATTTCAAATTTAAAAATAAATGTTTTTGTCTATACTTAATGAAATTAAATATTTTTATAGGTCATGAACAACCTATTAGTATAGAATCCTAAAATTTATTCACCCATGGGGTGAACTTGACTTGGGGAAGTAATTGGGTAATGAATGGTATGGCCAGGTGTCAATAATGTTTTATTGAACATGAGTGAATGATTTGGGATGCCAATAACACATTATGGGACCTGAGGCATGTGCCTCTTATTGACCTAATGAAAATGAATATAAATAAATTTTAATTTAATTTATGAGTACTTTTTCTTTACATTATTTTAATAGTTCACTACATCGACTAGAAACTTCTTCCTTTATCATTTACTTAAATGTATTTTCTATTAAAGTTCAATCCTATTGAATTGTTTATGACAAAATGACTTATATAAATTCTTTTTACAGAATGGACATAAGTTGGATGTATGAAACTGATCGGATCTCAAGTGATTTTCAAAACAATTTGGAGAGCTTTATAGATTTTTCATTTTACAATGCTTCAGATAGTGGTCGCATACACTGCCCATGCTCCAATTGTGTTGGTAGACCTTGGTTGAGCCGTGAAGAAGTCAGCTACCACATAACCAAAAATGGTTTTCAAGAAAACTACTTTTTGAGGTATCACAATGGGGAGAAAATGAAATATCAAATTGGTGATGATAGAAATGAAAAGACTGGAATGGAGAATTCGTTAGATGGTCAGTTTCCATTTATTCGTCATCATAAAAAAGAATGGATTTCGACACAAGAAGACTTGGACATGAGGATAGCTAATTCATCTAGTGAAAATGATGATATTGATAGGGAGAAAAAATTGAATGATGCTGCCACGACTCCAGTATATCAACTATGCGATAAAATGAAAAAGTTGGAATTTTTTATCCGATTGTTTCATGGGAAAGCTATGTATTGGATTTCTAATACAACAATCGATTACATTCTTACCCTCTTGAAGGATTTAATTCCAGATGATGTAGATATTCCCTCAATCCACTATATGGCTAGGAAGTTAGTTGAAGAACATGGATTTTTAGGAAACAAAATTCATGTTTTCCCGAAATATTGTAGTTTATTATGGGAGGAAACCGCTAAACGAAATGATTGTATAAAATGTGTCCCATCCCGCTGGAAGTCAAAATCTGATGGAACACCAACTAGCATTCCACAAAAAGTAATGAGGCACTTTCCATTGATCCCCACACTCCAGAATATTTTTATGTCTGATGACATATTAATAAAAATGATATGGCATGATACCGAGAGAAATAATTATAATGATTAGTTGGTTCATCCTGCAGATGGATTTGCATGGTTGAGATTTGATGCCCGACATCCTGAATGTTCAGCTGAAGTGCATAATGTGAGGCTGGGTCTTTCATGCGACAGTTTTAATCCGTTTGGGCAGATGCTTACTTCGCACAACACATGGCCAGTTTTTATACACATTTATAATCTTCCCACATGGTTGTGTATGAAAAAACCTTTGACTTTCATGATTATACTCATATCTGGTCCTTCTGATCCTGGCATTGATATTGATGCATACATGCAACCTTTCATAAAAGAGTTGAAACTTCTTTGGGATGTGGGTGTGCGCACATACGATGCATGTTCGAAAGAGATATTTCAGATGTGTGATGCACTTATGTAGACGATCAATGATTTCCTGGATTAAGAAATGATATATGGATGAATACTGAAGGGAAAATTTTCATGTTTAGTTTGTATGAAGAATACACGATCCAGAAGACTGAAACACTGCTGTAGTTTCAGTTTTATGGGACATCGACGATTCATGCCAAAGGATCATCCATATAGAATGAATCGTCGAAGATTTGATAATACCATAGAGACCGATGATCCACCTCAGTGTATGTATGGAATTGATGTTCTTAATGAATTGAAAGATTTCATTTTTTCGTTCAGGAAGGGTCAAATGAAATCTGGAAAGAGAAAGAATGTTTCCACTGAAACCTGTTACAATTGGAGGAAGAGGAGTATATTTTTTTATTTTCCATTTTGGTCAACCAATTTTTTATGTCATTTCTTAGACGTTATTCATATTGAAAAGAATATATGCAAAATGTTGCTTTCGGTTCTTCTAAATGTCAAGGGGAAGAAAAAAGATGATTTACAATCTCGGCGTGACTTGGTGGATTGGGGCATCAGAACAGAATTGCATCCTGTGCATATTAGTGAAAATAAATGGAAACTTCCATGTGCTTATTATGTGATGAAACCTACGAAAAAACAATTTCTGGAAGTATTAGAGACTATTATAGTTCCTGATGGTTATTCAAGGAACATATCTAAACAGGTCAACAGAAGAGAGTTGAAGCTAAAATCTTTGAAGACTCATGATTATCACGTTCTACTGCATGAGTTGCTTCCAATAGAAATCCATCATCTTTTTTCCAATAATGTAAGGGTGGCTGTTATTCGGTTGTGCCATTTGTTTAGATATCTTTGTGCTAAGAAGTTTTCCAAGTATTTCTTACAAAAAATGTTGACAGATGCCCCATTAATTTCGTGTGAGTTGGAGAAAGTATCTCCTCCATCATTTTTTCACATGCATGATGCATCTGACTGTCCATATTCCCACTGAAATACTTCTTGGATGACCTGTTTCTTTTCATTTGATGTATCCAACTGAAAGAAATATGTTCACATTAAAGTCTTATGTCCGAAACAGAAATCATCCCGAAGGTTCTATCGTGAACGGTTACTTGGCTCAAGATTGTATGTATTTCTGCTCGATGTATTTGTCTGATCTTACTACAATATTGAACAGACCAATGAAAAATGAAGAAGAATAGTATGAGAAAATTGAACCCAGTTTTCCATAACTTCCACAAACAGGAGGAATTCCTCGATCATATACATTGAAGACATTAATCCATGAAGAGCGGGAGATGGCACATCACAGAGTTTTGTTCAACTGTGATTTTTTCGATGACTATATCAGGTAACTAAATTGATTATGTATATCTTACATATATATCTTTTAAACTATTCATATCTTTTATCTACAGGGAACATAAAACAATGATAAATAGGAAGCATCATTATTTATCTTTGAGAAGGAGAGAGACTTTGCATAGCAAAGAGTTTTCTGCTTGGTTAAAATTGATGTTATAAAAAAAATTAATGTTTAAAATAATTATATCAATAGTAAATTAAGGTTGATAGTCATTTATATTGCAGGTATTGAGTTTGTCTGCTGACTCTATCTCTGAGGAAATAAGAGCTTTGGCTTTTGGTCCTAATACCGTGGTTCGTGACAGTAAATCAATTGCTATCAATGGGTACAAATTTATTGTCACTGAACGAGAAAATAACATGAGAACAAAACCTGATGGTGTTATGGTTACTACCACAACAGATTGTTATGCCAGTGCATCATATAGTAGATCACGATATGAAAATGTGGGTTATTATGGAGTTGTTGAGAAAATAATAATATTGGATTATTACTCTTAATGACGAGTCACAATGATGAAATGCCATTGGTTTGATTCGATGACAAGACATGGAACATTTATTGATGATTGTGGATTTCGAGTAATTAATATGACTCGCACTCTTACTACCGAAGAACCATATGTGTTGGCATCAATGGATAAATATGTTTTTTATGTCAAAGACCAACTTAGACCTGAATTTGGTGTCATAGTTGAAGTAATTCCAAGACATATTTTTTATGATGGTGATGATGGAATTGACACTGTCCCTAGTTCCATTGGAACCAATCCATTTATTTCTTTTGATGAATTAAATAGCTCAATTGTTAGAGTTGATTGTGAACATGAGGTTGTGGTTGAAAATATATAGAATCATTCATCCATGTTCTCAATTCTTTTGGTTTAACTAGAGTTGGCTTGTTTAGGTTGGTAATATTCAAATTGATTTAGTATTGATCACAAATATGTTTTAGCTGACTTGACCATTATGTGAATTTTTAATGTTTATTGGTTGCAGTTTTATTTGAATTGCATTATTTAATTTTGAATTGAACTATATTCAAATATAGTCAAACAATATTTCTAACTTGGTGAACATTACAACTTGTATGATTTATTAAATCCATTCAAGAACTTCTATAACAATTGATAGCTAAATTACCAATGAATCCCCCTATTCCCTCATATATTTTGTTTTTTGGATTATAAATTAGTTTTATTTTTCTAATTAATTACATATTTGTTTTCAAAAGCAGGAAATGAATCCAATTGAAGAGAGACAAAGGAAAAAATAATAGAGAACAATCGTCGAATGACGGAGTTGGGAGTTCCATCATTAGTGCCTGTAGTGAGTACTTTTTTTTAAATTGATATATTTAAAAAAAATATATATTGCCATGTGATTAATTATTTTGTAAACATTTTTGTAGGATCCACCTATACGTCGAACGTTATTCGACGAGGAGCCTAGTACTGGTCCTAGTACTCTGGCCGGTGGTACGAGGAGGGTTCGTACCAGAGGTGGACGAGCAGTTGCGCGTACCCGACTTGACCCTACCCCTCCCACTGACATTTCATCCTTCCCACATTCTGATCCTGGTGTGTCATTAGGGACACATGGGATATTTAGGCCTCCCATGTTTTCACTACCTTCTGCATCTTCTGGCCCATCATTTTCACATCCCCTGATGATTCCCACTCCCCAGTCAGCATCCAGTCAGACAACTGTCCCATATTATTTTCCTTCTAATTCTGTCTCTCCGAGCTTCTATATTCCATCTTCTTCAACTCTTGTTCCACCATAGGGTGTTCCATCTGTTTCTGTGGATCCAGTAGCGCTCAGCGATCAGACTGACACAGGTATAATTATAAAACCCTAACAAATTTTTATAGAAATATTTATTTTCATTATAACATGTTTTGATAAAATATCTGTTTTTCGTTCATGACAGATACATCTACTGACAGGAGGCATGGGTGGGGGCATACATGCATGTGTTCGGTGTGGAACCGCCGCACACATGTTATGGTGGATTATAATTAAGACAAAAAAATGGTTGAGAAAACAGGGCAGCAATGTCGGAGTTTTTTGCCGACGCTTGCCAAATACTCCGATATCATTCCCGTCAGCCCGCTATCATGGAGACATTTGCCACATGAGGTCAAGGATAGAGCTTGGGAAGAGATATGGGTAAAGAAACCTGTTTTATTTAATTCCATGAATTATTTTTATATTTATATGAATTAATATTTTGATTTCAGCTTCGATTTAATTTTCCCGATTGTGAGGGTGCATGACCAGAACGTCTATAGGATTTAGGCCAACTTTGGAGATCCTAAAAGCATGAGTTGTATATTGGATGGGTATCTAGAGTTGGCACTGATTTAGAGGCGGTACCAGTGGTGGATGATTGTCCTATAGAGCAGTATCGTCAGATGATTACTCATTGGACGAGTACCCAGTTTAAGGTATTAATAACATTTGAGGTATTTAAATAATAACTTTCATGTTTTTCATTAATACTATCTGTTGAATTTTTGAATTTTATATAGGAATCATCTGGAAAAAATAAAAAGAACATTGATGCAAAAAAATACCTTCACACACAGGGACGCACTACGATGCCTGATCGTGAGAGGAAGCAGGTTTGCCAATTGTTTATAAGTTTTCTTTACGACTTGAACTTTCTTTTGTTTCCTCATTTATTTAATAGTTTGCAAAATTTTTCATATAACTTTAGTTTTAAATGTCATTGTAGAGGCAAATACAAAATATTGAAGGATGTGTGGCTCAAGAAAAACTGTTTTGCTCGAGTAGATGGAAAAAGGATGGAATTGTTGTCAACGAAGCGACTCAGCAGCAGATTGTAAGTTTTAATCTATTGAATTTATACTTTAATATCTATTTTTTAACTTAATTATATATTTATATTTGTAACAAGATTCTTTAGAGGCCCTTGATGCCCAAGAACCAGACAATTTTGGGCCAACATATCACTTACATCAGGTGTTGGGAGAGGAGCATTCTGGCAGAGTACGCTACCGGCCAAGGATAGCCCCGACGAGGTATTGTCCCTCCTCAGGTACAAGCTGTAGTGACTTCGAGCTACAGCAAGTTAGGGCACAGGCAGAACTGGCTGAGAAAAGGGCCATAGAGACGGAAGAACAGTCTCCTAGGTAAAACAGTTCATTTATGAAATTTATTGAAGTTCTACATCCTACACTTCCAGCAGAGACCAGCCTAGATTTGGATGAGTATATGTCATCGATACGTTCTATATACGGTGCACTAGGTGGCAGTTCTAGTGGTGGTTGGGATGATGTCCAGCTTGATGATGATGATGGTGAGGAGTCTGATGTGGAAGAGGAGAGAGAGGAGGAGGGCTAGGTGGGTGGCGAGGTCGAGGAGGAGGGTGAGGACGAGGAGGAGGGCGGGGGTGAGGAGGGTGAGGACGATGATGGGGACGAGGACGATGGTGATGATGATGATGGTGATGGTGATGTTGGACAAGTTGATCCATTACATTTTTGACTGATATTACCGAGATTTGATATTTAATCTATTCTAGTTGTTGTTTTTATCTAGACTCATATTATAGTATTGGAGTTGAGTTATTTTTATATATTATTTGTCTTTATGGATGTTGTTGTCTTTTAGTTGTTGTGTGTTTGGGAACTCCCCTCCTTCCTGGACCCTAGACAACCCCCCACCCTCCTCCCTGGACCCCGGACAGCCCTGCCGGACAGCCCCTCGAAGAGCCCCCCGAACAGCCCCCACCCTCGTCCCTGGACCCCGGACAACCCCCCGAACACCCCCGGACAGCCCCCGGACAGCCCCCCGAATAGCCCCCGGACAGCCCCCACCCTCTACCCTGGACCCCGGACAACCCCCCGGACAGCGCCCCAGATAGCCCCCCAGACAACCCCCCACCCTCTTCCTTGGACCCCGGAAAACCCCCCGAACAGCCCCGGATAGCCCCCAGACAACCCCCCGAACAGCCCCCCACCCACCTCCCTGGACCCCAGGCAGCCCCCCAGACAGCCCCCCTGGACAGCCCCCCAGACAGCCCCCACCCTCCTCCTTGGACCCCGGACAACCCCCCGAACACCCCCCGGACAGCCCCCCGCACAGCCCCCAAATACTAAAAATGATATAAATATATTTTATATAAATATACACAAGATTTTATGTAAATACCATTCCACTAATAGACACATGAGGATTCTCATAAAATGGAAAACATTTTAAGTACATACGGAAAACCGACCAAACGCATTTGGTTTCTATTGAAACATTAGGAGAATGATCCATGGGTCATATGTTACATGTACGAATCAACCCCGCCTCAATCCGAGGCGCATTGTGGCCGCCACCACCCAAAGTGTCTGCCTTTTGTTTCAAAAGGACGTCATTTTAATTGAAAAACATCAACTAGCATATGGAAAATTGACCTAACACATTCATATTGTGTCGATAATTTAGCACAACGATCCATGGGTCATATGTGACCTGTACGAGTCAACCCCGCCTCAATCCGAGGCATGGTGTGGCCACCACCACTCAATGTGTCTGTCTTCTGTTTCAAAAGGACGTCATTTTATGTGAAAAACATCAACTGACATACGGAAAACCGACCAAACGCATTCAGATAGTGTAGAAACTTTAGCACAACGATCCATGGGTCATATGTGACGTGTACGAGTCAACCTTCCCTTAATCTAAGGCACGGTGTGGCCGGAATCACTCTAAGTTACTCTCTTTTTCTTAAAATGGACTACATTTTAAGTATATATGGAAAACCGACCAAACGCATTCGGCTTCCATTGAAACTTTAGTAGAACGATGCATGTGTCATATGTGACATGAACGAGTCAACTACGCCTCAATATGAGGTGCGGTGTGGCTGGCACCACTCAAAGTGTCTACCTTTTGTTTCAAAAGAACGTCATTTTAATTGAGAAACATCAACTGGCATACGGAAAAGTGACCAAACGCATTCATATTGTGTCGATACATTAGCACAATGATCCATGGGTCATATGTGATGTTTACGAGTCAGCCCCACCTCAATCCGAGGTGCGGTGTGGCTTCCACCACTCAAAGTGCCTACCTTTTGTTTCAAAATGACGTCATTTTAATTGAAAAACATCAAATGGAATACGGAAAACTGACCAAACGTATTCGTATTGTGTCGATACATTAGCAAAATGATCCATGGGTCATATGTGACGTGTACAAGTCAACCTCGCCTCAATCCGAGGTGTGGTGTGGCCTCCACCACTCAAAGTGTCTGACTTTTGTTTCAAAAGGACGTCATTTTAATTGAAAAACATCAGCTGACATACGGATAATCGACCAAAAGAATTCGGATTATGTCGATACAATAGCACAACGATCCATGGGTCATATGTAACATGTACGAGTAAACCCCGCCTCAATCCGAGGCATGGTGTGGCCGCCACCACTCAAAGTGTCGGTCTTTTGTTTCAAAAGGACATCATTTTAATTGAAAAACATCAACTGGCATACGGAAAACCGACAAACGCATTGGGATTGTGTCGATACTTTAGCACAATGATCCATGGGTCATATGTGACGTGTACGAGTCAACCCCTCCTCAATCTGAGGCGTGGTGTGGACGGAACCACTCAAAGTGTCTATCTTTTGTTTCAAAAGGACGTCATTTTAAGTGAAAAATATCAACTGGCATACGGAAAAGTGACCAAACACATTCAGATTGTGTCAACACTTTATAACAACGATCCATGGGTCATATGTGACATGTACGAGTCAACCTCACCATAATATGATGCACAGTGTGTCCGTAATCACTCTAAGTGGCTCTCTTTTGTTTAAAATGGACAACATTTTAAGTACATATGGAAAACTGACCAAATGCATTCGGTTTCCATTTTAACATTAGGAGAACGATCCATGGGTCATCTGTGACGTGTACGAGTCAACCCCGCCTTAATCCGAGGTGTAGTGCGGCTGACACCACTCAATGTGATTGCCTTTGGTTTCAAAAGGATGTCATTTTAATTGAAAAGCATCAACTGGCATACGGAAAACTGACAAACGCATTAGGATTGTGTTAATACATTAGCATAAAGATCCATGGGTCATATATGACGTGTACGAGTCAACCTTGCCTCAATCTAAGGTGCGGTGTGTCCGGAACCACTCAAAGTGTCTGTCTTTTGTTTCAGAAGGACGTCATTTTAATTGAAAAACATCAACTGGCATATGGAAAAGCGACCAAACACATTCGGATTGTGTCGATACATTATCACAACGATCCATGGGTCATATTTCATTTGTAAGAGTCAACCCCGCCTCAATCTGAGGCACGTTGTGGCCACCACAACTCAAAGTGTCTGTCTTTTGTTTTAAAAGGACTTTATTTGAAGTGAAAAACATCAACTGGCATACAGAAAACTGACCAAACGCATTCAGATTGTGTCAATACTTTAGCACAACGACCCATGGGTCATATGTGACATGTACGAGGCAACCCCGCTTTAATCTAAGGCACTGTGTGGCCGGAATCACTCTAAGTGGCTCTCTTTTGCTTAAAATGGTCAACAATTTAAGTACATATGGAAAACTGACCAAACGCATTCATTTTCCCATGAAAAATTAGGAGAAAGATCCATGGGTCATATGTGACGTGTACGAGTCAACTCTACCTCAATACGAGGTGCGATGTGGCTGGCACCACAAAAAGTGTCTGCCTTTTGTTTCAAAAGGATGTTATTTTAATTGAAAAACATCAACTGGCATACGGAAAACCGACCAAACGTATTCGTATTGTTTCCATACATTAGCACAACGATCCATGGGTCATATGTGACATGTATGAGTCAACCCCGCCTCAATCCAAGGCACGGTGTGGCCGCTACCACTCAAAGTGTCTGCCTTTTGTTTCAAAAGGACGTCATTTTAATTGAAAAACATCAACTGGCATAAGGAAAACAGACAAACACATTCATATTGTGTAGATACTTTAGAAAAACAATCTATGGGTCATATGTGACATGTGCGAGTCAACCCCGCCTCAATCTGAGGCGCGGTGTGGTCGTTACCACTCAAAGTGTCTATCTTTTGTTTCAAAGGACGTCATTTTAAGTGAAAAATATCAACTGGCATACGGAAAATGGACCAAATGCATTCAGATTGCATTGATACTTTAGCACAACGATCCATGGGTCATATGTGACGTGTATGAGTCAACCCCGCCTTAATCTGAGGCACAGTGTGTCCGGAATCACTCTAAGTGAATCTCTTTTGTTTAAAATGGACAACATGTTAAGTACATACGGGAAACCGACCAAACGCATTTAGTTTCCATTGAAACATTAGGAGAACGATCCATGGGTCATATGTGACATGTACGAGTAAACTCCGCCTCAATACGAGGAATGGGGTGGCCGAAACCACTCAAAGTGTATGCCTTTTGTTTCAAAAGGACGTCATTTTAATTGAAAAATGTCAACTGGCATACGGAAAACTGACCAAATGCATTCGGATTGTGTCGATACATTAGAAAAATGATTCATGGGTCATATGTGACGTGTACGAGTCAACCCTGCCTCAATACGAGGTGTGGCGTGGCCGCCACCACTCAAAGTGTTTGTCTTTTGTTTCAAAAGGACGCCATTTTAATTGATAAACAACAACTGGCATACGGAAAACCGACCAAACGCATTTAGATTGTGTCGATACTTTAGAACATGATCCATGGGTCATATATGATGTGTAAGAGTCAACCCCGCCTCAATCCGAGGCATAGTGTGGCCGCCACCACCCAAAGTGTCTGCCTTTTGTTTCAAAAGGATGTCATTTTAATTGAAAAACATCAACTAGCATATGGAAAACCGACCTAACACATTCATATTGTGTCGATACTTTAGCACAATGATCCATGGGTCATATGTGACCTGTACGAGTCAACCCTGCCTCAATCCGAGGCGCGGTGTGACCAGAATCACTCTAAGTGGATCTCTTTTGTTTCAAATGGACAACATTTTATGTACATATGGGAAACCAACCAAACACATTCGGTTTCCATTGAAACTTTAGGAGAACGATTCATGGGTCATATCTGAGGTGTACGAATCAACCTCGCCTCAATATGAGATGTAGTGTGGCCGGGACCACTCAAAGTGTCTTCCTTTTGTTTCAAAAAGACGCCATTTTAATTAAAAAAATCAACTGGTATATGGAAAACCGACCAAATGTATTCAGATTGTGTCGATACTTTAGCACAATGATCCATAGGTCATATGTGACGTGTACGAGTCAACCCTGCCTCAATCCGAATCACGGTGTGGCCGGTAGCACTCCAGGTGTATGTATTTTGTTTAAAATGGACATCATTTCACGTAAAAATATATGGTATAAAAATAACTGATCAAATTATGAATTGACTTCCAGATTCCACATATAATTGTCATATAAATTTTAAATTGAATTCTAAATGAATTATGTATGTTTATAATTATGTTATGAATTCTAATTTAATTATGGATGTGTATAGTTCCAGCATTATATGTTAAATGTGTATGAATTTGTTCTCTATATATAAGTGTTAGTTGGTTATTGCAGGTAAAATGATTCTATATGTATGTGTTAGTTTATTGCAGTTACAATAATTGGATTGAAAATGAGAGGTCTCGTGTGCAAAATAGAGAGCTGGTAGGCAAATTGGAGAGGTTCTGGGAAAATTGCAGAGATGTTGTGCAATTTTCCCCAGCATAGGCTATGCTAATGGTTTGAAACCGTTGGCATAACATGTCTGGGTTTTGTTTTACCAACGGTTCATAGAACCATTGGTAAAACACTTTTCCCAATAGTTTCTAAACCATTGAGAAATAGGAGATCTTGGGTTTTTTCCAACGGTTTTGGAAAACCGTTGGAAAAAACAAGGTAATTTTCAGCACTCTATCCCAACACTTTACAACCATTGGGAAAAAGATTTCCCAATGGTTTTCCAGAACCGTTGGGATAGGGTAATTTTTCTCCACCCTATCCCAACGGTTCACTGTAAACAGTTGGGAAAATCATTTCCCAACGGCTTACTTCTCTACGGTTTTCAGAACCGTTGGTATAACATATACCAACAGTTCTGCAGCCTTTCCCAACAGTTCTAAACTGTTGGGAAATTCTGCATTTCCAGTAGTGGTTTGACAATTCTGATGTACTATTTTATAGATTCTATATATTGTGAACTATATGGGATTATGCTCACTGAAAATCATGGGTATTGGTGGTCTTTACTTGCGCACTAAAGATCCCTTGTCTTCTGTGATGATTGAATGGCTATAACATGGAAATTGGTTAATCATGTAAACTAGGTGGATTAAATGGATGTCTAGTGAACATAAATCCCTATGTGGTCACTCCAATTTACCAACAGAAAGAAGAACCTAATTAATGAGGTGCTTGAACCTGGAAGTTTCCCTACTCTGTTTTGGTAGTAGGTGTGTTGTTCTTCTTGATGCTTATGGGGTGATGTGGATGGGGATGTGATCCTTTGTTGTGGCATAGTTGTTGGTTGTGAATCTGATGTTGTGTGGGGCTATATCTCGAGTCTTGGATTGGTTCATGTATATTGAGGGATCTCACTGATCCCTTTGTTGTTGTGTCTTTACAAGAGAACTGGCTATGAATGCTTAAATGGTAGTTTGGGTGTTTCTCTTTCTTTTGCTAATGGTTATTCCAGTTAGTTTACCAGTAGTGCATAATTTACTTAAATGAGATCACTTGAACATGAAAACAAGAATGGGCTCAATGGGGATTTTTTTTCTGGGATGAGTGGTGACATGGTCGTGGGATCGATGTTTCTTGTGAATGAATAGTAATGAGGGTGTTTGTGCTTAACTTGGTTTTTGAACTCCTAGGTTGGGATGAGTGCTTGTTATATATATTATATAATTGTAGTTCTTATGTTTCTCATTCATTCCCCACCCAATTTGAGCACCTAGTTCCGAACACACCTATTTCATAGGGGAGGGTGTTTTCCCAAACACTCCTATGAGTGGTTGGTTATTAGGTCTTTTTTTCTCCCTTTACTGAATAACCCAATACTCATCGGGCAGGCTATGATGGCATGAGGTCCATTATAGCCAAAGATTCTTCGGGTAGGGTAGTTTTGGTGGTTTCCAAGGTGTGTGCGGGCAGGTTGTTTCCCAAGTGTCTTCGGGATAAGGCCTAGGTGTCTTCGGGCATGTCAGTAGTTGTTATGGGCCAAGTGTTTTTCGGTGTGGTTACATGTGGTTGTTGTTTCCCAGGGGTTTGCGGGCGGGATGTGCAGTTGTGTCCCAGGTGTGTGCGGGAAGGGTGTGGCTGTAGGACTACGCTGATAATGGCGGGAGAGGTTCGATGTGTAGGATGTCTTAAATAACCAGTGGGGAAGTGGCGCGGGGTACCCAAATATCATTGTGCTATTACTATACATTACTTGACTTTCATTATTTGGGGAGTGTGACTTGGTGAGGCTTGGGTGGATAGTTTTTCTTTCTAGGTGCTTTTGTTATCTATTTTCTCACAGGGCATTAGAATGCCTCCCCACTTGTGCACGAGAGCTTTTGGTTTTCCCTACTAAGTATACTTGTATGCTCACCCTACATATATAAAACTGTTTTTAGGTTTCCAGGAGGACATCAGGGATCGTGCAGGGTCGTACTAGTTCATACGTTGGGACAGTTGTTGTTTCTTTTGTTTCTTTCTTTTGGTACTTCTTTTGGGGGTTTTATTTTACTTTTGTATCATTTACTTTTGGAACATGCATATGATAATGGTTTGTTTTGGATTTACCTGTACTTCCACTTTTGGTGTTGTTGGGATTTACTATCTTATCATCTAATCATATTAAATAAAAAGGGCAATAACTTCCATCTTGTGTGTGATTCTATACCCTTGGTGCTAGTCGCCACTCCGAGACCTATTGAAGGCTGGTCTCAGGGGTCATTATCTTTCCTTCATCTTGAAGAAGGAAGGGTCTGGAAACCTACTATCCCTGATCTCATCCTGTTTAAATCGGGTCATGACATAATGGTATCAGAGGTGAGGTTGAGAGATATGATGTAGTTCGAAGTTAGGCACAGTGAGGATCACATGGGTTGGTAGGGAAACAGTGTTGGACAATCTTGGTGCGTGAAATAGGCTAGGGAAGACCGGCTAGGACCCGGGATTTTAGGCCCCCCCCTGATCCAATGCAAGGACACTAGGCCTACAGAATGTCCAAGTGAGGCTATACTGATTGCAGGTTAGAGACCCTAGGAAAGGTACATGCGTCATAATGACTTGTGTTCACGTGTTTCATGTGTATTTTTGGGATTTAAAATGAATTAGAATTCTAAGGAAATTTGAAAGCAATCTTCTACACTACTCGGGCTTAGGCATTCATTGTTTAACTTGTAGCTATGACACCCAGATGGCGACCAAGGGTTGTATGGGTGATCGAGGCCTAGGAGATTGATTTGGCAGAATGACAGAGAGCTGACCAAGAGGAGGAGGACGATCAGTGGAAGAGGAAGCTTCATGATTTTTAGCGGAAGACCCTTGGGAAGTACGAGGGTAAAACCTCAGACATGGAGACAGAGAGCTGGATAGAGGAGCTGGTGATATCTTTCAGCTTGATCCAAGATCCGACAGAATACTCGGTTCCTCTGGCTGCAAGCCAGATGCGGGGAGCATCGCGTCAGTGGTGGACACTCTACCTCGGGGAGAGGCGGGAGGCTGAGGATACGTGGGCTGACTTCGAGAGGGAGTTCCGGGTGGAATTCCAATCTTCCATGATGAAAGATGAGAAGAGGAAAGAGCTACTCTCCCTCCAGCAGGGGAGCATATCCTTGAGAGAGTTGGGGATCAAGTTCAAGGATCTCCTCCACTTTTCTCTAGACCTTTTTCCAGATGAGGAGTCTCGGGTGAGATGTTTGGAGGAGGAACTTCGACCTTCTCTTAAGTATGCTATTACTCCATTTACCTTACCGGCATACTTGGAGGTCCAGAAGAAAGCTGAATTGGTGGAGAGGATGCACACACTGGGAGGTGTATTGCGAGAAGGAATCCAGTTGGGCTCATCGAAGGGGAAGGTCGTCATCAGTAGGCCTCCAGCATCAGGTCCCTCTAGGTTTCGAACAGTAGGGAGCAGGCCCCAGTAGTTACAGTTCTGATTTCCCGATCCATGCCCTTTCCTTTCGAGCCTAGGACCGAGATGCTTCATTTGTGGAATCCATGGACACATTCAAAATCAGTGCATGGACTGAGTATAATACAATGTGGGTGGGCCAGTTCAACACCCGCCCTAGCTGCAGTAGTTTCCAGCTAGGCCCTTTCAGCAGCAGCAGTAGGGACAATGAGCTCCCGCTCCTCCAAGGGCAGATGTCGCAGGAGGAGGCCGACCTTAGGGAGCTCCTCACGGACCACGACCAGGGAATTGTCGAGAAGGTGGCTGATAGCCAAGGGTTAGGGGAGCTAGGCATGGGAAGTTACACACTGCGAAGGCAGCAACTCGAGCAGGTCCGGAAGTCGTTCGAGGTACGATTAGCTTGTTTAGTACTCTTGCCTATGCCTTGTTCGATGCAAGAGCTTCGCACTCCTTTGTGTGCCCAGTCTGGCCCGTGCTCTGGGTCTAGATGCTGAGAGACTTCCAGTGCCCCTGGTGTTGAGTACACCAATCAGAGGACAGACCAACTTGTTTTATGTTTGTCGAGGCTGTAGAATGATGATAGGGCAACATCAGTCAATCAGGGATCTTCTACTATAGCAGATACATCCATACGATGTCATCCTATGCATTGACTGGAAATTCTCTGTATGTTCCGTTATTGACTGCTTCTGAGGAAGGATCATGTTTTCTGACTTGGGCGGCCGGTGTGTGACTTTCATCGGCGAGCGGGGTTACTAGGACGGTAACCGGAGAGTAGAGCCCCACCTTTCCTTGTTAGATGAAATATCAGTGGAGTCAGAGGATACAAAAATATTGGAAGTCCCAGGGATCGTCGGTGAGTTTATGGATGTCTTCCCTATAGAGGTGGTGAAACTACCCCCTTTGACGTGATGTTGAGTTTGGGATAGACTTGGAATCTGGTGCCCGTCCGATTTCGATGGATCCATATCGGATGGCACCTTCTGAGTTGTGGGAGTTGCGGATTCATATTGATGATATGATGAAGAAGGGTTTTTTTCGACCAAGTGTGTCACCATGGGGTGCTCCTGTCTTGTTTTCAAAGAAGGTAGCTGGTGGTATGAGGCTATGAATAGAATACAAGAGACTGAATCAGGTGACGGTCAAGAATCGCTACCGTATTCCGAGGACAAACAATCTCTCTGACTAGCTAAGGGGAGAAAGTTAGTTCTCTAAGATCGACCTACGGTCTGGATATCACCAGTTGAGGGTGAAGGAGGGAGACATCTCAAAGTCTACCTTCAGATGTAGGTATGGACAATTTGATTTTGTAGTCATGTCATTAGGTGTTACGAATGCACCATCCATGTTCATGGGGCTCATGATCTCCATCTTTAGGGAATACCTGGATCGGTTCATAGTCATGTTTATTGACGGCATCCTGATCTACTCATGGTCAGAGGAGGATCATGCTGAGCACCTGAGAACAGTTTTAGAGGCCCTCCGACATCACCAACTCTATGGGAAATTTTCCAAGTGAATGTTCTGGACGCGAGAAGTGCACTTCCTTGGGCACGTGGTTTCCGAGCAGGGAATTACGGTGGACCCATCGAAGGTCGAGGAAGTTGTTTCTTGGGTAGCACCCAAGAAAATGGAAGTGGTTTATAGTTTCCTTGGACTGCGAGGTTACTACCAGAGGTTCATACCCAACTTCTGCTGAGTTGCATCACCTTCGACAGCTTTTACCAAGAAGGACTAGGCTTTCGTATGGGATGGGTAGTGCGAGGCAGCCTTTAGCTATCTGAATGAGAAGATGGTAAGTGCCCCAGTGCTGAGGTTTCCAGAATAAGGGGTGGTGTATGAGGTGTTCTATGATGCTTTAGGACAAGGCCTCAGGTGTGTGCTAATGAAATGACAAGGGGTGATCTCTTATGGGACTAGACAGTTACGTCCCCATGAGTTTAATTATGCCACCCACGATCTAGAGCTTGCTGCGGTCGTGTTTGCACTAAAGTTGTGGCGACATTACCTCATCAGGGAGTGCTTCGTGGTCTTCACTGATCACAAAAGCTTGAAGTTTATCTTCTCCCAACGGGACCTCAACTTATGGCAGCGAAGGTGGATGGAGTTCCTTTAGGACTACAACTTCAATATTTCCTACACCTTAGGAAAATGGAATGTGGTGGCTGATGCCTTGAGAAATAAGTTGTAGAAGGATGCAGTTCAAGAGTCAGTAGATGCTTGGAAGGTGATATAGACGTTGGTTTCCCTACACCTGGATGTAAGGGAGGATGGTGGTAGAGGTTCTCTATTTCAGATGATAGTGAAATCCTCTCTCCTATGACAGGTGGAGGAGTCTCAGTGGGGAGACCTGGAGACTGAAGTAATGTGCGACCAGGTTAACCAAGGCGATGCTCCGGAAGGGTGGATGGAGGATGGTCAGAATCAGATGCTTTTCCGAGGGAATTTTTTTGTCCCAGAGACGATGCGCGAGAGAGTTCTTGGTGAGTTCCACAACTCACCTGAAGCAGTACACTGATAAGTTTCCAAAATGTACCCGGGGTTGAGAGGTTAGTTCTGGTGGCCTGGGGTGAAGCGGGCGGCGACAGAGTTCGTAGCAAAGTGCCTCATGTGTCAGCATGTGAAGGCTGAACACCATATCCCAGGGGGTCTGTTACAACCTTTATATGTCCCTGAGTGGAAGTGGGATGACATCTCGATGGATTTCTCCATGGGACTACCCAGAGTTCACGGGGGTTACGATGCTATCTGGGTAGTGGTGGACCGACTGACGAAATCGGCCCACTTCGTGGAAGTGAAGGAGTCAAGTACAGTGGATTCCCTAGCACAGAGGTACGTGGATGAGGTGGTGCAGTTGCATGGAGTCATGAGATCCATAGTCTCGGATAGGGATGCAAGATTTACCTCACGAGTTTGGAGAGGATTGAAGCATGATTTTGGCACCCAGCTACGTTTTAGCACTGTTTTCCACCCACAGAAAGATGGACAGACAGAGCACACCATCCAGACATTGGAGGATATGCTACAAGCATGTATTCTGGACTCTGGGGGATCGTGGGAACGACAGTTTCCCATGATGGAGTTTACCTACAACAATAGCTATCACTCTACCATTGGCATGGCTCTGTTAGAAGCCTTGTATGGGAGGTCGTGTCACTCAACCGTGTGATGGACAGAGGTTGGGGAGGAAGGTGTTCTTGGCCTGGAGGTGGTGCAGAGCACGACGGAGAAGGTTCAGCTTATACGGGAGAGGATGAAGGCGGCCTAGGACCGGAAAAATTCATATTCCATTAATAGGAGGAGACCCTTGGAGTTCGAGGTTGGGGACCACGTGTTCTTGAAGTTCTCCCCTCGGTGTGGGCAACAGAGGTTTGATAGGGGGAGTAAGCTTTCTCCCAGGTTCATCGGACCATTCGAAGTGCTGCAGTGTGTTGGTGAAGTGTGATATCAGCTAGCGCTACCACTGCCGCTACTGAGACTGCACAATGTCTTCCATGTGTCTCAGCTCCAACAATATCTACGCGAAAATTCACACATCCTCGACTGGGGAAATCTGGATATCGAGGATGACGTGACTTTTGTGGAGAGACCAGTGAGGATTGAGGATCGTGAGGAGAAGGTGATCTGTGGACCGCCATTCCTTTGGTTCGTGTGTTTTGGAGGCATGGTGGGCTCGAGGAAAGTACCTGGGAAAAGGAGACGCAGATGCGCGCCCAGTACCCAGAGCTGTTTTGAGTTTTGTTCTGTTTTGTTTGTACTTGTTTGTGATGAAACTCTTTACCTTGTTAACTATGGAATATGCGGGTTTCCTTATTCTGTGGATGTGTGTGAAGAGTCCTATCTATGGGGAGGAGAGGACTCAGTCCCTAATCAAGATGCAATAAGGTGGATGCGATTAAACCCATGCGGGCGAGTCAGTGCCACCCAAAGCGGATCGTATCATGACATGGAGGAAGAAACTCTTTAACCCATATAACTAGATAGTTTGAGCCTCGAGTTTTTACTGGTTACATGAGGGAGATGTGTGCCTAGATGTCGATGAGGTTCAATCCTGAGAGGTATATTTTGAAGTGGTTGTTCGAAACCCATATTTTTTTCGGGTCTAGCTTGGATTCTTGAGAGTAAGAATAGTTTGAAAGGTATCTGATATAATGGCTCAGACCCACCTGGTCCATTACTTTTCCAATTCACAGCTCCACCGTGAGGGTGGCACCGTTACGGTGGCACCGTATCCTCACCGAGCAGTCTTCATTCATTCCCAGTTCCCGACTTTTCCACTACCGCAACATATCTTTTTAAGTAAAGATGATTTAATGCCCCCTTGAAAGCCATTTAAAGCCCATAAATAATCTCTAAAATCCCCCAAGAATCGGGCAACAAGTAACTTACCAAAACATGTGGTTTTTCCTCATTGTCACGCCCTTCCCTTTACCTTCTGGATCCTCCCGTGTTACGTGTTTCCTTATGGTTAAAGAAAACTATTTAATGCATAGTGGTTATGACCACCTCTCTGAGGGGAATTATTAAATGAAAATTAATTCCATCGTGTGTAACCACCCAACCGCCTGGTGAAATCACGATCCTACTTTATAGCCATTCAAAATTCCATATCCCATAACAATGGGATCTCATATTTCTATCACACTACAAATTCTTTCTTCTTCCTCTTGGCTAGTCTCCTTTTCTTCTTTGTTCGTTTGGAGTTCCCCTTCACGAGGCAAGTGGTGCGCCTGTGCTGGAGCCTTTTTTCTCACCCTTGGAGTCCCCGACGTTCCTCCCTTGCAAGTCACACATCCCAAGTTATTGGTGCGTGGAGAAGAACTTAGATCCTTGATCAACTAGGTAGGGATTTTCTTTCGTCTCTCCTTACTCTGTATCATGCGGGGTGGGTACGCAACTGTTTATGTGGGAATAGATTAACCCAAACCTTAACAAAGATAATAAAAATATTGTTAAAGAATTATGGGGTGCGTTTGACAATTATGTTGTTCTATTTTATAATTTCTATATATTGTGAACTGTATGAGCTTATTCTCACTGAAAATCATGGTCGTTGGTGGTCTTTCCTTCTGAACTAATTAACCCTAGTCTTCTGTGATGATTGAATGACTGTAACATGGAAATTGGTTAATCACATAAACCCAATGTATTAAATGGATGTCCAGTTAACATCAATCCCTGTGTGGTCACCCCTATTAACCAACAGAAAGAAGAACCTAATGAATGATGATCTTGAACATGGAAGTTTCACTACTTTGTTTTGGTAGTAGGTGTGTTGTTCTGCTTGATGCTTATGGGGTGATGTGGATGGTGATGGGATCCTCTATTGTTGAATGATTGTTGGTTGTGAATCTGAAGCTGTGTGGGGCTGTATATCGAGGCTTGGTTTGGTTCTAGTACTTTTAGGGATCTCATGGATCCCTTTGTTGTTGTGAATTTATAAGAGAACCAGGTGTGAATGCTTAAATTGTTGTTTGGGTGTTTCTCTTTCTCTGGCTTGTGGTTATTCATGTTAGTTTCCCAATAGTGCATAATTTACTTAAATGGGATCACTTGATCATGAAAACAAGAATGAGATCAATGGGGAATTGTTTTCCGGGATGAGTGGTGACATGGCCTTGGGTTTGGTGTTTCTTGTGAATGAATAATAACAAGGGTGTTTGTGCTTAATTTGGTTTTGGAACTCCTAGGTTGGGATGAGTTCTTGTTATATATATTATATAATTATAGTTGTTATGTTTCTTATTCACGCCCCACCCAAGTTGAGAACCTAGTTCCAAACACCCCCATTTCATGGGGGATGGTGTTTTTTCAAACACTCCTATGAGTGGCTGGTTATTAGCTCCTTTTCTGCCCCCTTTCATGAATAGCCCAAGACTCTTCAGGCAGGCTGTGATGGAATGAGTACCATTATAGCCAATGATTCTTCGGTAAAGGTAGTTGTGGTGGTGGCCCAGGTGTGTGTGGGCAGGATGTTTCCCAAGTTTCTTTGAGATGAGGCCCAGGTGTCTTCGAGAGTGGTAGTAGTTGTTCTGGCCCAGGTGTTTGCGGGTGTGGTTACACATGGTTATTATAGCCCAGGTGTTTGCAGGCGAGATGTGGGGTTGTGTCCCAGGTGTGTGTGGGAGGGGTGTGGTAGTGGGACTGCGGTGAGAATGGATGGAGAGGTTCGATGCATATGATGTCTTCAATAACCAGTGGGGAAGTGGCGTGGGGTACAAAAATATCGATGTGATATTACATTACATTACTTGACTTGCGTTATTTGGGGAGAGTGTCTTGGTGAGGCTTGGTTGGATAGTTTTCCTTGCTAAGTGCTTTGGTTATCTTTTTTCTCATAGGGCATTAGAATTCCTCACCACTTGTGCACGAGAGCTTTTGGTTTTCCATACTGAGTATACTTGTATGCTCACCCTATGTATATAGAACTATTTTCAGGTTTCCAGGAGGACTTCAGGGATCGTGTAGGGTTGTACTAGTTCAGACGTTGGGACAATTTCGGTTGCTTTTTTTCTTTCTTTTGGTACTTCTTTTTGGGGTTTTCTTTTACTTTGCTATCATTTACTTTTGGTACATGCATATGAGAATGGTTTGTTTTGGCGTTACCTGTACTTCCATTTTTGGTGTTGTTGGGATTTACTATCTTATCCCCTGATCCTATTAATTAAAAAGGGTAATGCCTTACATCTTGTGTGTGATTCTATACCCTTGGTGCTTGTCTCCACTCCATGACCTATTGACGGAGGGTCTCAGGGGTCATTATCTCTCCTTCAACTTGAAGAAGGAAGGGTTTGGAAACCTACTGTCCCTTCTCTAATCTTGGTGAAGGTGGGTCCTGACAATGACCATTTCCACCTATATGAGGAGAAACTCGGCAGCACATTTGAGAAGGCTTGGATTATCTCTCTCTCCCTTTTAAGGAGTATCTTAGTATCTCAGCAGCACATTTGAGGAGCTTGGAAGCTCGTAAATGCTTTCTCCTTTACCTCTTAAAACTCTTTAGTTCTTTGTAATTCTTTTAAATTTTTAGTAAAATATATGTTTACTCATTTTCTTCAATGCCTTCAATTCTCGTGTCGTTTCAATTCCATTTCATTCCTTTCAAGTAGGGTTTTATTTAAATAATTGTTACATTTTTATTTCATATCATCAAAAATTTATTCAATTAAATCCCATTAACATAGTTATTATGATTTATTTTATACCTTTTATTTCTTTAATTACTATCATGAGTAGTTAAACACATCAAGGGTAGGGATCAATATTCAATTTATCTACATGCTTAATGAGAACTCTAGTTCTAAACTTGGTAAACCTAATTGGATTAGTAATTAGGATATAAAACAATGGTCAAACCCCGTTTGTGTGACTATACTCTAACCTTCAGACAGTCAAACAAATGACCCTATCCTAATAAGAGTAAACTAAGACTATGACCATTAGCTAAGGGATCTTTCTGCAATAGAATCTGAATTTAATGCATCTAGTACTATAACTAGTATCTTTTCCATGGAATAGTTACATCCTCAGTTGAACTAGAAGGCTAGGCCAAGGTTAACTAGCGACTACCTCTTGCTTAAAAAACTAAGCAGTTAGGACCTTACCAAGATTAGAATTATGACCACCTTTATATAGATACAAGAACTTTATCCTGAACCATATTTAATCAATTTAAGAAAAACCCAAAAATAGATAGGAAACTCTAAAAAATTAGTCAAACTAGTAAGGGATCTTCCAGAGGATTCAATAGAAGATTTATTATCCATACAGAACAATGTTCTCCTCGTGGGATCGACCTCGTACTTCTACTACACTATGCCCTAGTAGTTTGTAATGTTTGGGACACATATAAATTTTTAATTTGATGTGCCCATGTGGAAACAAATGACCCAAGTGGCTCATACCTCTTAAAATTTGGCACTGTTTCTAGGGAGGCATCACTATTTCTTTGTGTTGGGACTCCTATCTAAATATAGGATTACCTTTCCCTCACCGCCTTTCCATCATTTTTAGACTCTCTTGCATCTCTTCTCTTTTTCATGTGCATGTACCAAGGTCCCTTGACGTGTTTAAAGAACCTTGAAGCATATTCTCTTTTGGTCTTTGATCTCGAGATCGAAAGTCAACTCTCTTCTCTTCGCTGGTCAGGGATGGATGAGTTGCTCCACCCTAAGGACCAAACATACTAAACCCCAACCATCATGTCTTTTTGGGAGAACAACCGATAATGAACAAGGAGAAGAAGATCATGGATTATGGATTTCCATCAATCCATGGTATATTCCCTATCATTATTTGACCCCCTATCCAAGCCCACACTTCTGAAACGAAACTTGGACTCCTTCATATGATCCATAATGTGGGTAAATTCAATGATCTTCAGAGCCAAGATCCACATGAACATATTTCCAACACCCTAGATGGTTGTGATACCTTTCGCAACTAGTGTGTTTATTTTAATGCAATAAGACTCTACATCATCCCATTATCCTTACAAGACAGAACAAAGGACTATTTAGAGATTCAAGCTCCTGAGTTAATTAAGAAATGGGATGATCTTGCTAAGAATTTTCTATACAAGTACTTACCACCCGTCTAAAACTGGAAGCTCTGTATGGACCTTCAAAATTTCAACCAAATTGATGGGGAGTATTCTTGGGAAGTATGGAACCACTTTAAAGAATTAATGAGGATGTATCCAAATCATGGACTTGATATATGGATATAACTCCAAGCATTCTATTAAGGACTCCAACCAGTATCACATAATGTTTTCAATGACATTGTTGATGGAGGTCACATGTTCAAGACTCCCGAAGCTGTAAATCCATTATTGATTAATTCTCTCACAATTATAGTCTATGGTATAGTGATCATAGACCACTACGATGTGGAATCCACCAGATTGATGAGACCACAAGGCTTGAAACATAGGTGGAAGCACTCACTATGAAGTTATAATCATTTCAGATAACAAATACTCAACCCCTCCTTCTCCTGTAATGGAATTGCAATCATGTGAGATGTGTGGTGGCCCAGATCTATATCAAGACTGTAAAGATGGATATAAAGAACCACAACAAGATTGTAATTACATCAATTAAAATCAGCAGAATCCTACATTCCAGAAGAAATGGTGTTATCAGTAGAGGCCTACTCAGCTTCAACCCCATAACAATCAAGGTTATTTTCAACTAAGAGGTGGACAAAACAAATTCAAAGCTCAAGGGCCACTAAGGTATCTTCTGATGAACCCAGTACCAAGACCACAAGATCAATAACAACCCTTACCTCAAATATTAAAAAAAATTTAGACACCTTATCCAAGACCTCAACAAGAACCTATGAAAAGAAATCTAGAAAACCTCCTGGCATCATTTGTGCAAAAGTCTGATCAAAGAATAATGACCCATGAGACATATAGGAAAAACTAGAAATCTAATATGAGGAATATTGAAGTGAAAATGGTTCAAATCTCAAAGACCTTATCTGAGAGATAACCAGGTAATCTACCTTGTAACACTGAGACATACCCAAGAGAGGAAGCTAAGGTAGTAGCGATGAAGAGTGGAAAGATTATAGACTTCCAACAAACCAAAGAAGAAAGTCCGCAAGAAGTATAGCTAAGAAAACAACAAGTACCTGACATAAAATATGATGAAGTCACTCCCACCTTACATCATGATGAAGTACCCACAAAGAAGGAACATATACCTGAGCAACAGAAGGAACCTATGTTTGTTCCCCCACCTCCATACCAACCACCTCTTCCCTATCCAGAAATTGCGAGAAAAATTATGCATGAGGAACAATACAAGATGTTCCGAGATAAGTTCAATAAATTACATATCAACATACCTTTTTCTGATGCTATTCCCTAGATGAATATGTATGAAAAGTTCCCAAAATACATATTATAAAACAAATAAAAAATAGAATACCTAGGGCCATCTTCCTAATTAAGAATTCTCTACTATGGTACGAAAGAAAATTACACCAAATATGAGAGACTATGGAATCTTCTCAATCCCTTGTGAGATAGGCACATGAAAATTTGGTAGAGAAATATATGATCCTAAAGTAATCATTAACCTTATGCCAATGAATATCTTTCAAAATATCAGACTCAAAGATCTCAAATAAACAAGGGTATCTTTTCAATTAACTGATTGCTCAGTCAAATACCCACGATGAATTATGGAATATGAGCTAGTAAAAGTTGTAAAGTTTATTTCACAACTAATTTCATGGTGTTATACATGGAAGAAGAAGGTGACGTGCCAATTATACTTGGAAGAACTTTCCTAGAAATAAGGAAGGAACTGGTTGATGTGAATCAAGGACATCTCATATTCAGAGTTAGAGAAGATCATGTAGTGTTCAACCTGATTAGAGTTGTGCGACCCTCTGATGAAACTATAGACTGTCACACCATTTATCTCACCCAAATGGATAAGATTACATGGATATTGAACAAGAAAGTGGATACACTTTTACAAAAAACTAAAGAGACTATGACTTCATGGAATTCAACTTTATTGAACCACTCACTAGAGATGGTGTGCCATCATTTACCCGATCCATCTGTTAGTCCCCAGTATTTGACATGAAACAACTAAAAAATACTTTAAAGTAAAAATTTCTAGGGGAATCTTCCTCCTTACCCATTATAGTCCACTCCAAACTATCCAAGGATCAAGAGGAAAAGTTTTTTGATGTCCTCAAATGACATAGGAGTTCTATCACCTAGGGAGTGGCAAACATTAATGGAATCGATCCCATATAATTCACTAACAGAATCTTACTCGAAGAGAATGAAAATCCAAAATGTCAACCTTAGAGGCGGCTCACGCAAACCATGAATGAAGTTGTCTAGAAAGATGTGTTGAAACTAATGGATGCTGGAATAATCATTTCTATCTCTGATAGTGAGTGGGTGAACCCCCTCCAAGTCATTTCCAAGAAAGGATGACTCACAGTAACCAGAAAAAAGGACAAAGAACTCATTTAAACATGCACCATCACTAGATGGATATTTTCTGTAGATTACAGATGTTTGAACTTGGCCACAAGAACATACCATTTTCCATTACCCTTTATGGACCAAATGTGATAAAGACTAATGGGGAATTATTTCTACTGTGTTTTGGATAGCTATTCAGGATACAATCAAATTTTAGTCGATCCAACTGACTAGAAAAAAACCACCTTCACATACCCTTTTAGTAATTTTTCATGCAGACTCATGTCTTTCGGTATTTGTAACACTATAGAGACTTTCCAAAGATATATAACACACATATTTCATGATATGGATAAAGAATTTCTTATAAATTTCATAGACGATTTATCATTTTATTGGAGATCATTCAATGTCTGTCTCAGCAATCTATAAATAGTTCTTCAATTCTGTGAAGAAAAATGCCTAGTATTGAATTGGGAAAAATTTCACTTCATGGTGCAAGGTGGAATCATAAAAATCTATGAGGAAGCAATCAATGCAAATCTAGCAAAGATCAAAGTTATCAATTTTATACCTGATCCGTCCATTGTTAAGGGTATCAGATGTTTCAATGGGCATGCTATATTCTACAGAAGCTTCGTAAAAGATTTTTCTAAAGTTGTGCGTCCTTTGAAACACTTATTGTTAAAATATATTCCTTTCAAATTCAATGGGGACTTCCGACACACTTTCAATTCTTTTAAAAATTTCATGATGACATATCTAGTTATCATTGCACTGAACTGGGAAAATGATTTTGAGCTTATATGTGATGCCAACGACCTTTCTGTAGGAGCTATTCTAGGACAAAATAGGAATAAAATCTTCTTCCGAATTTGTAATGCAATTCATACCTTAAATGAAGATCAGATTAATTGTAAGACCACAGATAAGTATCTCCTATTCGTCGTGTATGCCTCTGAAAAATTTGGTTCTGACCTTTTTCTATCAAAATTTATTGTTCATACTGATCATACTAACCTTTGACACTTGATGACCAAGAAAGATGCAAAAATAAGGTTGATATTTTGGATTGTCTTCTATAAGAATTCAATGTAATACTAAAAAATATGAAGGGAAGATAAAACTCCATTACTGACTAACTCTCTGGAATACCTCTTCTAATCATCAAAGACAACAAGGTTGATATCGAGGTAGACATCCCTCATGATTATTTATTTAATATCAAGACCCATCCTCGGTTCTTTGAAATAGCCAATTTTATTGAAACAAGATTCTTCCTTTAAGAGTTATCTTATTAGATGTAGAAAAAGTTTTTTTGTAGATGCTAATCACTACTTTTGGGATGAACCTCTACTTTTCAAGCACTGTTCTGATGGCCTTTTATGAAGATTCATTCCAAAAGAAGAGGTGCAAAATGAAATTGAAATGTGTCGCACATCGCCAACTAGAGGACATCATGGACCTGAGTGCACAATGGATAAAATCTTACAAAGTGTATTTTTATTTCCCTCATTTCATTAAGATTCCATGAGATTCTTCCACCACTGTGAAGGATTCCAAAGAACATGGTATATCAGTAAATGAAATGAGATTCTATAGAACCCATGCTGGAAGTTAATGTTTTATATGTCTACAACATCAATTTTAGGGGACCATTCCCCAAGAAACATGATAAGAAATACACTATGGTTGTAGTGGACTACATATCTAAATTGGTCGAATTTGAAACAAAGACTCATGAAACCACCAAGGTAGTAATAAATTTCCATCGGTGAAATGTGTTTGCACGTTTTGGATTTCCACGACTAGTCATTAGCGATCGCGGAACACATTTATCCAACAAACTAGTGAGAAAAATGATTCAAATATATGGGATCCACTAAGATACTGGAACCCCCTATCACCCACAATCAATTGGGAAAGTTACACTGTCAAATAGAAAGGTAAATAAGATCCAAGAAAAAACAGTCAATACAAGCAAGAATGATTGGAGTCAGAAGCTAGACGATGCATTATGGGAGTATAGAACGACTTATGAAACATCCATCGGCACGACCCCATTTCAACTAGTTTATGAAAAAACATGTCATCTTCTAGTGCAGATAGAGAACCAATCATTTTGGGCCATAAAAAACGGAATTTGTATTCAGAAAAGGATGGAGAGGAGTGGTTATTGTAATTAACCGCGTTGGAAGAATTAAGGAAAGATGCGTATGAGAATTAAAAAATTTACAAGGAAAAAAAAATAATGGCAAGAATGATAGATTTCAAGAGGCACCTTCATCCCAGGGAATAAGGTTTTTCTCTTCAACTCAAGATTGAAACTTTTCCTTGGAAAGATGAAATCAAGATTGTCTGGTCCTTATGATGTTATCCAAGTTTTTTCGTATGGAGCAATTGAAATTAAATGAGATTGAGATCCACCATTCAAAGTGAATGGTCAATGGTTGAAGATTTTTGAAGAACCATTCCATGACGGCTATGTCCTCAAACTCATGTTCAGCCAAGATCTAATTAAGTAAATATGATGATGATAAGTTAGTGTTTTATGGGAGGCAACCCATAGTTGTTTTTGTGTTTTGTTTTGAGTCATGGATTTTTCAGTGTTTCATTATAGTAATTTTTACAAACTTTCATTCAATAAATAAAATGGTTATCGTTTTTCCTTACTTTTACTCCTACCTTTTTTCAGCTATTTAAATGTTTAAACTTGTGAATTAACATTTGTTCTATAGTGCAGGAGTTTTCTACTAATATCATTTGAAGGTGCGTAAAACTTCAATTTTAAGCCAACATAGACACCCCGATGGAAACCAGTTCATCTCAAGGAGATATTGATTCCCTATTTTTAAATTCTATCATCACTTCCATGTCAATTCAATTACAAAAATTTACTTCCACACCACTCCCACCCATTATTTCATAGATAATGGGGACACTTTCTCCTTTTAAGTGTCTGGTAGGGGGTTCTCATGATTTCACTAATGATACACTTGTTTTTTGCATGTTATCACTATTCTAGGGGACATTTTTCAAATTGATAAGTATTCATATAATTTGAAAACCATTATACCCATGTAAATTAAAAATAAAGTTAAAAAGATATTTTTTAGACCCATGTTTCACCCCTACTTAGAATTTTAGAATGATTCCGGAGTTTAGAAGTTTAATTAAAATTTAAAATCTTTGAGATTATGATTAACTAACTCACTACTTAGGAATTATTTCCTTTGTAATTGCCAATTTTTATTTTATTCTCATTAATCGAGAGGATTCTAAGCCTTTAATCTCATTTTCTTTTCTGAGCATATTTCTAGAAAGATACCTGGGACATGTAAACCTACTATAACTTGCACTAAGATCTACTCAAAATTTTTACTAAACATGTGTAATTTTAAAAAGATTGAGGTATCTTTTAATATCCATTGTACGTGAGACCCACTTTACATATATATTCCATTTAGGCGAAAGTTTCCATGAATGAATTAATATAAGAAAAGAAATTCCAAGACCATCCAACCCTGCTCCTTGTATAATGGATGGATATTATTTTTGAAAAAGTGTGAGGGACGCATTCAGAAAACATTAGATTATTTTAATTTAAGAGATGTATGGTGGGCCCACCTGATTACTAGGTTGTGATCCATATACCTTATTGTTGTATATAATTTTTATTATGTTCATTTGAATGTTTTAAATGAAATGAAAAAAATTGATAAGGTTTGTATACTAGGAGGGTCAAAATCACCATTTTTTAGATGATGATTCCCTCGAAGGATCATATGTGGTTAGGTGATGGATGTGAGATCTATCCTAGGAATAAATTTCAAAAAATAAAATTTCAAAATAAAAAAATAAAAAGAATAGAATCATTTCATTATCTACTTACTTGCTATACATATGGATCCAACATGAGCTGATGGAGTACGAACCTGACTCGCTAGATGGAGGAATTTTTTCACTGTTATCTTGTTGCATTTTCATTGTACTTTTGATCTTACACTTCTTTTTAGCATGATTTTCACATTTTACCTACCTAACTATAGCCTTAGAGTCATTAGAACCTTGTTACTAAAAGTCATCAACATTATTTTTATACATGTCTTTACATAGTGGAGATGATAGAACCAGTGCAAGACTATAGTTAGGAACATGGACTCCGAATACTCACATACCTTACTTACATTTTACCCTGATTGATGAGAGAAAATCATGGTGAGGTAAATTAAAATTGGGCATATAACTTAAGGAACAGTTAGAAGATTATGATTAAATGAGTAGAATTTGTTTTGAAAAACTAAACTATGAGCCACGACTAATTTACTAAGAAGGAATAAAATTGGAATCGACTACTTTTCTTTTTACACTTAATTTAATTGCATGAACGTAATGTATATTTCATTCTTTAAAAATTAATTATCCTTTTTGAAATCTTTGTTGAGATAAGAAATGATTCACGTGTTGGGGGATTTGATAAACCAAAATTTTATATATATTTTGATGTCACTTTTCCATTTTTTTCTTTCATTTACTAGATAATGCACGTGGTAGATGTACAATATTGCAGGAAATAGGGATTAAAAAGATTCTAGAGAAGAATGGAAGAAAAAATACAAAAATGGCCAAGTAAATTTCATGATGGCCAAGTTCACATTGTGTACTTGATGATCACAACATGCATCAAGCTAGATAAATTTCCAGTTCATGTCATGAATCCCTCTTACACGACGTGACTCAAGTCAAACCAGAATCCGATAAATCCATGAGGATTCTAAGAAAAAATCCTACTAGACAGGGGTTACACGCCATGAACCACCTATACACGATGTGATTATGGTCAAAATTCATTAATCTGCAGAATATCTACATGCCATAGTGGAGATTCTTGTTGAAGTAACGCGGATTAAGAGTTCATGACGTGATTATTAGGTACATGTCATGACTATTTCCTTCTATTTAAGGAGTATCTCGGCAGCAAATTTGAGGAGTCTTGGATTATCTCTCTCTCCGTTTTAGACTCCCTTCAAAATTTCCTTCTCTTTAACATCTTAAAAAACTGTAGTTCTTTATAGTTCCTTTACGCTTTCATTCAAAGATTTGTTGATTCATTTTCATCAATGCCTTTAATTCCCGCTTCGTTTAATTTTCATTTAATTCCTTTCAAGTAAGGATTTATTTAATGTATTCTTGGATGTTTATTTCATATTGTCTCATATTTATTAAATTCAATCCCATTAGTGTTGTTATTATGATTTCTATTATCCCTTTTATTACTTTAATTACCATCATGAGTATTTAAACACATCAGGGGCGGGGATCAAGATTCGATGTATCTACACTCTTATTGTGACCTCTAGTTGCAAACATGGAAAACCTAATTGGAATAATAATTAGGATATAAACCAATGATCAAACCCCATTTGTACTACTATACTGTGACCATTGGATAGTCAAACAAATGACCGTATCCTAATTGGAGTAAACTAAGGCTATTTTAGGTAACTTTCTAAAATAAAAGTTGAATTTAATATATCAAAGATTGTATCTAGACTCTTGAACATGGAATAATTTCATCCTAGGTAGAACTAGAAGACTAGATTAAGTTTAACTAGTGAATACTGCTTTATTAGTAGGCTAAGTAGTTAGGACCCTGAAAATATTAGAATTTAGACTACCTTTGTCTAGATACTCAGACTTGATCCGGAACCCTCTTTAAACAATTCAAGAAAAACCCAAAAATAGTTGGAAAACTCCAAAACATTAGTCAAACTAGTAATGAATCCTATAAAATCTTAAAGACCATATTTATTATCCATATAGAACAACATCCTTCTTGTGGGATTGACCCTGGACTTCTACTATACAACTCCCTAGTAGTTAAAAATGTTTGGGACACATATAAATTTATAATCTAATGTGCCCTTGCGGGAACAACAGACCTGTGTGGCTCAGGCCTGTCAAATCCACTATTTAATGCATTAACATACCTCCTGTCATCAAGGCTTGTGCAATACCTACATCATCTGGAAGAGGGAACTTGGAAGGGTGGGTGGGCAGCCATCCATCCTCCCACCAGGATGTTTGGTAAAGACACCCTCACTTGACGATGTAGGTGTTCAGCACATAGTGCTCAATGTGGGTGGGCTATGTATAGAAATAAAAACAAAATAGAAGTGTATATACATAGAGAGTTATATCATACAAGCTGATCATATGGGTTTAAAACAAGAACTAACCACCTCATAGAACTAACACAATCACTATATCCTCTTGATGCATAAAATCACAAAAACAAGACAGAATCCAAATATCACACGTTCATCTTTAAGCCATTTACAAACTATCTATTTTATTTATAATTTCACTTTAACAAACTCAATAATTGGTGTAAAAAAAATTAATTATAAAACCCATTTCATTTAGAAAAAATCTTATTTTACATTCCCCACCCATTAGTTTATATATAAAGATTAACTAGTTAATCAACAAAACCCATCAAAAATATACTCATTAAACATGCTCATTTGAAATTATTAACATGAAGTATTAATTTTATTAATACTGATGTAGATATAAATGAACATACCACAAAACATTAGAACAAAACCACAACCCAATTCACACACCCACATCACTTTATAGCCATGTCCAATTTCACATCCCCACTGCATAACCATACTAGAACCACCATTTCAACACCAATCCACCACTGTACCATAACAACAATCATAGCCCCACTACACAATATTATCAAATACACTTCCCCCAAACACATTACAATATATCCACTTCACATTACATTAATCCCATACACACATACAATAGAAATTCCATACATCACAGTATATATCACAACACAACACATTCAGGTTTAAAAATGGGGGGATCTTAATCAATTTCAAATATTTATTTAAGGTTGTTATCACAGAAGCCATATGATCCTGGGGAATCCATTTAATTAACCTAATATATGTGGAAAATCATTTATTTATTTATTATAATACTATTTAATCACAAAAAATTAGATTTTAAAAGGAAGATTCTGTTGAAGAATCGTTCCAAAAACACATATTTTTTATCAAGGGAAAAACCCATACTATCTTAATATCAAATCAAATCAAGTAAAATAAACAATAAACATTACCTTCATAATTCATATTCCCCTTCCCCTATAAATTAAATTCAAATTAGTTCCATATCTTTATTAATTTGGATGAATCCATGTCCACATAGGGTGAGAATAAAAAAACCCATACCAAATGATACACATAAATATAAATGAAGGAAAAACATACCTTAAATAAAGATGATCAATTAATACTTTTTCCTAGACTTGATGCACCAAAATAAGGACATCCATACAGCAGGATTCATTCCAGGTAAACATGAACCAATTAATACAACCATGTCACGTGACTATTATGGGAATATGGATCAATTATGTCCCATCTCAAGAAAAAATCAAGTTCAAAGTAGGATAGAAAATACCTTCCCTTTATAAACATTAGATCTCAATTTGATATTTGATACGGTTTAAAATTTCTATAAAAGGAAGTCTCAACAAACCATGTAGTTTGACCATTTAAATGCCTCTATACATTGGATACATTTATGATATTAATGATAGCCTTTGAAATGTATTTGAAAACCATTAAATATAGAATTGGACTAATTTATCATCAAAACATATGTAAAAAGAAGAAAACTAGGAAACTAGAAAATTTTGAAAATTTGAAAAACTGTAAGTAATGGGACAATGCCAGGATGATACATCGCTATGATGAGACACTTCCAAAAATTACACATCACTAGGGTCGCACATTTATAGGTAGAAACACTGCTAGGAAGATACATTTCCAGGATGAGACACCGAAAAGATGAAACACCGATTGGATGAGACACTTCCATGATGACACACGACAATGATGTGACACTACTAGTTTGAGACACTGCCAGGATGAGACACCACCAGGATGAAAAACCACCACAATGAGACACTGCCATGAGGATATACCTTCAGGATGAGACACTGTTATGATGAGACATTTCAAGGAGGACACGCCTCCGTAATGAGGTGTTTCTATTACGACATTACTCCAGATTGATATGCCACTAGAATGACGCACTTCAAAAATGACACACTGCAAGAAAAAAACACCTACAGAACAATACAGTACCAAAATGACACACTACCAAAACAATAGGCTACCAGAATCAAATTCCACCAGAATGAAATGCCTCTAGAATGACACACCGTTGAGTGACACGCAGCCATAATGACACCCCGTTAGAAGGAAATTCCCCCATAACTACACACCTCTAGAACAACATGTTGTAAAAACAACACACCTCTAAAGCAAAATGTGACATGAACAACACACCGTTAGAATGTCACACTGTCAGAATGACATGCCTCAAGAATGAATGACCCCTATAATTAAACACCACTAGAATGACCCACCATTTGAACATATTACATGACTCCAAAACACTCAGACTACCCCCATACAACTCATATTTCATATGTTTTCCAATATAATGTGCTGGAAGGTTTGTTCTGTTACATCAGATGCCTCTCAAACTATTATCTCCCTCAAATACCTGAAACCAAACAATGATGAAAGTAGAGGAAGGGTCTTAACAAGAATCCCATGAATTTCCTCTCATGATTGTTTATATATTTGGAATATATAAACCTCAAGGGAAAATAATTTGTAAATTTATATAATACCTTAAAAAAATCTCTCGGGGAAGATACCTATAAAATAAAACAAGACCAAAAAAATTGTCATAACAGACACATCAAACAACACATACTATACCATTTGTGAGGAAAACATTATTCTCAACACAATTATTCTTTCTATGTTTTTAAAAAGTATATGCCTTTCAAAATAATCCTTCATTTAATATCAAATCACTTTTTATTTGATGAAATTTTTCTTCCACATAATATTTTCAAAGACATTAAAATTTTATTTCTCAATACCATTTCTTTTATTTCAATTTTGTTTTAAAACCCATGCCAGTCATTTCAAAAAATCCATAATGAAGTAATAAAACATTTCACACTCTTTTAATTTAATTAATAGTCTACTTCAAATAATTGTTTCAACTCAAGAACATTTTTTCAAAGGGAATAAATAATATATTTGTTTTGTTTTCATTAAGTCATTGTAAAGGTTTTTCATCATACACAACATGTCATTTCAAATCATTTGTTACAAGTATCAAATTTGACATTTTATATGCAATGTAAAAAAAAATAAAACATAAGGTTGGAATAATCAATTTTTTCAATTAATAAAATATCCCAAGATTTTTAACAAAATAATATTCACTAGGAGAACATCAACGAAAAAATAATTTCATAACATTTTCTAACTAGTAAAATAACTCATACTAATATAAATAGAGCTACCAAAAGAAAACAAACAAAATAACTCATCCACCTCACCATGATATTGTACACCTTGGGAAGCATAGACTCCCCAGAATGGTTTTAAAATGTATTGTAATATAACATGTCTTGATGTGAGAAAGAATTTCCCTCTCATTATACTTTTAAGGTCATAACCCATGTCATAAAAATAAAATCAATCACCAAAAAACCAACCAAAATGATAGTATAAAAACATTCCCATCACTTCATTTTAGAAAAAGGATTTACACCTAGGAGGGAATCCCATCTTTATCAATTATTGATTTACAAAACAAGCAGTTTATTTTATTACTGAAATTAAGTGATTAATCCTTTTTATGATAGGTGAGGTATTCCATAAATATAAAAACAACACATCACAACAAAACACAAGCCATTTCACTACAAAAACCACACATCTATTCCACCATACATCACCACCACTGTAGAACATAAGCACTGGCCAAAATTATTATCAAATGATAAAATTTACCATAAATTCCACATAGTCACATCTACATACCAAAAACATAATCCATAGGAAACCAAATTTTTTCACACAATAACATTTACCACCTTATCCTATAATTTTCCCCAACCAAATATCACCACTATCATCACACACAAATCCTCCAACACAAAATCAAGGAATACCCTTTCCCAGATCAAGATATTATCTGCTTTGAGTGGCACTAACTCACCCATATGGTTTCAATTGCATCAAAGTATCACATATCTCGATTAAGGATCATGTTTCCCCCTCTTCATATTCATATCGTTTTAAATCATATATCTCATAGGGAAACACAATAAGAATAATCACACATTGTAGCAATACATAGAATATTCTATATTTATCAAGGGGATTATATTTCTCCATCTCATTATTTAGCATGGGTACTTTCACAAAATTTTAAATTTCAATAGTAAACGAGTTCATTAACCATATATAAGTTATTGTCCCTTTTAAATGCATGGTGAGCTTAAAAAAGCAGCCATATGAAGGGTCTCATAATCTATAGCAGTCACAGCACAAGCATGGCTTCTAATAATTATTATTTTCAGCAAGTCATATCAACACATTAATGTAATGATAATACTAAAACCAAAAACAAGATTAAACATTCCTAAATTATTACTAGTGAAATATTATGCCTTACATTTTAAATATTTCAAACATTCATCTAAGTTAATGAAACAACTATACACATGTTATCTCACATGCAATGTTTAATATCCCTAAACAATACATTATAGGTTCATCGTATTATCAAGTAAATATAATTTCAATATTCATTTGAAAGTATGCACATTTTAGGTTCTTGTGTTCAATTCAAATACTTCATTACATACAAAAAATTATTATAGAATCTTCAAAATAAAACATGCTTTCTAACCATGAAATTAAAAACAAAACTTGTTGTATTACTATATTTAATGCTTTTTCATTTTCAATCAAAAAATTATTAAATATTTTCATTTCTCATGTAAACATGTTTTCCAACAACAAAATTAAAACTACACATGTCATATTACTATGTTCTATGTTATATCATTCTCAAACTAAACATTCTGTATTTATTTCAATTATTTGAAGAACGTGCTTATATATTATAACAAGGATAACATGATTATACTTATATATTTAAATAAAACATATTAAATATGATAAATGCTCTGGTATATCATACTATAACTTTCCTAGTTACCACAAAAATGATTTCAACATTAGGAAAGCTACCCATAACAAAATACCAATGACTTAACATGTGATGTAATATTATTTTAGTACATAAAAATTATTAGCAGTAATATAATGATAAGTCTAATTATTTAATTTTTTTTAAGTCTCAACAAGTTACCATAAGGCATACATATCATATTTCCAAAGTTTAGAAATAAATAAAACATGATTTCCTACCCTAACACATGATTACAAAATATGGTCATATAAATACTTCAAAACTGCAATCATGCCATATAAAGAGAAAATTATTCTTGTTAAGGATTCCAAAATCAATGTAATTATCAATAGTTAATATTTCCATTTTCATAAATTTTAGAATTTAAATGGTAAAAGAAACTTTTACAATTGTTTCATAACACATGCTCATAAAAAATTACAAATGGAAAGTAATAAAAGACATATTAACTAACATGGAAACTAGAATACTTCTAACCATGGTTTAAAAATAATCTATTTTCTCATGCCAGTGTGAAATACAATTTGAGGTTACATACATTATATGGGTTTCAAAAATTTAAATAGTTGATCACAACAAAATATAATAAGAGATATTCTCTAAAAATTTGAAACATTAGAAAAACTAGATGGCAAGTTACACTTTTATAATAAAGGATGAAAAATAAAATTCATCAAGATTAATTCTATGATAAGAAATGAAATAAGACATTCAAGAATCATGATGGTTCCAAAAAATAGCATGAGCCAGTTAAGTATAATTTTACTCTTTCATTTTATGAAATATGAACAATTTTTAATACAATAACAATTTATTAGAAATAATTTCATGGGAAAATTCATAAAAACACATATATAATTCAATTATTCATTTAATTCGTTTTAAATTCCCAATACAACTAAATTAAAAAAAAGAACACAAGTCATCATGATGCATGTACCTATCATAAATATCTACCTTACAAGAGGATTCACCTCACTTGGTTGTTCGGTAGGTTTAGAGTCCTTGTATGTGATCATGAGGGGCCCTAAATTCCTATTTCCTTGCCAGTCTACTTGTCCTATGTCACATACCAAGGTCAACTGACACTATTTCCATACCAACCCATGTTATCCTCACTTTTCCTAACTACAAACTCATCCTTATATCTCAACCATCAGCCACTGATACCACTCTTTCACAACCCTCTTTATCCATAGATATCCCTCCTAGGGCTAGAAATGACGAAACAGAGATAATGACCTCTCGATTCATGCCTCCAGTAGGCCCCAGATTGGCCACTAGAACCAAGGGTGTACAAATTGTACAATATCAGAGGAATTACCATTTATAAGAAAATATTATCGGGAGATAGGATATATCACCCATAATAATATCTGTGATGTATATAAAATTAATCCAAACCATCCCACAATGCTGGTATAAATCAAAATTGATATATATAGAATATCCAAATGGAAAGACCAAAATAAAAAAAATCTAAGGCTATGAAAAAACAACATCTTCAGAGGTCCAAACAAGAAATTTCTAGATCACACTATAAAT